>CM022300.1:366201815-366929953 GCA_011799875.1 Thinopyrum elongatum | reverse complement strand
CCCCCCTCGCTTTCTCCTCCCCCCCCATCGGATCGGGATCCCCCGACGCCGCTCGCCGACGCCGCCCCGCTCCCGCGCCGATCGGCCAGCGCCGACGCCGCGCCACACCGAAGTCGCCCCGTCCCTCTCTCTTCCCGCCCAGCCGCCGGCGCTCGGTCGCCCCCTCCCTCGGCTGGATCTGGATCGGGGCGATATCCCCGATCCCGTCCGCCCTGTCGCCGTCGCCGTTGGACGCCGCCGCCCGGAGCCCGCGCTCCCTCGCCGGTCGCCTCGTCTACGTCGCCGCTTTGTCCCCGCCGGCCTGCCTCCCATCGCCGTCGTCCCCGTCGACCACCCCGACCCCCGCTGCCCCGTCCCTACGGATCACGGTGAGGCTCGGGCCTCTCCCCCCCCCCTCTGCTCCCGCACCTCGCCGCGCACGCATCCGCGCCGGCCACTGCCGCGACCACCCGTGCCTCCCCGTCTCGCGCCGCGCGCTGACGCCGTGCTCCCGCGCCGTCCCGCGGTGCCTCGACCCGCTCCTGCCCGCTTCGCTCCGGTTCCGACGCGACCGCGCCCGGCTGCCGCTCGCCGCAGCTCGCTGTGCCTCCCCTCGCGCCCGCCCGGCTGGCCTCGCCGCGCCGCGCTCCGGCCTTGGCCTGCCTCTGGTGCACGCGCGCGCGCTGGCCGGAGTGTCCGGTGCGAACGAGACACGGCCCGACATGTCCGCCCCGGCCCTATGACAGATGGGGCCCAGCCCTAAAAACGAATTAAAGAAAATGTAATAAAAATAAAAGAAATAAAAATAAATAATTAAAATAATTAATTAATTAATTGTTAATTAATCCTGATTAGGTTAATCTAATTAACTAATTAGTGTTAATAAACGTATAATAGAAATAACTTAATTAACTGCTGACGTCAGCATGATGTCATGCTGACGTCATCAATCACTTCGGATAATGTTGAATTAAATAATTAATTAAATTTTAGAAATTATAAAAACTTTAGAAAATCATATTTTTAAACCGTAACTCCGACGAAAATATTTTATACATGAAACTTGCTCAGAACGACGATACGAACCCGAATACATCCTCCGTATTCCCGTCAGATGCCCGCAGCTATGAGAACGGAACAATTAGACCGATTTCGATAAATGAATAGTGTCCAACCCTAATAAATAAATTCCTAAATTAACTAAATCGCTTAGTTAGGCTGTATTTCACCCTGGCCCTGCGTTTAGACATGTCATGCATCCCTGTTGCATTATTAACCGTGTGTTTACTGTTTCTTCCCCCTCTTCTCTTCGGTAGACTACGAGACCGACGCAGCTGCTGTTGCCTCGACCGACTACGTTGTTGACGACCCCTACTTGCCAGAGCAACCAGGCAAGCCCCCCTATCACCAGATATAGCCTATTCTTTCTATATACTGCTTGCATTAGAGTAGTGTAGCCTGTTACTGCTTTCGGTTAATCCTATTCTGCTGCATAGCCTGTCATTGTTGTACTGTTGTGTTGATACCTTAACTGCAATCCTAAATGCCTAGTGTAGGATGCTAGTTTGTCATCATTGGCCCTGCATTCTTGTCAGTCTGCCTTGCTATACTATCGGGCCGTGATCACTCGGGAGGTGATCACGGGTGTATACTATACATATATACATACTATACAAATGGTGACTAAAGTCGGGTGGCTCGAAGAAGTACCCGCGAGTGATTCACGATTGGGGGCTGAAAGGACCTTTGTCCAACGGCCCTTTGTGTGGATCTTTATGGCGGAGCGACAGGGCAGGTTTGAGACCACTAGGAGACAGGTGGGCCAGGCCCTGGTCGGCGTTCGCGTTTACTTCATAATAACACGTTTAACGAGATTGGATATTTGATCTGAGTTCTGGCCACTGGCTATACGCACTAACCAACTACGCGGAGTGAGTAGTTATGGGTATCCCGGCGTCGTGGGTATCAGCTGGCCTCTTGACGTCAGCGACTGAGCGGCGGCCGTGTTGGACCGCGATAACGTAAACGCCGTGATCGTGTGGGTTGCTAGGTCTGCTCGCGGCCGCGTACGCAACGTGCAGGAGCGACTGGGCGATGGGCCCAGACCCCAGAGTGCCTAGGATTAGTCCGGCGTGCTGACCTCTCGTTGAGCCTAGGTGGGGGCTGCGACGTGTGGATCTTCCGAGGCCGGGCATGACCCAGGAAAGTTGGTCCGGCCAAGGGGATCGAGCGTGTTGGGGAATATGTGGTGCACCCCTGCAGGGAAGTTTATCTATTCGAATAGCCGTGTCCCTCGGTAAAAGGACGACCCGGAGTTGTATTCCGACCTCATGACAACTAGAAATGGATATTAATAAAACACCACCTTACAAGTGACAGATATAACCCTGGTGTCTCGCTCATGGTGGCGACGAGAGGATCGACGGGTAGGATTATGCTATACGTTGTTGTTGGTTAACTTCCAACTAATCTCTTCTATTGCTTCAAGATGGAGGTGCCAGAAGCGTAGTCTTCGACAGGACTAGCTATCCCCCTCTTATTCTGGCTTTCTGCAGTTCAGTCCACCGATATTGCCTCTTTACACATATACCATAGCATATGTAGTATAGATCCTTGCTTGGAGTACTTTGGATGAGTACTCACGGTTGCTTCCCCCTCCTTTCCCCCTTTCCCTTCTTGCGGTTGTCGCAACCAGATGTTGGAGCCCAGGAGCCAGACGCCACCTACGACGACACTACCACCAGGACAGAGCCTACTACTACGTCCAGGACGCCGACGACCAGGAGTAGTTAGGAGGATCCAGGCAGGAGGCCTGCGCCTGTTCGATTGTTGTATCCTGTTTGTGCTAGCCATCTATGGCACCTTGTTTAACTTATGTCTGTACTCAGATATTGTTGCTTCCGCTGACTCGTCTATGATCGAGCATTTGTATTCGAGCCCTCGTGGCCCCTGGCTTGTATTATGATGTTGTATGACTTATTAGTTTTTATAGTTGTGTTGTGATATCTTCCCGTGAGTCCCTGATCTTGATCGTACACGTTTGCGTGCATGATTAGTGTACGATCGAGCGGGGGCGCCACAAGTTGGTATCAGAGCCGACTGCCTGTAGGAATCCCCCTTTCCAATTCCTTGGCCGAAGTTGAGTCTAGACAAAGAAAACCGTTTTACTAAATTGGCTGTGTGGCTTACGGGCCCACATTGCCAACTGGGTGGTATTAGGATCTTTTATTCCTCGTCTATACTCGGGACTCTGATCTCTCTTCTACTCGGGTTAAATAAAGTTTACTAACACTCGGGTTAAATAAAGTTTACTAACGCCGACACTTAGGATCTGTAAATTCTGTCTACTCGGAGAGCTGGATATCTGTGCGATTTCCCTGTCGTTGATCTGATTAGTCTGATAATCATTTTCCTTTCCATTGTTTTGTCTACCTTCTCTCGAGTTGTGTTAAACTTCTCATTGTCATTGACAAATCTGAATTTCCTCTGTTTCAGATGGACCGTTGTTTCCACCGCGTCCTACGACAAGCTTGTGCTTCGCACTTGGGCTGTAATACCCCTGGGTTTCCAGCGTCCTGATCGCTCTGATGAACGACTTGGCTACGTTGGTACCCTGAGTACTTGGTTTATGAGGTTTACCGCGAGTTCAACCAGGAACAGTACTATGCTGAAGTTCGATGATCAGCAGAACAAATCAGAAACCGAGTACACCTTTTTCACGGATTAGGCGTGACGATGAGATGGCAGTCCATGATGCCGCCTACTCCGCTGTCGTACGTCTACGAGGGGAGCACAATGCATCTGGATGACTCTAAGTTCCGATACATTCCGTATGCCCCTGCTGGAGATGCTACCGGAATACACAGCTATCTGTGCCCCGTACGAGCCTCGTCGCTACGGCCCGCGTGTTCTGATTCAGTGCCTCAGGCTCTGGATCGCACGTGTCGGGCTCTTGCCGTCGAGTTGGTTGCCACTCGAGCACGTCTCTACGATGCTATGACGAGTTGCGTGCTGCCGCTGTTCGTGCAGGGATACATCCGGAGCACATCCTTTATCCGCGCAGGACTCAGATGTATGCTGGTATTGACTGGCCTACTGTTGGAGGTCACACACCGAAACGTGGACCTCTTCTTACAGCTCGAGACCGGGTTCTGCATCAGAGTGCACATGGAGCAAGGATCTTTCCGCGACGAACATTCGTCGTCCGCACTCGCAGCTACCCCGTTACAGTGGTTCTCTCCGACGTTGATGTAGCCTTGCTATCTCTCGTTGTGTACTTCCTTACCGCGTGCCTGCGCGCCGCCTAGTATGTCTAGCTTTTGATTTGCGCCGTTATGCTGTCCGCATGTACCTGACTTTGTGTAAGGATATGTATGTCTTAATTGACTACTTTTTGATATTTGATGCACTGCTTAAACTATTGTCGAGTTACTTCATGCTTGTCGCTAAGACCTCGCGCTTGCTTTTACTAAGCTACCCTGTTGTAATTTAGCAGGATGGTTAGACCCGCTGGTTCGTGGTCGTGGCCGTGGTGCAACGATCCACCACCGCCGAACTAATGGCATGAATGATGCAGCAATTTGAACTGCAACGTCAGTTCATGCAAGGGATCATGGATCAGTTTCCTCGTCCCAATATGAACCAGTATCCAGGCCAGGGACCCTGCAGGACTTTATGCGCCTCAACCCAACCGTCTACCGCGGCTCAACTCAGCCCCTGGATGCGGATGACTGGCTTCGCGACATCACCTATGAGTTGGAATCTGGTGGCGTTGCCCCTGCAAACTATGTAACCTTCGCCTCCTTCTTTCTCAAGGGCCCCGCTGCTCAATGGTGGGACAGCCACAGGCGCACTCACCAGCTGGCACAGTCATCACTTGGCCAGATTTCCAAGCTGCCTTCCGTGCCCGTTTCATTCCTCAGGGAATCATGGACCGGAAGAAGCAAGAGTTCCGCAACCTCACCCAGGGCAACAAGACAGTGGAAGCTTATCAGCGGGAGTTTCTGGAATTATCCCGCTATGCTGAAGAAGACCTTCCCACTGATGCTCGCGCCAGGAAAGGTTTCGCGAAGGACTTCAAGCTGACATCAAGCTAGCGCTCCTTGTGCATGAATTTGATAATTCCTCCATTTGGTGAACAAGGCTATCCAGGTCGGAACTGGTCTGCAGGCACACCAGGGATCTCTTAGGGCAACCGTGGCACCGGTTCATCTTCGAGCCAGCCTGCACAGAAGCGTCGGATCTGGATTCCAACAGCGTGTACCGTCCAGCTGCACCTGCTCCAAGACGGTCCATACTGGACCACGTCTGGCTTCCACACCCCCGCGCCCGTCCCGCGGTCGCCTCGACCCGCTCCTGCCCCCGCTTCGCCTCCGGTCCCGACGCCGCACCGCGCCCGGCTGCCGCTCGCCCGCGCTCGCTGTGCCTCCCCTCGCGCCCGCCCGGCTGGCCTCGCCGCGCCGCGCTCCGGCCTTGGCCTCGCCTCTGGTGCACGCGCGCGCGCTGGCCCGGACGTGTCCGGTGCCCGAACAGACACGGCCCGGACATGTCCGCCCCGGCCCTATGACAGATGGGGCCCAGCCCCTAAAAACGAATTAAAAGAAAATGTAATAAAAATAAAAGAAATAAAAATAAATAATTAAAATAATTAATTAATTAATTAGTTAATTAATCCTGATTAGGTTAATCTAATTAACTAATTAGTGTTAATTAAACAGTAATTAGAAATTAACTTAATTAACTGCTGACGTCAGCATGATGTCATGCTGACGTCATCAATCACTGTTTCGGATAATGTTGAATTAAATAATTAATTAAAATTTTAGAAATTAATAAAAACTTTAGAAAATCATATCTTTTAAACCGTAACTCCGACGAAAATATTTTATACATGAAACTTGCTCAGAACGACGATACGAACCCGAATACATCCTCCGTATTCCCGTCAGATGCCCGCAGCTATGAGAACGTTGAACAATTAGACCGATTTCGATAAATGAATAGTGTCCAACCCTAATTAAATAAATTCCTAAATTAACTAAATCGCTTAGTTAGGCTGTATTTCACCCTGGCCCTGCGTTTAGACATGTCATGCATCCCTGTTGCATTATTACCGTGTGTTTACTGTTTCTTCCCCCTCTTCTCTTCGGTAGACTACGAGACCGACGCAGCTGCTGTTGCCTCGACCGACTACGTTGTTGACGACCCCTACTTGCCAGAGCAACCAGGCAAGCCCCCCCCTTGATCACCAGATATCGCCTATTCTTCTCTATACTGCTTGCATTAGAGTAGTGTAGCCTGTTACTGCTTTCGGTTAATCCTATTCTGCTGCATAGCCTGTCATTGTTGCTACTGTTGTTGATACCTTACCTGCAATCCTAAATGCCTAGTGTAGGATGCTAGTTTGTCATCATTGGCCCTGCATTCTTGTCAGTCTGCCTTGCTATACTATCGGGCCGTGATCACTCGGGAGGTGATCACGGGTGTATACTATACATATATACATACTATACAAATGGTGACTAAAGTCGGGTCGGCTCGAAGAGTACCCGCGAGTGATTCACGGATTGGGGGCTGAAAGGACCTTTGTCCCAACGGCCCTTTGTGTGGATCTTTATGGCGGAGCGACAGGGCAGGTTGAGACCACCTAGGAGACAGGTGGGCCAGGCCCTGGTCGGCGTTCGCGTTTACTTCATAATAACACGTTTAACGAGATTGGATATTTGATCTGAGTCTGGCCACTGGCCTATACGCACTAACCAACTACGCGGGAGTAGTTATGGGTATCCCGGCGTCGTGGTATCAGCTGAAGCCTTCTTGACGTCAGCGACTGAGCGGCGCGCGCCGTGTTGGACCGCGATAACGTAACCGCCGTGATCGTGTGGGTTGCTAGGTCTGCTCGCGGCCGCGTACGCAACGTGCAGGAGCGCACTGGGCGATGGGCCCAGACCCCAGAGTGCCTAGGATTAGTCCGGCGTGCTGACCTCTCTGTTGAGCCTAGGTGGGGCTGCGACGTGTGGATCTTCCGAGGCCGGGCATGACCCAGGAAAGTGTGTCCGGCCAAAGGGGATCGAGCGTGTTGGGGAATATGTGGTGCACCCCTGCAGGGAAGTTTATCTATTTGAATAGCCGTGTCCCTCGGTAAAAGGACGACCCGGAGTTGTATTCCGACCTCATGACAACTAGAAATGGATACTTAATAAAACACACCCTTACAAGTGACAGATATAACCCGGTGGTCGCTCTCTCGCATGGTGGCGACGAGAGGATCGACGGGTAGGATTATGCTATACGTTGTTGTTTGGTTAACTTCCAACTAATCTCTTCTATTGCTTCAAGATGGAGGCTGCCAGAAGCGTAGTCTTCGACAGGACTAGCTATCCCCCTCTTATTCTGGCTTTCTGCAGTTCAGTCCACCGATATTGCCTCTTTACACATATACCATGCATATGTAGTATAGATCCTTGCTTGCGAGTACTTTGGATGAGTACTCACGGTTGCTTTCCCCTTCCTTTCCCCCTTTCCCTTCTTGCTGGTTGTCGCAACCAGATGTTGGAGCCCAGGAGCCAGACGCCACCTACGACGACTACTACCACCAGGACAGAGCCTACTACTACGTCCAGGACGCCGACGACCAGGAGTAGTTAGGAGGATCCCAGGCAGGAGGCCCTGCGCCTGTTCGATCTGTTGTATCCCTGTTTGTGCTAGCCATCTTATGGCACCTTGTTTAACTTATGTCTGTACTCAGATATTGTTGCTTCCGCTGACTCGTCTATGATCGAGCATTTGTATTCGAGCCCTCGTGGCCCCTGGCTTGTATTATGATGCTTGTATGACTTATTTATGTTTTATAGTTGTGTTGTGATATCTTCCCGTGAGTCCCTGATCTTGATCGTACACGTTTGCGTGCATGATTAGTGTACGATCGAGCCGGGGGCGCCACAAGTTGGTATCAGAGCCGACTGCCTGTAGGAATCCCCCTTTCCAATTCCTTGGCCGAAGTTGAGTCTAGACAAAGAAAACCGTTTTACTAACTTGGCTGTGTGGCTTACGGGCCCACATTGCCAACTGGGTGGTATTAGGATCTTTTATTCCTCGTCTATACTCTGGGACTCTGATCTCTCTTCTACTCGGGTTAAATAAAGTTTACTAACACTCGGGTTAAATAAAGTTTACTAACGCCGACACTTAGGATCTCGTAAATTCTGTCTACTCGGAGAGCTGGATATCTGTGCGATTTCCCTGTCGTTGATCTGATTAGTCTGATAATCATTTTCCTTTCCATTGTTTTGTCTAACCTTTCTCTCCGAGTTGTGTTAAACTTCTCATTGTCATTTGACAAATCTGAATTTCCTCTGTTTCAGATGGACCGTTTGTTTCCACCGCGTCCTACGACACAGCTTGTGCTTCGCACTTGGGCTCGTAATACCCCTGGGTTTCCAGCTGTCCTGATCGCTCTGATGACCAGACTTGGCTACGTTGGTACCCTGAGTACTTGGTTTATGAGGTTTACCGCGAGTTCAACCAGGAACAGTACTATGCTGAAGTTCGGATTTATGATCAGCAGAACAACTCAGACACCGAGCTACACCTTTTTCACGGATTAGGCGTGACGATTGAGATGGCAGTCCATGATGCCGCCTACTCCGCTGTCGTACGTCTACGAGGGGAGCACAATGCTATCTTGGATGACTCTAAGTTCCGATACATTCCGTATGCCCCTGCTGGAGATGCTACCGGATACTACACAGCTATCTGTGCCCCGTACGAGCCTCGTCGCTACGGCCCGCGTGTTCTGATTCAGTGCACTCAGGCTCTGGATCGCACTGTTCGGGCTCTTGCCGTCGAGTTGGTTGCCACTCGAGCACGTCTCTACGATGCTATGACGCAGTTGCTGCCCGCTGTTCGTGCAGGGATACATCCGGAGCACATCCTTTATCCGCGCAGGACTCAGATGTATGCTGGTATTGACTGGCCTACTGTTGGAGGTCACACACCGACACGTGGACCTCTTCTTACAGCTCGAGACCGGGTTCTGCATCAGAGTGCACATGGAGCACAGGATCTTTCCGCGACGAACATTCGTCGTCCGCACTCGCAGCTACCCCGTTACAGTGGTTCTCTCCGACGTTGATGTAGCCTTTGCTATCTCTCGTTGTGTACTTCCTTACCGCGTGCCTGCGCGCCGCCTAGTATGTCTAGCTTTTGATTTGCGCCGTTATGCTGTCCGCATGTACCTGACTTTGTGTAAGGATATGTATGTCTTAATTGACTACTTTTATGTATTTGATGCACTGCTTAAACTATTGTCGAGTTACTTCATGCTTGTCGCTAAGCACTCGCGCTTGCTTTTACTAAGCTACCCCCTGTTGTAATTTAGCAGGATGGTTAGACCCGCTGGTCGTGGTCGTGGCCGTGGTGCCAACGATCCACCACCGCCGAACTATATGGCTGGAATGATGCAGCAATTTGAACTGCAACGTCAGTTCATGCAAGGGATCATGGATCAGTTTCCTCGTCCCAATATGAACCAGTATCCAGGCCCAGGGACCCTGCAGGACTTTATGCGCCTCAACCCAACCGTCTACCGCGGCTCAACTCAGCCCCTGGATGCGGATGACTGGCTTCGCGACATCACCTATGAGTTGGAATCTGGTGGCGTTGCCCCTGCAAACTATGTCACCTTCGCCTCCTTCTTTCTCAAGGGCCCCGCTGCTCAATGGTGGGACAGCCACAGGCGCACTCAACCAGCTGGCACAGTCATCACTTGGCCGGATTTCCAAGCTGCCTTCCGTGCCCGTTTCATTCCTCAGGGAATCATGGACCGGAAGAAGCAGGAGTTCCGCAACCTCACCCAGGGCAACAAGACAGTGGAAGCTTACCAGCGGGAGTTTCTGGAATTATCCCGATATGCTGAAGAAGACATTCCCACTGATGCTCGCCGCCAGGAAAGGTTTCGCGAAGGACTTCAAGCTGACATCAAGCTAGCGCTCCTTGTGCATGAATTTGATAATTTCTCCATCTTGGTGAACAAGGCTATCCAGGTCGAGACTGGTCTGCAGGCACACCAGGGATCTCTTAGGCGCAACCGTGACACCGGTTCATCTTCGAGCCAGCCTGCACAGAAGCGTCGGATCTGGATTCCAAACAGCGTGTACCGTCCAGCTGCACCTGCTCCAAGACAGTCCTATACTGCACCACGTCTGCCTCCACCACCTAGGCAGCCAGGACTTCCAGCTCCACCACCCCGAGCACCTGCTCCCAATCCCAATGATAGTCTGTGCTACAAGTGTGGGCAGCCAGGTCATTTTTCCAGGAACTGCATTCAGAACCAGAACCAACTGGCACTTCCTGCAACTGGCCGTAGGAACAATCAGCCTCGCAACAACAATGCCAAGTCTTATGGGCGTATTCAGGCCAACCACACCGATTTCAATGAAGCTCAGGACCAGCCTGCCACCGTGATGGGTACTCTCCTTGTTAATTCAGTACCAGCTTCTGTTTTATTTGATTCGGGAGCATCGCATTCATTCATGTCCGAAGAATTTGCATACAAACACGACATTAAATGTGAGGTCATGAACACTGCAATAGTAATACACACCCCCGCGGGTCAATGTCAAACCTCCATGGGTAGCAACGACGTCACCGTTGAAATTGAAGGGCTGGAGTTTCACGCCTCCCCTTTCATACTAAAGTCTTGTAGTATCGACCTCATTCTCGGAATGGATTGGTTGAAAGCGCATACTGCTTCTATAGTTTGCGCCACGAAGATCGTCCATCTTCTACACCCTTCTGATGAAATAATAAGCTACCAGGCCCAAATCATCCAAAATGCCGAGGCGAGGCTTTATGCCTTGAATGCGTTAAACGCATCACCACTTGAAGGCATCGAGAACATTCCAGTTGTTCGCGAATTCCAAGGTGTTTTCCCAGAAGAACTCCCAGGGATACCCCCTGCTCGAGCTGTCGAATTTGTCATCGACTTGAAACCAGGCACCACTCCTATCGCCAAGCGACCCTACAAGATGCCGCCGCATGAACTCCTTGAACTTAAGGAGGAAATCGACGCTTCACTTCGTAAGGGTTTCATTCGCCCAAGTTCCTCTGCTTGGGGAGCACCTTCTCTCTTTGTCAGGAAGAAGGATGGATCAAACCGATTGGTCCAAGATTACCGTCCTATTAACCAAGCAACTATCCAGAACAAATATCCCCTTCCTCGGATAAACGATCTGTATGATCAACTGGCGGGTTCATCAGTGTTCTCTAAACTCGACTTAAGGTTGGGTTACCACCAGATCCGTGTTCGTGAAGAGGATATCCCAAAGACCGCCTTCGTTACTCGATATGGCTCATACGAGTACATTGTCATGTCATTCGGCTTAACCAATGCTCCCGCCACATTCTCCCGCCTGATGAATTATATATTCATGGAATACCTTGACAAGTTCGTCGTGGTTTACCTGGATGATATCCTAGTATACTCCAAGAACAAAGAGGAACATGCTGAACATCTTCGACTTGTTCTGGAAAAACTTCGAGAGCATCAACTATATGCTAAGTTTTCCAAGTGTGAATTCTGGCTTCCCGAAGTAACATACCTTGGGCATGTCATCTCCAAGGATGGTATTGCCGTCAACCCCGAGCGAGTTCAGGCTATTCTTGATTGGGCTCCTCCAAAGAACGTCAAGCAAGTTCGAAGTTTTCTCGGACTCGCCAGCTATTGCCGTCGATTTGTCGAGAACTTCTCCAAGATCGCCAAGCCCCTGACTAACCTGCTTCATAAAGGCGTCAGGTTCGATTGGACGGAAAAGTGTCAGGAAAGTTTCCAGACGCTCAAAGACAAGCTGACTTCTGCCCCAGTGCTTGCCCCTCCTGATTCCCAGAGGGATTTTGTCATCTATTGTGATGCATCCCGTCAAGGATTAGGCGGTGTCCTACTGCAAGACCGCAGAGTAATTGCTTATGCTTCGCGTCAATTGCGTCCGCACGAAGAGAATTACCCAGTACATGACCTCGAGCTTGCTGCCGTCATCCATGCACTAAAACAGTGGCGACATTACCTTCTCGGTAATCGTTGCGAGATCTACACCGATCATCAAAGTCTGAAGTATCTGTTCACTCAGCCAGACCTGAACCTCCGTCAACAGAGATGGATGGAGACCGTAGCGGATTTTAACTTGGGTATTTCTTATACCCCTGGCAAGGCTAATGTAATGGCCGATGCCTTGAGCCGCAAGTCTTATTGCAGTCACCTCCAGTTTCACGAAGTTCAACCTTCGCTTATTGAAGAATTCAGAAAGCTGAATCTCCACATTGGTCCTCCTGGAGCACTCGCTCCCCCTCCTGAAGGTTCCTACAAAATGAACCTCCATGTTGTTTCCCAGGGTTCTCTTAATACCCTGGTTGCTAAACCAGATCTCGTGGACAGCATCAAGACGCTGCAGGGTTATGACTCTCAAGCCCACAAGATTAAGCGCTATCTCGCTGAAGGAAGGCCTTCGTTCTTCACTATTGATGATACTGGCACCTTGTTCTTTAAAAGTCGTCTAGTGGTCCCCTCTAAAGGTAACCTGGGTATGACTCAGGAGGTCATGCAAGAAGCTCACGACACTCCGTTGTCTATTCATCCCGGCAGTACCAAGATGTACCAAGACATCCGTCAAAGATTCTGGTGGTCAAACATGAAGCAAGACATTGCTCGCTATGTTGCTGAATGTGATGTTTGCCGTCGCGTCAAAGCAGAACATCAAAGGCCCGCCGGAACTCTGCAACCAATTGCTGTTCCTGAATGGAAGTGGGACCATGTCGAAATGGACTTTATCACTGGATTTCCCAAATCACAGAAAGGTAATGATGCTATTCTTGTCGTCATTGACCGACTTTCCAAAGTTGCACATTTTCTAGCCGTCAAAGAGACGATCACTGCTAGTCAGCTCGCAACTCTCTACATGTCCAGAATTGTTTCACTTCACGGTATTCCACTGGTTATCAGTTCAGACCGTGGCAGCTTATTCACTTCAAGATTCTGGGCAAGTTTCCAAGAAGCTATGGGGACTCATCTGTCCTTCAGCACCGCTTTTCACCCTCAGTCTCAAGGACAAGTTGAACGAGTCAACCAAGTTCTCGAAGACATGCTTCGAGCTTGTGTCATATCCTTCGGTAGGAAATGGGAAGAATCTCTCCCATATGCCGAATTCTCTTACAATAACAGCTATCAAGCCAGTCTGAAGATGGCCCCCTTTGAAGTATTGTACGGACGAAAGTGCCGAACCCCTCTGAATTGGTCAGAAACTGGGGAACGTCCACTCCTCGGTCCGGATATTATCCAACTTGCCGAAGATCAAGTTCGCGTTGTCCGCGAGCATTTGAAGACTGCTCAGTCACGTCAAAAGAGTCAGTATGACCGCAAACACAAAGATATGGTCTATCAACCTGGCGAAAAGGCTTATCTTCGAGTCACACCGATGAAAGGTACACACCGATTCGGGATCAAGGGCAAGCTAGCTCCTCGCTATATTGGTCCTTTCACTGTTCTTGAAAGGCGTGGTAGAGTGGCATATCAGTTGGAACTTCCACCGAACCTTTCTCAGGTTCACGATGTGTTCCACGTATCACAACTCCGCCGCTGCTTCAAAGACCCTATCCGCGGAGTAGATCACGAATTGCTTGAACTGCAACAAGACCTCTCTTATAAAGAGCATCCGGTCCGCATTCTCGATCAAGCCGAGCGTCGCACACGCCAGAAGGTTATCAAGTTCCTCAAGGTTCAGTGGTCAAACCATTCTGACGATGAAGACACTTGGGAACGCGAGGATCGTCTTCGTGATGAATACCCCGCTTTGTTTCTTTCTACCTCCTAAATCTCGGGACGAGATTTCTTGTAGTGGAGGAGATTTGTAACACCCCCTGTATTAAGCTACAGAGATCACCCTTTTGATGAGGCCATGTCATCATGATTAATAGTGCACAATCATCATTAGCATCATATTGCATTTCAACTCCTAAGTCAAATTCAAATTTAAATGAAAGTGGGATATAAAAGTTGTCCAACATAGAAACTAAAATGTCAGATAAATAACAAATATTCCAGAGGCTATTCTAAAATTGAAACCAACATCATTGGAATTGGATAAGTGACTCGAACAACCTCAAACAGTGGATAAAGATAATATTTAATAACCATTTATTAAATCTGAAATAAATATGGAATTATGTTTTGTCCAAACTAATTTTAGGTGTTAAGGAATAATGCACTGGTATTTATGAAATAGGTCACACTTTTTACAAAAACCATTTGGGGCCTAAACATTTAACAGTAGAGAAAAGAGAATAAAGAAAAGGAAAAAGAAACAGAAAAGGAAAAAAAGAGCAACACCCCCCCCCCCCGCTTCGCCTCCGCGCGACCGCCGCCCGCTGCCGCTCCAGCCACCGCGCTGCCGCCCGCGGCCGCTCCAGCCACCGCGCCGCCGCCCCGCCTCCGGCCCCGCCGTGGCCTCGCCGGCGCCCGCGCCCGCCGACCGCCCGTGCGTCCCCTTTGGGCACCGGACATGTCCGGTCCCGAAAGGGGCACGCCCCGGACGTGTCCGCCCCTGGGCCACTGCCCAGTGGGGCCCGAACCCCTGTGACGCTGACGAATGGGGCCCACGGCCCAGAAACAGTTTTAAGAAAATAGAAATAAAAATAAATAATTAAAATAATTAATTAATTAATTAGTTAATTAATCCTGATTAGGTTAATCTAATTAACTAATTAGTGTTAATTAAACAGTAATTAGAAATTAACTTAATTAACTGCTGACGTCAGCATGATGTCATGCTGACGTCATCAATCACTGTTTCGGATAATGTTGAATTAAATAATTAATTAAAATTTCAGAAATTAATAAAAACTTTAGAAAATCATATCTTTTAAACCGTAACTCCGATGAAAATATTTTATACATGAAACTTGCTCAGAACGACGATACGAACCCGAATACATCCTCCGTATTCCCGTCAGATGCCCGCAGCTATGAGAACGTTGAACAATTAGACCGATTTCGATAAATGAATAGTGTCCAACCCTAATTAAATAAATCCGAATAAATTCCTAAATTAACTAAATCGCTTAGTTAGGCTGTATTTCACCCTGGCCCTGCGTTTAGACATGTCATGCATCCCTGTTGCATTATTACCGTGTGTTTACTGTTTCTTCCCCCTCTTCTCTTTGGTAGACTACGAGACCGACGCAGCTGCTGTTGCCTCGACCGACTACGTTGTTGACGACCCCTACTTGCCAGAGCAACCAGGCAAGCCCCCCCCTTGATCACCAGATATCGCCTATTCTTCTCTATACTGCTTGCATTAGAGTAGTGTAGCCTGTTACTGCTTTCGGTTAATCCTATTCTGCTGCATAGCCTGTCATTGTTGCTACTGTTGTTGATACCTTACCTGCAATCCTAAATGCCTAGTGTAGGATGCTAGTTTGTCATCATTGGCCCTGCATTCTTGTCAGTCTGCCTTGCTATACTATCGGGCCGTGATCACTCGGGAGGTGATCACGGGTGTATACTATACATATATACATACTATACAAATGGTGACTAAAGTCGGGTCGGCTCGAAGAGTACCCGCGAGTGATTCACGGATTGGGGGCTGAAAGGACCTTTGTCCCAACGGCCCTTTGAGTGGATCTTTGTGGCGGAGCGACAGGGCAGGTTGAGACCACCTAGGAGACAGGTGGGCCAAGCCCTGGTCGGCGTTCGCGTTTACTTCATAATAACACGTTTAACGAGATTGGATATTTGATCTGAGTCTGGCCACTGGCCTATACGCACTAACCAACTACGCGGGAGTAGTTATGGGTATCCCGGCGTCGTGGTATCAGCTGAAGCCTTCTTGACATCAGCGACTGAGCGGCGCGCGCCGTGTTGGACCGCGCTAACGTAACCGCCGTGATCGTGTGGGTTGCTAGGTCTGCTCGCGGCCGCGTACGCAACGTGCAGGAGCGCACTGGGCGATGGGCCCAGACCCCAGAGTGCCTAGGATTAGTCCGGCGTGCTGACCTCTCTGTTGAGCCTAGGTGGGGCTGCGACGTGTGGATCTTCCGAGGCCGGGCATGACCCAGGAAAGTGTGTCCGGCCAAAGGGGATCGAGCGTGTTGGGGAATATGTGGTGCACCCCTGCAGGGAAGTTTATCTATTTGAATAGCCGTGTCCCTCGGTAAAAGGACGACCCGGAGTTGTATTCCGACCTCATGACAACTAGAAATGGATACTTAATAAAACACACCCTTACAAGTGACAGATATAACCCGGTGGTCGCTCTCTCGCATGGTGGCGACGAGAGGATCGACGGGTAGGATTATGCTATACGTTGTTGTTTGGTTAACTTCCAACTAATCTCTTCTATTGCTTCAAGATGGAGGCTGCCAGAAGCGTAGTCTTCGACAGGACTAGCTATCCCCCTCTTATTCTGGCTTTCTGCAGTTCAGTCCACCGATATTGCCTCTTTACACATATACCATGCATATGTAGTATAGATCCTTGCTTGCGAGTACTTTGGATGAGTACTCACGGTTGCTTTCCCCTTCCTTTCCCCCTTTCCCTTCTTGCTGGTTGTCGCAACCAGATGTTGGAGCCCAGGAGCCAGACGCCACCTACGACGACTACTACCACCAGGACGGAGCCTACTACTACGTCCAGGACACCGACGACCAGGAGTAGTTAGGAGGATCCCAGGCAGGAGGCCCTGCGCCTGTTCGATCTGTTGTATCCCTGTTTGTGCTAGCCATCTTATGGCACCTTGTTTAACTTATGTCTGTACTCAGATATTGTTGCTTCCGCTGACTCGTCTATGATCGAGCATTTGTATTCGAGCCCTCGTGGCCCCTGGCTTGTATTATGATGCTTGTATGACTTATTTATGTTTTAGAGTTGTGTTGTGATATCTTCCCGTGAGTCCCTGATCTTGATCGTAAACGTTTGCGTGCATGATTAGTGTACGATCGAGCCGGGGGCGCCACATCAAGCAATTTAGTTGACAGACTGAAAGTGACAAAGAAAAACTTTTACAAACTCTGTTTGATCTTGTTGTTGCAAATATGTCTAACCAATGTTCTAGTTTTCAGCAAAGATTATGAACTAACCATATTCACAATAACATTTAGGTCTCACATTTACTCATAACAATGGCATAACTAACTAGCGAGCAATAATAAGATATCTCGGATGACAACACTTTTTTTCAAAACAATCATGATGTAATATGATATAATTGTATCTCGCTAGCCCTTTCTGAGACCGCAAAACATAAATGCAGAGCACCCCTGAAGTTCGAGCACTGACTAGATATTATAATTCATGGAAAAAGAGATCCAGTCATACTCGTAGTCAATATCAACTAAACAAAAAGCATATAAATGACAGTAGTGCTCTCTAGCTAGTGCTTTAATAAGAGGATGATGACTCAACAATAAAAGTAAATGGATAGGCCCTTCGCAGAGGGAAGCAGGGATTTGCAGAGATGCCAGAGCTCGAGGCTTTTAAAACAGATATGAATATAATTTTGAGAGGTATGCTTTCATTGTCAACATAACAACCGAGAGATCTCACTATCTTCCATGCTAGACACATTATAGGCGATTCCCAAACAAAATGGTAAAGTTTTACTCCCCCTCCACCAACAAACACAAGCCATGGCTAGCCGAATCCTCGGGTACCCTCCATACCAACAACAATCCGGGGGAGTTTTGTTTCATTATTATATTTTGATTTGATTTTGATCATGGAACTGGGCAACCCAATTACCAGCCCCTTTCTCGTGAATTACAAGTGAATAAACACTCATCGTGAGAATAACCCACCTAGCATGGAAGATACTAACAGCCCCCTGTCGCTACATGAGCGATTCGGGCATGCAAAACAGATTATTATTTGAAGGTTTAGAGTTTGTCACATGCAAATTTACTTGGAACAACAGGTAAATACCGCATATAGGTAGGTATGGTGGACTCATATGGAACAAATTTGGGTTTAAGTAAGTGGATGCACAAGCAGTATTCCCGCTTAGTACACGTGAAGGCTAGCAAATAGATTGACGAGCGACCAACTAGAGAGCGACAATAGTCATAAACATGCATTGAGATTAATCAACATTGTATACAAGCATGAGTAGGATATAAATCCCCATGAACATAAATATCGTGGAGGCTATGTTGATTTCGATCACGTGAACATGTGCCAAGTCAAGCCACTCGAATCATTCAAAGGAGGATACCATCCTATCATACTACATCATAACCATTTTAAACGCATGTTGACACACAAGATAAACCATTATCCACTCCTAGCTACTTAAGAATGTCATGAGTAACTATGATCTCTAATTGTCATTGCAAACATGTTCATTCATAATAGGCTGAATCAAGGACGATGAGCTAATCATATTTACAAAAACAAAATAGGTCGAGTTCATACCAGCTTATCTTCATCTCAATCATTTCATCAAATTTCGTCATTATTACCTTTCACTTGCACGACCGAACGATGTGAATAATAATAAGAGTGCACGTGCCATGGACTAAGCTAGAATCTCCAAACATTTATTCAAATGAGTAGACAAGGTAATATGGGCTCTTTGTTAGATCAACAATAATGCATATGAGAGCCACTCAACATTTTCATCATGGTCTTCTCCTTACGACCCAAAGAAAAGAAAAGAATTTCAGAGAATGACACCGAAATATTTTTGGAGTTTTTTTTCTCTTGAAGAAAGCAAATTAACAAAAGAAAAATGAAAACGAGAAAAACTATTTACACGGGAAAGCTCCCAACAAACAAAAGAAGAACGAGAAATCTTTTTGGGTTTTCTTTTAATACTACAACTGATTAACCTAGAAAGAAAAACTAAAAAGAAGCGAGAAATATTTTTGGATTTTATCAAAGTTTTTCAAACATGCAAGAAGAAAGAAAGAAAAATAAACTAACATGGATTATACAATGAAAACGTATGAACACTGACAACTAGAATGAATGTGTGATGCATGAATGTAATGTCGATGACAAATACATACTCCCCCAAGCTTAGGCTTTTAGCCTAAGTTGGTCTATGGCCATGTCTCGTAGTAACCCCTCTCCTGGATACTGCAGAGGGTCCTGAGTGTTCCACTGGTTGGCGAGCTCCTGTGGCTCCCACTGATAAACAGGCTCCTGATATGGCTCAGGTGCAAGTGCTGGCTCAGGTACTGGGGGTTGTGTCAGACCCCAGTGTGCATAAATGTCCACGGGCATAATAATGTACCTGCCCGAATAAATATTGAACAAAGAAGGTGCATGCAAAGTAATAATCTCCCGAGTGCCCTGACTGAATACTAAGTTATAGAGGAGTCGCTTTTTCTTATCCTTGTCAATAAAATGATGCGCTACCATACTAGCATAGTCTAAATATTTAGTGGGTAGCAGCATCTCCTCCTCCTCATCATGTCTAATAGGAATCTCAAAATGTGAAGCGAGGCGGGAGGCATAAATACCACCGTAAATAATACCCTTTGAACGGTTTGTGTGTAACCGTCGAGCAACCATAGTGCCCAAACTAAAAGTTCTGTCAGCATATAAAACATGGCGCAAAATAGCAAGGTTAGGTACACTGAGAGACCCACTCTCCCAACGACCGATCAAACATCTCCCAGCAAATAATGAATAATAGCGTAAAACAGGAAAATGTAGAGTAGCCACTCTCGCTTCAGACACCCCTCTTTCCTCTCCCACAGTAGTTTCAGAAATGAAATCCTCCATGTCTCTAGGACGTGGATCACTGACGTTGCCCTCATAAGGTATTTTGCAAACATTGCAAAAATCATATAATGTCACTTCCTTAGGCACATCATACAAGTGAAATTCTACTATAGGTGGTTCCTTCCTAGGATAAAAGTGAAAGTTCTGCACAAAGGTATTAGTGAGTAGGAGGTATTGGTCACACTTATCTTAGAGGAAGGGGACGATGCCGGCATTGTTCGCCAAATAATAGAAATCATCATGAATTCCTGCCTCCTTAAAAAATGTGTCACTCGACCACTCACACGGCCGAACCTCCGCCACACGCGGAAGATTGTACTTGGGCTTCTCCTCCGGAGTTTCCTCCGAATTACGGCTTGATGAGCCACTTAACCATCTCCTCATGGTTTTTCTTTTCTTTGAAAATTTCTGAAATTTTTAGTGACTCAAAATAAAAGTGAACCAAACTCAACAAAATTGATAGCAACTACTCCCACAAGTGTCTAGAGGCTATATCATGCAACAAAACTACTTTGAACCATATAAATTTGACATGCAAGCTCAAGAACATGGTCACCATAGCAGCAAAAATTTGCAATATATAAAGCATTAGAACAAAAACTAATTGGACCAACGGAGGAGTCACATACCGATGAACAATCCCTCAAAATAGTTTCAGAAACGCAGTTCCGAGCAAGGAGATCGAAAATGGCAGCAAGATGAGCAAGAACACGGGTTTGAGCAGGTTTGTGATTTTTTTTGGAGGAAGAAGAAGAGCATGGGTGGCTGGAATAAGTGAGGAGGCTTACGTGGGCCCCACAAGCTTGCAGGGCACGCCCAGGGGGGTGGGCGCGCCCTGTGAGCTTGTGACTCACAGATGCACCCCCCTGGGGTGTGTTCAGTGCCAAAAAATTTCAAACATTGCAGAAAAAATCATATAATTTTTTTAGGGCATTTGGAGAACTTTTATTTTCTGGTCATTTTTTATTGCACGAATAATTCAGAAAACAGTATAATCATGGTATTTCTACTTTATTAATTCTAAATAACAGAAAGTAAAAAGTGGGTACATAAATTTTTCTTTACTAAATTCATCCATCACATGCCCGTCAAAAGGAATCCATTAATAAGGTTGATCAAGTCTTATTAACAAATTTCTTCCGAATGACATGAAACTGGAGAATCTTCGTATAGCACTAGGTTACCTCAACGAGGATATGCATGTCCCCAACAATAAGAATTTCATATTTCTTTTTGACAGTAGGAATAGGGAATTCAAAACCTCCAATAGTAATCGTTGAAAATTTTCCAATAGAATTGATACTATTCACTTAAGGTTGTTTTTCGGAAAGTGTACCGTATGCTCATTACCATTGACATGAAAAGTGGCATTGCCCTTATTGCAATCAATAACAGCCCCTGTAGTGTTCAAAAAGGGTCTACCAAGGATGATCGACATACTGTCATCCTCGGGTATATCAAGAATAACAAAGTCCGTTAAGATAGTAACATTTGCAACTACGACAGGCACATCCTCACAAATACCGATGGGTATAGCAGTTGATTTATCAGCCATTTGCAAAGAGATTTTAGTTGGTGTCAACTTATTCAAATTAAGTCTTCGATACAAAGAGAAAGGCATAACACTAACACCGGCTCCTAAATCACACAAAGCAGTTTTAACATAGTTTCTTTTAATGGAGCATGGTATAGTTGGTATTCCTGGGTCTCCTAGTTTCTTCGGTATTCCACCCTTAAATGTGTAATTAGCAAGCATGGTGGAAATTTCAGCTTTTGGTATCTTTCTTTTATTTGTAACAATATCTTTCATATACTTAGCATAAGGAGACATTTTCAGAATATCAGTCAAATGAAGGCGCAAAAAGACAGGTTTAAGCATTTCAACAAAGCGCTCAAATTCTTCATCATCTTTATTCTTTGAAGCTTTAGGAGGACAGGGCATGGGTTTCTGAACCCATGGCTCTCTTTCTTTACCATGTTTCCTAGCAATGAAGTCTCTCTTATCATATCTTTTATTCTTAGGTTGTGGGTTATCAAGATCAACAGTAGGTTCTATCTCCACATCATTATCATTACTAGGTTGAGCATCAACATGGACATCATCATTATCATTATTACTAGGTTCATGTTCATCACCAGATTGTGTCTCAGCATCAGAAAATAGAAATATCATTTGGATTCTCAGGTGTGTCTATAATAGGTTCACTAGGAGCATGCAAAGTCCTATCATCTTTCTTTTTATTTTTGGATGGACTATGTGCATCAGCATTAGTTCTGTGAGAATCTTGTTCAATTCCCTTGGGGTGACCTTCAGGATACAAAGGTTCCTGGGTCATTTTACCACCCCTAGTCACAACTCTAATAGCATGATCATTTTTCTTATTGTTCACCTGATTAAGCAAATAATTTTGTGCTTTGAGGACTTGTTCTACTTGAGTTTTTATCATGGAAGCATGTTTACTCACACCCTTGAGATCATTAACAGTTCTAAACATATAATCACTCAAGCATTCAATCATATAAGCATTTCGTTTCAGTTGTCTACTAACATATGCATTCAAGTTTTCTTGTTTAACAATAAAGTTATCTAATTCATCCAAGCATTGACTAGCAGATTTAGTATGAGGAATGTCACCTTCATCAAATCTATAGAGAGAATTTACCTCTACTACCTGTGTCGGGGTATTAAGGCCATGCATTTCTTCAATAGGTGGTAAATTCTTAACATCTTCAGCTTTAATACATTTTTCTTTCATAGATTTCTTTGCCTCTTGCATATCTTAAGGACTGAGAAATTGAATACCTCTCTTCTTCGGAGTTGGCTTAGGAGGTGGCTCAGGAAGACTCCAATCATTATGATTACTCAATATATTATTCAATAGTTCTTCAGCTTGTTCAATAGTTCGTTCCCTGAAAACACAACCAGCACAACTATCTAGGTGGTCCCTAGAAGCATCGGTTAGTCCATTATAAAAGATATCAAGTATTTCATTTTTCTTGAGAGGATGATCAGGCAAAGCATTAAGTAATTGGAGAAGCCTCCCCCAAGCTTGTGGGAGACTCTCTTCTTCAATTTGCACAAAGTTAAATATTTCCTGTAAAGCAGCTTGTTTCTTATGAGCAGGAAAATATTTTTCAGAGAAGTAATAAATCATATCCTGGAGACTACGCACACAACCAGGAGCAAGATAATTATACCATGTCTTAGCTTTACCCTTTAATGAGAAAGGAAACAACTTAAGAATATAGTAGTAACAAATTTTTTCCTCATGGGCAAATAGGGTGGCTATATCATTTAATTTAGTAAGATGTGCCACAAGAGTTTCAGATTCATAACCATGGAAAGGATCAGATTCAACCATAGTAATTAACTCAGGATCGACAGAGAATTCATAATCCTTATTAGTAACAAAGATAGGTGAAGTAGCAAACTTAGGATCATATTTCATTCTAGCATTCAAAAAATTTTCTTTCAACTTGACTAGTAATTTCTTAAGATCCTCTCTATCCTTACAAGCAAGAAAGTCCCTAGCTACCTCCCCATCCATAACATAACCCTCAGGTATATCAGGCAATTCATATCTAGGAGTGCTAGGTCTAGTAGGTGTTTCAAAGTTTTCAGTTTCAATAATTTCATCAGTTTCATCAATCTCATCAGTTTCAACATTCTCAATTTCATTAACTCTAGCAAGTTGTTCATCAAGAAATTCACCCAGTGGCACAGTCTCATCAAGCAAAGTACTAGCATCATTCATAGCAGAAGTAGCATCATCAATTACTTGCGCCATATCAGGATTAATATCAGGTGGTGGTGTCGCAAGCTTACTCAAAACAGAAGGTGAATCAAGTGCAGAGTGTGATGGCAGTTCGTTACCTCCCCTCGTCCTAGAGGGAATGATCTTGGTTCTGGTATCTTTCAGATTATTCACAGTGATCAATAGATATAAATCCCAAGTGACTCAGCAAATAGAGCTATGCTCCCCGGCAACGTCGCCAGAAAAAGGTCTTGATAACCCACAAGTATAGGGGATCGCAACAGTTTTCGAGGGTAGAGTATTCAACCCAAATTTATTGATTCGACACAAGGGGAGCCAAAGAATATTTGCAAGTATTAGCAGTTGAGTTGTCAATTCAACCGCACCTGAAAGACTTAATATCTGCAGCAAAGTAGTATGATAGTAACGGTAAAAGTGGCAAAAGTAACAGTAGCAGTTTTGTAGTGATTGTAACAGCAGCAACGACAAAAGTAACTTAACAAAGATCAATATGTGAAAAGCTCGTAGGCATTGGATCAGCGATGGATAATTGTGTTGGATAATATTTATCATGTAGCAGTCATAACCTAGGGCGACACAGAACTAGCTCCAATTCATCAATGTAATGTAGGCATGTATTCGGTATATAGTCATACATGCTTATGGAAAAGAAATTGCATGACATCTTTTGTCCTACCCTCCCGTGGCAGTGGGGTCCATAAGGAAACTAAGGGATATTAAGGCCTCCTTTTAATAGAGAACCAGAACAAAGCATTAGCACTTAGTGAATACATGAACTCCTCAAACTACGGTAATCATCAGAAAGAATCCCAATTATTCTCACCTTGGGGTATGCGGATCATAACACGTAATAGGTGTCTACAACTTGCAAGATAGGATCAAGAACACAAATATATTCATGAAAACATAATAGGTTCAGATCTGAAATCATGGCACTCGGGCCCTAGTGACGAGCATTAAGCATAGCAAAGTCATAGAAACATCAATCTCAGAACATAGTGGATACTAAGGATCAAACCCTAACAAAACTAACTCGATTCCATGATAAATCTCATCCAACCCATCACCGTCCAGCAAGCCTATGATGGAATTACTCACTCCCGGCAGTGAGCATCATGAAATTGGTGATGGAGGATGGTTGATGATGACGACGACATCGATTTCCCCTCTCCGGAGCCCAAAACAGACTCCGGATCTGCCCTCCCAAGGAAGAACAGGAGGTGGCGGCGGCTCCGTATCGTGAAATGTGATGAACTCTTCTCCCTGATTTTTTTCTCCCCAAATAGGGTTATATGGAGTTGGAGTTGAGGTCGGAGGGTCTCCAGGGGGCCCACAAGCGACCTAGGCGCGCCCCAGGGGGGCGCCCTCCAGGCTTGTGGCCAATGGGTGGACCCCCTCTGGTTGATTCTTTCGCCAACATTTTTTATTAATTCCAAAAATATTCTCCGTAAATTTTAAGGTCAATCCGAGAACTTTTATTTCTGCACAAAAATAACACCAAGGCAATTCTGCTGAAAACAGCATCAGTCCGGGTTAGTTCCATTCAAATCATGCAAATTAGAGTCCAAAACAAGGGCAAAAGAGTTTGGAAAAGTAGATACGATGGAGACGTATCAATGACGGCAACGGATTCCACCCTCCGGAGCCCCGAACGGACTCCAGATCAGCCCTCCCGATGAAGAACAGGAGGTGGTGGCGGCTCCATATCGTAAAACGCGATGAATCCTTCTCTCTGCGAATAGGTATATATGGAGTTGGAGTTAGGGTTGCCGGAGGTCCAGGGGGCCCACAAGCTCACCAGGCGCGCCCTGGTGGGGGGTGGGCGCGCCCCCTGAGCTTGTGGCTCCAGGGTGGTCCCCCTCTGGTATATTTTTCCGCGAGTATTTTTTATATATTCCACAAAAATTCTCCGTAAATTTTCAAGTCAATCCGAGAACTTTGATTTCTGTACAAAAACAACACCATGGCAATTCTGCTGAAAACAGCGTCAGTCCGGTTTAGTTCCATTCAAATCATGCAAATTAGAGTCCAAAACAAGGGCAAAAGAGTTTGGAAAGTAGATACGATGGAGATGTATCAGATACCGACCTTGTAACCCTAGATACCCTACCTGGCATGTATATAAGCCATAGGGTTTAGCCAGTAGATGGGACATCCACGCAATCTCATTCACCTAGCCCTAGAGTTAGAACACATCTGACGATCTCGAGGTAGATCAACTCTGTACTTGATACATCTCCATTGATATAAACAAGAGCGGGAAGTAGGGTTTTACCTCCATCAAGAGGGCCCGAACCTGGGCAAACATCGTCCCCTTGTTCCTGTTACCATCTGTCCGGGATCTACAGCTCGGGACCCCTACCCCGAGGTCTGTCGGTTTTCACACCAACACTGGTGCTTTCATTGAGAGTTCCGCTATGAGGTTGACAGAAGGATCGATGGGATCATCGGTTAACGACTGCAAACTCGCGGGCATGATTCCCATGCCTGGAACTTCTACCATGAAAACACCTTCCCTCCTTTGCGAGCTTGAGGCGACCCATGACTCCTCTCCGGCCCTTGCCGAACCCTCCTTTGAGGACGAAGGTCTGAGGTACTTTTTGGAAAGCGACTCGGACAGGGGCTGACTAGAGGCAGCTGATGAAACTGATCTTCAAATCAGTCCGGCCGATCAGACGGCTATAGAGCTGACACGGGATGAGGACGCCAGGGCTTCGTACCCGCGGTCCTTAGAGATCGAAACTCACCCACCCACCTCCCACATCGAGTATCGCCCTAATAACTCAGGCCCACCAGACGTTTTGGATCTGGCCTATGTGCAACAACTTCCCGATGAATCAATTAGGCAGTTCTGGGCTAGGTTCTTGTTTGTCAAAAACAAGATACCGAACTACCAGCACTCAGATATAATAACGCCTTCCAGCGCGGATGCAAGGATAAAGGCATTTCGAACGCCCTCACTTGCCGCTGTGTTCAAACACTCCCGGAATTGTCCGATCTGGTGTCCAGATTCTGCACCATCGAAGATGCTTGGCTGGCCGGGGAAAGCGCAGATTTGATCTGTGAACACAATTCGAAATGCGGTAGACCCGCACCTCGGCGTGAGTCCCGCAAGCAGAACATACCAATCAAAAGACCTCGAAAGAAGAAGAAAACCTCCAGCCACCCTGGGACTACCCTCGATGGCCTCCTGGATAAACCAGGCCCGATACATGCTATTCTGCTCAATTCCTGTCCGACTCACAACCTTCGTGACTGTTGGGTGGTGAGGCAGGTGGCTAAGGGAGGACCCGCCCTCCTGGCGGGCACCCCCAGCCACGTAGAATATTCCTCGGACAAACACGAGATCTTGATGATTTATGAGACCTTCGCGTCCAACAACCAGCCCCAACAAGCCCTGCGGGAAATCAATTCCATCTGACAGGTGACAACTCGAGGCTCATGGATAGACACGGCAATCACCTTTGATCATAAAGATCAGCCGAAGTCGACCCCGAACAGGTGCCCCGCCGCGCTGGTCCTCAACCCAATTGTAGGCAGCTGCTGACTACGAATGGTGCTCATGGACGGAGGCATCAACTTAAATTTTATATATGCAGATACTCTGGACAAAATGCACATCGATAAATCACGCATATAACAGAGTAGCACCACCTTTAAAGGTATAATACCCGGGTAAGAGGCACGCTGCAGTGGTAAAATAACCCTGGATGTGGTCTTCGGAACACCGGACAATTACCGCTCCAAAGAGGTTACGTTCCACATCGCCCCATTTAAGAGTGGATACCACACCCTCCTGGGACGGGACGCCTTCTCTAAATTCCAGGCAGTTCCACATTACGGCTACATGAAGCTCAAAATGTCGGGCCCAAATGGGATCATTACCATCTCAAGCGACCCCGACAGAGCGCTCAAAGCCGAGAATAAAACGGTGTCGCCCGCCCTTGAATCCTTATCCGAAGCCCTCGCGGCCGAGCAACTAACCGCGCTACATGCCGAAGTCGATCGAGATGACGTTGTCCTCGACAAACAGCCAAAGTCTACTTCATTCAAGCCGGCTGACGAAATAGTAAAATTCCAAGTACACCCTATGGACCCAGCTAAAACGATGTTTATTGGGGTAAATCTCGATCCGAGATTGCTGAGGCTCTACGCAATTTCCTTAGGGAAAACTGGGATATATTCGCCTGGCACCCTTCAGACATGTCGGGGATACCCCGCAGGATCACAGAACACAGTCTAAACATATTAAAGGACTACAAGGCCATCAAACAAGCACTTCGGTGTTTCTCTGAACCCAAGCGTCAAGCAATGGGCGAAGAACTGGCCAAACTACTGGAAGTCGGGTTCATCCAAGACATAAAGCACCCCGACTGGCTTGCGAACTTGGTCATGGTACCAAAGAAGGACATGTTGGCGCTTGTGTGTCGATTTTAAAGACCTCAATAAAGCCTGCCCCAAGGACCCCTTCCCCCTACCGCGAATTGACCAAATCATGGACACCACAGCTGGGCACGATTCGCTGTGCTTCCTGGATGCGTATTCAGGATACCATCAAATAAAGATGAAAGAATCTGACCAGGCGACAACAGCATTTGTCACACCTTACGGGCCATTCTGTTTTGACACGATGCCCTTCAGACTAAAGAACACCGGTGCCACATACCAGCGCATGATTCAATCATGCTTGGAGAAACACATCAGGAAGACCGTCGAGGCCTACGCAGATGATGTGGTTGTCAAAACTAAACACATCGGACAGTTGGTAGATAACGTCCGCAACACATTCGCCAGCCTACGAGAGTATCAAATTATACTCAGTCTGGAGAAATGCGTCTTCAGAGTCCCAACCTGCAAACTCCTCGGCCTCATTGTATCCAGCCTAGGAATCGAGGCCAATCCGAAAAAAATACGAGCCTTGGACCGCTTCGAGGCACCAACAGAGCTCAAGCACGTACAAAAACTAGCAGGTTGCGCGGCGGCATTAAGTCGCTTCATATCAAGACTCAGGGAGAAAGCCTTGCCTCTATATAGACTGTTAAAGCAAACAAAGACATTCAAATGGACCGAGGAGACCGCGGCGGCCCTGGAAGACATCAAAACTCTCCTTGCCACTAATCCCATTTTAGCAGTGCCAGGTGCATGTGAGCTGATGATATTATACATCTCGGCCACAAACCAGGTGGTTAGCGCAGTACTCGTGGTTGAACGGGATATGGAGGGTCACAAGTTCCAGGTTCAAAAGCCCATTTATTATGTGTCCGAAGACTTGACCCCGTGGAAGACACGCTACCCTCACTATCAAAAAATAGACTACGCCGTCTTTATGGCATCACAAAAATTTTGACAGTACTTTCAAGAGTGCTCGGTGACTGTGGCATCCGATGTCCCATTAAGTGACATAATTAACAATAGGGACGCAATGGGGCGTATAGCCAAATGGGCCATAGAGCTCCACTACAAAAAATACACTTTCGTGATGATACGTGTTTGTCACAGTAGGTCACATTTTCTATCATGCATGTACATCCATGATGATTTTATGACAGAATCAAGATAGTCATACCTGTGCTGTCGTAGAAGTGTTCCATGACAATACCAAAATTATCATCACGGAAGTGTCCACTTCCATGACGATAAATGGCACGTCATCGAAGTCCTTTCGTCAAGGGTAACTGACACGTGGCATCCACCGTAACGGGTCGCCGTTAAGCTATCGGGTTCCGGTTTGGATCCGATAACCCGTTAATAGCCCGGACCAATGGGGGATTTTCCATGTGTAAAATTCTGATTCGCCGGAGTATCCACGTGTCTGCTCAGCGTTGGGACAGATGTCGTCCACTCATTGGATGGGAGGCGCCTATGATACGTTGACACGTGGCATGGCCCAACAGTGGCCCATTCAGGTGAAAAGGCCGGCCCGTTTGACTTGGTCAAAAGGTAGCGGGCCAGCCCACGTAAAGCCTGTTAACAGCCTGTTCGCATATAGCCCATTTACAGCCCGCTAACTCACGGCCCGTTATGGCCTATCCAAATTAGGCCCAGTACTGGCATCTGGGCCATCCAATATGATTCCAGCCCATTGTAACTTCTGGCCCATGTATGGCCCATGACGTCTTTCGGCCCATATGATGCCCTATGTAACTCTTGGCCCATTAACGGCCCGTGGTGACACTGGCCCATAATGAACAGTGTACCGCTTTATACCCATTAACGGCCCATTATTCCATTGGGCCCTTTCCAGCCCGTGTGGTCTTTCAGCATTCTAATGGCCCATTTATTCTTGGGCTCATTTCCATCATTCGATTACTTCCGGTCCGTTACTCACCTGTTCCGCTTGCAGGCCAAATTCAGCCCGTGGTTACAGTCGACCCGTTTGTGGCCCGTTAATCCGTTGGGTTGTTTTCTTAGCGTCATTAAATACGGCCCGTTTAAGCCCGTTATACATATCGGCTATTAACGGCCCGTTATGATCGGCCCATAAACAGACAATTTCCACTCTAGCCCGTTTACACCCCATATTGCGGTCCTTTATTGGTCCATGAATAGTATGGCCCATAGAAGGCCCATTGATTCTAACGCCCGCACAAGGCCCATTGATCCTACGGCCCGTAGGAGGCCCATGTTCACTACATAACAGTCCGTGGTTATTACGGCCTAGTTTAAAACAATATTTTATTGTTGCCACTAGCAAACCGCGGAAAAAGAACTGCAGTGACTACAACCAAACAAATAAACAAGATAATAAGGAAATAAATAAGCAAGCAACTTACGCTAGGCTAATATGGCTATTACACATATTATATCCACTGGGCATCAAAGTTCGCCACCAGTGCAAATATAGGGAACAAAGCAACATATTACATACACTGGGCGTCTAAATTGGCCATCAGTGCAAATAAACGAGAGGCAGCAAAACAAGTCCATACCTGAAACAACTTCACAAGATCTCAAGAAACGTTATCGTGGGTATCCACCATGCTGCTTTCTCCTGTTTGGCGCTAAAATCCTCCAACGCTTGTTGTTGCACCAGAAAGTATGCATCTGAATTTTCCAGGGACTTCCGCAGTCCTTCGGCTTCTTGTCGCAGCACAGCTGATCGATGTCTTTTAGCTTGTAGTTGAGACTCAAGAAACTGAGCTGATTCAGGCAGTGAGTTCGAATAGCTTGTGTCAGCGGTAGTGGCCAGTAACTCGAACACTACACCAAGATAGGACTTTGGGGTTGTCTCACTGTCTTCAAGATAGTTTTCCTTAGCTGTTTTATCAGCTTTGTTGGAGACCAACAAGGATGTCTAACTATCCTGAACCTTATTTGCATTACTTCCTTTACCATTGCTTAATAAGGTACTCTTCCCCAATATTATGTCAGCATTCTAAAAGAAGAAACAAGCAGACACATAACAGGTTTAGCATGTAGTATATGAAACTCATTTCGGTGAACCAGTTCATTAGTAAGGTGGACAGGATTAAACTACCAAGTCTTCTATTGCCACATAGTACATAATAAAAGCATTAAACAAACATATATCTATGTCCTATGGTCACTGCATTGTCTTGCCAAATCAAAATAGAGACACAGTTCAAATCATATCAGTTCAAGACAAAGCAGCATTGAAAGAATACAAAGCGTGGGAAACTACACGGCACAACAAGATTTCAGATGGGTACCACGGGTCTACATGTACAACAACACTATTGGCTCTGTTGTGATGCTAGTAATGTGCATGATATGAGAAGTCAACTGTATACACAATTAAAATTGAAATCAACAGAGCTATTTAGAAGAGCAAACCTGTGAAAGAAACATGCTTAAACATACCTATTGTGCCATTGGAGTTTCGATTGGATCCTTCAATTTAAAAATAAGTGTGTATGAGAAAATACAGTGATACAAGAGCAAAGCAGTATGCACGATAGCAATGGCATCTCAAATGAGAACAGTTGTTCTTCAGTTTAAGCACTTGTTCTACACAAACAGAGTACAGTAAGACGCATGCATATAGTACTTAAAAATAAAAATGAGCTCATAGACCTTACCACATTCTTGGTTCGGGACCAGTACAGAACAAGGCGTTCCCAGTCATCATCCCGTAAATGTGTCTCAGGAGAACATAAGGGAATTTGATGAGTTTCTTTGCCAGTGAAGTATGTTTTCTTCAGGTAATTCCGATACTGCCACCAAGCATTCTTGAAGATAGCAGAGGTATTAGCACAGGTTACCTCATCCTAAGTTTCCAAATCGGTCCTTCTCTATAGAGAAAAATGGGAACATTTGCTGTATTATAACCATCATGGAGGTAGAATGTATGGGACAAAGCAAAGTAATTGCCATGAATAACATTACTTACACATAACTCCTGGACGAACACCTGCAACTGGCATTTTCCTTCATCTTCAGTATAATATTTCCATGATGGGAAGATACACACATAGGATTTAACAACATCAAATGCGATAGATGCTAAACTACGAATGGCTGGTTGTGCTTCCTCCACAGGAATAGGTGTACTAACTGGTGGAGTTGGGGTTCGTCGTGGTAGTACTGGCGCTTTGGGCACTGGAGCTTCCTTACTAACTGCTCTTGTTTGGGAGCTCTGTGGTGGAGATGGTGTTGTGTCAACCGGAACTGGGTTACTATCTGCTGGGGTTGGGGTTAGATTGGGTGAAGCTGGTTCTCTGTCCATCACAGTAGGGGTACAATCTGCGAGAGTCTGGGTTATGTGTGGTAGGGCTGGTTCTCGTGCATGTACAACCGGGGTGCTATCTCCACCAAGAGGTAGCACTGTTTTATTTGAAGACCATGTTTTTACTCTGCTAGATACTGCCATCACCCGCTCCAATTCAAATGGCTGATAAACAAGAAACGTAGTTGAATGTACATACCTTGTATGAGAGACAGATGCAATAGATAGTGTGGAAAAAAGTGGGCATGAAATAGCTCACATGTATATTGTTTAACTAAAAAGGATAACATGACATAATTTCACATATATGATGTCTATCTAAACTGGATAGCATAGCATGACATAATTCAAAGATATGATGACTAACTAAACAGGATGGCATGAGATAATTATATGATGTCTTTAGTAAACAGGTTCGCATGACATAATTCGCATACATGTTATCTAAGTAATCAGGATCGCATGATTTAATTCACATATGTGATTTATATACTAAGCACAGGGCATTCGCATATATGATGTCTGAACTAAGAACATGGTGTTGAATATTGTGTATATGATGTCTAAACTATGCAATGCAAGACACCATATGCATGATATTAGCAGTATAAATGTGCCAAGTTAGAGCATACACCTCGGTGGGGGAATAGGACTGGTCATCTGTCTCTGAATCCATCTCTGAGGAGCTATCGGGACCCAGCAAGAGATCTGCTTCGACAGGTAGCACTGTCTGCTCTGAAGACCTTGTTTTCACTCCAGATTTTTCCATCACTCACTCAAATGGCTGATTCACAGGAAGAGTAGTTGAATGTACAAACATTGTCGACAAATGGAAATGTAATGAAGAAAAGGATTGGCAAGATATCATTCAAATATATGATGCCTGGTTAAACAGGATGGCATTGCATATTTCACATATATTATGGCTGGCTAAAAGAGATGAGATTGCATAATTCTCATATATGATATAGAAACTGAACATGTGGCATTACAGAACATGTCTAAACTAAGTAGATGACATATATGATGTCGAAAGTAGGCACTGCAAGGCAACATATGCATGATATGACCAACATCATCATGCCAAGTTAGAGCAAACACCTCAGAGGGGTAAATAGGAGTGGTCAGTTGCGTCTGAATCCGCCTCAGAACAGATATCTTCCTCTGGATTACAATCTGGAGGGGGGGAGGGTTTGTCATGAACCCACCATGGAGCGATGTCTGCATGACATTGTATTGCCGCGCAAAACTCTTCTCTTTTTCTCTACATGTTCAGCATGACTGTGTACAATATCTGACATGCATACGAAAAAAATATAGTGAGATTATGTAAGGAGAGCGTGCAGAAATCTAGAGTGATGGTAACAACCAGTGGATGGATCCAAAAATAATGATAGTAGGCTGATGATAGCTTTAATTTAATAAAAAGACAGATGATGATTGCTTTACTATTTGTTTCCCACCCAAGATGAACAACATAGGCATACCCTAGGTGAACCAGATAATAGACAGAGATACTATTTATTGCTGCCTCGATATGTGCCCCACAAGTAATTTTAAAACTCAAGTTTTAACATTAATTTGGACCTGACTTGGAGTCTAAGAGGTGAACAGGACGATAAAGTAACAGGTAATATTAAGCAATGCATTACATAAGCAGAAACAAAAGAGTGCGACCTCTCTTGTGGACCCGTGTACTCCTCAGGTTCATCTGCTGAGTCAATGATGGTGATGCAGTTGTGGTGGGTGCCAGCAGCAGGGAAGGAGATCTGAGGCGGTGAAAGACAGTCAGGAGTCATGATGTCTGGTATGGTGGATGCTTCTGTCTATGGAGCAGCTCAGGTGAGGTGGACGACGTCGCGGCAGGAGCAGGACAAACCACACAAAGTTTTCTTCGACACCTATCTGTAACTGAAGTAATTCTGTAAGGGCTCATTTGGCTTGCAGGATTCTAAAAACACAGGGATAGGAAAAACACCGGAATAGGATAGGAATGCACGTGGGAAACAGAGCATTTGTAAACACAGTATTTCTGTCAACTTGGGTGTTTGGTTCACAGGAATTGGAAGAGCAAAGGAATGCAAAGAAACATGGCCAAATTAAAGTGAAACCATATGAAAGTGTGTACAGTTAGAATGTTATTCTGCCACTAATGCACTTGGTCTTGTTTTCATGCATAGGATTTTGAAAAGTAGGTCCAGGTGGATGTTTTGCTCCATTCCTTTCAACAAAATGCATGGATAATTGAATAGTAGAGTGCCATAGGAAAATTTCCTATTGCTATGTTTTTCCTTCATTTTTTCCTTTGAACCAAAATAGCCCTAATGGATCGACATGAATGTAGAGTAATAAGTGATGCGACAAGTGTACAACCTCTTTGCCATAGCCGTGTCGACCTCAGCATCATTGGGTTGGTCATTGAAGAAGTTGCAGCAGAGGTGGCTGTCGGAGGTGTGGAGGAAGATCTGAGGCATCTGTAGATGGCGTCCAGGGCACTGCTCTGTTGTGATGGATGGTTCCGTTGTTGGAGGAGCTCCGACGAGCCGTAAGACGTCAAGGCTGAAGCAGTACAAGACAGACATCGTTAATCTCAAGTGGGATTCTAATAGCATCTCCAATAGATGATGTAAAATACATTACCAAAAAGTGGTAGATTTAAAATTTACATCACCAAAAAACACCTGACTACAACAGATGATGTAAAAACTGCTGACTCTGAACTTAACTGTCAAAACTGAAATTTACTGTGGAATCTGAATGTTACTGTCGAAACTGAACGCACTAGTAGCAGAGAGGCATTTCACATGTAGTTTAGGCCGCTGGAGCACTAGTAGTAGAGAAACAGTGATCTAAATCAGTAGGCGATCGACGGGGAACATGATAGCAGATAGCAGCCGAAGCAGCAACGCCTGGAGGAGTAGCGTGAACTAGAGCCAGAGCAGCAACTCATGTAGCTGCAGCATCCCGTGTACCAGCATCAGCAGCGTGAGCGAGAGCAAGAGCAGAGCAGCAGCATGAGCGAGGGGGAGAGCAGAGCAGCAGCACGGCCGAGCGAGAGACGGAGCAACAGCAGCGCGAGCGAGAGCCAGAGCAGTAGCAGCAGATCTGGCTGGTATGGACGCCGCCACCGAAGGAGCCTTGCACTGGGGGAGAGCCGCCGTGGAGATGTCGCCCGCGGCGCCGGCTTCGAGGTAGCCGCGCCATGGGGGTGTGGGATCGAGCACCATCAATGTCGGGAGGTCGAGTTAAGGAGAAGGTGCGATGCGATGAGTGTACAACCTCTTTGGTGGCGCTGAGTAGGCCTCGGCTTCGTCCGAGGAGTCGGTGAGGATGCTGCGGTTCCAGTGGAGCAGGTTAAGGCGGTGTTGTGGGGATGGATCAGCCGCGATAGATGAGGCGACCGTCAGAGCAGCTCCTTGGAGGTGGAGGACGGGGCGGCTGAACAGGCGGGACGACGAGATCAACGATGGATCCTCATCCGGGGAGGTGGATGAGGGACGTGTAGCTGTTGCGGTGGACGACGTCATTGGGGAAGAGGCTCCGACTGAGCAGCGAAGGGGTGGCGGACGGAGGAGGGTGGGGTTTCGCGGCTGGAGCAGAGAGGTTATGGCAGCCTGGGATTTCGAATGGCGAAAAGGAGGTGATGGGAGGGGGGGAACCATGACTTAGGGACGCGCTTGTCCAAAATGTAGGGTGTGTTACAAAAGTACCCCCACCAATTTGAACTAGCGGCCCTTTCGGCTCAGGGTTAGAAGGGGGATTTCGCGTGTCAGGATTTGGCAGCTGGAGGGAGTTTTCGCACGCGTTGTAATTTCGGGATAGCAAGGCGCGGGTTGTGAAGGCGCGAGTTTTGGGAGCACGATATCTAAATTTTTGGGATAACAAGGCACGGGTTGAATTTTAGGGACAAGCCTAACGTGCAATTATGTACGTACCAAATCAATTCGCACTTCCCTCAATGAAAAAAATGAAAAAAAATAAAACTATTCGCACCACACAAAGAGAGTCTTGTCCTGTTTTACTGTACAAATGCTATTCAAAGCTATGAATCCATGTTATGTCCAATTAAATTTTTTCGCTGGCTGTATAATGCATGTAACCTACTCATACGAACATTTTAGTGCATTCCAAATGTCTATACTACCGCTGCAATTCAAACTAAATTTGAATTCGTTTCTATATTTGAATAAGAATCTACAATCATGATTGTTGCCAACTTAAACCATCATTCGTATATTATCTTAATAACACACCACATGATTACTATAGAGATAGATATGGACTATGTGTACTATATGAACTCGAATTCAAAATTTTGAATACACTTGATGTTGATTCCAAATAATAGTACATTTGATGTACTAACTAGATGTCGGTGCAACAAACCCTGGGTCTGTTGCCCTGACTGTGCACAGGCACGAGAACAAGATTACAACACCAAGGCCGTGTCAAGATACAAGAGACCAAGATCTTCGAAGAACCAGCAGGCAGATTAAGAAGGCCAAGACCAAGACAGAGAAGCGAGACACCACCAGGAGAAAAGCCCCCCTTGTCGGGCAGGCGAACCTGGCAAGGACAAGGGCTCCCCCGGAAGAAAGCATTCAAGACGTCCCGGCAGGGCCTGCTGGGACTCACGAGGGCAAAGACACCTCACTAGGCCATCTCACCATGACCCACGTCATTGATCAATGCAGTGTCAAGCCGCAAAGTGACTAAGTGGCAGCCATTCACCACATGGCGGCCTCTTTCTACAGGAAATACCTACAGATGACACCCGTCCTGTGACATGTCAAGCAAGCAGACATGGAGCTGGCAAGACGAGCCCGGCAAGGCTTGCCGGGCGAGCAACGATGTGACGTTGAGCGGTGCATTTAATGCACTCTGTCAGCCTACAAAATTAGGTATGATAGCACTATTTGCTATCTTATCAGTGCATAATGACTGTTTTGCCACTGTGGTGACCCCTTAACCTATAAAAGGAGGCCCATGGCAACCATAGCAAGGGTTGGAAGATTGAACACCCCCACGCTCATACGCGCGTAGTCACTACCTCCCCAGGGCGAGCCTGCCGGGCAAGGGTACTACGCTCCACCACCACTTTTCCACCATCAATCCACCAAAGCAGGAGTAGGGTTTTACGCCTCGCGGCGGCCTGAACCTGGGTAAAATTGCCCGTGTAATCTCTGCTGTGCTGCCCCACGTTCTTCTGCTCTTTGTGCAACGCGACATCCCCCCTGCCGAACCAGCAAGGGGCCCCTTGGCCCCATAGGTGGCTGTGGTTTCCCGCGACACTAGATCTTCATAATCTAAACCATGTGTTCATACGTACACTGTGTTTATCACTCAAAGTATAGTGCCCCGCCCCCTACATTATGACAAGTATTTAGCCCTGAGCTGCAAAAGCCACACATTATCACAAATTCAAATAAATGTTCTATATATTATATGTAGTATAACATGTTCATAACCACACCATGCGTATCACCATTATATATATTCATGCATGCATCGGTTTAAAACACTATGATATCTTCTTCAAATATCCGAATCCACTTTTATAATGAATTATGATCTCTATTCGTCTTTTACACCCACACAATCCTCTTATCTTTGTAGCTAGCGCTAACTTTCTCTCGTGTATGCACACGCCCGCCTCCCTCTCACCCTCCCTCAGCATTCTCTAGCTCCATCGCGCACATTCGTCATTTCACTTTAGGTCGTTCACCCACGATGTGTGTAGGCCCCCCAGCTCCTTCTTTCCGGCACACACCGATCGATATACCTCTCTAGCCAGGTGTGCCTACCACAAACACAAGCTTTCCCTCTTCTCTTCTCACCGTCCATGCCTCACTCCCGCCCCTCTTTTCATCGATCTCATACTCGCACACTCCTTCCCCCTCGATATAGTAGGCCTCTCGCACCACCTCCTAGCTGCATCCCTCTCTCTCTATCCTTCTCTCCGGGCCTTATTTGCTTCTAACACATGCATGCATGTATATCGATCGATCTCCCTACATATACCTAGGTCGACTATAACTCTTTTTCCCCACGCATCGATCGACGTACCTTACAAGTTATGTCTCTCCCTTTCTCCGACAAAGGATGATTGATCTTCCTATGTAGTTATGTCTGCTTACCACAGCCATATCGCCCCCCCCCCCTCATCATTCGTGCATGCCTCCTGACTCATCTCTCACACGCACGTGCACAGACAGACAGGCATCCCCTCTCTTATTGATATTGCAGGTGTGCCCTCCATTTGTCTAGCAGGCCTCTTCCACCATTTGTGAGAAGAAACTCCACCACCAACCCCTCCGACACTCTAGCTCTGTCTCTCTCACAACCTTATTCCTCTCCTACACATATGCATGGATGCCGATCGATCTCCCTCAATACATAAGGCAGGTCTCTCACAACCTTATTCCTCTCCTACACACACACACACCGATAGTCGAATGCTCTAGGTAGGTATCCATGCCACAGAGACAAACTGCACCTATCCCCTCTCACGTTCCAGTAGGCTAGCCACCCTATATCTTTGACGTGGGCACACACAAATTCGATGGCACTCTTTATCGATCGCGCGCACACACACACACACACACTTCATCCCTCTTTTCGATTCTATGGATACCTCACGCCCATGATACCTCCACTCTCTTCTCGTGGATCGCCCCCTCTATATATGATATATCCAGGCCTCTGTTTCACACACATTGCATATGTTACTTTTTTTTTGAAATATCATCGACACATATTCCCTGTCTATCTCTCACTCACCCCCCCCATAAAACACTCACAAACCCACACACTATCTCTCTCTAGGTGTGTATCTCTCTCACACAAACCCACATAGGTGGTGTACGTACACGAAGAGAATAGGTGCACGTACTCACGCTTCGTGCCCAGCCACACCCAGGCGGGCACACGGTGGAGCTCATTTCTGTACGAAATGGCAGCCCACGTGCTAATTGGAGCGCGTGTAGCGGTTGTTTACCTACGGAGATCGTGTACCACGCGTGCATGAAACAAATTTTGACTTGATGCGTTGGCGCGTTATTTTTTAAATAAAGTTATATTGCTCAATGGCACGTACACAGAATATAAAATGATTTTTATGGAGAAAAAAGTAGTCCGCTCCACTATATACAATGGAGCCTGCCTGCCGGGGTTTGTCTCTCTTTAGAGTATCTCACACAAGGCGGTGGTGGCCTCTCTCTCTCACCGTTGGTCACTGATCCGGCCGCATCCCATCCGCCGGCGGAAAGGGAGGATGTGCATCGTTTCTTCGTTCGACGGCGCCGAGGCAGCACGTCCCGACCTGCGGTACCCACCGTTCTCTCTGACCAAGCTTCGGCGAGGTAGGGCCTACGCCACTTGCTCACTGCCATAGTATGGGCAGATGCCGCCCGCCGCCGCCCTCCTAGTTACATCCCGACGAACCCCAGGTATCCCCTCTGGCCTTGCTCCAGTGCCCATCTTCCCACGTTGCTGCATGTGGATCTTCCCTAGTTCTTTGCCCAAAACGTAGCTCGTCCGGCGTACTTTCCATCTTGCAATCTCATCCTCACACCATTTTTGATAATCCACCATGCTGCTATCTTTCCCTTATGACATGGAATATGCTTCTTTTTTGTCGGCGTATGTGTCTTCAACCCTTTATTGGGCAGTAATTGTTTCCTTTCCACCTCTTTTTGCACATAGGGCTATCCATTTCACCTTGTTGCTATTGCGACCTTTTGGTGAACTGCACAAATCACTTTTTCCTTAAGCGTGTTTTGTGCAGTTCTGCCAAAATGTCACACGAGCAACGCTTTTACATTTCTATGGGACTGCAGAAAGGGAGATTGGTTTTGCTATCCTACTCATCCAACTCCGATCCTAATCTTCTCCAACAAGTAGTTAGTCTTAAAGAGAGATCGCAGAGGTGATCGGCTTCTATTTGTGAGTGTTATGTTTCATCATCTAGTTACACTATTATTGTAATCACACTGACTGGATATATTTGCAAACATGTATAATCAGCTCAATTTTAGTGGAACTGCACAAAATGATCCGATTGTGATGTCCTCCATACACCTCTTTCTTGGCTACAGAGCTGTGTGAAACTAGCTGCCAACCAATGAACACTGTGGCCAGGAAACGGAGCCATGCCTACGAACAACATCGATCAATTATACTCCTTTTTTCTTTATTTGTACACCTTCTCACAACTTTGTCTTCCGTTGTGATGTGAATATTGGCGCTGATCTGTGAATCATTGAGATGCATTAGCAGCCATGTTAGTTTCATTTGTATTTGATGCAATGTTGTAACGAGACAATCTTGAGGCAAGAGGACACATGAATCCTAAGTTGAAACCTTTTTTTTCTGCGGGAACCAAAGTTGGAACCTTCATAGCATTACAGTACAATTTCATTATGCTGGAAAATTATGCGTACATATAAACAAATCCTGAAAGATTGATAGAAATGCCAGAAACCAGTTATCCTTCATCCGGCTCCACCTGCCATGCACCAATATTAGTGCACAACTGCAGGGGAGATTCAACCCGGTTGCTGTGCCGCAGTAATAATGACTAGTGAGAAGTCAAATCACAGAGCCCCACCTTCGCCACAGTAAGTTGCTCGGACGAAGTAACCATCATTTCACTCTTTTGTTGAATCAGCTGGTACTCCAATATTCCCAGAGTACTAAGTTGCTCGGACGAAGCAACCATCACTTCACCTTTCCCACAGTAAGTACTACCTCCTTTTTTTATTCTAGAAACCACCACACGCAAATATTGGACGGTAGCAGCACAGCATCAAGTGTACTAGCACTAATCAATTCAAAAATTGAAACCAACCAATGAACTACTAGATGGTGAGCGTTTGCTAGTATCATGTACTGCGTCTATCAATGTATATATAGGGCCTAAAGCATTTTTCGAGACTAACTGACATGCAAGTTGCTCAAAGCATACCATCAATTTCATACGTGAATAGATCTTCGAATGATATAATTTACAAATTATATCAAATCTTATCAATAGTCAAAGGCAACCTCGAAGAATACATTACTAATCGCAACGCATGGATGAAGGGCTAATCGCAACGCATGCATGCGTGAGGAGTACTACAGCACTAAACAAGAATGTTTTACATGCATTGGTTAATTATATCTTAATCATGGCACTTAACAATTTAATGCACAAAACAAGAACGGTAGACGGGGTTAGCAGAAAGCAAAGTGCCTTTTTAGCGGGGATTTTCATCATTCTATGAAGGTGCAAAACCAAGTGTTACTACTACACCAAACAAGTTCCAAACGAGAAACTGGACCCACTCACGACACGGCACGCCTGTCTCGTTTGGTTCGTCTGTCAAAGCGCGTCCTCTTCTTGGCATAACAATAGAGTACAGTATGCTCTTGGCATGTCGCTAACCGACCTCAATAGACGGCAAAATCGCCAGCCAGCCGCACTTTGAGAGAGACGAGGAGCGAGAAGCGGTACGAGCTAGCGGATTACTAGAGCTAGGTGTCGCACGGAGGTGAAGAAATATGGTGATAGCGTGAGGTGTGCCATGTATGATGTAAACTACACTAGGCTGCCGTGTTTCGGAGGTCTACTAGATGTGGAGAAGATTGGGTTGATTTTATATCGCTGAATATATAAAATATATTAAGAGTCTAGAACGCTCCACCGCGAGGTTCCTTGCTCCTTCTCGGTCGTCGGAAAGCGTTCTTCTTTGTTTTGCCGACACGTGGGACATCTAGCATCCAGGTCCACGGGTCATGCAAGAAAATGGAGTAAGTAGTAGGAGAGACTCACCAACGGTCACGAACGTAGGTGGAGTATGTGCACGAATCACCCAAAAAAAAGGAATACGTGCACGAAGAGAAGAGGTGCAGGCACCGACGCAGATACTCTTTGCCTCTTTCATACTCACGTGCGGGTACACGGTGAGCTCATTTCTGTATGAAGAGGCAGCTCATGTGATAATTTGGTGAGTGTAGTAGTTGTCAGTGGTGGGTTGGGAACCAGGCGTGAACGAATCAAAGTTCGACCATGACACGGTGGCGCGTTATTTATAAATGAAGTTATTCTATTCGATGGCACGTACGCAACATTATTTTCTTCAATGGAACATGAATCGTGCACGCACTCAATGACGGAGCAAGGGATGGTACTCCCTCCGTCTAGGTGTAGTCATCTTATGAAAACCAAATAATCCCAAAACACTTGGACCCGGTGCATTAACTTTCACCTCGTTTCTTGTTTCTCTTGACATAAATAAAGGAATCAACCAATAATAGATGTAGGGCATGTATGACATCAATGACTTAGACTTTCAAACACGAAATGCAGTGGTCAGTTCATTGCATGCAATACTATTAATTAGCAAATAAGTATTAAAATCTCTTGTTTTTCCCTTTGTCTTGGTCACGGTGCACAACCTATGACTTATACACCTAGACGGAGGGATTAGCCATGGACATGGTCCGCCCTTTTTGGAGAGAGTACTAAATAGTACTACATTCGTCAGAATCTCTAAGACCAAGGCAAAAATAACTCTGGGCAGTTACAGAAAGTAATCGGTTCCGCCTACACAGCTGGGTATGGGAAAGAGAGAAAGACCCCTTAAATCGGGCATGCATTGGCTGCTTATATTAATTACTATGGTTGCATGCAGCCCCGTCTCTCTCCTCCTTGCATGTAGTCTTGACCGTCGTGCTTGCATGCAGTCCCTTCTTTCTCGGTAAGTTAATTCACCCAATGAGTAAACGCAATGCCAACAGAGCCGAGCGAAAAAGCAGGGTCTTAGTTTCGTCCGGCCTAATAATTCCGGACTACCCTCTGTGGCCCTCTGTCCTTCGGAGTGTAAATAGTTAAGCCAATGACATGTGGGTCTACCACAAGAGGGCCCATATGTCAGTTCATGGAAGAGAGAGGTGCGTAGGCGTATTTGCGAAAGTGTGCTCCACTAGCAAACATGATGGCAGTACAGGGTAAGGCTGATTTAGTAACACCAACACTCTGGCTCAGCTTATTAATTAAGTGTCCCATCTGCTGCAGTGTGTATTGTCACTTCCATGACTAGGTGAATAATTAGTTCTCTCTGACCAAGATGGGGAATAACGGATCGCCAAGACTTCCTATCTACAGTATCCCTATGCCTCTACTCTCATCCTTTCCAACAACAAGAACCATTGGCCAAGGCACCCGGCGCCAATTATGTAGGAGTACGACTAGTACTAGTACCTACTCCCTCCTTCCAGTTTATATGCAGGTCAATAAAAAAATCATCAACCAAGGTAGTAGTAAATGATGAGTGCCCGAAGATTTTTTTTCCAAAAGTAGTACTCCAATAATGGGCTCGTTTTCCTCAAGAAAATTGTGTTTACGAACGTATTAATTGGAATGCATGCGTGCATGCGTGAAGAACAAAAGACCAGAACTTTTACATGCATCGGTGAGTTTTCTCTTAATTCTTGCATGAATGTTTTAATGAGGCTTGAAATATGAACATGTCAATGGGAGGGAGTAGAAGCCTCATGCATGCATGCATGCATGCAACACTCACATGTACACATGCACACACGCATCCATGTGGCACACAGCACACGACGCAACACACACGCTCACGCTCAAGTGCTCAACCTACTCCCTCCGTCCATGAAAGACTGCACATATAGAGAATTACACATTGACCAAGAGGAACGGAACTCCACATCATTTAGGGCCAGCACTCCCTCTGTTTCTATTCTTTGATTCGCACATCATTTAGAGCAAGTACTAGGATTCTTAAAATGAAGGAATAGGAAAAACAAAGGAGTATTAGCACTGAGTGTTTGATGCCACAAGAGAAAGAAAGGAAGTGAAAAAAAAGTTGGAGCAGATTCTAGATTTCCAATGAAATGTTGTAGTAGTACACGTGATTCCATACTAGTAAAAATTCCTATAGGATTCAATCCTATGAATTAAACGACTAATGTTCTAAGGTCCACGGTCAAGGCAGCACAGGGCAGACGCCACCTCTCACTGCGTCCGCCATTGAAGCAGCGCGCTGGCCGAGGGCGCCGCCCGCTGCACGCCCGGCTGAACGAGCCTCCTCGCCGCATTTAAACGCCTACATTATACCCGCGTGGAATCCTAGAAACCTACTCCGCGTGGAAACCGGTTATTTTATGTAAATGTAATGAAATCCGGCCGTGTTGGCACAAATTTGTTTACGTACAATCTGAGTGCATTGCTCCAGTGGTCATCACACGTGAGCCAATCGATTCGCACCCTTCCGCGCTCCATTTTGTCTTGCATTACTTCGTCCATCTAGCACATTGACAAGTGGGCCCCAGGCTCATTTATGCCAACGTGGTAGTCAATTATTTTGCCAGAGTCAGCTATCACACCCTTCCGGTGCCACGTCAATGAATCCACTAGAAACAAGTCTAGACTTGAGACTTGTTTGGTTCAACCGCCTCGCTAGGTGTTTGGAGAAGAATTGCCCGGCGCAAGGCGGTTCTATAGGTGGGCAGGCGGCAAAAAATAGGGGAAAACGCAGGAAGCAGCTAGACGAGGGAGGGAAGCTTCTACATTCGCGGGGGACGTGGCATTGGCCATTGGGTGGCAACAGGCGGTCATCCCGGTGGGCAATAAAGGATACGAAGAGGCATCCTAGTTGAACCTCGAGGTCTTTGTTTTGTAATTTTTGACAATTTTTGTTTTTTGAACACATGTTAATCGAAGGTCTATCGCGTTAATTTATGACATGTTTCTAAAAAAATTGATATATATGACCTCTGTCAACTTATAAGTCATGTTCGTCAAATTAAACCTCGAGGTACTTGTTCTCAAATTAACCTCTGGGCCTTGTAGGAGTGCTGCAATGGGTCGGCGTCAATTGCAAGATGAGCCACCAAGCTTGCAGTGGAATTGCCAACATCCTCAAAGTGCACGTAACATTGAGTAGAAAGAAGCATGCCCGGGAAATTAATGCGTTCTTAGGGGTTCCCTTTGCTCAAAGAGCAAGTACTCTTTCGGATATACTATAACTAGGTGTCGCACGGGCTATTAGGACAAGGAGCGAGAAGCGATGGGCTGCTGGGTATACTATAACTAGGTGTCGCACAGAGGCCGAGGAATATGGTGAATGCGTGAGGTGGGCCATGTATGATGTGTTTCGGACTCTTTCGGTTAAACGTGGAGAGATTTGGTTGATTTTATATATCGCTGAATAATATAAAATGTTATGAGTGCAGACGCTCCACCGCGAGGTTCCTTGCTCCTTCTCGGTCGTTGGGAATCTTTGTTCTTCCACTCTTTTTTTTACGTGAGCTTTGTTCATCCTTTTGCCAACACGCGGGACATCTAGCATCAAGGTCCAGTGCATAAGTGAGTCGTGCACTTTGATGGCACGTACTACGCAATATTTTTTTCTCCTCGATGGCATGTGAATCGTATATGTACACGGAGCACGAGATGGTAGCCATGGACATGGTCGGCCCTTTTTGGAGAGAGTACTAAATAACTTTGATGTGTCCCATCAACTCGTAGAATGACGAGAAGCTTGCTTGCTACGCCCTTGCCCGCCCACGCGCGCGCGGTGGCTTGCATCACGAGGAGAAGCTTTTGCTTACAATTATAGTGGGCTTTATACAAGCGGTGGACGTGCAGCAGTTCATTTGGTGTCAGATTGCCAGAAGTATATATACTGTAGTACCATCATCATTGTTCGACTTCCAGAAGAGGCGAAGAGCCACGCACGGTCACCTACTAACCTTAAGTTGGGCCACCTTTTTAGAGCATGGTTAATTAATATAGGCAGCTCTTGCAGCGGCACATCATTTAGAGCAAGTACTCTCTCTGTTTCTTTTCTTTCATTCGCAGGAACTTAAAATGCAGGAATAGAAAAAATAAAGGATTGGAGTGGCATGTCCACTTCAATCCCATAGCATTAACACGGTGTTTGACACACGAAAAACAAAGGAAGTGAAAAAAAGTTGGAGTGGATGCTAGATTGCCAATTAACACATGATTTCATAGGAAAAATTCCTATAGCATTATATCCTATGAATCAAACGACCAATGTAGGAAAATTATGAGGGGGGGTCTCTCCAACAGTGTTCCTCGGCTCGCACCTAGCATCATGGGGGTCGAACTTGGAGTCATTCATCTGGTACATGTGACAATGGCATCTCAGATCTGGACACAAGGTGACGTACACCGTCAAGGTCCATTAAGGATAGTGTTGTGCTCAAAGCCAGAAGCACACGGTTAAGGTCCATGGTCAAGGGGGTCAGGGAGGACGCGACCTCTCAGGCTGGTCATAGTGGGAGTAACAAAGGTACTAGTAGTACATAGATGCCATATAAGCAAAAATGGTGAGGTGGCAAGTAGTTAATGAGGAGAGAGGCAAACAGAGTAAACATGATATGTTACCATCACTTAGCGCTTCCCAATGCAAAATGGGTCTATAAGTTACCCTCCACTGTGTCCGTCATTGAAGCGGCACGCCGGCCGAGGGCACCGCCCACTGCACTCCCAGCTGTACCTGCCTCCTCACTGCATTCAAACACCTACATTTAAACCCGCGTGGAATGCCAGAAACCCACTCCAGCCACACGTCCATTCAGGAGCGGGACGCCGGCCAAGCTCCTACTTCCACCATTTTCTCCACTCTTTCGGCAGCATCCGACGAGCAGGAAGAGCAGTTCTCTGATATAAAAGCCATCTGGGTGGCCCACCGAGCCTGGCAGTTACGAGCGAGGCAGCTCGCTGCTCCACCTACCTCGCCTAGCCCGACGGAGCCAGTTGCCGCCCTAAGCCAGCGCGTGGTTCTGCAGCTGGCCGCTCCAATCCAGCTCGAGGAAGAGTGCCGAGTTGCTCCACGCCGGCTTGTCGGGGAGCACGGCGGCACGGGCATCATTGCTGCCCTCGATGCTGCCGCGTCGTACAGCGCCTCCAGTGCCTGCGACTGCGCCATCCGCCATTGACGCGCGTGTAGCCACGCCATGTAGGCAGAGAAAGAAGTCGTCGTGGATGTCGACGAGGAGACGCGGCTACGCGGATGTCGATGAAGTGACGGCCAGCATGTCCCTGCCCGTCGCCATCATCAAGGAGAAGTAGAACACGGGAGGCCACCGCCGATTGTATCCCATGAAGGCCATCGCCGAGGCGACGCCGGCGAAAACAACCTGTGTCTTGCACGATTCTTCTTCAGCAGGATGCTGGAGGACGAGAAAGAGATCGGCAGGCGACCATTTAGATTAGGTATATTAATTCTACCTTTAGCTCCAGACTAGCACAACTTATTTAATGTAAATGCAATGAAATCCGTCATGTTTATATGAAATCCGGCTGTGTTTGCATGAATTTGCGTCCACATTTACGCTCTCGGGCGAGCACTATCCGTCGCTGGAGTGGGACGATGGACTCCGTCTCTGACAACCCCACAAAGTGCGTCACCACCTCTGTGATTGCCAGGACGCGTCGAAAGAATGACGTCCTTCATTCCGCAGGTGATGTCCATTACCGCGCGCTCGTCTAGACGACTCGGTAGCTCATGAAGCAGCACCAAGAACATGCCTTGTGCGTCTAGTACTCCATTGCAGTCATAGTTACTACATGCGCAACTCGGGTTGCAGTTGCAGGTCAGCATGGCGACGCTGCGTGGCCATCCATCAATAGTGGCTAGTATGAGGATGACATCGCCATGTACATCCTATTTGTACTAAAACATCATGAATGAAGAGTATAAACATGTTTACGTACAACCTGAGTGGATTGCTCCAGTGGTCATCGCACGTGTAGTGTCATGCAAAGCTTCATTTATTAGGTTATAGAGTCATTTTGTTTTGGTATGTGTGATGTTACTCATAGAATGAGTAACTAGCTATAAGTTACTCAATTTACCTCTCTCCTCATTAACTAGTTGCCACATAGGCGAATTTGTTGAGTTGGACCCGATGTTACTCTTGAAGTTACTCCCACTGCGGTTAGTCTTAGGCCTTGTTCGGTTCAACCTCCTCCCAAGGGGTTTGAAGAGGAATGGAGGGGAATTTGGCTTGTACTGATTTAATCCCACACAATCCCTGTTAATCCCCGTTAAAACCCCTTGAACCGCACATGCCCTTAAGGTTAAAAATGACAGGGATTACAGAGGACAGGGTACAGACTTCAGGGATTTAAAGGTGAGGGTTTGTTTCCCACTAGCTCTACAACCTCAAGGTTTATAAATCGGACTTCAGTCTCCCCTCACGCACATGCGCGGGTACACTCACGGTGGAGCGCATTTGCACACGAAAAGGTAGGTAACATGATAATTTGAGACATCTAGTCGTCCACTTAATGTGGGGTCTGGGACCAAATGCCAGCCATACCAAGTGCGACCAAGTGCGCCTGAACGCGGTGGCGCGGTTATTGATCGAGTTTCTTTTTACTGGTATGTTAAATGAAAAGATGGCTCCACGTGTATTCAATTTAAAACGATCGCTACGGAGAGAAAAACAAGTACTACTCCACTAGTCCACTTCGGGACTTGCTTGCTAGGGTTGCTCTCTTCTTCTCACTCTCTAACCCTCTCCAGATCTAAACAAGACGATGGTATCCACTCTCTTTGTCTCTCTCTCTCTTCTCGCCGGTTGACACAGATCCGGCCGGATACCTTCCGCTGGTGGTCGCCGGTGGCGAGGGAGGAAGCCGACGTGCGCTATCTTCTCTGACCTGGTGCCAGCGTGGGAGGTCCTCCTCACCCTTGCTCCCCACCGTTGACTTGGCAGATCCCGCCGCCTGCCTCGCCACATCCCGCCAACCGGAGGTATAACTTATTTTAGAACCGGTCTTGTTCTAATGGCCCAGCTCCCCACATCGCTGCATCCCTTTTTTTCATCAAGTTAGGATTGCTCCCCACGTCGCTGCATCCTGCATGTGGATATTCTTCGAGTATTACAAAGCTCCCCATGTAGCTAGCTCCGTCGGCTTGTCGAACACTCGAACACCACCTAAATTTTTACTATTAGAGGAAAAAAGGTACTGCAGATACTGGCTAACGAACCGATCTCTTGGTTGGAAAGAGAAATAAAGATGCTGGCCTTACCGGTCTCTTGGTCGAAAAAGGACAGAAAGTGGGGGGTGTTGGGTCGACAATGCAACCGAGAATGAGCACGTCTAGATTTCTTGTGGTCACATAGGAAAGGTCACTGACGAGAACAAAAAATGCACAAATCCAGAGATGCTTTGCATGTTTGCCACACTTGGCAACACCTCTGCCTCACGACTTTATGCCTCGGTGGATGTAAAACGTGCTTGTGCCTCCCCTGTCCCTATGCCCTTACTGCTGCTGTTAATCTAACATCACAGGTAAAATGAAGCAATGCCACTGTTAATGTGATGTCACTGTTAAGTAATGCTGCTGTCAATCTATTGCCATTGATAAAATGAATCAATGTCACCACCGTTTTATGAAATGCTTCTATCTTGCTTTATTTCTCATAAAGAGTGTTTTGGGCCGTTACACTAAACTCTGACACCGGTAACATAGCTGCATCTCCGTTGAACTGCACAAAATTTAATTGCAAAATGGTTGACACGAAGATATGTTTCTCCTTTTCGTATCACCCTTTGTTAGAATGATCATTCCTGTTAATCGTGCACGTATGTACTGATCAAGTGCTACTCCCAATTTGTCATCACATAGTCATAATGCAATTGTTATGCATGTTAATGTAAGCCCCCGTTAATCTAGTGCCAATGTTGATTTGATGTGATGGCACTTCTTAGTTAATGGCACTTTTTCATACTGTCACTATAATGCCATTGATAACATATGAGATGCTGCTATTAATCATATGCGCTGCAAAAAATGACACTGCTTAAATAACCCTGTTACATATTTGTGCAAACAGGGTTGTCTATCTCCATATGGTATCTATTTGTGCAAACGGAAGCACAAACCTCAATTTTAGTGGAACCTGCTGTCAGCTGACCTCACGGTGCTCCAGGTATTCCTACATTCGTAACTAGGTAGAATGACCAACGCAAGATGAAATAAGCTTATTCGTACGTTGACTTGCTGTTTGCAGTGTGGAACGAGCCTGTCATGTGCGGAGGAGCAAACAAGCACTGCAGACGCGCCGTCAACACAAGATAAAAGAGACCGAGTCATTGATGGCCTGGCCAGCGAGTAGGGGTCGTGCAAACAGCGGTGCATTATTTTAGTGGAACTGCACAAAAAAGATATTGGGGTTAGTCGGACAAATTTTCTACAGCCACACGGAAGGAATTGCGCTCATCGATTGCATAGAATTTCCTCCGTGCCATCATAGGAGATCCCAAGGTGGAAATCAGCTAACCACCTATAAAATTATGCATAATCTTCCTCACGCAGGTCAGTATCCCCTTCGTCCAGATGATCGTGTTTTGTCATGCCGAGCTATTGATATATGCTACTGTTTTGCAACACCGTTTAAGTACAACGCTTTCCTATCTTTTCACATTCAGGACAATGAAGATGTTTTTAGTGGAACTGCACAAAATGGTCTGATGTTGAGTGATCTCTATTGCCTCCTCTGTTTGCTGCAATGTGTTAGCGTAAATTACAAGATGAGCCATCAAGCTAGCTGTGGAGTTGCGAACATGCTCAAAGTGCATGCAACATTGAGCAGAAAGAAGCATGCCTAGGAAATTAATGCGTGCGTAGGGAGGCCCTTTGCTTAGAGAAGCATCGATCGTTTTTTCTTTATTTCTACACCTTCCCACAGCTTTGTCTTGGTTATAGTCTTGTGAATCATTTAGATGCGTAAACATGCTAAACTTAAGTGCTTGTGAATGTTAGCTAGTATGCATACCGTATCTTGTGAAGCTTAGTTTAGTGTGAATGTTAGCGTGTCAAGCTTTACAATCTATGTATATTGTGGGCATGTTATAGTGTCTGCATGCAATACACCATCCTCTAATTTGGTGGATGCCAAGCCGGCCCGAAAAGGATCTATAACTTTTTTTCAAGTTGAAAAATGTTACCGATGAGGAGCCATAATTAAGCTGGAGGCGTCTATTTTTTCTTTCGAATGGGCAATAAGCTAGATAGCTGGAGAGTGTCTCTAATGGGTTGCCTCTAGTGTTAAGGCCCTCCAGTACGAAACACGGGCAGCCGACTAGGCCGATACAAAAGCCTATCCATCTTAAAGCCCATTTATTTTTGTTTTTTGCGAGGAAAAGCCCATATTTCTTGAAGAGGGGGCGATCCCAGAAAATCCTCCTTCCTCCTCGCTTCCACTTATACTGTAGCTCGCTGGACTCTCCCGCTTCCGTCGCCCCCCAATTCCCCCCGCTCCCCATCTTCCTCCCTCGTACAGAAAACCCCCGCTCACCTTCTTCCTCACTCGTACAGAAAACGCCTGCTCCTCTTCTTCCACTCCTACAGAAAACCCCAGCCCTCCTTCTTCGCCACTCGCACAACCACTAGGCTCGTCTGTGGCTACTCTGCTCAAACCCGTGAGCTCACCGTGACGCCCGCAAGGAAAATGAAGTCGGCTGGCCCCAGCGCCAAGAAGATGAGGCTCCCGCCAGCGGTGATGCCGGTTGTAGATCCCGCACCCGGCAGCGCGGGGAGAAGCGATAGGCCCCCCACCGGATCCGAGGAACCCGTAGAATCTCGGGTGGACCGCATCAGCGATCTCCCGGATGCCATCCTTGGGGAGATCATCTCGCTTCTCCCCACCAAGGATTTCTGCCACACCCAAGTCCTCTCAACTCGGTGGCGCCCTCTATTGCGCGCCACGCCCCTCAATCTTGACTGTCGTCAGCTATCTGTCGTTCATGATTTTGAACTCCTCAGAGCCATCATCTCCTCCCACCAGGGCTCCGTTCAACGCCTCTGCATCCCGACATGCTACCTGCTATCCATACCCTGCACGGTGGATGCCTGGCTGACATCCCCTGAATTCGAAAAACTCCAGCCATTTGAGTTCTACCATTACCACGAAAGTTTCATACCACGAACCAAACACCAAGAATTTGTGCCCACACCACCGTTGTCCATCTCGTGGTTTTCCTCCTCTCTGCACACCGCCACCTTCGCCCGGTGCCATCTACCAGACGATCTGGTTCAAATGCTTCGGCTCCCACTGCTAATTTTTTTTTCGCTTGTGGTGGTTTATCTGTCAGAGGCCTCACTGCACAGCATCATCCACTCCAGTTGCCCTACCCTGGAGCACTTGTTGATTGTTTTGGGAATAGAAATCCATATCAGTTGTCTCCAAATAAAGTTGCTTCACCTTAAAAGCATTGGAATTTGTTTTGAAGGACAGCAGCTCATCATCGAAGATGCCCCTTCACTTCAAAGGTTGATCCTTCATTATTGTTATATACCTTCGCAAATAACTATAGTCTCTGCGCCCAAACTGGAGACCTTGGGTGTAATTCGTGATCCGTTTAATGATCACAAGTTGGTGTTTGGCTCCACACTTATTCAGGTACCGTATATTATCATCTACACATTTGTAATCATAAGCTGCATTTTTCATTTGTGCGCATAAGTTTTATATCATCTTGGAGTACACTTTGGGTACTAATATTATTTTATATATGCTCAATGAAGAGTTCGTCCATGGATAGCCTATCAATGCTGCTGGATTCTGTCAAGATCTTATATATCAGAATGTTTAGTTATGATCTGAACATAATTATTAGCTTGCTGTGATGCTTTCCATGTCTGGATAATTTATATGTAAAGGTGATGATTTCATGCACATTGAAAGCTCGTATATATTGTACTAGAATTAACCATTCAGCTGTCGCTCTTTCAACATACTCTTTTTTTAGACGTTAACTATTTTCAATCTTCATGTCTACTTAGGCACTAACACATGGAGAAAAATATATAACCAATCGGTGGCGTAATAAGCACCGGGATTTTCTCAGTTCTCATGACATTTGTTTGGGGACAATAACGATGGAAGGATATGCATCCAACCAGGCAAACAGAAGCTTTGTCACATTCTTCCTGTTCAATGCGAGGTTACTATTGTCCATGAGGCTTAAGTTTTTCAACAAGAAATTTCTCACGGACGGACATGTTGAACAGCAAAAAAAGAAGTTTCAGGTGGACAAATGGGCTTCTGAACATGCTCGGCTTCTATTTACAACAACTTGTGGTCATGTTCCAATAAATTTTTTGGCACATGATGTTGATTTTATGGATCAGACCGATCCATTTGTTTGTGACTGCCAAAAACAATGGTTGGGTTAGATGTTATTGCCATGTTCAATCTGGGTTTTGTCTAAATTTGATGAACAATTAATCCTTGGGCTTTTGTACTGTTTGTAAGCTTGAGTTACATGTTGTTGCCCCCGTACTCCCCTCCGCCTGCCACTACACTGTCGCGTCTTCCACGGCTCCTGTTCGTTCCCGTCCGAGGCCTTGCCGTCGTTCTCCGCCTTGGTTCGCTCGCTGTGCCTGCCGCCGTCTAGCGTTGTCAACATGGTCAACAACCGAGAGGAATCAGGAGATGACTGTACGTGGAGAGGCTGATAGTAGGCACCCACCAGGGTCATGGCATTACGCAAGCAGGTGCCTCATTATTACAAGCCAAAAAAAATACTTCCTCCTAATTGTTTGACATCTAGGTCCCACGCCATAGTAAATGTAGTCAATAAACGAGAAAATTACACAACGAGCGGCTAACACCAGGGACCCAGTAGCTCGCCCAGTTGTTTTTTAGTTTTAGAGATGGAGCTCAACTGCGCGCTGTGCGGGGGCTGTGGCCCGTCTAGCCCATGCTTACGCTTTTATTTAAGCACATGACGAGCCCAGTTGATATCTTTTTTCTTTCTGAAAATGGCTAGCCCAGTTCTATTTTTTTTTGGAGAATACCCAACCGAGGCCTACTTGCTTTTCTCAGCCCTGCTGGGCTGCAAATCTTTCAAGACGAGGAGGGATGTATTCGGCTTCCCCAGAAAATGGGCTATAAATAGTAAGAAATGGGCTGTAAATTTTTAAGCCAAAGCCAACCGGCAATTACATTCAAATTTTGTTTTTTTTGGATTTCAAGATTTTAAATTTCATTCATTTTTTTGTGGAGAAAACTTCTTTGTATTTTATTTTGATATATTTAAAAAAAAAATATTTTTAACGTGACTCGAAATTTCGTGATTAAAAGAGTTCGGACCCCACCAAAATATGCAAAATTTCGTTGAATGTTTTAGCAGTGGCCAGAATATGGTCTGTAATGCTAATAAAAAGAATATGGGCTTCAAAATATCCTTAAGAATTAGCAAATGGGCTGTAAATTATTGAAAATAATGGCAAATGGGCTGTATGCTGTTTTCCACAGATTTGGAGGCTGACTTCTGGGCCTACTAGGTTGACGATGACACTGTCCTAAAAAAAATTTGACGCGTACGCAAGGCTTTGTCAACTTAAGTCAACACAGAGCAGTGACTGTTGGATGTCCATCCAACGGCCATCGTGGTTCTTCAATCTCTGATCTTCCTGCCACAGCAGCCCAAACCAGCGCCGGCGGGACTGCCTGCTCCCTCCTCCCTTGGCCGGCTGTGCTGCCGCCAGGCCATCCCTCTACCCACCCGCACCTCCTGTTATTTTCCGGCGACGTCAGCCTCACCCCGCAGCCGACCAGTCAGCCCTCGTACTCCCCTCAGCATGGGCATCCGCTGCTGTGGCTTCGCCGGCTCCGGGGCATTCCCTTCCTGGGCCTCACCGTCGTCCACCGTGTTGGTGCTCTTGGCGCGGCGTGGTCAACATGGTCAACAAACAACAGCCATCGGAAGAGGGATGTAAGTGGAGAGGCTGACAGTAGGGACCCACACAAGCAAGTGCCTCCTTATTACGCGAAAAAAATGATTGCTCCTGCTGACAGTTGGGACCCACCAGCTGTATCTTCGCACGGAAGGAAGTGCCTCCTTGTTATGTGAAAAAAACTATTCCTCCCGATTTGGTGGCTGACTTGTGGGCCTACTAAGCTGACATGTACGCAGGGCTTTGTCAACTTAATCAACAAATGATTCTAGCAGATGGACCGTTGGATGTTAATCCAACAGCCATGCTGCTTCTTCAACCTCTGATATTGCTCCTGTCTCCCGTGGGCGGCAGTGTGCTGCGCACCCGAACCAGTCAATTTTCCCACTCCTCTCCATCTGCGACTCCACTGCCGCGTCTTCCCCATCTCCGGGTCGTTCCAGTCTGGGGCCTCGGCGTCGTCCACTGGCCTTGGTGCGCTTGGCACGGTGTGGTCAACGTGGTCAACAAACGAGAGTCATCGGAAGATGACTGTACGTGAGAGGCTGACAGCGGGGACGCACCACGCCCATGGACGCATGCATGCAACTACATCCTTTTTACCCTGAAAAATAATGTTTTCTCCCCCTGACAGCTGGGACCCACTAGCTACATCTTCGCACACAAGGAAGTGCATCCTTATTACGGGCAAAATAAATGATTCCTCCCCCTGATAGCTGGGACCCATCAGCTATATCTTCGCACGCAAGGAAGTGCCTCCTTATCCTCCCTGACAGCTGGGACCCACCGGGTCGAACCGTACGTAGGGTTGTCTCTCTGGTAGCGAACGTGTACATACATACTGGTTGACCGGTCTCTCTGCAAGAATGAACCTTGGCCGAGCAAGGAGCGGCACGTGTGACGTAGCAGTTGAGGTAGTCCTGTATAAATTATGTACACATACGTACAGCCACGCTGCAAGAAAGTAAATACGGCTACGTACGTACATACGGGCGGGGTCTCGAACGCGTACAGCGATGGCGTCCTGTTCATCGGCAGCCAACCGGCTGGGTCGGAACGGAGAAACTGCGTCATGTTCATCGGGAGGGAACGGAATGCGTCGTGTTCATCGGGAGCCAACCGGCTTGGACGGAACAGCCAAAACAAGTTCTGGTGTACCGCAGAACGGAGGAAACGGCCTTCTGTTCGACCGCGTACGGTCGAAACGGGGTACTGTTCATCGGGAAGGGTCTGGTGTACCGCAAAACGGAGGAAACAGACTTCTGTTCGAGGGCCTACGGTCGAAACAGGGTCCTGTTGATCGGGAGGGGTCTGGCGTACCGCAAAACGGAGGAAATGGACTTCTGTTGGAGCGCCTACGGTCGAAACGGGGTCCTGTTCATCCACCATCTACTGCCTCACCCCAGGCTGTCAAGTATTTGCCAAACAAAGTTGCATGCCCCTGCGGTTCTCCACACTATCCCTATCACTTGGCCTTTCGCGGTCTGGGGGCTAGATATGGTCGGTCCACTCAATGGCAGATCAAGAAAAAAAAATACTTACTTGTCATGGTTGACAAATTCACTAAGTGGATCGAAGCAAAACCAGTCACCTCGGACGAAGCTACCCAAGTAATTGAGTTCATCTCCAAGGTAGTACACCGTTATGGTATCCCATGCAGTTCGATTACAAACAACGGGACAAACTTCACGGTCAAAGAGCTCAAAGCATGGTGCGCAAAAATGGGTATCAAACTCGATTACGCATCCATATACCACCCGCAGTCAAATGGAAAAGATGAGCAGGCCAATGGACTAATACTTAGTGGAATAAAGCCAAGTCTAGTATGTTCCCTTAAAAAGCCAACTGCAAATGGGTATAGGAACTCGATTCCGTCCTATGGGGCTTGCGCACCACACCGAACAGATCCACCGGATACACCCCGTTCTTTATGGTGTACGGCGCCGAGGCAGTACTCCCTTGCGACATCATACATGACGCACCTCAGGTACGCATGTAAGAAGAACGGGAGGCCAAGCTCGATCGACAAGATGCTATGGATGCTCTCGAAGAAGAGCGCAACAACGCTCAGGCATGATCGGTTATCGATCAACAGCAAGCCCGGTGCTACCACAGCAGGGAAGTCCGTGCAAAGTACTTCAACATGGGGACCTAGTCATGAGGCTCCATCCATAGAAGCAAAAACATTAGCTCTCCCCCATATGGGATGGGCAATTGATTATTGACTAGGTACTAATCGGAGGCGCTTACCAAATTCGGGATCCAGAGGACAGCCGCCTAGAGCCCAACCCCTGGAACGCGGCGCTACGCCGACACTTCTATGGTTGATCCCCCGAACGCTGCTCATGTATATAACTTACCCTTTTATGTTTTCTACACCTTGAAGCATCTTTTGAATGACCTCGAGAGATAATATAGCCTATTCTTTTCAAAACACGCGTGGTTCCACCTCTTATACACTATTTTCTTTCAAGCCAACATATGCATCGATTTGACTTAAGATTTGGCCAAGCTGGGTTGCCCAGCTCCTGTGTTTGCCCCTTATGTTCCCGACCATTCGGCTAAAGGGCAAAGGGAGCACCGTTGTAATTGTTACTCCTGGCCCAACCAGCGCAATACCTCAAACGGACAAAGCCGAAAGCTAGCACTCTTAATGTACAAATCGGTCGGCCATGTGATGGCTCGTATTCGCGTCAGTTTTTCCCTGAAGAGGAAGGGATGATGCAGTACAGCTTCGGTAGGTATTTCCCTTAGTTATGAAACCAAGGTTATCGAACCAGTAGGAGAACCAAGCATAACTATGTAAATGGTACCTGCACACAAAGAACAAATACTTGCAACCCGACACGTAAGAGGGGTTGTCAATCCCTCTCGGGTAAAAGATAGATTGGTTTGTATGATTTTGGCTAAATAGATCTCGCAATAAAACAAAATAAATAAAGAAAAAGTGCAGCAAGGTATTTTTGGGTTTTTAGAATAATAGATCTGAAAAAAAAGCAAATAAAAATAGATCTCAAAGCAAATATGATAAAGAATAGACCCGGGGGCCGTAGATTTCACTAGTGGCTTCTCTCGAGAAAAATAGCATACGGCGGGTAAACAAATTACTGTTGGGCAATTGATAGAACTTCAAATAATTATGACGATATCCAGGCAATGATCATTATATATGCATCACATCCAAGATTAGTAGACCGACTCCTGCCTACATCTACTACTATTACTCAACATATCGACCGCTATCCAGCATGCATCTAGTGTATTAAGTTCATGGAAAAACGGAGTAATGCAATAAGAACGATGACATGATGTAGACAAGATCTATTCATGTAGGAATAGACCCCATCTTGTTATCCTTAATAGCAACGATCAATATGTGTCTTGCTGCCCCTTCTGTCACTGGGAAAGAACACCGCACGACCGAACCCATCACAAAGCACCTCTTCCCATGGCAAGAAAAATCGATCTAGTTGGCCTAACTAAACCAAAGATTTGAAGAAGAAATATGAGGCTATAAGTAATCATGCATATAAAAGATCAAAGAAACTCAAATAACTTTCATGGATAAATAGATCTGATCATAAACTCAAAGTTCATCGGATCCCAACAAACACACCGCAAAAAGAGTTACATCAAATAGATCTCCAAGAGACCATTGTATTGATAATCAAAAGAGAGAGAGGAAGCCATCTAGCTACTAACTACGGACCCGTAGGTCTACAATGAACTACTCACGCATCATCGGAGAGGCACCAATGAGGATGATGAACCCCACCGTGATGGTGTCTACATTGGATCTGGTGGTTCTGGAACTTGCGGCGGCTGGAATTTTGTTTCGTTCACTCCCCTAGGGTTTTTGGATTTTTGGGGTATTTATAGAGCAAAGAGGCGGTGCGGGAGGCGGCCGAGGTGGGCACAACCCACTCCCCTCGGAGCCCCCCTCTGGTACTTCTTTGGCCCAACAGGTGTCTTCTGGTCCAGAAAAAATCTCCAAAAAGTTTCACTGCGTTTGGACTCCGTTTGGTATTATTTTCTGCAAAGTAAAAATACAAGCAAAAAATAGCAACTGGCACTGGGCACTATGTCAATAGGTTAGTCCCAAAAAAAGATATAAAGTTTCTATAAAATGATTGTAAAACATCCAAGAATGATAATATAACAGCATGGAACAAGCAAAAATTATAGATACATTGGAGACGTATCAGCATCCCCAAGCTTAATTCCTACTCGTCCTCGAGTAGGTAAATGATAAAAATAGAATTTTTTATGTGGAATGCTTCCTAACATGTTCATCACATATTCTTTTCTTTTGTAGCATGGACGTTTGGACTTTTATATGATTCAAAGCAATAGTCTAGTTTTGACATGAAGATTTCAATACTCAAGCATATCAACAAGCAACCATGTCTTTCAAAATATCAATAATAAAGCAAGTTATCCCTAGCCCATTTTGCTCAATCATTGATCCATTCATGAAACACACTCGCAAATTAGCTACACCCAATGCTCAAGTACGATCATAGTGCCACTTAGTTGGTGCTTTATAAGAGAAGATGGAGACTCAAATAAAAATAAAAATTGCATAAAGTAAATAGAAAGGCCCTTCGCAGAGGGAAGTAGGGATTTGTAGAGGTGCCAGAGATCAAAGCAAAAATGGATAGAGATAAAACATTTTGGGTGGCATGCTTTTCCTATCATGGAAAACGATCGAGTAGTTCCCAATACTATCCATGCTAGATATATCATAGGCGGTTCCCAAACAGAAAATAAAGTTTATTCCTTTTTCCACCATACTTTCACATTCCACGGCTAGCCATATCCACGGGTGCCGTCCATACCAACACTTTCCAAGGAATTTATTATTTGACAACATAAAGTAAATTCATTTTTCATTTCGGGACTGGGCATCCCTAATACCTTTGTCGTACTCTCGTGCAATGACAAGTGAATAAACACTCATCTTGAGAATAACACATCTAGCATGGAAAAATATCAGCCACCCCTACCGTTTCATGAGCCGTACGAGCACACAAAAAGGAAAATTATTTTGAAAATTAGAGATGGCACATACAAATTTGCTTAGAATGACACGGAAATACCGCATATAGGTAGGTATAGTGGACTCATGTGGCAAAACTGGGTTTAAGGATTTTGGATGCACAAGTAGTATTCCTACTTAGTACAAGTGAAGGCTAGCAAAAAGTTTGAGAAGCATCCAACCAAGAAACAAAAAATCACATAAGCGAGCATTAAGCATAACTAACACCGAATAATGCACCACAAGTAGGATGTAATCTCATTGCATAACTATTGACTTTCGTGCTTGCATAGGGAATCACAAACCTTAACACCAATATTCTTACTAAAGCACAATTACTCATCAACATGACTCACATATCATTATCATCATATCTCAAAACTATTACAAAGAATCAAGTTTATTTTGTCCAATGATCATGAAAGTTTTTATTATATCCCTCTTGAATATCTATCACTTTGGGACTAGTTTCATATGTTGCTTTTGATAGCTCAAACAAATCTAAGTGAAGAACATCAGCATAAAAAAATCATCTCTCAAAATAATATAAGTGAAGCATGAGAGGATTTATTTAAATTTTACTAACTCTCAAATAAATCTAAGTGAATCATGAGAGCATTTCTTCAAAAATATTAAAGCACAACGTGCTCAAAAAGATGTAAGTGAAGCACTAGAGCAATTCTAACAAATCATAGCATAATTTTGGCTCTCTCAAATAGGTGTGTTCAGCAAGGATACTTGACACAAAGCAAAAAAGCAAAACAAGCAAAGATTCATATAATACAAGACGCTCCAAGCAAAACTCATGATATGTGACGAATAAAAATATAGCTCCAAGTAAAATACCGATGGTCGTTAGAAGAAAGAGGGGATGCCACTCGGGGCATCCCCAAGATTAGTTGCTTATTTCTCCTTGAATATTACCTTGGGGTGTCATGGGCATCCCCAAGCTTAGGCTCTTCTTACTCCTTATTCCTTCATCCATCGTGATCTCACCCAAAACTTGAAAACTTCAATCACACAAATCTTAACAAAACCTTCGTGAGATCCGTTAGTATAAGAAAACCAATCTTTACTTTAAGTATTGTATAAAACACATTCAAATTTTGTTATTACATTATACCTACTGTATTCTAACTTTTCCATGGCTTATACCCACCGATACAACCCATAGATTCATCAAAATAAGCACACAATGCAACGAAAACAGAATCTGTCAAAAACAGAACAGTCTGTAAAGACTCAAATTTTACTCATACTTCTGTAACTACAAAAGTTCTGAAAAATAAGGAAACCATAGGAAATTTGAATATCAATCATTTGTAGAAAATTCAGAATTGTTTGTCGCTTCTGTGAACCTAGACAATTATTTTACTGGACGCAAAAGTTTCTGTTTTTTAACAAGATCAAATCAACTATCACCAAAGCTATCCCAAAGGCTTTACTTGGCACAAACACTAATTAAAACATAAAAAAACACAATCATAACAGAGTCATAATTGTGCAAACACTCAAGAACAGAAAGAAAAAGGCAAAAATAAATTTTATTCATTGGGTTGCCTCCCAACAAGCGCTATCGTCTTATGCCCCTAGCTAGGCAAAGCATAGATTCAAGTATTGTCATCTTTAGTTTCCAACTCCTCAATCAAACACTTATAATTCTTCAAAGATTTAGCATACAAATTTTCAATAACAATAATCCTAGGAACAAGTTTGAAAAATTCATTATTGCAAGTAGGGTCTTTTATCACTTCAACAAAATCGGGATGAATACTAATCATCTTAAGATCTTCTTTGTTACTATTAGAAGTTGCACCCTTGTTTTTAGTGACTTTAGTAATCTTGCCAATTTTTACTGGAGTTTTTTCAATAGTTTTAGCGGAAGAAAAAGCCATGCTTAGATTACTAAACATTTCTTCCAACTTATCAATTCTAGCGGGGCTCTCTTCTATTCTCTCGTTGAATGCGGGTTCTTTTTCTTTTAGTACTTTAAGAGCGTCTCCCGCTTTTTACCCAATTCTATTAGCAAGATTGTGCATCCTTTTATCACATTTTTCAATGTTTTCTTCAGTAAGCATTTTCTTTTCAATAGCATCTAGCCTTTCCATAACATGCCCAAGAGTTAAAGTTGTTTCATTAATCATAAGAGGTGCTGAACCCACTAGATTTCCCATAGCATTAAAAGCAACTAGAGAAGGACACATCAAGAATTTCCCACCGGTAATCGTATCAAGGACGAATCTATACCAAGTAGTGATGCCCACATAAAAACAGCGAAGGAGAACAACGCTAGATTGCTTACGAATAGATCTATTATGAGCATTGCAAATCCTATACCAAGCATCTTTTAAATTCTCCCCTCCCCTTTGTTTGAAATAAAGAACCTCGTTCTTGGGGGTGCATGCAATGGAGGAAGAACTATCCATAACGACAAAGAGTGACAAACAACGTTGCACACAAAAACAGATCTGACGAGAAAACAGCGAAGGAAAAAGAGGGCGAATAAAACGATAAATTTTTGTGAAGTGGGGGAGATGAAAATGAGAGGCAAATGGCAAATAATGTAAATTGCAAGGAGATGATATTTTGATTAGGAACCTGATAGGTGTTGATCGTGTCTCCCCGGCAATGGCGCCAGAAATCCTTTCTTGATGGCTCGTATCCGCGTCAATTTTTCCCCGAAGAGGAAGGGATGATGCAGTACAGCTTCGGTAGGTATTTCCCTCAGTTATGAAACCAAGGTTATCAAACCAGTAGATGAACCAAGCAACACTATGTAAACGGTACCTGCACACAAAGAACAAATACTTGCAACCCGACGCGTAAGAGGGGTTGTCAATCCCTCTCGGGTAAAAGATAGATTGGTTTGTATGATTTTGGGTAAATAGATCTCGCAATAAAAAAAATAAAGAAAAAGTGCAGCAAGGTATTTTTGGGTTTTTAGAATAATAGATCTGAAAACAAAAGCAAATAAAAATAGATCTCAAAGCAAATATGATAAAGAATAGACCCGGGGGCCGTAGATTTCACTAGTGGCTTCTCTCGAGAAAAATAGCATACGACGGGTAAACAAATTACTGTTGGGCAATTTATAGAACTTCAAATAATTATGACGAGATCCAGGCAATGATCATTATATAGGCATCACGTCCAAGATTAGTAGACCGACTCCTGCCTGCATCTACTACTATTACTCCATACATCGACTGCTATCCAGCATGCATCTAGTGTATTAAGTTCATGGTAAAATGGAGTAATGCAATAAGAACGATGACATGATGTAGACAAGATCTATTCATGTAGGAATAGACCCCATCTTGTTATCCTGAATAGCAACGACCAATACGTGTCTTGCTGCCCCTTCTGTCACTGGGAAAGAACACTGCACGACCGAACCCATCACAAAGCACCTCTTCCCATGGCAAGAAAAATCGATCTAGTTGGCCTAACTAAACCAAAGATTCGAAGAAGAAATACGAGGCTATAAGTAATCATGCATATAAGAGATCAAAGAAACTCAAATAACTTTCATGGGTAAATAGATCTGATCATAAACTCAGAGTTCATCGGATCCCAACAAACACACCGCAAAAAGAGTTACATCAAATAGATCTCCAAGAGACCATTGTATTGTTAATTAAAAGAGAGAGAGGAAGCCATCTAGCTACTAACTACGGACTTGTAGGTCTACAATGAACTACTCACGCATCATCGGAGAGGCACCAATGAGGATGATGAACCCCTTCGTGATGGTGTCTAGATTGGATTTGGTGGTTCTGAAACTTGCGGCGGCTGGAATTGTGTTTCGTCGATTCCCGTAGGGTTTTTGGATTTTTGGGGTATTTATAGAGAAAAGAGGCGGTGCGGGAGGTGGCCGAGGTGGGCACAACCCACCAGGGTGCGCCTGGGCCCCCAAGCGCGCCCAGGTGGGTTGTGCTCCCCTCGGAGCCCCCCTCTGGTACTTCTTTGGCCCAACAGGTGTCTTCTGGTCCAGAAAAAATCTCCAAAAAGTTTCGTTGCATTTGGAGTCCGTTTGGTATTGATTTTCTGCGAAGTGAAAAGCAAGCAAAAAACAGCAACTGGCACTGTGCACTATGTCAATAGGTTAGTCCCAAAAAATGATATAAAGTTGCTATAAAATGATTGTAAAACATCCAAGAATGATAATATAATAGCATGGAACAAGCAAAAATTATAGATACGTTGGAGACGTATCACCATGACATAGGAATAACGTGGAGGGGTCTTTCAAACCCCGACCAGGGCTTTACCCCCGAGGTCACCCGTCTTTGGACCCATGTGCTTGACACAACCACCCGAGGAAAGGAACTCTTGGAAGAACTATTTTTCTTGGAAGATGTTTTCTACGTTAAAAAGTAATATAACATAACTCTCTGCCTCCTTCTTGTCTTTCGAACCATATAGCCGGATTGCCTTGTCACCTGAAGCACTTGGTTTGATTACTTCGGCCAGTAGTATGGGACACTCCTTGGCCATTAGCCAAGGAGGTGGAAGCCGATGGCTGGTCTGAATATTGACATAAAGTACTTTGATACATAAAGTCATACATAATTATTACACCCGGTCTAGCCCATCTATTAAGGTGTCTAGAGCGCAGTCCTTCTGCAAAAACCGAGCAGCAGGCATAACACTCTCATATATGAGACTAGTGGGTATTTCTTCCCCATCCGGCCGCATAGGTCCTACTTCGGCTAGGTCCGTCGTATTAAGACCTATATACTGGGTCTTCACCATAGCCCAGGCCTCCCTCGCTCCTTCCTGACAGGCAGACACCATCCAAGCCTGGATCCAGCGCCGAGCACTTTTCAGCTGTTCGGCTAGGACGGCCATCTCTTCGGGCACCTGTACCACTTTGGGCCATAAAGTCTTAAAACCATCCTTCATCAATTTTCGTGCACGCTCGTGCACCACGGATAGATGAGCCGCCATGTCTTCGGGTACCGGACCTCGGGCATCAAGGGGTAGGCCGGACAGGGAAGCTGCCAAGGAAAAAGAGTCAGCCTGCTAATCACCTCAGATAAACCTCGCTCGGGACAGATTCTCAAAAATCACAACTTACCGAAAATCATATCATATGTTCAACGATTCTTCAATTCAGCAGCAGCCAGTTGAGCTTTTAAGCTCTCAATTTCCTGGCCCTGTCGGGCATTTTCGGCCCTTAGCGCATTGACGCCATCCACCCTTTGGGTCACCACATGTTGGTTTGCTTGGCGCTGCGACTTCGCATACATCAAATCATCGTGGGCATGCTTAAGATCTCTCTCAAGATGGCCTAGGGCTTTCGCTGCTACAAGGGATTAGGTCATCAGGCCATCTCATAATCCCCATGGCGCTAATAATATATGCTAGACAAAGCACGTACAGTGCACCTCCATGGCGAGCTTCTTCACCCGCTGAAAGATCGTGGATGTCACCTAGAGGGGGGTGAATAGGAGCTTTTAAAATAATTATGGTGTAGGCTTGAAGAAATGCAGAATAAAACTAGTGTTTAATTTGTCAAGTACAAAACCTAAAACAACTAGGCTCACCTATGTGCACCAACAACTTATACTAAGCAAGATAAACAACTAGGTGATAGCAAGATATATTTCATGAAACACTATGGCTATCACAAAGTAAAGTGCATAAGTAAAGAGTCGGGTAAGAGATAACCGAGGCACGTGGAGACGACAATGTATCCCGAAGTTCACACCCTTGCGGATGCTAATCTCCGTATGGAGCGGTGTGGAGGTACAATGCTCCCCAAGAAGCCACTAGGGCCACCGTAATCTCCTCACGCCCTCGCACAATGCAAGATGTCGTGATTCCACTAAGGGACCCTTTAGGGCGGTCACCGAACCCGTACAATTGGCAACCCTTGGGGGCGGTCACCGAACCCGTACACTTTGGCAACCCTTGGGGGCGATCACCGAAACCCGTACAAATTGCTCAGGGCTATCTCCACAACCTAATTGGAGACCCCGACGCGCCCGGAGCTTTATGATACGTCTCCAACGTATCTATAATTTTTTATTGTTCCATGCTGTTATATTATCATTCTTGGATGTTTTATATTCATTTTATAGCAACTTTATATCATTTTTTGGGACTAACCTATTGACATAGTGCCCAGTGCAAGTTACTGTTTTTTTTGCTTTTTTTACTTCGCAGAATATCCATATCAAACGGAGTCCAAACGCAGCGAAACTTTTTGGAGATTTTTTTCTGCCCAGAAGACAACTTGGGAGCCAAGGAAGTGCACGAGGGGAGGCCCATGGGGCCCACAAGACACCAGGGCGCGCTAGAGGCCCCTGGCGCGCCCATGTAGGTAGTGGGGCCCATGGGAGTCCTTTCCACCACCTCTCAGCTCTATAAATACCCAAATATTCCAGAAACCCTAGGGGAGTCGACGAAACACAATTCCAGCCGCCGCAAGTTCCAAAACCACGAGATCCAATCTAGAGCCCTATTCCGGCACCTTGCCGGAGGGGAACATGATCACGGAGGTGTTCATCATCCTCATTGGTGCTCCGCCGATGATGCGTGAGTAGTTTACCACAGACCTACGGGTCCGTAGGCAGTAGCTAGATGGCTTCTTCTCTCTTTTTGATTCTCAATACAATGTTCTCCTCGATGTTCTTGGAGATCTATTTGATGTAATGACTTTTTGTGGTGTGTTTGTTGGGATCCGATGAATTGTGAGTTTAGGATCAGTTCTATCTATGAATATTATTTCAGTCTTCTTTGATCTCTTATATGCATGATTGTTATAGCCTCGTATTTCTTCTTCGAAACTTTGGTTTGGTTTGGCCAACTAGATTGAGTTTTCTTGCAATGGGAAGAGGTGCTGGGTGATGGGTTCAATCTTGCGGTGTCCTCACCCAGTGACAGAAAGGGTAGCGAGGCACGCATGTATCATTGCCATTAAGGATAAAAAGATGGGGTCTATTCCTACGTGAATAGATCTTGTCTACATCAAGTCATCGTTCTTATTGCATTACTCCATTTCTCCATGAACTTAATACACTAGATGCATGCTGGATAGCGGTCGATGTGTGGAGTAATAGTAGTAGATGCAGAATCATTTTGGTCTACTAATCTTGGATGTGATGCCTATATACATGATCATTGCCTTGGATATCGTCATAATTATTTGCTCTTCAATCAATTGCCCAACAGTAATTTGTTTACCCATCGTATGCTATTTTCTCGAGAGAGGCCACTAGTGAAATCTACGGCCCCCGGGTCTATCTTTTATCATATTGTTTTCAGATCTATTATTCCAAAAAACCAAAAATACCTTGCTGCACTTTTTCTTTCTTTATTTATTTTATTTTGTGTATTTGTCAGATCTATTTATCCTATCTCATACAATTTAATCTATCTGTCGGGGAAACGACACCTATGGGATCTAGTGGATCCCTTCTACGGTTTGGCAGGGAAGAGGAGTGCGCAAAGAGCAGATCTAACGATCAACACAAGGGATTTTTACCCAAGTTCGGGCCGCTGAGGAGCGTAAAACCCTAGTCCTGCTTGTAGTGTATTGAGTGTTCTTGAGCTTCAGCTAGTTGCTACGCATGCAAACTGGGCCGGAAAGTACAAAAGTCCCTCCCTGTATCGCCTTGGGCCTCCTTTTATACCAAGGGGCTACCACAGTGGTGTACAGGCATACATGAGGTGCAAAGTAGCTACAGTGTACATGCTTATCACTGGCGTCTTAGGACAAGTGCATTAAATGTGCTGTTTCCGTGTCCCTAACTTTATCGGGGACAGAAACAGAGCCCGTCCCGTCCGTCGCTGCCTCACCCCGTCTTGACACGCACCCAAGATGACGAGGCATGCAAATGCCAAGCTAACTGGCTAGCCACTGCGTTGGAGCGATGGCAGGATCTTCACGAAGATCTGCATGCCACCACGTAGGTGCTTGCCTGGCTGGCAGGATAGTTACTGTGCTGGAGCGGTGGCGGGACGAGGAGCCTTGCCATGTGCGAGCCTTGCCGTGGCCTCGCAAATGTCCCCGGCAAGAGCCTTGCTGGGAACTTGCCTTCTGTTCTTCACAAAGATCTGCATGCCACCATGCAGGCGCCCCTGGATCTTGGTCTTGACATTGTCGATGTGTCAGAACTCTCAACCTCAAGGGTGGTGGTCTTGCTGAGGCTTCGCAAACCATCCCGGCAAGGAGCTTGCCGGAGCTCGCAAATCACCCTAGCAAGAATCTTGCCGGGGGCTCAGCTTGTCTTCTGCTCTCTGATTACTGGCTCGGATGCCGTCTTGGTTGCCTCGTATTTGCTCCCAGCTGTCCCTGGCAGGCCTTGCCACGGGCGTGGCTGCAACTGCCCGTGCACAAGTAAGGGGTACCAAAAGGGCCCAAACTTTAGTACACCGACAGGAGCCCCCGGGCCTGGGCCACACACGCGGGTGCGACGCGTTGTTGGGCAAGGCCCAAACAATGCGCGGGCACACGTGGCAGGGGTTAATTGCTGTAATCATCTCGTCTGCCACGCTTCCCCACGATTGGCATTGAGTGCGCGACGTGGGGTGCACGCGCGGAACGGTCGCAACAGCAGCACGCCTGCGAAAACGCCTTCACATTGGATAGTAAAGAGGCAGCCTCGCGCCTTCCCCATAAAAAGAGGAATCCGCAGAGGCACTGCTCATTTACCCCCTTCGCCCTTTCCGATCTAGGAACCGTCGTCGTCTTCCTCCTTGAGCCCAAACCAGAGCTTCCTCATCCATCCGCCGTCCCCCCTGCGTTCCCACCATCCTCGACCTCCCGCTCCTCTCTAGTTTCTTATGGCGCCCAAAGCGAGCAAGGGCAAGGGAGCGTCCAAGGCGAGCGAGGGGGAAGAGGCGCTGGAGAAACAAGTTGGTGAAGATGCGGAAGGAGAACGTCGTCTTCGCTTTGATGCTCGATGCGCGCGTTCTGAAGGAGCGGTATCTGTGTATGTGGGGGAGAGCGACGACGGGGCATCCTGCTACCCGCGTCATCCCAGCTTCTTGCGCCGAGCCTGCCCCAGATAAATTCCCTTTGTTCATCGATTACTTCTACTGTGGTCTCTGTCCCCCATTTTCAGATTTCTTCAATGACATCATGTACACATTCGGCTTCCATATCTTGGATTTCATGCCGAATGCTGTGGCATGTATGGCCACCTTCACCCCCCTCTGTGAGAACTTCGCCGGGGTGGTCCCCAACATGGCCCTCTTCCGCCATTATTTCGTTCCCCGCATCCAGCCCGGAGGGGCCCTTTCTGGCTGCGTCACCTGGATCCCAAGGGTATTGGCCAAGAAGACGTACCCGGACGGGACCCACAAGGAAAAGTGGGACGAATGGCGGGGCAAGTGGTGTTGGATCATGGAGAAGGACCCGCAGCCATTTTGTATGCCCCGACAGACGAAACTGGTCCGTGGCAGCAATTGGGGCTACCTCGACCCTCAAGACGGGAAGCTCACCATTGCAACCACCAGGATCCATCGCCTCAAGGCTGTCGGGCTCACAATCGAGATGGTTGGGGCCGACTTCCTCCGCCGCCGCATCGCCCCTCTGCAGAACAAGGGGAGGCCAGCTTGGGAATACCGGAACGCGGCAGACATCATGAGGCTGCACCCCAGCCTGAACAACAACTTGACGGTCATGCAGCATGCGGCTCTCTGCCACAAGCTGTTCCACCTCAAGGCCGACAAGACCGACAAGGCCGACAAGCCGCTCAAGTTGCCGGCGTGCGTGATCCCTTTGTGCAACAACTCCGCCCTGACCTCCATCATCGCCATGATGCCGGTGTTCAACGCCCATGGCCTTGATCAGACCTGGGCCGAGCTAGACGTGGAGCGGGTGCAAGAGTTCTTTGACAACTTGTCGGAGAGGGCCATCCGGGAAGAAACGCAGCTCATCCGCCCCACCACCGATGAGGAGGTGGCGTATATTGCCAGCAGGGCGAAAGAGGCAGCCCTTGCCGAGGAGGCCGGCAGCATTGGCTTTGTGGAAGATGAAGCCAGCGTAGAGGAGGATCTTGCTGAGCGGGGGGAGCCTGCCGGGGAACACAGCGGCACCGCTGCCGAGGGGATAGCCGACGAGACGGCTAAAGAGGCAGCTGAAGAGGAGCCGCACGAGGAGCCCCCAGTCCCGGGGAAGAAGAAACATGTCCTCCAGCGGGTTGGCTCTATCGAGCCAGTCCGGCAAGCCTCCTCACGCGAAGAGGTCCCCGTCAAGGGGGCGGCCGGCAAGGCTGCACAGCGGCAAGAGGTCCAGCCGCAACCTGTGCGCCAGACGAGGCGCACGACCGCGGCAGCAAAGGAAAAAGCAGCCGCCGCCTCTGCCACGGCCAAGCGGCCCAGGTCTCCATCTTCCCCCCTCGCACGGACACCATACCGGAGGCCGACTTTGACCTTTCCTCCTTTAGCCCGAGGAGGGAAAAGAGGCCAGAAGAAGAAGATGAGTAAGTGCCTTACTGCTTTCTTCATCTCCTGAGTCCCTGTTTTGATCTTATTTTGGCCTGTCCCCACAGAGACACGGAAACGTTGGCGCAGAGGATGGCGAAGAAAGCCAAGACCTCGATGGGCGACGAGCCCCCGGCAAGCACCTCAGGTGCGCCGGAGACGATCACGATCAGCCCGGATCCCAGCCCACGACGCAGCCCCAGACTCAGCCCCCAGCGTGAGTCTGTTACTCATTTCCCGCTGGTGGGTGTTGGGGTGTGTATCTTTGCTGATGATCTTGCCAGATTTGCCGGAGAAGAACAGCAACAAGGAGAGCTACTGAGAGCCGACCCTGACATGCCGCCTCCGTCAACCACACCGCCCAGGGATGGATCCCCGGCAAGGGCTCCAACCGATGAGCCTATTCGCGTGGAGGAAAGGCCGGCAAGCACGGGTGCCGGCAATCCCATACCGGCAACGAATGTTGCCGGGAAAGGAACCACCTCCCAGGTGCTCATCACAGGTATGCCGCTCGCTTTCGGGCACCCGTCACCCTTCCTGCATGATCTTTCTCTCTTCTCTTTCTGCTTTGAACTTCAATCTTGGTTTCATCTTGTTTCTCCTCCTTGGCTTTCAGATCTTCCCTTGGTGGATCAGATGGATGTTGACGCCACCATCGAGGAGACCGCCAAGGATGCTGCCGCCGAAGCCGCCAAAGACGCGCATGAAGAGGCCGCCAAGGTGTCTGCCGGGGAGGCCGGCAAGGAGACCGGCGACCGAACTGATGGCATTCCTGCCGCAGGAGCGCCTGGCGCTGCATCGGTCCTGGAGCCCCCAGTTGCCGGGGAGACGGTGGTCGAGGACCAACCATCGACATCCGACGCCCCCCCCTCAAGCAGATACCTGAAGATTGGCGACAATCTGTTCGTCAGCATCACGGGGACGGCAAGCACCGGAGTGCCAACCGAGGAGGAGGCTTTCGATGAAGAAGTCATCTTCGCTGTCGGGCTCAAGATTGTCGACGAGCCGAGCGACAGCAGCAGCGGATCGAAAGAAGACCAGCTCCTCCAGGCCATGAGCGACAACTTCCAGAAGCTCCAGGCGCTCCACCGTGCCCGTAAGGAGAAACTGGACTCCAGGGCAGCGGTTGTCGACGCGGCAGAGGCAGACTTCCAAAAGCATGTTGAGCAGATGCAGGTCTGGTTCGCCGAGGCCCGGCAAGAGCTGAGGACTGGCCAGGAGCAGCTAGGCCAGCGTTGGGACGAGCTCCTTCTGAAGCAGTCCGATATTGAGAAGCACAGGAGGAGGCCGCTCAAGAGGCCGCCAAGGAAGACGCCCAACTAAGGGAGCGCCGCATCCTGCTCGATGCTCAGGAAGAAGACCTTGTCGCTCGCGAGGGGGCACTTGCCGGCAAATCTCCGCCGCAAGGATGAGGAGATCGAGAAGCTTGTCGCACAGCGGACCCAAGGGCTAGAGCAGGAGCACAAGAAAGTGCTTGACGCTCTGGTCCTGGACCATGCCGGCAAGATGAAAGAAGCCGTCGATGCCACCGAAGCTGCAGAGGCCGCCAAGAACGAGCTGGCCGGCAAGGTGGAGAAACTGGAGGCGGATCTAGAGAAGCACGGCAAGGAGATCTCGACGCTCAAAGACAACAAAGATAAAACTCTCTATGACTTGGTGGAGATGCAAACTGCCATATCCGAAAAGACCTAGAATCTCTCCTTTGCCACTGAATCCATTGCTGATCTGGAGTTGAAGCTGACCACGCTGAAGGAGTCCCTTGAGAGCAGCAGGACTCATGAGAAGACCCTGGCTAAGGACCTCCAAGAGGAGAAGCAACTGCTTGCGAGCGCCGCCACCACCTATAATGACTATGAGAAAGGCGTGAAGATCTGGACTGAGCTCCTTGTTGATGTCGCAGAGAGGCTCACAACACAACTATCCACCATGGGCCTGTCGACTTTCAGGTATTCCCACGAGGAGAGGGTGACTACGAGTGCCAGACTGACCATGTTCTTCGAGTCTGTCCTTGATGCCTTGAAGCTGCTCCACTCTAGCCGAGCAACCCAGCTGGCCAATGAATCCCGCAAGCTTTGCCGGGGCGTCCTTCTCAAGGTGCTCACCAAGGTGGCGTAACGGAACCCTGGCCTCAACCTCACCAACGTGCTTGACAGCTTGCCGGAGGATGTAGACCGCAAGGCACTTGAAGAGCTCGTCGCGCCCATCGTCGACATGGTTGACCAAGTCAAGAGGGTGGAAGGCCAGCGCCGGGACTAGCCGCTTTGCTTCTCCTTGCCGCTATGAACTCGTGCCCGAGATAATTTATCTTAAGTTAGAACTGCGGCAACCATTGATGTAATATAACTTGCTGTGTTTTGGATTGAATGCATGCTATCTTTCTCATCTGATCTCTCTTTGTATGGCATACACCCTACGCTTTACTGGGAAAAACTTGCCGGTGCGCGCACCCTTGCCGCGAGCGCTTTGAGGAACGGATCCTTAGCAGCCTGCTGGGGGTGTCGCTGCCGGCAAGATACCTTGCCATTCTTAGCGCAGCCACTTGAACTGTTGAGCGGACTCGAAACAGAGCAAAGGCGTAACCAATCCTGACAAAGTTCCTTCGCGTGCAGGTTTTCCATACAAGAATCGAAATCGTTCGAGGAAAATAACCTCATATTTAAAAGAAAATCACTCAAGGTTTCACAACTTAGCTTTTTTGCTGTTGTACTCTTTCCCGCAAGATGCCACTTCGAACGTCGCCTGCTGGTGTCCACACTCTCTATCCCCCCCGGCAAACTTGTATGAGAGGGAACCTTCTGTCCTTTGAGAAAAAGAAAGAAGAGCAAATAGGAACATGGAACCTTGGCGGTTCATCAGTACTTGCTGGAAACGAACGTAGTACAATATCCTGGACAGGCATGCATATAAATAAACATGGAAATCAACAAGAACTGTACATACTTAAACTTATTCAACTGCGCACAGGGTCTGCGCCTGGCTTTGTACATAGGGTTATATGCCTTGCCGGCAAGGCTAGTACAAAAGGGGGTTACCGGGGGTCCCGGCAACCGCGCCTCATGGGTAAAACTTGCGAAGATGTTTGATATTCCGGGAGTTGCTCACTGGAACGCCATCTTCGGTCTCCAGGCGGACTGCGCCAGGTCTGGTGACTCGTATTACCCGATAAGGGCCTTCCCACTTTGGCGTCAACCTGTTGGAATTCTTGGCGGACTGAATGCGCCAAAGAACAAGGTCGCCTTCCTCAAGGCTTCGGGCATGAACCTTGCGGTTGTGGTAGCGGCGCAAGGCTTGCTGGTAGCGCACGGCTCGCACAGCAGCTTGAAGACGATCTTCCTCGAGGAGCATAGCATCATCTTGCTGCAACTGCTCTTGCTCAAGCTCATCATAAGCAAGCACTTGAGGTGACCCGTATATGAGTTTTGTGGGGAGAACTGCTTCCGCCCCGTATACCAGGGAGAAAGGTGTCTGGCCAGTGGCTCAATTTGGTATCATCCTGATTGACCAAAGGACCGCCGACAACTCATCAATCCAGCGCCTTCTGCACTTGTGCAGCCTGTCGAAAGTTCTCGTCTTGAGAGCCCGCAGCACCTCAGCATTTGCCCTTTCCGCCTGGCCATTGCTTCTTGGATGGGCAACAGAAGCAAAACAGATTTTGCTGCCAAGGTCTTGGATATATTGCATGAAGGTGCGACTCGTGAACTGTGTGCCGTTGTCGGTGATGACTCTGTTTGGCACACCAAAGCGGCAAACTAATCCTTTGAAGAACTTGACGGCTGATTGTGCTGTCACCTTTCTCACTGCTTCCACTTCTGGCCACTTTGTGAACTTGTCGATTGCGACGTACAAGTACTCAAAGCCCCCGATAGCACGGGGAAAGGGGCCCAATATGTCGAGCCCCCAGACCGAAAATGGCCAGAAAAGAGGGATCATCTGAAGAGCTTGGGCTGGCTGATGAAGTTTCTTCGAATGGAACTGGCACACTTCACACTTGGTTACTAGTGCAGTTGCATCCTGGAGGGCAGTGGGCCAAAAGAAACCTTGCCAGAATGCCTTGCTGACAAGAGCTCTTGATCCTATGTGAGAGCCACATATGCCTCCATGTATCTCTTCCAACAGCTCCAGTCCGTCCTCCTGAGGAACGCACTTCAATTTCACGCCGTTCGGTCTTTTTCTGTACAGGACATCGTCCACAAACTGGTACATGTTAGACCGACGGGCTACTTTCTTCGCCACTTCCTGTTCCTCGGGGAGTTCCCCTATTTGGAGGAACTGAACGATGTGCTGTGCCCATGCTGGAGCTTGAGGATCGACGGCAAGGACTAAAGGCGTGTCTTCTACCATGGGAGCAGTTGTCTCTACGACAAGGGCTTGGGGCCCTGCCGGAGCCCATCGCCCCCGGCAAGCTTGGCGTCGTCCCCGGCAACTTCCTTGCCGGCGGCTCCTGGGAGCTCGGCGGGAAAGTACTTGCCGGGGCTCAACTTCCTTCGCTTATCATGTCCTGCCGATGGTTCAACGGATGGCTGAGTTAGTTGGAGCACAAAAGTTCCTGGTTTCACAGGTAACTTGAGGGCAGCACATTTTGACAGGTCATCAGCAATGTTGTTCTCTGCTCGAGGAACATGCTCTGCTTGCATACCGTCAAAACGCTCCTCCAACTTCCTCACTTCATCTACCTAAGCTTCCATTAACGGGCTCTGATAATCTTTGTTAACCTGCTTGACGACAAGCTGCGAATCACCTCTGACGATGAGCTTCATAATTCCAAGGTCTGCCACGATCCTGAGACCGGCAAGCAGTCCCTCATACTCCGCAGTGTTGTTTGTTGATCTCTCCCGGGGAAAGTGCATCTGGACCACGTACTTGAGGTGCTCTCTGGTGGGTGCAATAAGTAGCACACCGGCGCCTTGCAGCGAGAAAGCCCCATCAAAGTACATAATCCAGTCGCGGCTCATTTCCTTGCCAGGGAGAGTGGTCTCTTGAATTTCCTCGTCAAGCGTTGAGGTCCATTCTGCAATAAATTCCGCCAAGGCTCTGCTCTGAATCGTTGAAGTGCTTTCAAACCTGAGACCAAAGCTTGACAGTTCCAACGCCCACTCCACAATCCTTCCAGTTGCATCTGGGTTGTGCAAGATCTATTGCAACGGGAAGCGAGTGATGACGGTGATCTCATGTGCCTGAAAGTAGTGGCGCAGCTTCCTCGAGGCCATAAGAATGCCGAAGAGCAACTTCTGTACACCAGAGTATCTTGATCTAGCCCCCTGCAAAAGGGAGCTGACAAAATAAACTGGGTGCTGCACCATCTTCTTCTTCTGTGTCACTCCATTTGCTTGCGCAAATCCCGCCTTGCCAGCACCAGACTCTGCCGGGGGCCCTGCCTTGCCGGCACCAGATCCTACCAGGGGTCTTGCATTGCCGGCACTAGACCCTACCGGGGAGAGCTCCGGCTCATCATCTGACGGTCTTGCCACTGCCGCTGCTTCTTCATCAATTTCTCTCTGCGCCACTAGCGCAGCACTGACCACTTGATTCGTTGCCGCTAGATACAGCAACAACGGCTCTTGTGGCTTAGGCGCGACTAGTGTTGGCGTAGAGGAGAGGCACCTCTTCAAATCTTGCAGCACTGCGTCTGCTTCCGGAGTCCATTTCATTGGACCTGCCTTTTTCAAGATCTTGAAAAAGGGCAGGGCGTGCTCAGCAGATTTGGAGATGAACCTGCTCAAAGCAGCAACACAGCCAGCAAGTCGACGTACATCTTTGACTCGTCTTGGTGCTTTAATCTGCTCAATCGCCTTGATCTTGTCGGGGTTCGCCTCGATCCCACGCTGAGACACAAAGAACTCGAGAAGCTTGCCGGATGGGACGCCAAACACACACTTCTCAGGATTGAGTTCAAGATTGATCTTGCGCATATTTGCAAATGTTTCTTCTAGATCTTGTATCAGTGTCGCCTTGTCCTTGGTTTTGACCACTATGTCATCCATATAAGCTTCCATATTTGTATGTAGCTGGGGCTCAAAACCGATCTGGACTGCTCTGGCAAACGTTGAACCAACGCTTTTCAACCCGAAAGGCATTCGTATAAAACAATACGTACCACATGGGGTGATAAACGCGGTCTTCTCTTCATCTTCCTTTGTCATGAAGATTTGATGGTACCCTGAGTAGGTGTCAAGGAATGACAGCAAGTCACACCCAGCAGTGGAGTCCATGATCTGGTCGATGCGTGACAAGGGGAAAGGATCCTTTGGACAGGCTTTATTGATGTCTATATAATCAATGCACAGCCTCCACTTCCCATTCGCCTTGCGCACCACAACCGGATTGGCCAATCACGTTGGGTGGAGCACTCCTCTAACCAAGCCTGCCGCTTCCAACTTCCTAATTTCTTCAATGATAAACTCTTGCCGCTCCAAAGCTTGCTTCCTGACCTTCTCTTGACGGACCGCGCATCAGGACAGACAGCAAGATGGTGCTCAATCACCTCCCTGGGAACACCGGGGATGTCAGATGCTTGCCATGCAAACACATCGACATTCGCCCGCAGGAAGGCGATGAGCGCGCTTTCCTATTTGCTGTCGAGGGTGGAGCTTATAGTGAAAGCTCCGCCCGTGCCGTCCTCCTTGACGGGCACCTTTTTAGTCTCTGGTGGGGCTGCCTTAGATTTCTTGCTCTTGCCGGTGGAGCTCTCTGGCACGTCCTCGACGGGAACGCAACACTCCGAGGAGGCGCGCTTGCCGGAGTGGGCGCAAGAGGTCTTGCCGGTCTTCTTCCCCCCGGGAGCTTCAGTGGCAGGAGCAAGTACCTTGGCGGCAGGTGCTACAACTGCCTCCCGGTAGAGTTGATCAGCGCAAATAAGCGCGTCTTTCTTGTCACAGTTGACCGTGATGATGCTCATCGGACCGGGCATTTTCAACGTGTTGTAGGCGTAATGCGCTGCCGCCATAAACTTGGCCAGTGCTGGATGGCCAAGGATCCCGTTATACAGCAACGGGATCTTGGTGACATCAAAAACGATCTTCTCTGTCCTGTAGTTTAGCTCACCACCAAATGTCACTGATAGTGTGATCTTACCCTTCGGCTGGCTTCTTCCCGAATTGATCCCTTGAAACGTGCCCGTCTCTTCGAGATCTCCGTCGGGAATTTGTAACCTCTTGATCACCTTGGGCGAGATCAAGTTCAGACCGGCCCCACCGTCAACTAGCATTTTTGTCACCTTGAGGTTGCAAATTGTTGGGGAAACCAACAATGGCAAACACGCGACCGCGGTTGTGCGATCAGGGTGATCCTCAGCGTAAAAAATGATAGGCGTGTGGGACCATTTCAGTGGCTTCTGGGCATCGATCGACGGCTCTGTCGCATTAATCTCGTGCGCCCACTGTTTAAGTTGGCGGTGAGAAGAATGTAACGAGGCGCCACCATCAATGCACATGGCCTCCGTAGCTTTTTGAAACTCATGCTCACTGGAGTCGTCATCGTCTTCGTGGTCATCATCCCCCTCTTTTTTATCGCGGCCTCGAGCAGGCCTCTCTTGTGGCTTGTCCTTGCCGCGGCGGCCTCCTCGGCCACCACGCTTCTTGCCAGACCCCTCAGCACCATCCTGGCCCTTCTCCTTGTCTCGCCTTTCATACTCAGCTTTCTGCCTCTCCACAAGCTGCTCGACTTGCCGGCAGTTTTGGAGGTCATGGCCCTTGGTGCCATGGATCTTGCAATATTGCTTGTCAGAGCTCTCTGGCTTGTCGGCAGCCGCCATGGCCTGGCAGGCAACGCACCCGGCAACCTCCTTGCCGGGGTCGTCAACCTTGGCCTTCTTGGCGGTGCTGGGGTTGCCGGATTCCTCGACGGCAAGCACGGTCTTGCCCTTGCGCTTCCTGTTTCGCCGTCGGCCCTTCTTTGCCGGGGCGACGACGTCTTCGTCTCTGGAGTCAGTTCCCGCGCTGGCATCTTCGCCGGGGTACTTCCTTCCTTCTTCAGCCCAAGCACATCTATCAGCCAAAACATAAAGCTCGGCAACATCCGTAATCTTGTTCATCGCCAACTCTTCACGCATCTTGCGGTTGCGCACATTCTGATGAAATGCGCTGATAACAGCGGTAGGATGAACATCTAGGATGTTGTACTGCACACGGCTGAACCTTTGTATGTATTTGCGCAAGCATTCGCCATCTTTCTGGGGGATGATATGTAAGTCACTTGCCTGGCCAGGAGCTTGGTGGCCTCCGGTAAAGGCTCCAACAAACTCGTGGCACAGATCCGACCAAGAAGAGATGGAATCTACTGGCAGGTGCATCAACCACAACCTAACGTTGGGCTTGAGCACCAACGGGAAGTAGTTGGCGAGCACCTTGCCATCTCGAGCCCCGGCAGCTTGCATCGCAATGGTGTAGATGCTCAGGAACTCGGACGGATGAGTCTTGCCGTCGTATTTCTCCGGGACCTCTGGTTTGAACGTGCGGGTAGTGGGCCACTGGAACCGCCGCAGCTCACGGGTAAAAGCTGGACAACCTACCTCATAAGGCAAGTCACCAGAATCCCCCGGCGCAGGTTTGTATGTAGTGGGCCCTGCGCGCCTATCGGATTGATGGCGTGCTTCCCGCCGCCGCTCGATGGTGGTTCGAGTGTCTTCTTTGACCCATTCCCGAAGAACTTGACGTTGGTCGCGACGAGCTCGTGGATCGGACGACGCCGTGGACCCATCATCACGGGCATCGACCTGCCGAGCTGGCGACTGTTGCTGTCGTGGGGGAGGGGAGTGCACCGTGGTCGCTGCGCCTCCGTTCTTTCCGCCATCGGCACGCGCCGGCTCGGTGGACCGCCGCCGCGAAGGCTCCGCCTGCTGCGGCCCATCTCTATTGGCGAGACCGATGAGGCTATGAATAGTAGCTCTCCATTCCTCTTGCTTCTCCGCAGCGGGAGGGAAATCCAGGAGTAGCTATGCTCACGCCAACGCTTCGGCTGGTGTAGGTGGCAGCAACAGGCACGAAGAATGGGAGGTGCTCGGACTTCTAACCATGTTAGAAGGAGCCCCGTCACGGTTCCGCGGCCGTGCGCCGTTTCCACCATCATCTTGGCGTGCATGTCGGCCCTGTGCATCTCGAGAATGATGCTGAGGGCTCTTTCCGCGGCGACGCTCGGGGTCACCAATGTCGTGGCGTTGCTCGTCTCGCACGACCTGGGGGGACCACGGTGCATGCGCCAGCGGGGGTGTCTTGGAGGTGGCCTTCCCACCCTTGGAGGTCCCCGCGTCGCCCGTAGGCAGCACGACTCTGTCCTTGGATCCAGCGGGCGTGGGTCGTCGTCGCGGCCACGGACGATGCCACTCACCTAGCTTCGGTCGCCATAGCGTCGTGGATGCTCGAGATCTTCACCACCACTAGCGTCTGCCCCATCGCCCGTCCGTGCTGGCACGGGCAGATCGGCCGCAGATGAACCGATCGCCGCGATCGCCTTCTTCTTGGGAGCCATGGTGATTGAGAAACTGACGCGCTAACTGCTAGATCAGGTTTGCACAACCTTGAAGCCCCCTACCTGACGCGCCAAAGATGTCGGGGAAACGACACCTATGGGATTGAATGGATCCCTTCTACGGTTTGGCAGGGAAGAGGAGTGCGCAAAGAGCAGATCTAATGATCAACACAAGGGATTTTTACCCAGGTTCGGGCCGCTTAGGAGCGTAAAACCCTAGTCCTGCTTGTAGTGTATTGAGTGTTCTTGAGCTTCGGCTAGTTGCTACGCATGCAAACTGGGCCGGAAAGTCCAAAAGTCCCTCCCTGTATCGCCTTGGGCCTCCTTTTATACCAAGGGGCTACCACAGTGGCGTACAGGCATACAGGAGGTGTAAAGTAGCTACAGTGTACATGCTTATCACTGGCGTCTTAGGACAAGCGCATTAAATGCGCTATTTACGTGTCCCTAACTTTATCGGGGATGGAAACAGAGCCCGTCCTGTCCGTCGCCGCCTCACCCCATCTTGACACGCACCCAAGATGACGAGGCATGCAAATGCCAAGCTAACTGGCTAGCCGCTGCGCTGGAGCGGTGGCAGGATCTTCACGAAGATCTGCATGCCACCACATAGGTGCTTGCCTGGCTGGCAGGCTAGTTGCTGCGCTGGAGCGGTGGCAGGACGAGGATCCTTGCCGTGTGCGAGCCTTGTCGTGGCCTCGCAAATGTCCCCAGCAAGAGCCTTGCTGGGAACTTGCCATCTGTTCTTCACAAAGATCTACATGCCACCATGCAGGCGCCCCTGGATCTTGGTCTTGACATTGTCGATGTGTCAGAGCTCTCAACCTCAAGGGTGGTGGTCTTGCTGAGGCTTCGCGAACCATCCTGGCAAGGAGCTTGCCGGGGCTCACAAATCACCTCGGCAAGAATCTTGCCGGGGGCTCAGCTTGTCTTCTGCTCTCTGATTACTGGCTCGGATGTCGTCTTGGTTGCCTCGTATTTGCCCCCAGCTGTCCCTGGCAAGCCTTGCCGCGGGCGTGGCTGCAACCGGCCGTGCACAAGTAAGGGGTACCAAAAGGGCCCAAACTTTAGTACACCGACACTATCTCAATACCGAGGAGGGATTGACAACCCCTCTTACGCGTTGGGTTGCAAGTATTTGTTATTTGTGTGCAGGTACCGCTTACATAGTGTTGCTTGGTTCTCCTACTGGATTGATAACCTTGGTTTCATAACTAAGGGAAATACTTACCATTGCTGTGCTGCATCATCCTCTCCTCCTCGGGGAAATATCAACGTAGATACAAGCAATCAGGAAGAATTTCTGGTGCCGTTGCTATGGAGACATCATCAACATCTATCAGGTTCCTAATCACAAATCTCATCTCCTTGCAATTTACATTATTTGCCATTTGCCTCTCGTTTTCATCTCCCCCACTTCTAAAACATTTTTGCGAAAAGCACAAAAATATTTGCCTTTTTTATTTGCCTTCTTTTTCGTTCGCCTTTTTCTTGTTCGATCTTTTGTTTGCGTGTGATCTTGTTTGCGTAATCACGATGTCTCAAGAAAATACCAAGTTGTGTGATTTTTCCAATACCAATAATGATGATTTTATTAGTACTCCAATTGCTCCTCCCACCGCTAGTGCGGAGTCTTATGATATTAATGCCACTTTGTTGAATCTTTTTATGAAAGAGCAATTTTCCAGTACTCCTAATGAGGATGCCGCGTCCCATCTAAACACACTCGTAGAATTGTGTGATATGCAAAAGAAAAAAGATGTGTACAATGATATTGTGAAATTAAAATTGTTTCCTTTCTCTTTATGAGATCGTGCAAAATTTTGGTTTCCTTCTTTGCCTCGCAATAGTATCGATTCTTGGGATAAGTGCAAAGATGCTTTTATTACTAAGTATTTTCCGCCCGCGAAAATTATTTCCCTTAGAAATCAAATTATGAATTTTAAGCAACTTGAGCATGAACATGTTGCGCAAATCTTGGGAAAGAATGAAATTAATGCTAATAAATTGTCCTACTCATGGTTTAAATCTTTGGATGATTATACAATTTTTTTGCGTAGGATTGAATTTTGTTTCTATAAATCTTTTAGATTCCGCCGCGGGTGGTACTTTTATGGAAATCACTTTGGGTGAAGCCACTAAAATGCTTGATAATACTATGGCAAATTATTCACAATAGCATACTGAAAGAGCACCAACTAGTAAAAAGGTTAATTTAGTTGAAAAAATTAGTACTTTGAGTGAAAAAGTTGATGCACTTATGAAATTGGTTGCTAGTAAAAATGCTCCTATTGATCTTAATGATGTGCCTTTGTCTACTTTGATTGAGCTAAATAGTGATCCCGTAGATGTCAATTTTGTCTCGCGAAACAATTTTAATAACAATGCTTATAGAGGTAATTTTAATCCTAGGCCTTTTCCTGGAAATTCCTCTAATAATTATGGAAATTCCTATGGTAATTATTCTTAAAATAATAATAGGAACCCCTCTGATCTTGAGAGTAATATTAAAGAATTTATCAATGCTCAAAAAGTTTTCAATACTACGATAGAAGAAAAATTGAGTAAACTTGATGATATGTCTAGAAGCATTGATAGAATTTCACACAATGTAGAAAATCTCAAGATTAAAAATTTTCCACCCAAAGTCGATGTCAATGAACCAATTAAAGCTTTATATGTTTCCATGGATGAAAGTAAGAAAAGAACCACTATGCTTAGAGCTAAAAGAGAATTTTTAGAAAGAGCCTTTTCTACCGATTGCTTTCATAATAATGATGAAGATCTTAAAATGATTGGTGTTTCTTCTATTGATTCCTTGTTTAGTAATATTAAACTTGATGAAAAGAGGACCGAAGAAGAGTCAACTTTAGCTAGAGGGCGTCCTCATAATTCGGAGGGTGAAAATCTTGTTGAAAAATTGATTAAAGTGGGTTTGGAGAGGTCAAAACTTTAACTAGTGATGTGCCCACTCTTTTGGATTACAAAGATTTTAATTATGTTAGTTGCTCTTTGATTGAATGTATTTCTCTGTTGCAATCCATGTTAAACTCACCCAATGCCTATGAACAAAATAAAGCTTTTACTAAACATATTGTAGAAGCGATGATGAAAGCTTTAGAAGAAAAGTTGGAATTAGAGATTTCAATTCCTAGAAAATTATATGATGAATGGGAACATAACATTAAAGTCAAGATCAAAAATTATGAGTGATTTGCTTTATGTGATTTAGGTTCTAGTGTTTCCACAATTCCCAAATCTCTGTGTGATGTGCTTGGTCTTACCAATATTGAAGAATGCTCTCTTAATTTGCACTTGGCGGATTCTACTATAAAAAACCTTTGGGAAGAATTAATGATGTTCTTATTCTTGCAAATAGGAACTATGTGCCCATAGATTTTATTGTTCTTGACATGGATTGCAATCCGTCTTGTCCTATAATACTTGGTAGACCGTTTTTACGAACTATAGGTGCCGTGATTGATATGGAAGAAGGTAATATTAAGTTTCAAATTCCAATGAGAAAGGGTATGGAGCACTTCCCTAGAACAATAATTAAGCCACCATATGAATCAATCATGAGGGCAACCTATGGGACAAAAACCAAAGATGACAATACTTGAATCTATGCATTATGCCTAGCTAGGGGCATAAAACGATAGCACTTGTTGGGAGGCAACCCAATGAATAAAATATTTTTTTCTCTTTTTCTTTCTGTTTTTGTGTGTTCACACAATTATGCATCTGTTATGATTGTGTTTTTTATGTTTTAATTAGTGTTTGTGCCAAGTAATGCCTTTAGGATGGCTTTGGGTGATAGTTGATTTGATCCTGTTGAAAAACAGAACCTTTTGCGTCCAGTATCTGAATTGTTAATAAATCATATAAGCGACAAAAAATTCTGATTTTTTTACAAAAGGTTGATATACAAATTGCATCTGTTTTCCTAAATTTTTTCAGAAGTTTTAGAGTTACAGAAGTATGAGTAAAATTCGAGTCTTTACAGACTGTTCTGTTTTTGACAGATTCTGTTTTCGTTGCATTGTGTGCTTATTTTGATGAATCTATGGATTGTATCAGGGGGTATAAGCCATGGTAAAGTTAGAATACAGTAGGTATAATGCAATAACAAAATATGAATGGGTTTGAAACAGTACTTAAAGCAAAGATTGGTTTTCTGATACTAACGGATCTCACAAAGGTTTTGTTAAGTTTTGTGTGATTGAAGTTTTCAAGTTTTGGGTGAGATCTTGATGGATGAATGAATAAGGAGTGAAAAAAGACTAATCTTGGGGATTCCCATGCCACCCCAAGGTAATATTCAAGGAGAACCAAGCAACTAAGCTTGGGGATGCCCCGGAAGGCATCCCCTCTTTCTTCTAACAACCATCGGTAATTTTACTTGGAGCTATATTTTTATTTGTCACATATCATGAGTTCTGCTTGGAGCGTCTTGTATTATATGAGTCTATGCTTGTTTTGCTTTTTAGTTTGTCGCAATCATCCTTGATGGACACACCTATTTGAGAGAGCCATAATGATGCTAAGATTTGTTAGAATTGCTCTATGTGCTTCACTTAAATTTTTTGAGCTATGGAATTGCTCTAGTGCTTCACTTATATCTTTTTGAGCATGGTGGTGCTTTATATTTTGAAGAAATTCTCTCATTCTTCACTTATATTATTTTGAGAGTAGGAAAAAATTTATTTATGCTCATGTTCTTCACTTAAATTTATTTGAGAGCTTGTTAAAAGCAACGGTAATATATTAATCTAGTCCCAAAGTGACAGATACCCAAGAGGGATATAGTAAAAACTTTCATGAAAGATCATTGGACAAAATAAACTTGATTCTTTGTAATAGTTTTGAGATATGATGATAGTAATATGTGAGTCATGTTGGTGAGTAATTATGCTTTCATAAGAATATTGATGTTAAGGTTTGTGATTCCCTATGCAAGCACAAAAGTCAATAGTTATGCAATGAAATTACATCCTACTTGTGGTGCATTATTCGGTGTTAGTTATGCTTAATGCATGTTTATGAGAATTTTTACTTTTTGGTTGGTTGCTTCTCAATCTATTTGCTAGCCTTTCCTTGCACTAAGTGGGAATACTACTTGTGCATCCAAAATCCTTAAACCAAGTTGTGCCATATGAGTCCACCATACCTACCTATATGCGGTATTTCCGTGCCATTCCAAGTAAATTTGTATGTGCCAACTCTAATTTTCAAATGAATTTCCTTTTTGTGTGACCGTACCGCTCATGAAGCGGCAGGGGGTGGCCAATATTTTTCCATGCTAGATGTGTTATTCTCAAGATGAGTGTTTATTCACTTGTCATTGCACGAGAGTGTGGCGGTAATAGGGATGCCCAGTCCCGAAATGAAAAATAAATTTACTTTATGTTTTCAAATAATAAATTCCTTGGAAAGTGTTGGTATGGAAGGCACCCGTGGATACGGCTAGCCATGGATTGTAAAAGAATGGTGGAAAAAGGAATAAACTTTATTTTGTGTTTGGGAACCACCTATGATGTATCTAGCATGGAAAGTATTGGAAATTCACGGTCGTTTTCGCTGACAGGAAAAGCATGCCTCTCAAAATATTTTATCTCTCAATTTAAGCTTTGAGCTCTAGCACCTCTACAAATCTCTGCTTCCCTCTACGAAGGGCCTATCTGTTTACTTTATGCAATTTTTATTTTTATTTGAGTCTCCATCTTATCTTATAAAGCACCAACTAGGGAGCACTATGATCATACTTGTGCATTGGATGTAGCTAATATTCGAGTGTGTTTCATGAATAGATCAATGATTGAGCATGATGGGCTAGGAATAGCTTTCTTTAGTGTTGATATTTTGAAAGACATGGTTGCTTCTTGATATACTTGAGTATTGAAATCTTCATGTAAAATACAGACTATTGCTTTGAATCATCTAAAAGTACAAATGTCCATGCTACAAAACAAAAGAATATGTGATGAACATGTTAGGCAGCATTCCACATCAAAATTCTATTTTTATCATTTACCTACTCAAGGATGAGTAGGAATTAAGCTTGGGGATGCTGATACGTCTCCAACGTATCTATAATTGTTTATTGTTCCATGTTGTTATATTATCATTCTTCGATGTTTTATATTCATTTTATAGCAACTTTATATCATTTTTTGGGACTAACCTATTGACATAGTGCCCATTGCCAGTTGTTATTTTTTACTTGTTTTTTACTTCACAAAATATCCATATCAAACGGTGTCCAAACGTAGCGAACTTTTTGGAGATTTTTTTCTGCCCAGAAGACAACTTGGGATCCAAGGAAGTGCACGAGGGGAGGCCCGTGGGGCCCATAAGACACCAGGGCGCGCTAGAGGCCCCTGGCGTGCCCAGGTGGGTAGTGTGGCCCACGGTAGTCCTTTCCACCGCCTCTCAGCTCTATAATTAGCCAAATATTCCAGAAACCCTAGGGGAGTCGACGAAACACAATTCCAGCCGCCGCATGTTCCAGAACAACGAGATCCAATCTAGAGCCCTATTCCGGCACCTTGCCGGAGGGGAACACGATCACGGAGGGGTTCATCATCCTCATTCGTGCTCCTTCGATGATGCATGAGTAGTTTACCATAGACCTACAGGTCCGTAGGCAATAGCTAGATGGCTTCTTCTCTCTTTTTGATTCTCAATACAATGTTCTCCTCGATGTTCTTGGAGATCTATTTGATGTAATGACTTTTTACGGTGTGTTTGTTGGGATCCCATGAATTGCGAGTTTATGATTAGTTTTATCTATGAATATTATTTGAGTCTTCTTTGATCTCTTATATGCATGATTGTTATATCCTCGTATTTCTTCTCCGAAACTTTGGTTTGGTTTGGCCAACTAGATTGATTTTTCTTGCAATGAGAAGAGGTGCTTTGTGATGGGTTTGATCTTGTGGTGTCCTCAATCAATGATAGAAGGGGTAGCAAGGCACGCATGTATCATTATCATTAAGGATAAAAATATGGGGTCTATTCCTACATGAATAGATCTTGTCTACATCATGTCATCATTCTTATTGCATTACTCTGTTTCTCCATGAACTTAATACACTAGATGCATGCTAGATAGCGGTCGATGTGTGGAGTAATAGTAGTAGATGCAGAATCGTTTTGGTCTACTAATCTTGGACGTGATGCCTATATACATGATCATTGCCTTGGATATCATCATAATTATTTGCACTTCTATCAATTGCCGAACAGTAATTTGTTTACCCACCGTATGCTATTTTCTCGAGAGAGGCCACTAGTGAAATCTATGGCCCTCGGGTCTATCTTTTATCATATTGTTTTCAGATATATTATTCCAAAAAACCAAAAATACCTTGCTGAACTTTTTCTTCATCTATTTTATTTTGTGTTTTTTCAGATCTATTTATCCAATCTCATACAATTTAATCTATCTCAATACCGAGGAGGGATTGACAACCCCTCTTACGCGTTGGGTTGCAAGTATTTGTTATTTGTGTGCAGGTACCGCTTACATAGTGTTGCCTGGTTCTCCTACTGGATTGATAACCTTTGTTTCATAACTGAGGGAAATACTTATCGTTGTTGTGCCGCATCATCCTCTCCTCTTTGGGGAAATACCAACGCAGATACAAGCAATCACTTTACACCACAATGATTGAGCTTCGAGGCACCACGAACCGTCTAGGGCGCCCAAGCACCCAAGAGCAACAAGCTCTACGGTACCAAGCACCCAAGAGTAAAAAAGGTTCTCAAACTTCACTTCCACGTATCACTATGGAGAACTCAAACCTATGCACCAAATGCAATGGCAAGGGCACACGGAGTGCCCAAGTCCTTCTCTCCCAAATCCCACCACAACAACTAATGCTATGGAGGAAAATGAGAGGAAGAACAAAGAAGAGAACACAAAGAACTCCAAGATCTAGATCCAAGGGGTTCCCCTCACATAGAGGAGAAAGTGATTGGTGGAAACGTAGATCTAGATATCCTCTCTCTTTTCCCTCAAGAACTAGCAAGAATCATTGGAGGGATTGAGAGATAGCAAGCTCGAAGAAGGTCAACAATAGGGGAAGAACACGAGCTCAAAGGATAAGGTCCAATGGGGAAGAAGACCCCCTTTTATAGGTGGGAAAAAATCCAACCGTTATCTGCCCAGCCTGCAGTGAAGCGGTACTACCGCTCCTAGGAGCGGTACTACCGCTTTAGCGGCCGTACTAGGAGAAGCATGGTGGGCACGTGAAGCGCTGGAGCGGTAGTGCCACCAAAGCGGTACTACTGTCCATCCCACGGTGGTACCACCGCTTAGATAAAGGTGGCAACCAGAAACCAGCACAGAAGGAATTTTCTAAGCGGTACTAGACGCGGTAGTAGAGTACGGAAGTACCTCTTAAGCGGTACTACCGGGCTACTACCATGCAACTACCGCTACAAGAAAATGGGCAACAGAAAGTAGCACAGAAAGGATTTCCCAAGCGGTAGAAGCAACGGTAGTTCATAGCGGAAGTACCGCCTAAGCGGTACTATCGTGGTACCGAGCGGTACTACCGCGTGAGCACAGAAAACTGCCGAGAGACTAAAACTGCCACAACTTCTTCATACGGGCTCTGAACAGAGCAAACTCAAGCTTGTTGGATAGATAACGACGAGTACTATCCAAATAGAAGAGGCAGTAGAAAAATGCCAACGATATAGAGATGTGAAACCTCTATGAAGGAAGAACCGGCAAAAACTCTAACATTGAAAACATCATAGAAGATACACATGAACTCCGTTTTCGATGAACTCGAGCTTGTCATCAAGATGACCATGAGCTCTAAGACTCACAAAGAGAAACACCAAATAAGAACCAATAAATATGATGCAAGGATGCAATGGTTTGAGCTCTCGACAAACGATACGATGAAGCTAATAACTTGAGAGCCCCCCTTGATAGTACGACAAACGATCCTATAACCCGGTCTACCAACTACTACCATGAGACCGGTAAAATAGAAAACCTATCAAGGGCAAACCTTTGCCTTGCACATAGTCCACTTGAGATAGATGCTGACGATCTTGACTTCCTCAAGTTGGACCACCTATCTTGACTGTGTTGGCTCGATGAAGACTAGTTGATTGCTCCCCCATACTCCACTATGGGTGAGCCACTCTTCAGCACATCTTCACAAGTCCATTGCCACCACAATGGACGGCAAGCTTCAAGCATGATTGCTCCCCGATACTCCATTATGGGTGAGCCACTCTTCGTGTTGCTCCACTTGAACTTGCACACCGCAAACTTGATGACGATCACCACTTGATGCCATCCTCCATGGGTTGTATGAGATCTTCCTCTTGACGCAAGCCCATGGAAACATACCTAAGCCCGCATAGAACTCTCATGTAGACCATGGGTTAGTACACAAAGCTTAATGGACAATGCTTACCATACCATGGGATCACTTGATCCCACTCGGTACATCTTCTACGCTTTGTGTGTTGATCAACTTGAATCACTCTCTGTACTTAGTCTTGATCAACCTTGAATCTTTCCAACTCTCTTCATTAGGATGATGTCTTGAAGGTAAGCATGAATGTTCACACAATCTTCTTCTTCAAGACATGCTTGCAATAAGCTCAAATCTCACATGACCAATCTTTGGATAATTCCTTGAAAAGCACCTTGGCCAACACATAAACTCCTTGAAACCAACAAATGGACTTCAAGAAAATCCTATGAACAAATCCTACGAATATAACTCAAGGCAACCATTAGTCCATAGAGAATGTCATCAATTACCAAAACCACACATGGGGGCACCACATGTTCTTTCACCTGCTCCACCTCGGCCAAGGCGGCGTCTAACTTCTCCTTTGTTTGGGCAAGCGCCTCGGTCAGTTGATGATTCTTTGCCCGAGCCTCCTATCAAGGACAACAAGCACTGTTAGTATTCATGCCTTGCTACGATCGCATTCGCCCATACCAAGCCTTAGGGGCTGCTACCGTAATTGGCAGTCTTGTTTGTCTTCAAACAAATGAAGAAATACACGAAACCATGAAGCAATATGAACTCAGGTGAAGCCTTACCCGTAAACCTTGAGACAAGACGTCTAACGACTAATCAAAAGCACCTCGAGTTGCCCAAGGTATGCATCCACCATGCTGAGGGTGCTGAACTCCCGATCTGAGAAGGCTGAATTCCTTAGGGAAGCCCTTCGCTGCCGGTAATTCATGGCACATTGGATCTCGGAAGGCGTAGCCGAGCTGGTCGCCGAGTCTTCGGGCTGGGAAACCTCAGGGGCAACTTCCACGGTAGGGCGTGCTTCAGCTTCCCTGCGTGAGGCTACCATCCCTTTGGCCCTCATGCTTGCTGCTATGGAGGAAGGAGAGGGTTGCCTGCGAATAATCAAAGGGGTCAGGGTCTGAGGTGGTTCCTTTACAAATGCAGCAATCAAGGAGTTACCTAGTGATTGAGGGGGCACTTTGGCCTACCCCCATGACCTCGGCATGTGCTTCTTGCACCTCCTGCAGGGTCCTCTCTTGTAGAACTGTTTCTCTATGTGGACGTTTGGAACACTGTCCCTTTGGAGGAGAAGTCAAACGACTAGGGGCTGGAGGGCGAGCCGCTCGCTTTCGATTAAAGGAAGGGGGCATTACCGATGAATCTGGCCTCGTCCCCGGCATGTCGAGCGCAATGGCCACCCTTGAGCCGTCAAGGCTCTCCAAATAAAATTTTCTCCCTTCATAAATGAGGGCTAGATCCTCATCCTCGTTAAAGAGGGGTTCCTCTGCTCGGCTGTGTAACTCCGGCTCGGGTACCGGGCTGCTTATGGCCTCAAGCCAACGCCTTCATCTCTGTTCAGAACCAGTAAATGGCTGATCAGATATTGAACAACTCGGATGGAAGAGAAACTCAGGAAAAACTTACTATATTGGTCGAGTTATAGTAGGACAGCCCATCTCGAAATTGTCACCGGGCAAAGTCCTCCGCCGCTCCTTGATAAATGTTGGCCAGCACTGCTCCAAAGGCTGCTTGGTCGTAGAAACTCTCCCAAATAGTTCACGAAGAATCTTTGGTCCCATTGAACCCGCACAACAAATGAGGGCATTGCCGAAGTGGCTGGACTCTTCGATGAGCTAAAGAACTATTTAATACTATATTGGGAAATGATAATGATTGGACACTTCCTGAACCACCACCTAAGCCAACTTCGAAGAAGAGGGGTATTCTATTTCTCAGTCCTGAAGATATGCAAGAGGCAAAGAATTATATGAAAGAAAAGGGTATTAAAGCTAAAGATGTTAAGAATTTACCACCTATTGAAGAAATACATGGACTCGATATCCCGACACAGGTAGTAGAGGTAAATTCCCTTATAAGGTTTGATGAAGGTGATATTTCTTATAATAAATTTGCTAGTCAATGCCTGAATGAATTTGACAATTACATTGTTAAGCAAGAACACTTTAATATGTATGTTAAGAATCAATTGAAACAGAATGTTTTCATGATTGAGCGCTTGAGTTACTTGATGTTCAGAATTGCTAATGATGTTAAAGGTCTAGGTAAACATGCATCCATGGTTCACACTCAGCTAGACCAAGTTGATAAGTCACAAAATGATTTGCTTAATGAGATGAATAATAAAATGAACGATCATGCTGTTAGAGCAATGACTAGAGGAGGTAAAATGACTCAGGAGCCACTATATCCTGAAGGTCATCCTAAGAGAATTGAGCAAGATTCTCAGAGAATTAATGATGATGCCCCTAGTTCATCTAAGAAGAAAAAGAAAAAGAAAAAATGCTAGGACCTTGCATGCTTCTGGTGAAGCTGAGGTAGAAAAACCTTCTGAGAATAGTAATGAAGTTTCTATTTCTGATGCTGAGACACAATCTGGTAATGAACATCCACCTAGTGATAATGATAATGATAATGATGATGTTCATGTTGATGCTAAACCAGACAATGATAAAGAACATGATAATGAGGTAGAAATAGAACCTGCTGTTGATATTGATAACCCACCTCCTAAGAATAAAAGATATGATAGAAGAGATTTCATTGCTAGAAAACATGGTAAAGAAAGAGAACCATGGGTTCAGAAACCCATGCCTTTCCCTACTAAGCCACCTAAAAATAAGGATGAGGAACAATTTTAACGCTTTGTCAAAATGCTTAGACCTGTCTTTTTGCGTACCCGCTTGACTGTTATTCTGAAGATGCCTCCATATGCTAAATACATGAAAGATATCGTCACTAATAAAAGAAAGATACCTGAAGCTGAAATTTCCACCATGCTTGCAAATTATTCTTTTAAGGGTGGAGTACCTAAGAAGTTAGGAGATCCAAGAATACCTACTATACCATGCTCCATTAAAAGAAATTATGTCAAAACTGCTTTGTGTGATTTGGGAGCCGGTGTTAGTGTTATGCATTTCTCTTTATATAGAAGACTTGATTTGAATAAAATCACACCTACTGAAATATCATTGCAAATGGCTGATAAATCAACTGCTATACCCATCGGTATTTGTGAGGATGTGCCTGTTGTAGTTGCAAATGTTACTATCTTAACGCACTTTGTTATACTTGATATCCCCGAGGATGACAGCATGTCGATTATTCTCGGTAGACCCTTCTTGAATACTACAGGGGCTGTTATTGGTTGCAACAAAAGCAAGGTCACTTTTCATGTCAATGGTAATGAGCATACGGTTTATTTTCCAAAGAAACAACTTCAAGTGGATGGTATCAATATTATTGAAAAAGTTTCGACAATCATGATTGGAGGTTTGAAATTCCCTCTTCCTACTGTCAAAAACAAATATGAAACTCTTATTTTAGGGGAGCATATCCCCATCGAGGTAACTTAGTGTTATACGAAGATTCTTTGGTTTCATGTTACTCAGAAATAGTTTGTTAATAAGACTTAATCAACCTTATTAATGGATTCTTTTTTAGGGGCATGTGGTCGATGAATTTAGTAAGCACAACTTCCTGTACCTACTGTTTATTCTCTGTTGTTCCTAGTAGTTTAATAAAGTAAAATGCCATGATTATCCTGTTTTCATAATTATCCGTGCAATAAAAAATGGCCCAAAAATAAAAGTGCTCAGAATGACGTAAAATATTAATATGATTTTTTCTGGAATATTTAAGAATTTTTGGCACTGAATACAACCCAGGGGGTGCCCCTGTTACTCACAAGGCACCAGGGCGCGACCACCCCCCCAGGGCACACCAAGATGCCTTGTGGGTCCCACAAGGACCCACTCACTTATCCATTCAGCCCACTTCATCTCCTACCTCCAGATAAAAATCCTGGTTGCTCTCTCCCTCGTGTTCTTGCTCCCAAACCTGAGATTTTCGATCTCTTTGCTCAGAGCTCCGATTCTGAAACTGTTTTGGGGATTGCTCCTTGGTATGTGACTCCTCCATTGCTCCAATTAGTTTTTCCTTTAGTGGAATATATTTTTCATAATTAGCTGCTCTTGGTGCTACTAAAAATGAGCTTGCATGTTGAATTCATTGAGTTCCAAGTAGTTTGAATACTTGATATAGCCTCTAGACATCTATACGAGTAGTTGTTGTCAATCTTGTGAAGTATTATTAACATCATTTTGCGGTCCACAAATTTCAGAAGTTTTTGCTTAGGGAAATGAACTTCTTTCGGAGAGGTTCCTCGAGACGGAGTGCCAAGGGAGTCATTGGGAATGCTTCAGACCATGACCTTAACATTCCGCATAGGACGGAGGTCCGGCCATGCGAATGGGCACACAATGCTTTCATGGACGAAGCGGGGTTTCACCAAGAGTTTGCACAATTTGTTGCAAATGCTGGGTTGACTGACTTCCTCTCAGATGAGTGTGACCAGTACGACATCCTTACAAATTTCTTTGTGCAAAATTTCCATTTCTTGCATAGGCTCAAGCCTCCTATGGTTCGTTTTGATTTATATGCTTAACCTCATGAGATACCACTCACGGATTTTGTGAGATATGTTTGATTCCTTCTGATGGGGAATTGAGAGAGCCTCGACTGGAGGAGTTTGAGGGCTTCCTCCGTACATTAACTGTTGGAGAGGAAAGGGGCGTGCCGAAAGCCTGAGTCACTAGTTTGCATTTTCCTGTTGTGCACTACTTTGCTTTATTCGTAGGGAAATGTTTGACTGCTAGGGAGGAAGGCGGTACGCTCAGTGCCCTTGACCTCGCCATTTTACACCGTGCACTCCAGGGTGACAACACTTATAACCTTGGAGCTATCATTACACGCCGTCTGCACACTAACAGGACTAGGGGCAAGATTCATGGTGGCATTTATGCTACTCGCTTAGCGAGACGTTTTCATGTTGATATATGCCACCATGATTACTTGTTACCTAGGATTTACTTAGATCACTAGGCTATGATAGATCACCACTTTATTAATGAACCCGAGCCTCCCCACCACATTCGTTATAACCTGCTATTTAGTGAGGATACTCGTGATATTATTCCGTTGCATGCACCTTCTTTGTTTGACTCTCATGCCAGGAACAGATACACCATCATGCCACCATACATCATTGCTTACAGGAATGAGTTGGCCACGGCTGAGAACAAGGCCCAGGCTTGGGACACACTCAAGTGCCGCCGCCTCAACACTTTCCTACCGGACCAGATGGCTACTACGGATGGTGATTACCAAGCTAGGCACACATTCATTTCAGTTGTCGGTGTTCATCCTCTTTCATTGTATAATTCATGTTAGTTTTATCTTTGCTTTCTTCATGTGTGTTTGAAAAACTTTGAGAAAATCCAAAAATATTTCTCGCTTCTTTTTGGTTTTTCTTTCTCGTTTAATTAGTTGTAGCATTAAATTAAAACCCAAAAAGATTTTCCGTTTCTTCTTTTGCTTGTTGGGAGCTTTCTCGTGTAAATAGTTTTTCTCGCTTTTTGTTTTTTCCTTCATTAATTTGCTTTCTTCGAGAAAAACTAAAAACTCCAAAAACATTTCATTGTGTTTCTCTGAATTTCTTTTCTTTTTGTTGAGTCGTCGTAAGGAGAAGACCATGATGAAAATATTGAGTGGCTCTCATATGCATTATTGTTGATCTAACAAAGAGCCCATATTACCTTGTCCTCTCCTTTGAATAAAATGTTTGCAGATTCCAGCTTAGTCCACAACACTCTTGCACTATTATTATTTTCATATCATTTGGTCGTGAAAGTGAAAGGCAATAATGAAGATAATTTGGTGAAGTGACTGTGCCAAAGAAAAGCGGGTATGAACTCAACTTGTTTTCATCTTTGTAAATATGTTTAACTCAATATCCATGATTCAGCAAATTATGAGTAACATGTTTGTGATGACAATTAGAGATTATAGTAGCTCATGCCGTGCTTAAGCAGCTAGGAGTAGATAATGATTTATCTTGAGTGTCAACATGCATTAAAATGGTTATGATGTAGTATGATAGTATGGTATCCTCCTCTGAATGTTTCAAGTGGCTTGACTTGGCACATGTTCACGCATGTAGTTGATTCAAAACCAACATACCCTCCATGATATATATATTCATGGTGTTTATATCCTACTCATGCTAGTATTCAATGTTAATTATTCACAATGCACGGTTATGACCATTGTCGCTCCCTAGTTGGTCGCTTCTCAATCTATCTACTAGCCTTCACCTGTACTAAGCATGAATACTGCTTGTGCATCCAAATCCCTACACCAAAGTTGTTCCAGAAGAGTCTACATATCTACCTATACGCGGTATTACTCTGTCGTTCCAAGTAAACTTGCATGTGCCACCTCTAATCCTTCAAATAATCATCTGTTTTGTGTGCCCGTACCGATCATGGAGCGACAGGGGGTAGTCAGTATCTTCCATGCTAAGCAGGTTATTCTCACGATGAGTTTATTCACCCGTCATTGCATGAGAGTGGCTGGTAATTGGGATGCCCTGTCCTATAATAAAAATGGAAAAAATATAATGAAACAAACTCCCTCAGAAAGTTATTGGTATGGAGGGCACCCTTGAATTCGGCTAGCCATGGCTTGTGTTTGTTGGTTGAGGGGGGGTAAACTTTACCTTTCCACTTGGGAACCGCCGATAATGTAGCGTGGAAGATATTGAGAATTCTCGGTCGTGACGTTGACAGGAAAGGCATGCCTCTCAAATTTTTATTTATCCCTGATTTAAGCTTCGAGCTCTGGCACCGGTACTAATCTATGCTTCCCTCTTCCAAGGGCCTATCTATTTACTTTTATGTTATTTTACTTTTACTATTAAGTCATCACCTTCTCAATTTAAGCAGCAGTCCTGAGAGCACTATTGTCATTCTTATGCATTGAGTATAGTTAATGTTGTGTGCATCATGACTGGATCTCTTCTACCATGAGTAACAATGTTTAGTCGCTGCGTGAACTCTGGAGGTGATCTGCATTTGTGTTTTGCAGTCCCAGAAAGGGCTAGCGAGATACCATGTTATCATATTATATCATGATTGTTTTTAAAAAGCGTTGGCATTTGAGATATGTTATTATTGCTCGCTAGTTGATTACGCCATTGATATGAGTGAATATAATTTCTAAGAGTTATCATTTGCATGGTTAGTTATGATCTTTGCTGAAAACTTGGGTACTATTTAAGCTTATATATGGATACAAGAACAAAAGAGTTCGTAAAAGTTTTTCTTTATCACTTTTAGTTTGTCAACTGAATTGCTTGAGGACAAGCAATGAGTTAAGCTTGGGGGAGTTGATACGTCTTCGTCGTATCTACTTTTCCAAACACTTTTGCTCTTGTTTTGAACTGTAATTTGCATGATTTGAATGAAACTAACCCGAACTGATGTTGTTTTCAGCAGAACTACCTTGGTGTTGTTTTTGTGCAGAAATAAAAGTTCTCAGAATTGGACAAAACTTTTTGGATATTTTTATGGGAAATATAAGAAATACTGGAGCGAAGATCCACCGGAGGGTACCCGCCAGTTGCCCACAAGGCACCAGGGCGCGCCCCCCTGGGCGAGCCCTGGTACCTTGTTGGGCCCACGAGGCTCCGCTGACCCTAATCTCAAGCCTATAAATTCCTATTTTCTGAGAAAAAAATAGGAGAAGAAGATTCATCGTGTTTTACGATACGGAGCCGCCGCTGATACGTCCCGAATGTATCTATAATTTATGAAGTATTCATGCCATGTTTACAACAATTTTATATGGTTTTGGTATGATTTGATTAGATCTAACCCGGACTGACGCTGTTTTCAGCAGAACTACCGTGGTGTTCTTTTTTGTGCAGAAATAAAAGTTCTCGGAATGGGCTGAAATTTTACGGTGATTTTTTATAGACCAAAAGAGACCCCCGAAGTACTGGAGCTGGGCAAGAAAGTGGCCGAGGGAGCCACAAGCCTGGGGGCGCCCCCCGCCCCCAAGCTTTTGGGCCCCTCGGGCACCCTCCTAGCGTGAGATCGATGCCAAAATTTCCTATAAATACTCCAAACATCGAAAAGAACCCTAGATGAGAAGTTTCACCGACGCAAGCCTCTGTATCCACGAAAACTCAATCGGCACCATGTTTCGGCTCCCTGTCGGAGGGGGAAATCATCACCGGAGGCCATCTTGATCATCCCGGTGCCACCATGATGAGGAGGGAGTAGTTCACCCTCGGGGCTGAGGGTATGTACTAGTAGCTATGTGTTTGATCTCTCTCTCTCTCTATCTCTATCTCTATCTCTCTCTCATGTTCTTGATTTGGCACGATCTTGATGACCGTGAGCTTTTTTAATATATTTGGATCTTATGGTGTTCTTCCCTCTCTACCTTCTTGTGATGAATTGAATCTTTTCCTTTGAAATTTTGTTATGTCGGATTGAATCTTTTGGATGTGAGAGCACTTGATGTATGTCTTGCGATGGGATATCTGTGGTGACAATGGGATGTTCTATTGATTCACTTGATGTATGTTTCGGTTATGAACTTCTGGATTCCTGTGGTGACATTGGGGTAATCTATGCATAGGCATTGATACGTGTTTTCATATTCCTTTCTCTGATAGAAATCTAGGGGCACTCTTTGAAGTTCTTTGTGTTGGATTGAATATTATGAATCTGAAGTTGTTTGATGCATATCATATAATCAACTCATGGATCCTTGTGGTGACATTGGGGTATCTAGGTGACATTAGAGTTGGTTGATGTGTATCATATGGTGTTATTTTAGTACGAACTCTAGGGTTGTTTGTGACACTTATAGGAATAGCTCAATGGATTGATCGGAAAGAATAACTTTGAGGTGGTTTCATACCCTACAAACAATTTCATCTTATGTTCTCCGCGATAGGAACTTTGGAGTGATTCTTTGTTGCACATTGAGGGATTGTTATATGATCCAATTATGTTATCATTGCTGAGAGATTTTGCACTAGTGAAAGTATGAACCCTAGGCCTTGTTTTCAAGCATTGCAATGTCGTTTTTGCTCACTGTTGTTACTAGTTACCTTGCTGTTTTTTATATTTTCAGATTACAAAAACCTATATCTACTATCCATATTACACTTGTATCACCATCTCTTAGCGGAACTAGTGCACCTATACAATTTACCATTGTATTGGGTGTGTTGGGGACACAAGAGACTCTTTGTTATTTGGTTGCAGGGTTGTTTGAGAGAGACCATCTTCATCCTATGCCTCCCACAGATTGATAAACCTTAAGTCATCCACTTGAGGGAAATTTTCTACTGTCCTACAAAACTTTGCGCTTGGAGGCCCAACACGAGTCTACAAGAACAAGTTGTGTAGTAGACATCAAGCTCTTTTCTGGCGCCGTTGCCGGGTAGGTGAGTGCTTGAAGGTATATCTTTAGATCTTGCAATTGAATCTTTTAGTTTCTTGTTTTATCACTAGTTTGGTTTATAAAATAAAACTACAAAAAAATGGAATTGAGGATGCCTCATATTATTCATCTTTATAATGTCTTTCTTCAAAACGATGGATTAGAAGATTGTGCAAAAGTGTTAGAAGAAGAAGTCAATAAAATGTTTGGCACAAAATCTTTGAATGATAAACATGATTGCAATGGTGTTAGTGTGCTTTCAATGAATATTCATGATACCAATGATGATTGCACTAGTCATGATAAAGATGTTTCTTATAAGCATGTCAATTTTTGTGGAGTGCATAGAGTTTGTGAAGACATGCCTTATAGGGATGATAGAATTCGCAAGAAGCATAAACATGATAAAACCAATTGGTGGCTTAAGGTGATAGATGAATTTGCAACAAAATTATGCTCTCTTCATCCCATTACTTGTGAACTTTGCAATAGAGATGGTCATCTTAATTTCCAATGGATAGCTTTTCATGATCTAATCGTGGCCAAATATTGCAATAACTTGATCACCCTTGAACTTTATAATGAACTTTGTTTATTTTGGGGTGTGAAGAATTGTCACATAAAAATAGTTGGTTTGAAGCGTTCATATTCACCGACCATGCCGAAACTTAAAGAAATCTATATGTTTTGTGTGGTAAATTGCAATGAGAATGCTTATATTGCCAACTATAGAAAGATGGGAAAACCAATAGAATATAAAAAAATACTAATGAAAGGGTAAAGCTCTCCACTTTACCTCCTATTGTCTCTCATGATGAAACAGGTTACGAGAATGAGCTTCCTATCCAACCAATCTCTTCAATAAGAAGCTTGAAAAATTAATTAAACCCACACATGATGTGGTGAAGAGGAATAAAAGAAGAAAAAGTAAAGGTAAAAAGGTATCTCTCCCAAATAATGTTGCTCCTATCATTGTTATGCCTCATGAGAATGAATCGAATATAATTGTGGAAGATGATACACTTGATGATAATTTTGTTATGCCTCTTACTCATTGTGATGATTATGATTGGGAAAATAATGATACTTCTTATAATCTTGAAAATCTTTTTGGCACCGACTTAGAAAATTGTGATGATAATAATTGTTATACTATTGGTGCTATTCATACAATTAATGATGAGAGTGATTATGCTAATGATATGCAAAGCCACAAGCTTGGGGATGCTATGTTTGATGAGAATGACATGTTTGAGAATTTGTTTGCTGCAGTTAATGTTTGTCCCAAGCTTGGGGATGCTATGCTTAATGAAGATGATCTTTTTAGTCTCCCTACTTTGAATGATCAAATTTGTTATGATGACTGCATGCCTCCTATTTATGATGATTGCAATATTTATGAAAGTGGGTTTGGAAGAGTGTCAACCTTAGATAATAATTATACCACTATTTTGGAGGGTGTTGAATCTTATTATAATGGTAAAAGTGGATTTGGAGAGGTCGTGACTTTATTTAGTAATGAATCCACTATCTTGGAAGAGGTTTCAATTGACTATGATGAGAACAAATTTGCTACTTATGATGATTATTGTGATGATACTTATGTTATAAAAAGTAGTGATGATCATTCCTATAAAACTTCTCATAATTATGATTACCATTTTCTAAACATTACTCTTTTAATGTGGAAACAATTTATAGTATTCAAGTTTCATATGATACTCCCATTATTACAAATGAGAAGAAAATTGCTTATGAGGAGAGTAATAAAAATTCTATGCTTGTGGATCATGAAAAGAATGCTTTATGTGATAGTTATATTGTTGAATTCATTCATGATGCTATTGAAAATTATTATGAGAGAGGAACTTATCCTTTTACATATCTCAATAATATCAAGTTTCCTCTCTATGTGTTGAAAGTTTTGAAGTCATGCTTGTTTTGCCTTCCTATGCTAGTTGATTCTTGTTCCCATAATTTGTTTGCTCACAAAATCCCTAATCATAGGAAGTGGGTTAGGCTTAAATGTGCTATTCATATTCTTCATGATGCTCCCATTATGTTTCAATTCTTATCTTTTATGTGAGCATCATTGAAATCATCATGCCTAGCTAAAAAAGCATTAAACAAAAGTGCTTGTTGGGAGACAACCCAATGATGCGGCTTGAAACTGCGTCGGTATTTCCCAAATGAGGAAGGGATGATGCAGTACAACTACGGTAGGTCTTTCCCTCAGTTATGAAACCAAGGTATCAATCCAGTAGGAGAACCAAGCAAAACTATGTAAACAGTACTTGCACACAAAGAACAAATCCTCGCAACCCAATGTGTAAGAGGGGTTGTCAATCCCTCCACGGTAAAAAGATAGATTGATTTGTATGTGTTTGGATAAATAGATCTGAATAAAACACAAATAAAAGATGCAAATAAAAAGTGCAGCAAAGTGTTTTTGGGTTTTTGGTATAATAGATCTGAAAACAAATGCGATGAAGAATAGATCAGAAAGCAATATGATAAAAGATAGACCCGGGGGCCGTAGATTTCACTAGTGGCTTCTCTCGAGAAAATAGCACACGGTGGGTAAACAAATTACTGTTGGGCAATTGATAGAAGATCGAATAAATATGATGATATCCAAGGCAATGATCAATATATAGGCATCACATCCAAGATTAGTAGACCGACTCCTGCCTGCATCTACTACTATTACTCCACACATCGACCGCTATCCAGCATGCATCTAGTGTATTAAGTTCATGGAGAAACAGAGTAATGCAATAAGAATGATGACATGGTGTAGACAAGATCTATTCATGTAGGAATAGACCCCATCTTGTTATCCTTAATAGCAATGATACATGCGTGCCTCGGTGCCCCTTCTATCACTGGGAGAGGACACCGCAAGATCGAACCCATCACAAAGCACCTCTTCCCATGGCAAGAAAATTCGATCTAGTTGGCCTAACTAAACCAAAGATTCGAAGAAGAAATACGAGGCTATAAATAATCATGCATATAAAAGATCAAAGAAAACACAAATAATATTCATGGATATAGATCGGATTATAAACTCAAAGTTCATCGGATCCCAACAAACACACCGCAAAAAGAGTTACATCAAATAGATCTCCAAGAGGCCATTGTATTGAGAATCAAAAAGAGAGAAGAAGCCATCTAGCTACTGCCTACATACCCTTAGGTCTATGGTGGACTACTCACGCATCATCGGAGAGGCATCAATGAGGATGATGACCCCCTCCATGATGGTGTTAGATTGGATCTCGTGGTTCTGGAACTTGCGGCGGCTGGAATTGTGTTTCATCGACTCCCCTAGGGTTTCTAGAATATTTGGGAATTTATAGGGCGAAGAGGCGGTGCAGGAGACCTCCATGGGGCCCACAACCCACCAAGGCGCGCCCTGGTGTATTGTGGTCCCCACGTGGATCCTTCCAGGTGCTTTCTTGGCCCCAAGGTGTCTTCTGGTCCAAAAAAAATCTCTAAAAAGTTTCGCTGCGTTTGCACTCCGTTTGGTACTGATATTCTATGAAGTAAAAAACAAGCAAAAAAATAGCAACTGGCACTAGGAACTATGTTAATAAGTTAGTCCCAAAATTTGATATAAAGTTGCTATAAAATGATTCTAAAGCATCCAAGAATGATAATATAACAGCATGGAACAAGCAAAAATTATAGATACGTTGGAGACGTATCAGCATCCCCAAGCTTAATTCCTACTCGTCCTCGAGTAGGTAAGTGATAAAAATAGAATTTTTGATGTGGAATGCTGCCTAACATGGTCATCACATATTGTTTTCTTTTGTAGCATGGACATTTGGACTTTTATATGGTTCAAAGCAATAGTCTAGTTTTGACATGAAGATTTCAATAATCAAGCATATCAACAAGCAACTATGTCTTTCAAAATAACAACACTAAAGAAAGTTATCCCTAGCCCATCATGCTCAATCATTGATCCATTCATGAAACACAGTCAAATATTAGCTACATCGAATGCACAAGTATGATCATAGTGCTCCCTAGTTGGTGCTTTATAAGAGAAGATGGAGACTCAAATAAAAAATAAAAAATGCATAAAGTAAATAGATAGGCCCTTTGTAGAGGGAAGTAGGGATTTGTAGAGGTGCCAGAGCTCAAAGCATAAATTGAGAGATAATTTTTTTTGGATATGCCCCTCACATTCAAATGTTGATCAATTCCAAGATGGGAACCGGGACATATCTTCTTGACAGAGAGCATCTTCCCCTGAGGCCAGATTTTGAGGACAACGAGGTTGTCATGGATGCATCACATCCCACCTCTGTTGAAGCCCAGGAGAAGAGAGAGAAAGCAAAGGCTGCAAAAGCAGCAAAGACAACAAATGCACCAGATGCCTCCACAGTGATGCTCAAGACCAAGCAAGATCAACTCAGTTATCTGCTTGAGGCTACCGTGAGAATTGAGAAGGGCTTGGCCACCCTGACTCAAAACCAGGAAAGTCTTGAGAGGATCATTGAGACAAAATTTCATGACCTAGATGTGAAGGTCACTGAGATACAGACTATTGTGGAGAAGCTCCAAGAAGATGCTGAGGACAGGGAGGATAGACCAACTACATATACTTTCCAGAGAGTGCAAGGGCGCAAAGGTCATCAGCAGTGCCAGTTGTCAGAGACTCCAGGACTACTATTTCAGCACCTGCAACAACTGCCATGGTTGTACCTCCAGTGTCAACCCCTCCAGCTCCACAGACTTCTTCAGAGGCATTTGCAGACGGACTCCTCTCCACGCCATCTACGCACACCGGAGCGACATGCCAGAAGACCCCTTCAACAGCTCCTGGAGATCGTGCCTAGTGTGCCGAATAGCACTATACATTTTTGAACTTTTTGGTAACTTGTTGCCAAAGGGGGGGGGGAAGTGTATTAGATCTTAGGCTTCAAGAGAGAGAGTGTTGGTTTTATTTGCTTCTCTTACCTCTTTTTTCGTTTGGTTATTTGATCCCTATGCTACAATTTGTGTTATGCTCGTGAGATACTTGTGATCATGTGTTTGATCATACTACGCTTAATGTGTGTGCTTACTTATCTATATCCATGAATTTGTGTATGATCAATCACTTTTATCCTTCGTGATGAGTGCATGTTATTTAGCTCTTATCATTTTGAGCGCTACACCAAGATGTATGTGACATGGAAGAGTGACCCATGATCCTAATCGATTGTGCATTTGCATTCAAAAGCTAATTTTAAATAATGCACAAATTTAGGGGGAGCTCTTGCTTATCACATACTTCTCAAAGCGATGATGTATTTCATTCATATTATCATTTGTCGAAGCTTTGATCTATATGTTGTCATCAATTACCAAAAAGGGGGAGATTGAAAGTGCAACTAATCCCTGGGTGGTTTTGGTAATTCATAACAACATATAGCTCATTGAACTAATATCCATTCAAGTTGAATATTTCATAAAGTTCAATGATTGGCATGGCATGCACTAGAGATGTGAACCCCTCAAAATGCTAAGGACAAAGATTGGCAAAAGCTCAAGACTCTTCTTTTCTATTTTAGTGATCCAAGATCACATTGAGTCCATAGGAAAGCCAATACTATTAAAAGGGGATGAGGTGTTGCTTAATGGTCTAATTGCTCAAAGTGCTTAGTGATATTGCTCCAAAACCCTCAGCCACTTTCTCATTTCCACATATGTCCAAAACTCTAAGTCAAACTCGGCCCCACCGAAATGTTCCATCCGGCGCCACCGAGTTCAGTTGACATAGCCACTGCTAGAAACCCTAGACAACTCGGTCACACCGATACGGATCTCGGTCCCACAGAGATGGCCTTGCAAACTCTCTGTTGCCTGTTGCAATTATTTCGGTCTCACCAAAATTTGCAATCGGTCCCACCGAGTTTGCTTTATATCCTCTCTATTGCCTTGTTGCTTCACTTTGGTCTAACCGAGTTGATGCAATCGGTGCCACCGAGTTGATGTTTGCCCTAAGCCCTAGCACAGTAGTCCCACCGAGTTGTTCCAGTCGGTCCCACCGAGATTCCTAATGTTCACATTTTGAACTGAATCGGCCTCACCGAGTTCTTCTATTCAGTCTGACCGAGTTGGGTCAAATGTGTATAACGGTTGGATTTTGTGTGGAGGCTATATATACCCCTCCACCCCCTTCTCCATTTGATATAGAGCCATCAGAATGTGCCTACACTTCCACTACTCATTTTCTGAGAGAGAACCACCTACTCATGTGTTGAGACCAAGATATTCCAATCCTACCACAAGAATCTTGATCTCTAGCCTTCCCCAAGTTGCTTTCCACTCAAATCATCTTTCCACCATAGCCAAATCTGTGAGGGAGAGTTGAGTGTTGGGGAGACTATCATTTGAAGCACAAGAGCAAGGAGTTCATCATCAACACACCATCTATTACCTTTTGGGGAGTGGTGTCTCCTAGATTGGTTAGGTGTCGCTTGGGAGCCTCCGACAAGATTGTGGAGTTGAACCAAGAAGTTTGTAAGGGCAAGGATATCGCCTACTTCGTGAAGATCTACCCGAGTGAGGCAAGTCCTTCGTGGGCGATGGCCATGGTGGGATAGACAAGGTTGCTTCTTCGTGGACCCTTCATGGGTGGAGCCCTCCGTGGACTCGCGCAGTCGTTACCCTTCGTGGGTTGAAGTCTCCATCTACGTGGATGTACGATAGCACCACCTATCGGAACCATGCCAAAAATCTCCGTCTCTACATTGTGTTTGCCTTCTCCAAACCCTTTCATTTACCTTCATATGCAATGTTTACTTTCCACTGGTACACTCTTAGAATTGCATGTGTAGGTTGATTGCTTGACTTGTACTAGTTGCTAAAATCTGCCAACACTTAAAATTGGGAAAAGGTTAGATTTTTATTTGGTCAAGTAGTCTAATCACCCCCCTCTAGACCTACTTTTGATCCTACAAGTGGTATCAAAGCTTTGGTCTCCATTTGCCTTGATTTCCATAGCTTTGGTGATCACAGCCTTGGTTTCACAACCTAGGAGAGTATGACGTCTAGCGAGGGAAATTACCACCATAGAGGTCCTTACTTTGATGGTACTAATTTTGCTAGTTGGAAGCATAAGATGAAAATGCATATTCTTGGTCATAACCCCGCCGTTTGGGCTATTGTGCGAATTGGCTTGCAAGGTGAATACTTCGAGGATGGAAGAGAACCGGATCATGAAGCATTCGCGGAAGAATTGAAGATGTTGCAATACAATGCTCAAGCTTCGATATTCTCTTCAACAGATTTGCCCCGAAGAATTCAACAAAATCAGCCGTCTTGAGAATGCAAAGGAAATTTGGGATACTTTGGTTGATATGCACGAAGGTACCGAGTCCATCAAGGAATCCAAATTGGATGTGCTTCAAAGTCAACTTGACAGGTTCAAAATGAAGGATGGTGAAGGTGTCGCCGAAATGTACTCTAGGCTCGCTCTCATCACAAATTGGATTGCCAGCTTAGGAAGCGAAGAAATGACCGACAGATTCATCATCAAGAAGATCCTAAGAGCCTTGGATGGAAAAAATGATACCGTGTGCACCTTGATCCAAATGATGCCCAAATACAAAGATCTCAAGCCAACGGAAGTCATTGGTAGAATTGTTGCTCATGAGATGTCACTCAATGATAAGGAAGAGCTCCACAACAAGTATAGTGGTGCTTATAAAGCTTCATGTGATGCTCCTACAACATCAAGTGAGAAACAAGTCTTCAATGAAGAATTGAGCTTAATGGTGAAGATCTTCAACAAATTCTACAAAAATAGAAGTAAAGAGAGAAGTTCCAAGTCAAGGTCCTACAATGACAAAAGATCTTCTAGTCGTGATCGCAATTGCTATAATTGTGGAAGACCCGGACACTAATCCAATGAGTGTACGGCTCCCTGCAAGAAAAGAGAAGATTCACCCAAGAGGAGAAGTAAAAGAGATGAATCACCACCAAGAGAGAGAAGGAGTAGAGATGATCGTTATGAATGAAGACCCTCTCGTAGAAGCAAGGATTCGGAAAGGAAGGACAAGTCATCAAAGAGCTACACAAGATGAAGACATTAAGCTCACGTTAGCGAATGGGTATCCGGTTCCGACTCCGACAACTACTCTGAGAGAAGTTATCACTCCGTCTCCGAATATACTCAAGATGAAGGTGTTGCCGGTCTTGCACTTGTGTCATCCAACTCCTACGACATATTTGACTCACCAAATGAAGGAATTGGAAGATGCTTCATGGCTAAAGGCCCTAAGGTATCACACCCCGAGTATGTTGATTTCAATAGTGATGAAGATGATTTGCTAGGTGATGATGATTTACTTGCTAACAACACTAGTGTCGTGGTATCACACGACCACCTATGGGGCCATCGGCCCCTTGTGGTTCGGGAAGGGGGAAGAGCGCATTGCATAAAGAGAGGAAAGCACAGAGCAGCACGGCAACGATGACATGGGCAGTTTTACCCAGGTTCGGGCCGCCGCGAGGCGTAAAATCCTACTCCTGCTTTGGTGGATTGATGGAAGGACCGTGGTGGAGACGCAGCGCTCTAGCCCGGCAAGGTCGCCTCAGGGCGAGAGTAGCTACGCGTGTATGAGTGTACAAGGGTCTGAATCCTTTCTAAGGTAGCCACGGCCCTCCTTTCATAGGTCAAGGGGTCACCACAATGGCAAAACAGTCATTATGCACTGATTAGATAACCACGGTGCTATCATACCTAACTCTACACACAGGACAGGGTGCATTAAATGCGCCGCTTAGTGTCACATCATGCGTAGCCCGGCAAGCCTTGTCGTGCCATTTAGCCACCTTTTCGCCTACCCGCGTGACACGTCGCCTGGACGGGTGTCATTTAGGGATGATCTTCCTCAGAAATGGCCTGCCATGTACCAAGTAACAGCCACTTAGTCACTTGGTGGCTCGACACCGCACCGATGGGTGACTTGCATTGCTGTGAGGTGGAGCGGTGGAGCTTTGGCGGGGTAATCCGCCCTTGGCGTCCCCGGCAAGCCTGCCGGGGGAGTCTTGAGGCTTGTCTTGGGGTAACCTCGACCCCGCCAGGCTCGCCTGCCTGGCAAGGGAGGTTTTTCCTTAGTGATATCTTGCCTGTTTGGTTGGTCTTGGTGTTCTTGATCCGCCCTTTGATTTCTCAAAGAGCCATCTCTTCTGCTTGGCCTTGTCTTGAATGTCGCAGCTTTGCTCTTGAGCCTATGTACAGTTCGGGCAACACACATGGGGGTTTGTTGCACCGACAGGAGCCTCCGGGCCTGGCCTGAATGCGCTGTCGATCGTCGTCGGGGTAGGCCGTGTCTAGTACATAGGCGAGTGGGTTGCGGTAGCTCGTCCTTTGAGATCTTCTTTGCTTCTTCATTAACCTGTGCTGGAGTCAGTTTTCGGTTTTCCCATGCATCGCGTGATGCCAATTGCAGTGGGGCCACCTTTTTTAATGGCCCGTGAATGACTTTAACGCACGGGGGAGTAACTACCAATTCACTCTTCCCACCATGTCCTTATCCTCTGCCACGTATGCTGCATGCATTGAGTGAGGTAGGTGACGGAGGAGCGTGGTGCAGGAGAGAGGGCTAGGGCAGGAGCTCAGCCTTCCTTGGTTGGTGGAGAGGGGCGGTTACCTACCGAGGGATCAGCCTCCCCCCGGCCATGTCTTCTGCCGTGCGGCGTGAATTCAGCCCCCAACCACGTTCTCCTATAAAAAGGGAAGCGGGCGAGGGGCTAATTCCACGCACCTTTTCCCCTTTCTTCCCAAGAAGGGTGTGGCTGTGCCTCTGTTGAGGTAGGGTCTCCTTCCCGTTCCCACACAAAGCTTCCGGCCTGGAGTGGCGGTCCTATGCTCGGTGTGGGTAATAAAGGCTCTGGGTGGGCGCGCGGGCGGCGAGGTGGCAGCGCCGGAGGTAGCGGCTCCATCGTGCTCGTCGTCGGGCCGCCCTCGGTGCCAACCTTGGTGAGGGGTCTTGTAGGCGACACCATGCCAGAGCCCATAGTGGGCACAAAGCATGGTAGTCTCCCGTGGCCTATCCCTTCTTCACCCATGCTGATGAAGGAAAACCGCGAAAAAGACCGCTCGCCGCGCGCAGGAGATTGCGGGGGTGGTTCGTCATTGCTTACGGCAGATCTCCTCCCTCGGGGGACTGCTTGCTTCGCGCACGGGTGGGATTCTTGTGCCTGTGCATGCTTCTCAAGGGGATAGTATTCTTCTAACCTTGGGTCAGCGGAGACGACAATGCTCTCTGTGGGGTCCTCCAGAGCGCTTGGCGTCCGCCCTAGTCGCTGTATCGGTGGTTTGAGCAACGGTGGGTGTGCCTCTTCGAGCGACAGCGACAAGGAGGGTGGCGGCAACCCATGACGCGTCAAGAGCAGGGATGACCGCTCCGACGTGGCGTGATTGCCGGCAGCACCATCATCACTGGCTGGGCCCCGGCAGCACCACCATCTGCACCTGCCCTCGGATTCCTTCCTCCCAGCCCAGGAGCGGTGTCCTCCTGATCTTGGGGAGGCGCCGAATCCCAGTCAGGTCTTCTTCGTCTCCCCCTGCGGTTCCGAGGAGGAGGAGGACAGAGCAAAGGCATTACGGGGCACTTATCTTTTTTCAGTCTAAAACATGTAGGCACTTGCCAAACTTTAGTGTAAATTATATAAACTTCTTTATCCATGTTTGTGCTCTGTAAGATCTGTACTTGCTTATCAGCATATTAATGAAAAAGACAAGCCTTGTCGGGTACTTGTGCATGTATCATGTCCATGCAGAGGTGAGGTGCCTTGTCGAACCCTCTCCATCAAAGGCAACTGCGACCACCTTGTCCGAAGCAAGGTTCGGGACAAAGGATGGGAGCACCTACGTTTCGAAGGTAACGAGGTTTTCATATGCACAAGTTTTTACCTTACAGAACAGGTATGGATAAGAAGAAACTTATTTGTTTGGCTTGCTGGGGATCGCTGTGTAGGCTTGTCTTCATTTCTTCTCTTCGGGATCAAGTCCACGGCAAGAACCCTGCAACTTAGTGCAGATGAAAATAGTGCTACATGCGACCTCATCTACATGATCATGCTATGCTCATGATATGCTTATGCATGCATGCAATCTTGTCGGGGCCCCCAGCGCTTTATTTATTCATCTGTTGCTAAGGGTCTGCGCCTAACTTTGTACAAAGGGTTACATGCAACATCGGCAAGGCTTGTACAAAAGGGTGGCTGCCGGGCATGGCCTGACAGCCGCGCCTTACGGGTAGAACTTACGGAGATGCTCAATGTTCCATGAGTTTTGCAAATGAATGCCATCTCCGGTCTCCAGACAGACTGCGTCGGGTCTGGTGACTCGTACTACCCGGTAAGGGCCTTCCCACTTCGGCGTCAACTTGTTTGCACCCTTGGCGGACTGAACACCCCTAAGGACAAGGTCGCCTTCCTCAAAGCTCCGGGCATGAACCCTGCGGCTGTGATAGCGACGCAAGGCTTGCTGGTAGCATGCAGCATGCGTAGCAGCCCGGAGACGGTTCTCCTCAAGTAGCACAGCGTCGTCACGTTGGTGTTGTTCCTACGCTACTTCATCGTAGGCAAGCACTCGAGGTCATCCGTATATGAGTTCCATGGGGATAACTGCTTCTATCCCATAGACTTGGGAGAAGGGAGTCTGCCCGGTAGCTCGATTTGGTGTCGTACGGAGGGACTAAAGAACCACCGGCAGCTGATACGTCTCCAACGTATCTATAATTTATGAAGTATTCATGCTGCTATATTATCATTCTTGGATGTTTTACAATCATTTTATAGCAACTTTATACCTTTTTGGGACTAACTTATTGTCTGTTTTTTGCTTGTTTTTTACATCGCAGAAAATCAATACCAAGCAGAGTCCAAACGCAGCGAAACTTTTTGTGGATTTTTTATGGACCAGAAGACATCCAATGGGCCAGAGCAGCACCTGGGGGGTGCCCCGAGGTGGGCACAACCCACCAGGGCGCGCCTGGGCCCCCAGGCACGCCCCGGTGGGTTGTGCCCACCTCGGTGGCCTCCCGCACCGCCTCTTCGCCCTATAAATTGCTAAATATTCCAAAAACCCTCGGGGAGACCCTAGATCAGAAGTTCCACCACCGCAAGCCTCTGTAGCCATGAAAATCCAATCTAGACCCCGTTCCGGCACTCCACCGGAGGGGGAAATCATCACCGGTGGCCATCTTCATCATCCCGGCGGCCACCATGATGAGGTGGGAGTAGTCCATCCTCGGGGCTGAGGGTTTGTACGAGTAGCTATGTGTTTAATCTCTCTCTCTCTCTCTCTCTCTCTCTCGTGTTCTTGAGATGTCACGATCTTGATGTATCGCGGGCTTTGTTAATATAGTTGGATCATATGGTGTTTTCCCCTCTCTATCTTGTTGTGAATTGAGTTTTCCCTTTGAGATTTCGTTTTATCGGATTGAATACTTTTATGGATTTGAGAACACTTGATGTATGTCTTGCTATGAATACCCGTGGTGACAATGGGGTATCATATTGATTGACTTGATATATGTTTTGGCACTCAACTCGCGGATTCCCGAGGTGACATCGGGGTAATCTATGCATAGGGGTTGATTCACGTTCTTGTCTTTGTTTCTCCGGTAGAAATCTTGGGGCACTCTTTGAGGTTCTTTGTGTTGGATTGAGTATTATGAATCTGAATTTGCTGTGGTGTTATTTTAGTACGAACTCTTGATAGATCGATCGGAAAGAATAACTTGGTGTTATTTTAGTACAAACTCTCGATAGATCGATTGGAAAGAATAACTTGGTGTTATTTTAGTACGAACTCTTGATAGATCGATCGGAAAGAATAACTTGGTGTTATTTTAGTACGAACTCTTGGATAGATCGATCGGAAAGAATAGCTACAAACAATTTCTTCTTATGTTCTCCGCTAGATAAGAACTTTGGAGTGATTCTTCATCGCACTTTCAGGGATGGTTATATGATCCAATTAGATTAGCATTGTTGAGAGATTGCACTATCGAAAGTACGGACCCTAGGCCTTGTTTTCAAGCATTGCAATACCGTTTGTGCTCCGTTTTATCACTTGCTACCTTGCTGTTTTTATTTATTCAGATTATAAAAATATATTTCTACCATCCATATTACACTTTTATCAGCATCTCTTCGTCGAACTAGTGCACCTATACAATTTTCCATTGTATTGGGTGTGTTGGGGACACAAGAGACTTTTTATTATTTGGTTGCATGGTTGTTTGAGAGAGACCATCTTCATCCTACACCTCCCACGGATTGATAAACCTTAGGTCATCCACTTGAGGGAAATTTGCTACTATCCTACAAAACTCTGCGCTTGGAGGCCCAACACGAGTCTACAAGAACAAGTTGTGTAGTAGACATCAGCAGCTCGTCGATCCATCGCCTGCCGCACTTCTGCAGCCTATCAAATGTTCTTGTCTTGAGTTCTCGCAGCACTTGAGCGTTTGCCCTCTCGGCTTGTCCGTTGCTTCTGGGATGGGCAACAGAGGCAAATGAGGCTTTGCTTCCGAGGGCATGAACGTATTGCATGAAGGCGTGGCTTGTGAATTGGGTGCCATTGTCAGTGATGATCCTGGCGGGCACTCCGAAACGGCACACCAATCCTTTCAAGAACTTGATAGCTGACTGTGCGGTCACCTTCCTCACGGGCTCCACCTCTGGCCACTTTGTGAACTTGTCGATAGCAATGAACAAGAACTCAAAGCCCCCAGTAGCACGGGGGAAGGGGCCCAAGATGTCGAGCCCCTAGACCAAGAAGGGCCATGACAAAGGGATCGTCTGGAGAGCTTGAGCAGGCTGATGGATATTCTTGGAGTGGAACTGGCAGGCTTCACACTTGGTGACTAGCTCAATTGCATCTTGGAGGGCCGTGGGCCAGTAAAAACCTTGCCGGAAGGCTTTTCCAACCAGGGCCCTCGATCCAATGTGGGAGCCGCATATACCCTTGTGTATCTCTGCCAACAGTTCCTTTGCTTCTTCCCGGCAAATGCACTTCAATTTCACTTCGTTGGGCCTTCTTCTGTATAGTGTGTCATCAACGAACTGATACATACTGGCCCTTCGGGCTACTCTTTCAGCTTTTCTTGCTCTTCGGGAAGTTCTCCTGTTTGGAGGAAATGGACTATGTGCCGAGCCCAAGTTGGAGCCTGAGGCTCGGCAACGAAGACCAGCGGCACCTCCTCATTCGTGGGAGCGCACTCCTCGACCGCAGAGATTGGTAGTTTGGCAGGAGGGTGCAGCTCACCGATCGAAACGGAGTTGTTCCCGCCAACCTTTCTGCCGGGGACCCCAGAGGGCTCTGCCGGGAGAGGCCTGCCGGAGTCCAGTTTCCTCCTCTTCCTGGCCATTGTTGTCGGGGATTCAGAGGGTTGAGTCAGATGGAGAAAAAAAAAGTCCCTAGTTCCACAGGGAGTTTCTGCGCAGCGCACTTTGACAGATGATCAGCAATGCTGTTTTCCGCACGCGGTATGTGCTCTGTTTGCAATCCATCAAAGCGCTCCTCCAACTTTCTCACTTCCTCAATGTATGCCTCCATCAATGGGCTTTGATAATCCTTGTTCACTTGCCTCACCACAAGTTGCGAATCTCCTCGAATGATCAACTTCTTGATTCCCAGTTCTGTTGCGATCCTGAGCCCGGTAAGGAGTCCTTCATATTCTGTTGTATTGTTGGTAGCCTTCTCCCGAGGGAAATGCTTTTGAACCACGTACTTGAGGTGCTCCCCAGAGGGAGTAACAAGAAGCACGCCAGCTCCTGCACCTTGTAGGGAGAAGGCACCATCAAAGTACATGATCCATTCTTGGGGCGCTTCCTTGCCGGGGATAACTGTCTCCAACACGTCTTCGTCAGGGGTAGGCGTCCATTCCGCAATAAACTCCACCAGTGCTCTGCTCTGAATGGTTGACGTGCTCTCGAACTTCAAACCAAAGCTGGATAACTCCAAAGCCCATTCCACTATCCTGCCAGTGGCCTCAGGGTTCCTCAGTATGCGTTGCAAGGGGAAGCGGGTGACAACCGTGATCTCGTGGGCTTGGAAGTAGTGGCGCAGTTTCCTTGAGGCCATGATGAGGCCAAAAAACAACTTTTGCACGCCAGAGTACCTCGACCTAGCCCCCTGCAACAGGGAGCTGACGAAGTACACTGGCCGCTGCACCACTTTCTTCCTTGCCACGACCTTGGAGCTGTCTCCATTACCCCGCTCCTCCTTGTTCTGATCTGCCTCTGACCTTGCCGGGGTGAGTTCACTTCCTCCTCCAGAGGGGACGGCAGTTGCAGCTGCTTCTTCATCTACTTCCCGTTGCGCCACCAGCGCTGCGCTAACCACTTGATTGGTTGCCGCTAAGTATAGCAGCAACCGTTCTTGTGGTTTTGGAGCGACTAAGGTGGGGACAGAGGAAAGATAGGTCTTCAGATCCTGCAGCGCAGCGTCTGCCTCCGGGGTCCACTCCATGGGCCCAGCCTTCTTCAAGATTTTGAAGAACGGCAGGGCGCGTTCGGCGGACTTGGAAACGAACCTGCTTAGCGCGGCAACACATCCAGTCAAACGCCTCACGTCTTTAACTGTCTTGGGTGCTTGAATCTGCTCAATTGCCTTGATCTTGTTGGGGTTGGCCTCTATCCCCCGGTGGGACACAAAGAAGCCAAGCAGCTTGCCAGAAGAAACGCCAAACACACACTTCTCTGGGTTCAGCTTCAAGTTGATCTTGCGTAGATTTGCAAAGGTCTCTTCCAAGTCCTGAATGAGAGTTGATTTGTCCTTGGTTTTGACCACTATATCATCCATGTAGGCTTCAATATTCCTGTGCAACTGGGACTCAAAGCCAATCTGTACTGCTCTCACGAAAGTGGATCCAGCGCTTTTTAACCCAAGGGGCATACATACAAAGCAGTACGTGCCGCATGGGGTTATAAACGCGGTCTTCTCTTCATCTTCTTCGGGCATGAAAATATGGTGGTACCCGGAGTAGGCATCCAAGAAGGAAAGTAGGTCACATCCAGAGGGGGAATCCACAATCTGATCAATGCGCGGCAAGGGGAATGGGTCCTTCGGGCATGCTTTATTTAGATCTGTGAAATCTATGCAAAGCCTCCATTTCCCATTCGCCTTGCGCACCACCACCAGATTCGCCAACCAAGTTGGATGCAACACTCCTCTGACCAAACCAGCAGCTTCGAGTTTCTTGATCTCCTCGGCAATAAATTGCTACCGCTCCAAAGTTTGCTTTCGGACCTTCTGTTTGACGGGTCGGGCATGTGGGCAGACAGCAAGGTGGTGCTCGATTACCTCCCTGGGAAAACCGGGGATGTCAGATGATTGCCAAGCAAACACATCAACATTCGCCCGCAGGAAGGCAACAAGCGCGCTTTCCTATTTGTCATCAAGGGTGGAGCTGATAGTAAATGTACCATCAGCGCCAACCAACCCTACCGGGACCTTCTTCACAGCAGGCGCAGCAACCTTTGATATCTTGCTATTGGAACTCTCCGGCAAATCATCAATAGGCGCAGCACAATCCGAAGAGGCGCGCTTCCCGGATTCTTTGCTGCCGTCCTTGCTAGCTTTCTTCCCTTTCTTGCTTTCCTTGGTGGGAGCAGTAGCTTCCGCGGCCACTGCAGCGACTGCTTCCCGGTACATCTTATCCACGCATATGACTGCGTCCTTCTTGTCTGATGGAACGGAAATGACGCCCATCGGTCCTGGCATCTTTAGAGTGTTGTAGGCATAGTGGGATGCCGCCATGAATTTTGCCAGGGCAGGGCGGCCAAGGATTCCATTGTATGGCAGGGGGAGGTCGACCACATCAAACACGATCTTCTCGGTCCGGTAGTTCAGCTCCCCCCTGAACGTTACCGACAGTGTGATCTTCCCCTTAGGACGACTCCTGCCGGGGTTTATGCCTTGGAAAGTACCGGTAACCTTGAGCTCTTCATCTGCTATCTGGAGCTTGCTGATGACCTTGGCAGATATCAGATTCAACCCGGCCCCGCCGTTAACCAACATCTTTGTGACTTTGAGGTTGCGAATCGTTGGTGAAACCAACAATGGCAAACATCCTACCGCAGTGGTGCGGTCAGGGTGATCCTCTTCATCAAAGATGATGGGCGTGCGGGACCACTTAAGCGGCTTCCGAGAATCTGCCGCCAGCTCCACGGCATTGACCTCACGTGCCCACTGTTTGAGCTGGCGGTGAGAGGAGTGCAAGGACGCACCTCCGTCAATGCATAGGGCGTCAGTGGCCTTCTGGAATTCCTGCTCGCTGGTTTCCTCTTCATCTCCTTCATCACTCCCATTGAGGGAGTCATGGACTAAGGGGTCCTCGGGGCAACGGCCCATTGTGCATGGGCCGGACTGGTGGAGCCGTGTGGTGACCGGAGGCCTGTGAAGCCGTGGTGTGCCCTCCAAGTCAAGGGTGGATGAGATCTCTTTCCTTCTTGTTGTAATCTATCTTCGGTAACCCTAACCCTATCGGTGTCTATATAAACCGAGGGTTGTAGTCATTAGGGGCAGAGCTATCTTCATCCCCCCGTATCCTAGGGTTTAGCTCATACTGATCTCGAGGTAGATCTACTCTGTAAATCACGCTATACAATCAATACAATCAAGCAGGACGTAGGGTATTACCTCTTTGAGAGGGTCTGAACCTGGGTAAACACTGTGTTCGTCGTCCCTTGTTACCCATCGATCCTAGATCCACAGCTCGGGACCCCCTACCCCGAGGTCTGCCGGTTTTGACACCGACATTGGTGCTTTCATTGAGAGTTCCGCTGTTGGATCACCGGAAGGATCGATGGCTCACTTAGTCCTTGGAGAGGACATCAGTTCCTTGGATCTCTTCGTCCCTGGACAACTCTTCGCTTTTTGCAGCATCGTACTGCACGCTGATTCGACCGGCCGTCTTGACCAGGTCGACAACTTTGCTTCTGAACACCGGATTTGATTCGGCAATCTGGAGTACGTTACTGACACGCGGAGGGATTTGGTTTTCACCGGATTCACCACCCCCGCAGGCCTTGCCGTGCCTGCTCCGACGTACACCTCCGATCTGATCTGTGAATCGGCCCCAGTCCACCAAACGGCTTTGAGCCAGGAAGGACTCCCTGAGAGAGGGGACCTTACCCCACCGTCAACCGAACTCGCATCAGCGGAGGATTGATCCCCATCCCTCGAGGCATAACCAGAGGTCAGAAGCCAAGATTCGGTCTTGGCCGAGCTCCTCCTCCACAACACCTTGCCGGCCTCGAGCCCGCACCCTGAGTCGGCGAATAGCGGCTAGGGGTCACCCCCGGCCCAAAACGACCCGACCTCAAACATTGGCGTGGAAGGTGCACAAGGGTCAAAGCACATCCTCAGTTTCCGAGGACAATCCGGTGCCCCTCGAGGTTTCGGTCCCGAGTCCCGAAGATAGGTCCTCCCGGGACCAAGGATCGGTTGAGTCACAGACCGACCTCCGCTTCGTCACCACAAAGTCCGGCCTAGAGCCCTCAGGTCCGGCAACCCTCGATATTTTGAACGAGGCACTAGACCAAATTTAGAAAATGACTATTCAGGAGAACCTGCCCTCCGCCTTCAATCACCGACCCGTCGAGGCGTTCGACAGGGAATTTTGCGACCCACCCACCACCCATTTGGTAGCAACTATCGATGATTTAACCGATATGTTGGACTATAATTCGGAGAATGCCGAATACATGGACGAGGAGGACGTAACCGCGGCTAATGCTGAGGTTGATCCCCCCGTCACGGGCCGCTGGTCGGCCACATCCACCTATGACATTTACATGGTGGACACCCCAAAGGACGGCAACGGCACTCCTGAGCAGGACCGAGGCAAGCCCAGAGATGAGCCTCCCAAACACCGAAAACAGCGCCATCGATCAAAACCACGTCGAAGCCACGCAAGCAACGTAGACTCGGCGGATAACGGCACCGTAAATAATACGGATGACCTCGCCGGAGACGCAGCCAACGAGCATCATCAGGATGACCCCGCGGGGCAGGAGGACCCGCTCAATCCGGAAAGCCACGAAGACTCCGAGGATAGCAACTACCTCCTACTCTCTGAAGAGGAGGCCAGTCTCGGGGAGGACGATTTTATCGTCCCCGAAGACCCTCTAGAGCAAGAACGGTTCAAGCGGAGGCTTTTAGTCACGGCCCGCAGCCTAAAGAAGCAAAAACGCAAAATCAAGGCTGAACATGACACCCTCAGCGACCGATGGACTAAAGTCCTAGCTGCCGAAGAGGGGTACGTCCGCGATCAGCCAACCAGGAGTTATCCTAAACGAAGGCTATTGCCCCAGTTCGATGACAAGGCTATAGAGCCAACACGCCCGACGTATACAAACGCCGAACTGCCAGACCGACCCCCTAGAGGGCGGGACAGGGAATCTGACAAGGCCGAACATCCAGCCGCCCCACCTCGACGTCACGGCAAGGATCAGGTATGGCCCACTTACGAGTACGACCTCCACCATGGCCTAGATGCTCTTGTGGGCCGTACCAGGTCCCTCTATGGACCCAGAGAGGATCTGCCCGCATACCGGGAAGGATACTACGATCGGTTAAACCGAAACGATAGAGTCTGGGAGCAGCAGCAGAGTAGGAGGGCCGAAGACCTCCGTCGCGACATAGCCCGAGTTCGGGGCGCCGCACACCCCCTGTGCTTCACAGAGAGGGTAATGCAGCACCAATTCCCAGAAGGCTTCAAGCCTGTGAACATCGAATCATACGACAGAACCACAGATCCAGCCGTATAGATAGAGGGTTTCCTCCTCCACATCCACATGGCGCGAGGAGATAACCTCCACGCCATTAAATATTTACCGCTCAACCTTAAAGGCCTAGCTCGACACTGGCCGAACAGCCTTCCCGAAGACTCTATAGGTTGCTAGGAAAAGCTTGACGATGCTTTTCGAGCAAACTTCCAGGGCACCTATGTCCGGCCTTGGGATGCTGATGACTTAAATCGCATCACGCAACAACCCGGAGAGTCTGCCCGACAATTTTGGAACCGATTCCTGACTAAGAAAAATCAGATCGTTGACTGTCCGGATGCCGAAGCCTTGGCTGCCTTTAAGCATAGTGTCAAGGACGAATGGCTTGTACGGCAGCTCGGCTAGGACAAACCAAGAACTATGGCAGCCCTTACTTCCCTTATGACCTGCTTTTGCGCGGTCGAAGACAGTTGGCTTGCTCGCAAGAACACCAACCCAGACACACCCGATACCTCCGAGGTTCGGGACGGAAATGGAAATCCCCGACGCAGCAAGAATAAACGTCGCCACAATAACGACGAGGGTGAGGATACGACAGTAAATGTCGGATTTCGAAACCAGAAGTCCGGAACCCGAAAGAAAGCCCCTAAAGGCAACAGTGATGGCCCGTCTAGTCTGGACACAATTCTGAACAGGCCATGCCAGATCCATGGCACATCAGAGAAGCCTGCCAACCACTCCAACCGAAATTGTTGGGTGATCAAACAGGCCGGCAAACTCACAGCCAAAGACTCAGGCAAAAGCCCAAGAAGCGAGGATGATGACGAGCCCCGCAGGCCGAATAGTGGAGGCCAGAAACCCTTCCCTTCTGAAGTCAAGACGGTAAACATGATCTACGCAACCCACATACCGAAGAAGGAGAGGAAGCGAGCGCTACGGAACGTATACTCCATCGAGCCAGTAGCGCCGAAGTTCAATCCATGGTCAGCCTGCCCGATCACGTTCGATCGCAGGGATGATCCCACCAGTATACGCCATGGAGGGTCTGCAGCTCTAGTATTGGACCCCATCATCGATGGATTCCACCTCACTAGAGTCCTAATGGACGGAGGAAGTAGCCTCAATTTGATATACGAGGATATAGTGAAGAAAATGGGGATCGATCCATCAAGGGTTAAACCCAGTAACACCACATTCAAGGGAGTCATTCCGGGAGTGGAGGCCCACTACACGGGCACCGTGACATTCGAAGTGGTGTTTGGATCTCCGGATAATTTCCGAAGTGAGGACTTGATCTTTGATATTGCACCTTTTCGTAGTGGCTATCACACACTCCTCGGCCGAACAACGTTCGCCAAATTCAATGTCGTTCCGCACTACGCATACCTCAAGTTGAAAATGCCGGGTCCTTCGGGCGTCATAACTATCAACGGCAACATAGAACGCTCACTACGAACCGAAGAACACACTGCGGCCCTGGTGGCCGAAGACCACACCGGCCCATACAGGCCCGGATGCCGACCCACTGTAAGGGCTGGCGACAACAGTAAACGGGTTCGAACCCATTCCCCATCATGGGAACCCGCATGCGTTCGCCGCAAATAGGGATACGCGCCCCACGGCACGCCCACAATCTTCACGCTCCACGTACCTCGTCAGCACAACTTCGCACTCAAAATACCATGGGCAGCCGTGAGGCATACATTAATCCGAAGTACATGTTCGGTTAAACCGAACTTTGGAATTACCTCGTCTTCGGATGACCCGGGACCAATTTTGGATACCCCCAAGTTTAAAGCTTCATCGGCTGGGTCCTCGCCCATCAAGGTCTCATTGAAGGTCCCAACCCCCACCTATCAGAAGCAAAGGCACAGACATGCAGCAGGGCACAGTGAAGGCTTCAACTCACGCATCAAGGCCCTGCGTCAACCTTTACTCTATAAATTTTCTTTTTTCTTTCTCTCTTACAAGTACTGCCTTCGCAGTTCGAATTGTACGGTTAGACGTCCTGAGCTTACGAGAAATAATAAAAATACCCTTTATGGTGTTCGGATATCTGCATCTTGCAATTTTTCTGTCCCTTTTCGATTCTCTCCTCGCTCTTCGAACAGCCGGCATGAAAATATTAATCAGTTACGAGTTCAATTTATACATCAGCTCAATATCTTTAAGTCTGGCACTACTTCCCGCTAGGTGTCCGGCGCCTTGGATATTGCACTATATGCATCTATTTCGAACTATGTCTTGGGTCAATAGTTGGGTTGCCCCGCTCCTGTGTTTGCCCCTTATGTTCCACTTGTTCGGCTAAGAGGGCAAAGGGAGAACCCCTGTGATCGTACTACTGGTTCGCTCGGTCAAGTACCTCAGGAGGAAAAAGCCGAAAATTGATCATCATAGTAAGCGCGAACGGGTCTGCGATCCAACGACGAGGTTGGACTCTAAAAATCATTGGCGATTTCGCCGTGTCACACGAAGGGTTCGTATTAACACAAACCATGTGATCAGCAAAGGCAGGCTTCGACCCCCAAGTACATCACAAATACACCGGGGGCTAGTCCCTAGTCCCCATCGTCGAGCTCCTAAGGCTAGGTGAAAGCAGTAAAACCGAATAGTCTGATCGCCTGGTTTCGTTCCTGCACTACTGCCTCCGGGCACCAAGACGTTGGCTAAGGGTAACAGTGCGGAAACAAAACACCCTTCATGATATTCACTTGGGGGATGAAGCCGACAACTGGTAGCTTTCATAACTAAACATACGGCCACACAGGAGTCAAAATTAAATCACTAAGTTCGTCGGGCGCATAATAAAGCATAAACCCCACTTGTTACAAGCTTGCTACATCTACTCAAGCATTACATTTTTCGAACACTGGCCCTCTATCGCCCGCGCTCCGGTCATCACCTGCGTGAAGTACTGCTCGGGGCGGCGATGCTCCTTCCCCTGGGGCGGAGGACCAGTGGCCATCTCCATTGGATTAATCCTTGGCCAATGAACCATGGTCTTCGCAAACGTGAGCCTCGCCCCCTCAAGGCACGCCGACCGCTTCACGGCGTCAATCCGGAGCGGCGCCTCCCGCAGCCTTAGCACAAGGTCGAAGTAGGTGTCCGGAATGGGCTCAACCGGCCACAGTCTGACACAGAGGTCCTTCAAGGCCAGCTCAGACATCCGATGCATCTCCATCAGCTGCTTCATTCGATCGCTGAGGAGGGGAGGACGCTCAGAGTCTGGAAACTATGACCAAAAGAGCCGCTGCATGGAATCCTCCTCGCGAGTGGCATAGTACCTCGCCGCGGCCGCCGCATTCTTCGGGAGTTCAACGAAGACGCCTGCAGAGCGCCAGACCCTCGTCAGCAGGGCGAAACTGTTGCCTCCGAACACACTCTGCAATAAATATTTCTTACCATTGGCAATTTGTGCGGCTTGCCGAAGCTCCTCCCGGACACCTCGGGCGTCACTCCTCGCCTCCTGGAGCTCTTTCTCTGCCTTGGATAGACGGGAGGATTGCTCCTCCCGCCCCTTCTCAAGGGTCTCAAGCTTCTTAGCGGCATCCTGGAGCTCCCCTTGGACCTCAGTTACCCGAGATTCATGCTGCTTAGCAGCATGCTTGGCCTGCTCAAGCTCGGACACCGCCCTCTCAGCGGCTATCCTTTTCTCGGCCGCCTCGGCCGCAGCTTTCTTAAGGGCCTCCTTTAAGCCCTCGACCTCGGCGGCAGCAGCTGCAAGAGCATCAAGATAAAGGATCAGTCAATGGTCCAACCAGTCCCTATCTGGCAAATACACATCTTTTTACATAGCTTACCTTGCGCCTCGTCAAGCCGTTTGTTGACAAGGTCTAGCTCTTGATCGGAAAGCTTGAGCTTCTGATCCATCTCCTCTAACACTGCGGCATTAGCAGCCGCGGCCACGGAAGATGCCTACGTTAGCATCAGAAATGTCGACATTGTTAACCGACCCACCGAATTTGATCCTCTGCAGGTCTCTTCGAAGATCCTGGCAGAGTCTCGGGGGCTGCTATGTATGCGGCCTACTTAAATTAAGAACTATAACCGCATTATGAGGAAGGATCATTACTTGACTTACCTCAAAGCCTGTTAGAAGGCCTTGGATAGCGTCATTCAGTCCGGATTGGACGGACTGAACACTCTGCATAACCGCACCCATAAGGTGGGTGCGGTGCCCTTCAACGATGACGGAGTTGCTCACCAACTCCTCTAGTGTGTCCGGCCAGCCTACCTCTGCCCGTGCAGAGGTGTTCGACGCTGGCGTTGGCTCCCCGCCCCCCTCCCCGCTGGGAGGAATCTATGACCTCGAGGGCCTTGGAGGCTCGGGAGCGGTCGACGGAGGGGGTCCGGATCGCCCGGACTCTTTTCCCTTGTCGGCCAGGAGGGACGCTCCCTCCTGGTCTTCGGTGGCCGAGGTGTTGACCTCGGCCATTATGGCATCTACCTCCCCCTCCGTGTTCAGAGGAGGAGGAGTTCTTTGGGACCGCACCTCCTCAGCCTCTTCAGGGACCAAAGGAGGCGCGGAGTGCACCATAGACCCGCTGTCCGCCAGCTCGGCGGGCGGAGACGTCCCTTCCGAGCTTTGCTTGGTGCGGCACTCATGCGGGGGACTGCAATTCGGAGGGGTTACCCTTCAACTAAAATAAACTACTCAAAGCACAATAGCTGAAAATATAGACACCTTACCTGCTAGCAGGGGGCTTGACCCTGGATCCCTTCTTTGGGAGCTCCTCGGACGCCTCAGACTTCTTGTCATCTGAGCTGTTAGATATAACCAGCTTAGGCCGGTGTCGTCTCTTTGGGGCCAGGGAAGGTTGGACCTCCTCGGCGTCCTTGGACACAGGCCTCTTTTTGGAGTGAGAAGAGGCGCTCTCCTCTTCGTCCTCCTCCTCCTTGCCCCCATCCTGTACGGATGAGGCCGCAGCATCTCCGGACCAATTGTCCGGACGGATCCTGCGGCGGAGGCCCTCCCTAGCCTCCGGTGCCTCTTGCTTCTTGCCCTTCTTAGCGGGCACCTTGTAGGGCACCACGACAAGCATCTTCTCCAGTTTCTCTGATCGGGGCCCCTCCAGCAGCGGCGACGGGCCGTTGATCTTCTTGGCCTTGGTGAGCCAGCCCTGCAGAATCCACATAACCAGGTTAGATTGAATATCACGTAATATGAATATCCGAATACTCTTCGAAGAGACATGCCATTCACCTCCCTTGGGGGATTCGCGGCATCAAGACCGATGTCCTTCCCCTCGGCCGGCCACTCCTTCTGGGGCTGGAATAGTTGGCCCCATATCTTGTCAGGGGTCGTGCCGAAGAGGTGCCGCACAGTGGCCGGATCCTCGGGCTCATGCTCCCACATAGGCTTGGCCCTCTCTTGGCAAGGGAGGAGCCCGCGGTGGAGCATGATCTAGAACACGTCGACCAGCTTCGCATCGGTCACTATTACATTGTCGACGCGCTTCTGCAGCACTTTGGCGTCGGCAACACATCCCCAGTCCGGACTCTTGGTGGTCCAGGAAGCCAATCTGGTGGGGGTCCGGACCGAAAGGCGGGGGCCGCTCCCCATGCGGCCTTTCTCGGCTCGGTGATATAGAACCACTCCTTCTGCCACATCCGGACAGTGTCGATGAAGTGGCCGTTCGGCCACTGGACCCGTGTCAGCTTGCTGATCATGGCCCCTCCGCAGTCCGCGTGCTCGTCGCCGACCACCTTGGGCTTCACGTTGAACACCTTCAGCCATAAGCCAAAGTGCGGCTGGACTCGAAGGAGCGCTTCACAGACGACGATGAAGGTCGAAATGTGGAGGAGGGAGTTGGGGGCTAGATCGTGGAAATCCAGCCCATAGTAAAACATTAGCCCCTGCACAAAGGGGTGCAGTGGAAATCCAATCCCCCTAAGGAAATGGGGGAGAAAAACTACCCTTTCGTCCGGCTTGGGCGTAGGGATGATCTGGCCCTCTTCGGGGGCTCGATGGGCGACATTGGCCGGCAAGTAACCGGCCTCCTTCAGCCTTAGTATATCCTCGTTGGTGATGGAGGAGGCCTCCCACTTCCCATTGGCGCCGGATATGGCCATGGTCGAAGGAGGTAAAGTGGGATTGGCTATGGAAGCAGGGAGAAAGGGCGCTGGACCTCTGAAGGATTGCGAGTGCAGAAGGTAGGAGAAGGCGTGGGATGCAGACTATAGCGCCTCCCCCCCTTTTTATAGAATGTGGGCAGGCTAGAGATCCCTTTTTTCACGCCGTTGGCCTCTCCACTTCCCGATATCTCCACAACATTATGAGCGGGGAGGGGAATCGAGATCATTAACCATATCCCCCGAAAGGCGGGACACGATCTCCACCTCGAAGGGACGGGTCAAGCGTGGCGTCAGCCTCGAGCCGTGCTTCAAGAAATAGTAACTGCTTGGTGTTATGGCCAGAAGCGACTCTTCGTTGAAGGAGAAAAAGTTGTCAGATAAAGGCACTATTTGCGCTTGAGCGATATTTTTATTACTACCTTCGGTGTTAAGTAAAACAACCGTTTCGGACTCCGAACATCACTTGGTACTGAACAGGGGGAAGACTTGCTGAGGAACTCGCCCCGCAAACTGAATACTGGTCGGAATGGACACCAGATACAAGCCTTGGCATTGGAGGCAAGTTCGGGGGCTACTGAGGGAGTCATGGACTAAGGGGTCCTCGGGGCGATGGCCCATTGTGCATGGGCCGGACTGGTGGAGCCGTGTGGTGATCGGAGGCCTGTGAAGCCGTGGTGTGCCCTCCAAGTCAAGGGTGGACGAGATATCTCTCCTTCTTGTTGTAATCTATCTTCGGTAACCCTAACCCTAACGGTGTCTATATAAACCGAGGGTTGTAGTCATTAGGGGCAGAGCTATCTTCATCCCCCCGTAGCCTAGGGTTTAGCTCATACTGATCTTGAGGTAGATCTACTCTGTAAATCACGCTATACAATCAATACAATCAAGCAGGACGTAGGGTATTACCTCTTCGAGAGGGCCCGAACCTGGGTAAACACTGAGTTCATCGTCCCTTGTTACCCATCGATCCTAGATCCACAGCTCGGGACCCCCTACCCCGAGGTCTGCCGGTTTTGACACCGACACCCATCATCGCATCCCTTCTTCTCACGGCCTCTGGCCGGTTTCCCTTGATACTGAGGGGTCATGCCGGTGCGACCTCCTCTGCTACCTCGGCCTTTCCCGCCAGCACCATCTTGGTCTCTCTCTTTGTCACACTTCTCGTACTCAGCTTTCTACTTCTTGATGAGCTGCTCAACTTGATGACACTCTTGAAGATCGTGTCCCTTAGTCCGATGGATCTTGCAGTACGGCCCGTCAGCCTTCTCGGCAAACGCAGCTTCCTGGCAGTCAGCGCACGCGGCAACTTCCTTGCCGGGAGCCTTGGTCTTGGCCTTCTTGCCAGTACTAGGAGTGCTCGCTCCCTCAACAGCCATCACTGCTTTATCCTTGCACTTCTTGTTGCGTTTCTTGTTCTTTTTCTTCTGGTTGGTGGCATCGTCATCGTCCTCTGAGTCAACGTCGACGCCATCTTCTTCACCGGGTTGTCGCCTCCCCTCCTCTATTCGGGCACACTTGTCCGCCAGAGTGTATAGCTGAAAGCACAAGTGCTCCTTGTAAAAACACAAGTGCTCCCTGGGTGATTTTGGTAATTAATGTCAACATATCTCTTGTTGGACTAATATTTTCATCTAGTATATTTCAGATAGTTCAGCAAAGGCGTGGCATGGACAAGAGGATGTGGAACCCCTTCAAGATGCTAAGGACAGAAGATTGGCAAAGGCTCAAGACTCTTCATTTCTATTTCAGTGATCCAAGATCACATTGAGTCCATAGGAAAAGCCAATACTATTAAAAGGGGATGAGGTGTTGCTTAATGGTCTACTTGCTCAAAGTGCTTAGTGATATGCTCCAAATCCCTCAGCCACTTTCTCAAATCCAAATATGTCCTAAACCTAAAGTCAAACTCGGCCCCACCGATTTGATTCATCCGGCGCCATCGAGTTTCCTTGACATAGCCACTGCCAAAAACCCTAATCAGTTCGGTCTCACCGATGGGATCTCGGTCTCACCGAGATGGGCTTGCAAACTCTCTGTTGCCTATTGCAACTATTTCGGTCTCACCGAAATATGCAGTCGGCCCCACCGAGTTTGCTTGACCAACTTTCTGTTTGCTTATTACTAAAATAGGTCACACCGAGTTGGTGTAATCGGTCAAACCGAGATGAGGTTTTACCCTAACCCTAGCACATCGGTCCCACCGAGTTGATTATATCGGTCCCACCGAAAAGCCTAACGTTCACATTTTTTACTGGATCGGTCTCACCGAGTTTACCTATTTGGTCTGACCGAGTTGGCTCATTTGTGTGTAACAGTTAGATTTTGTGTGGAGGCTATATATACCCCTCCACCCTCCTCTTCATCAGTGAGAGAGCCATCAGAACGTGCCTACACTTTCACTACTCATTTTCTGAGAGAGAACCACCTACTCATGTGTTGAGACCAAGACATTCCAATCCAACCATAAGAATCTTGATCTCTAGCCTTCCCCAAGCTGCTTTCCACTCAAATCATCTTTCCACCATAGCCAAATCTGTGAGAGAGAGTTGAGTGTTGGGGAGACTATCATTTGAAGCACAAGATCAAGGAGTTCATCATCAACACACCATCTATTACCTTTTGGAGAGTGGTGTCTCCTAGATTGGTTAGGTGTCACTTGGGAGCCTCCATCAAGATTGTGGAGTTGAACCAAGGAGTTTGTAAGGGCAAGGAGATCGCCTACTTCGTGAAGATCTACCCGAGTGAGGCAAGTCCTTCGTGGGCGATGGCCATGGTGGGATAGACAAGGTTGCTTCTTCGTGGACCCTTCGTGGGTGGAGCCCTCCGTGGACTCGCGCAACCATTACCCTTTGTGGGTTGAAGTCTCCATCAACGTGGATGTACGATAGCACCACCTATCGGAACCACGCCAAAAATCTCCGTGTCTTCAATTGTGTTTGCACACTCCAATCCCATCCCTTTACTTCCTTGCAAATTGCATGCTTTACTTTCTACTGCTCATATACTCTTGCCATGCTTGCTTGAAATGTATTGTGAATGCTTAAACTTGTGCTAAAACTCCACCTCAACTTGAAGAACTTAAAAACTGCTACTTTTGCTTGTTGAGGGTCTAATCACCCCCCCCCCTCTAGACCCCTCTTCTCGATCCTTTCAATTGGTATGAGAGCATTGGTCTCCATTGCTTTGGTTTAATCGCCATTGGAGGAAGATGGATGAGTCTACGATTGGGAGTATTAGACATAGAGTACCTATACTTGATGGAGAGTTCTATCATGCTTGGAAAAATAAGATGCTTGAGATTTTCAATGAATATCACTTGAACAAGTACATTACTACCCCTTGTGCGCCTCCTATTGATCCTTTGCATCCTACCCCCGATGAGTCTCTTGACATGATCCGCAACCTTAGAACTGTTAATCTTATCATTAGAGGATTGTCTAGAAACTTGATTGCTTGCTTGCCTACTCTTGAATGTGCTTACACTATATGGAGATACCTCGAGGAACGCTTTCCAAACTATTCCTTGAAAAATCTAGATGAGTTTCTTCAAAAGTCCATTGCTTTAAGTAAGATGAATTCTAGTGATCCTAAGTTTGGTGATTGTCTATTTGAGCTTCGTGACCTCATGAGTGCCAAAGGAGATGTTGGAATCATTAGTGACATTATCTCAAGTCATTAGGATTCATAAAGATGAACATTGTCATGGTTGTCAATCTAATGAATTACCCTCTCTAGGTAATGATCATCCATATGATTATGATGTCGAACATGGATATTATGACGGGGATGATGATAGTGACTATGATCTTGATGAATCTATGAGACACTTTGGTCTTATGGCTAACCTTCGCGGCTACATGGCCGAAGGAAAGGAATGGGTTCTTGATAGTGGATGTATCGATCACATGACCGGAGACAAGGATATGTTTCGTGAGATTGCTGAAAACGACGGCCCTCGAAAGTATGTCACTTTTGGTGATAACTCAAAGGGTAAACTGGTTGGTCTTGGTAAGGTGGCCATCGCACATGACAGCTCTATCCAAAATGTTATGCTCGTTGAATCTCTTGGCTACAATCTACTTTCTGTATCTAGACTAGCTGATTTCGGTCTCAATGTTCTATTCACTAAAGTAGATTGCCAAGTGTTTCGAAGAGATAATCATAATATGGTCTTTACCGGTATACGTAGAGGTGATCTATACATTGTTGATTTCACTAAAAAGGCTCGACCTAGAACTTGCTTAATTGCTAAATCTTCTAAAGGTTGGTTGTGCCATAGAAGGTTAGGCCACGTGGGCATGCGAAATCTTGACAAGCTTATCAAAGGTGATCATATCCTTGGTGTTAAAGATGCTGTATTTGACAAGGATAGACTTTGCAGTGCTTGTCAAGCAGGAAAACAAGTTGGAGGAAGTCATCCCGTGAAGAACATTATGACCACGAGAAGACCGATTGAGCTACTTCATATGGATCTTTTTGGTCCCAATGCCTACAAGAGCCTCGGTGGTAACTCCTTTGGTTTGGTCATTGTTGACGATTTTTCACAATTTACGTGGGTGTTCTTTTTTGATGATAAATCACAAGTCCAAAAGATCTTCAAAAACTTCGCTAGGAAGGCCCAAAATCAATTTGAAGTGAAGATCAAGAAGGTTTGCAGCGACAACGGAACGGAGTTCAAGAACGCAAATGTGGATACCTTTCTTGACGAAGAAGGGATTTCACATGAGTTCTCGGCTACATACACACCTCAACAAAATAGAGTTGTTGAGAGGAAGAACCGGACAGTCATTGAGATGGCGAGAACGATGCTTGATGAATACAAGACGCCAAAACACTTTTGGGCAGAAGCGGTTGAGACAGCTTGTCATGCAAAAAATCGTCTATATCTTCACAAGCTACTCGGCAAGACGGCATACGAGCTTCTCACCGGTAACAAACCCCAAGTTGGATACTTTCGAGTATTTGGCTCAAAGTGCTATATTCTGGATAAGCATCATCGTTCAAAATTTGCTCCTAAATCTCATGAAGGTTTCCTACTCGGTTATGGCTCAAACTCTCACACTTACCGTGTCTACAACAATTTCACCCGAAAGGTTGAAGAGACGGTGGATGTGAAGTTTGATGAATCTAATGGCTCACAAGTAGAGCAATTGCCAATTGATGTAGGTGACAAAGACCCTTCGGAAGCAATACAAGACTTGTCTATTGGCAAGATTCGCCCAACGGAGGTGAAGGAGAGTACTCGTCTGTTCAAGTGGAGGCCTCAACTTCACGACAAGGTGAACCACAAGTTGACTTGGAGGCATCCACAAGTGGAACACGACAAGATGAAGGAAACGAGGATGTACAACAAGATGAACCTCATCGACCTCCTTCGCCACCTCCACAAGAGAACATCAACGCCAACAACAATGAAGAAAGACAAGAGGAAGAACAAGATGATGAAGAGGATGTTCCACCCCGACCCAAACAAAAGCTCTCGCGAGTTAGAGCAAGAGTTTCAAGAGATCATCCCGTTGAACAAATCTTCGATGACATTCAAACCGGGAGAAATACTCGATCTAAGTCTTGCTTAGCTAACTTTTGTGAACATTATTATTTCATCTCTAACATTGAACCTATGAAGGTTGAAGAAGCTCTTGATGATCCGGATTGGGTGAACGCTATGCATGAAGAGATACACAATTTTGAGAGGAATCAAGTATGGACGCTTGTTGAAAAGACAGATGAAAAGCACAATGTCATTGGAACCAAATGGGTGTTTCGGAATAAGCAAGATGAAGATGGACAAGTTGTACGCAACAAGGCCCGTCTCGTCGCCCAAGGGTATACACAAGTCGAAGGTATGGACTATGGTGAGACATATGCCCCCATTGCTAGACTTGAGTCCATTCGCATCTTACTTGCTTATGCCAATCATCATGATATTACATTATATCAAATGGACATTAAAAGTGCCTTTCTAAATGGAGAAATTGAGGAGGAAGTTTATGTTAAACAACCTCCTGGCTTTGTTAATCCTAAGAAACCTAATCATGTTTACAAACTTCACAAAGCTCTTTATGGTCTTAAACAAGCTCCTAGAGCATGGTATAAATGCTTGACAAAGTTTCTTATTGAAAAAGGCTTTGAGATTGGGAAGATTGATTCCACACTTTTTACTAAAAGGGTTAATGGTGAATTATTTGTATGCCAAATTTATGTGGATGATATCATATTTGGTTCGACTAACCCTCATTTTAGTGAAAAGTTTGGAAGGCTAATGTCGGAGAAGTTTGAGATGTCTTTGATGAGTGAACTCAAGTTCTTTCTTGGTTTGCAAATCAAGCAAACTAAGGAGGGTACCTTTGTTTCCCAAACAAAGTATACCAAGGACTTATTCAAGAAGTTCAACATGCAAGAAAGCAAAGGTATGAAAACACCCATGCCTACTAGTGGACATCTTGACTTGACAAAGGATGGCAAACCGGTTGACCAAAAGGTTTATCGCTCTTTGATTGGTTCATTGTTATATCTATGTGCCTCCCGTCCCGATATTATGCTAAGTGTGTGCATGTGTGCACGATATCAAGCGGCCCCTAAGGAATGTCATCTTAAGGCTGTGAAAAGGATAGTGAGATACCATACACCAAACTTTGGCATTTGGTATCCTAAGAGGTCTTCTTTTGATCTTGTTGGCTACTCCGATTCGGACTATGCCTGTGACAAGGTTGATAGAAAGTCCACTTCGGGTACTTGTCAATTTCTTGGTAGATCTCTTGTGTCTTGGTCCTCCAAGAAACAAAACTCGGAATCCTTATCCACCGCCGAAGTGGAATACATTGCTGCCGGTTCATGTTGTGCTCAATTACTTTGGATGACCCAAACTCTTAAAGATTATGGGATATATGTGAAACATGTTCCATTGCTTTGTGATAATGAAAGTGCCATTAAGATTGCTCACAATCTCGTGCAACATTCTCAAACTAAGCATATTGAAGTTCGTCATCATTTCATTCGAGATCATGTTGCTAAAGGAGACATCGATCTTAAGCATGTTCGTACCGATAAGCAATTGGCGGATATATTCACCAAACCGCTTGATGAGAAAGTATTTTGCCATTTGAGAGGTGAATTGAACATCATTGATGCCTCAAACTTGGAGTAGAAACTCCATTTGGATACACGCAAGGCATGAGCCTATGACAAATCCTTGATATTTCTCTTATGATGATGATCATATGTCTTGAATCTATACTTGTACCCTTGCATGCTATCTAACCCTTGTAGGTACTTGGATGAGTCCAAATCTATGAGATTGCAACTCACTCTCATCTTGAGCAATCTCTACATCACCAAGTCTCTACAATATGGTGGTTGAAGACAAGGAAGCATGAATCCTTTCAACATATCCTTTGACAATTTTGATATATCAAGCTTCATGATTGTCATTTTGGATACACAAGTGCTCTTCCTTGCAAAACTAACCCATGTAGGTAGATGAACTCAAAATACAAGTGGTGCTCCCAACTCTTGATGAACTACATCAATCTTGAGCATCCTATACAAGTTCAACTACATGATCAAGGTCAACACCACCACCCAAGGTATGCTATTCCATCTTAGAGGAGCTTTACCCCAAGTCATGGGTCAAAGCATCTCAACAAGATGTGAAAACATCAAAATGCTTAAACGATAAATGGTAAACCCATTTTGAGCTTAAACGATGAGTATGACCTATGATAAAGTGTTATCACTTGACTCCTAAGTCAATATACTCTAACATAGGTGACTCTGTCGCTGACCAACTCTAGATGAAGTTCTCTAGTGTTTCTTTGTGTTCTTGCATTTGTCTCTTGCTTGCTTGTTCCCCTTTCAAAAAAAAAACTTCATCTAGATTTCAACTCTTTTAGTTTGTTATTCTCTGCATCTAATTCATTGCAAATCTTTCAGTGAATACCTTGCAAATCCTTGTGAGATCTTATTTGCCAAGTGAGCTGAGATGACAAAAAATTTCCTCCGTATTGAACTCGGCCTTACCGATTTCTGCCTATCGGCTAGACCGAACTACAATTTACATTGTAGTTTGTTCATCGGTACAACCGACAAGGACAAACCCAGTCTGACCGATATGCATCATCTATGACATAGCTAACTCGGTGTCACCGATGAAAATGAATCGGCATTACCGATTTCACTACTAAGAAAACATTTTGGCATTACAATGTTAGTTCTTCTCCAGCTCCATTCGATGATTCTTTTCCTCTACTAGCATCTTAAACTACATGCTGCTGTGAACTGTGACTCAAGGATCAAACCTATTTGACTCATGCTCCAGAAGATCCCTTCTTGGAAATTGATGTCAAAGGGGGAGAGAGAGCACACATCAAAGCTTATCACATAAGAGAGAAGCACATCTAAGCTTCTCCAGGTGCTTATTAACAATAGAGGAGAGAAGTCACATGTCTTTAAGAGGGGAAAGACATGTTAATACCTAGTTGATTGTACTATTTCTTGCTCTAATTTTCTATTACCCTACCTTCTCCCATTATCCAATATCAGATTCAGGGGGAGAAATATCCAAGGGAAGAAAATCTTTGGAATTCATTGCATATCTTTAATCCTTGGGGACATGTCTATACTAAATTAAGAGTACTAAGTACTCACTCACTACATGTCATCCCAGCCTTGGCACTCTTGTGTTCTTCTGAGTTTGCTCTGTTTAGTGGTGCTTCTGTGTTATCTAACCCTGTTTTCTCAGAGTCATCTCTTCCAAAGCTAGCTCAAGACCACAAGGTAAGTATATGCATCACACTCATGTGCATGATGATCTCTTGCTGATGTACATATTGTTTGCAAGAAGGACTCATGAACATGAAGGTATACTCTCTGTATCTACATCTTTTGCTCTGATGCATATAGCCAAGATACATGTAACTCATTGCTTGCTCTGACATGTTTATGCACTCACATGTTCTTATATTCTATCTTCACATGATTGCATACATGTAGGGGGAGTTTATGCATGTTACATGTCCTTCCAAAGCTTTACTTGTTACCTTTCTTATCTTTATCTAAAGCTTTGATGTATGTTGTCATCAATTACCAAAAAGGGGGAGATTGAAAGCACAAGTGCTCCCTGGGTGATTTTGGTAATTAATGTCAACATATCTCTTGTTGGACTAATATTTTCATCTAGTATATTTCAGATAGTTCAGCAAAGGTGTGGCATGGACAAGAGGATGTGGAACCTCTTCAAGATGCTAAGGATAGAAGATTGGCAAAGGCTCAAGACTCTTCATTTCTATTTCGGTGATCCAAGATCACATTGAGTCCATAGGAAAAGCCAATACTATTAAAAGGGGATGAGGTGTTGCTTAATGGTCTACTTGCTCAAAGTGCTTAGTGATATGCTCCAAATCCCTCAGCCACTTTCTCAAATCCAAATATGTCTTAACCTAAAGTCAAACTCGGCCCCACCGATTTGATTCATCCGGCGCCACCGAGTTTCCTTGACATAGCCACTGCCAGAAACCCTAATCAGTTTGGTCTCACTGATAGGATCTCGGTCTCACTGAGATGGGCTTGCAAACTCTCTGTTGCCTATTGCAACTATTTCGGTCTCACCGAAATATGCAGTCGGCCCCACCGGGTTTGCTTGACCAACTTTCTGTTTGCTTATTACTAAAATCGGTCACACCGAGTTTGTGTAATCGGTCAAACTGAGATGAGGTTTTACCCTAACCCTAGCACATCGGTCCCATCGAGTTGATTATATCGGTCCCACCGAAAAGCCTAACGTTCACATTTTTTACTGCATCGGTCTCACCGAGTTTACCTATTCAGTCTGACCGAGTTGGCTCATTTGTGTGTAACGGTTAGATTTTGTGTGGAGGCTATATATACCCCTCCACCCTCCTCTCCATCAGTGAGAGAGCCATCAGAACGTGCCTACACTTCCACTACTCATTTTCTGAGAGAGAACCACCTACTCATGTGTTGAGACCAAGACATTCCAATCCAACCACAAGAATCTTGATCTCTAGCCTTCCCCAAGCTGCTTTCCACTCAAATCATCTTTCCACCATAGCCAAATCTGTGAGAGAGAGTTGAGTGTTGGGGAGACTATCATTTGAAGCACAAGAGCAAGGAGTTCATCATCAACACACCATCTATTACCTTTTGGAGAGTGGTGTCTCCTAGATTGGTTAGGTGTCACTTGGGAGCCTCCGTCAAGATTGTGGATTTGAACCAAGGAGTTTGTAAGGGCAAGGAGATCGCCTACTTCGTGAAGATCTACCCGAGTGAGGCAAGTCCTTCGTGGGCGATGGCCATGGTGGGATAGACAAGGTTGCTTCTTCATGGACCCTTCGTGGGTGGAGCCCTCCGTGGACTCGCGCAACCGTTACCCTTTGTGGGTTGAAGTCTCCATCAACGTGGATGTACGATAGCACCACCTATCAGAACCACGCCAAAAATCTCCGTGTCTCTAATTGTGTTTGCACACTCCAATCCCATCCCTTTACTTTCTTGCAAATTGCATGCTTTACTTTGCGCTGCTCATATACTCTTGCCATGCTTGCTTGAATGCTTAAACTTGTGCTAAAACTCCACCTCAACTTGAAGAACTTAAAAACTGCTACTTTTGCTTGTTGAGGGTCTAATCACCCCCCCTCTAGACCCCTCTTCTCGATCCTTTCAATAGCTCATTCACAGTCTTGGGCAACCGAATGTTCATTTTGGAACGTATCCTGCGGTTGCGCACGTTGGACTGGAACGCACTATAACAGCTGCTGGATGGATGTCTGGAATGTTCCGTTGCACCCGGCTGAACCTCCGCATATACTTCCACAAACTCTCTCCTTCCTTTTGTGGGAGGAGCTGCAAGTCACTTGGCCGCCCTGGTTCTTGATGGCCGCCCATGAAGGCGCCAATAAACTCATGGCACAGATCAGCCTAGGTCGAGATGGAGTTCTCTGGCAAGTGCATCAGCCACGACCTCACGTTTGGCTTGAGTGCCAAAGGGAAGTAGTTGGCGAACACCCTCTCGTCCCTTCCTCCGGCAGCTTGAACAACGATGGTGTAGATGCTCAAGAACTCTGCCGGGTTCAATCTTCCATCGTACTTTTCTGGTATCTCTGGTTTGAACGTACGGGTAGATGGCCAATGGACTTGCCGCAGCTCACGAGTGAAGGCGGGGCACCCAACCTCGAAAGGCAGGTACCCGCCCTCACCGGGCATGGGTTCGTCGATGTCGGGGCCATTGCGCCTATCAGACTGGCGGCGGGTGTCGTGGTGTCGCTCGATGGTGACGCGCGCATCTTCCCTCTGCCTGTCTTCCAGGACCCGTCGTTGGTCTCGACGTGTCTGAGGATCAGACGAAGCCATTGATACATCGTCGGGTTCTTGGTCGCGTGGCCCTGGTTGCGGCCCTTGCGCTGGCTATCGTGGAGGGGACTGCACCGTCGGAACGGCTCCCTCGGTGCGGCCAGTGGCTTGGGCCATTGGTGGAGGCCGTGGCGGGCCTGCCTGCTGTAATCCTCCTGCCTCAGCGAAACCAATCAAGCTCTGGATAGTGGCCCTCCACTCATCCATTTGATTGGCCACTAGCGGAAATCTCAACAAGAGCTGGGCCCACGCCATGGCCTCTGAAGTGGTGCTTGGCATGGACGACGACGCGGATCGTGACATCGCCCGACTTCTGATGGTGCCCGTAGTGGCGGTGCCATGTTCTAGCCGCCACGAGCCAGTCGCAGGGCGGCGTGACGATGAGGCGGATGTGCTTGGGGGTTGACGACCCCATTTGGCGCATCATCTCGTCTAGCTTGCCCTGGGGGTGGCGCGGGCCCTATGGCCGCACCCGCGGCGGGGGCAGCTAGGAGGTTACAGTCCGCATCAGGGCGAGCGCCACCGCTACGGCTGTCTCCCTCGGCGAGGTGGGGAGGCGGAGATGGAGCGTTCTCCCCACCCGCACCTTGCGGGGCATGTCCGCCGGGTTGTTGTTGGTGTCGCCCTCCTCCTGTGCCTCCTGCTCTTGCTTCAGCCGCAGGGGGAACGGTGATGGCATCGCCTACGCCAGTCACGTTCCATGCGGCGTCGGCGTTCCCATGTTCCCCCGTAGCCCCCACGGCATTAGTGGCCGCATGCGAGGGAGCCTTCGAGGTAGATGGGTGAGCTGTAGCACCGGATTTCTTTTTGGGCACCATGGATGATGAAGCCATTGATGAAGAAAACGATGATGAAGATGACGCGCTGCTCACACATTCAGGTTCGTGCAAGCGCTGCCCCCTACCTGGCGCGCCAAAGATGTCGTGGTATCACACGGCCACCTATGGGGCCATCGGCCCCTTATGGTTCGGCAAGGGGGAAGAGCACATTGCACAAAGAGCGGAAAGCACAGAGCAGCACGGCAACGATGACACGGGCAGTTTTACCCAGGTTCAGGCCGCCGTGAGGCGTAAAACCCTACTCCTGCTTTGGTGGATTGATGGAAGGACCGTGGTGGAGACGCAGCGCTCTAGCCCGGCAAGGTCGCCTCAGGGCAAGAGCAGCTATGCGCGTACAAGTGTACAAGGGTCCGAATCCTTTCTAAGGTAGCCACAGCCCTCCTTTTATAGGTCAAGGGGTCAGCACAATGGCAAAACAGTCATTATGCAGTGATTAGATAGCCACAGTGTTATCATACCTAACTCTGCAGACAGGACAGGGTGCATTAAATGCGCCGCTTAGTGTCACATCGTGGGGTAGCCCGGCAAGCCTTGTCGTGCCATTCAGCCACCTTTTCGCCTGCCCGCGTGACACGTCGCCTGAACGGGTGTCATTTAGGGATGATCTTCCTCAAAAATGGCCTGCCACGTACCAAGTAACAGCCACTTAGTCACTTGGTGGCTCGACACCGCACCGATGGGTGACTTGCGTTGCTGTGAGGTGGAGCGGTGGAGCTTTGGCGGGGTAATCCACCCTTGGCTTCCCCGGCAAGCCTATCGGGGGAGTCTTGAGGCTTGTCTTGGGGTAACCTCGACCCCGCCAGGCTCGCCTGTCCGGCAAGGGAGGTTTTTCCTTAGTGATATCTTGCTTGTTTGGTTGGTCTTGGTCTTCTTGATCCACCCTTTGATTTCTCAAAGAGCCATCTCTTCTGCTTGGCCTTGTCTTGAATGTCACAGCTTTGCTCTTGAGCCTGTGTACAGTCCGGGCAACACACCTGGGGGTTTATTGCACCGACAACTAGTGATGAAAACTATGATGAAATTGCTATTAATCATGCTAATCAATATGAAACGAATGACAACGATAAGAAGGAGATTGAGTGTCTAACTAAAGAACTAAACACTCTTAAGTTAGCTCATGAAACAACTCTAGAGGATCATAGTGAGATCCTAAGGACTCATGAGAAGCTACGCTTCGAGAAGCTAAATTTAGAGCAAGAGCATGGGTTCCTAAAAGCAATCAATGATGATCTTCAAAAGAAGAGTTCTTCTTACATTGCCAAGCGTTTACTCTTGTCTACTTATATGCCACAAGTAAAATCTAGCAACAAGAGCAAGAAAGATTCTTCTTCTAGCAGTAACAATAATCATGTTAAATCCAATATTGTTGCTTCTAGTAGTTCTCTTGATTCCACTAATGATTCTCTTAGCTAAGTTACACTTGAGCAAGAAAATAGCTTATTGAAGGGAATTATAGAGAAAGGTGTTTACAAGAGCCTTGCCGTAAGTAAGCAATTTGAGGAAATTGTACGCAAGCAAGGAAGGCACCGGAAGAATCAAGGTGTTGGTTTTGAACGAAAGTTCAATGCCAATGGAGTTGAGTGGGAATAAGATCAATACCCCAAGATGAAGTTTGTTCCTCAACAAGAGAAGTACGACCCCACTTCTTTCAAAGGAACACAAGCTCAAGATGATCTTCCACCACAAGACCACAAGCTAAAAGGCAAGGACAAGATTCAAGAAGAGATTGATTCATTTGAAGAAGCTCCTAAGGCCATGGTCAAGTGGGTTCCCAAGACTACATCAATTTCTACTTCATCAAGTACGACTACAACTCCAAGGATTCCCATCAAGTTTGTGGATCCCAAAGAAGAAGAACTAGAGAGTTCTTGAGGGTGACTCCGCCAACATACTTCACTCATATTCATTTTGGCAAGGACAAGTGCAATCAACTTTCATATCTTGCACTAGTTCAAAGAGTCACAAACCCTCTTGTTGGTAAGACAAGGGACAAGGTAACCTAATGCTTTCATGGACATCATCATGTGTGTGTTTCACTCTATGTCTATGGATATCCTTGTGTGTTCCTTGTGGAACTAACCCGTGTAGGTATTGAAAGTGCAACTCACTCCAATGGATTGCTCCAAATAATCTACATTGAGCATCCACATCTTCAACACCTACATGAAGTCATCATCGACAAAACCCAAGGTTAGTTCATCCCTCTGAGGGGGGATATCACATCTAGGGGGAGCTTTGCTCAAAGAATTGAGCTAAAGCAACTCTAATGATGTGAACACAACAATGCTTTATGTAAAAGTGGTAACCCCACTTGTGCTTAAACGATGAGTATGACCTATGATCAAATGTTCTCATTTGACTCCTAAGTCAATATACTCATATATAGATGACCTAGTCATCGCCAATTGCTTGATAGATGCTAGAGTGTTTGTGCATGCTTTGCCACATGTTTTATTTGCCATCTTATTGTGTGAGCATGTTGGTTGCATAATTTTCTCCATTCGAGGACATCCATTTGTTGCTTTGATTTTTTTTTGCCAAATGGATGGACAAGAATGCTTAAGTACTCCCTCTAGCTATCTATGCTTTTTCTCGTCTCAAACTCTATTCATGCTACATCACAAAGTTTGAACAAGTCGAATTCGGACCCTCCGGGTGAGGAGCACTCGGAGCCACCGATCCGTCAAGGGCTTAACTTCCAAAACCTCTTAATGCCTTTCGGTCAGACCAACTCACTCCTATTCGGTCTCACCAAAATCATTAAGTTGATCTAGGTTTTCAATCTTGGTGCAACCGATTAGAACCATTCGGTCACACCGAGTTGCAGCAACTGCTAGCAGTTTTGCATCTCGGTGCCACCGAGTAGTTCCACTCGGTCACACCGACAGTTTCTGGGTATCTGCGTACCCGTACGGTTGAAAATCACTTCAACCGAATGAGCCCGCGCCCCAACACTGCCGCCCTGGTCTCTGGATCGTCGCCGTCATCGCCAGTGACCTCCTGCCGCTAGTCTCCGCCGTCGTCAACGGAATTCTCACCGCCGTAGCAAATCCGTCGCCAAGTTAGGGTACGGATTTGACCCTTTGTGCTTTCCATAACTCTGATTCTTGCACAAAGTATAATGCCTATGTTCTTCCCACGCATGAGATTGATCTATCCACCGAAAGAATTCCTTAGAATAGATTTGATGCAAAAACTTAGGGTTAGGTTTCCGTTGAACTCATCTCGGACCGACCGATCTGAGGATCTCGATCACACTGATTGGCCCTGACAATTGCACAAGTACAACTCGGTCTGACCAAAGTGTACTGATCGGTGCGACCGAAATCACTTTCTCTGTGAAACCCTAGCATCTCGGAGTCACCAAAATGCATTTCGGTCTGACCGAAACTGTGTGTTTAGACTCTGTTAGTGCTTCGGTGTCACCGAGTTTGTCAAATCGGTAGCTCCGAAATGCTTTCTGCATAAAACTAAAATTAAGTTTTTGTCTCAATATTTTTGCAAAATAAGCTGCACTTTGTGATGCTCATCCATTCTATCTATACCCAACTATTCACAGGGTCAGTTTCAGCAATGTCAGAGGGCAGTGATAGCCAGAACAAGTCTGAAGAGCAGGTCAACCTTAGTGAGGGCACTAGTCCCTCAAACAGCTATGATGAGGGGAGCAGAAGCACTCCCAGCAACTTGCCTAAGGCAGCAACCAGGACAAGGAAGAAGAGACCATCTGAATCTGAGGATGAGGATTTTGTTATTGAGGAGGAGGTGACCTCCAAGAAGAAAGTACTCAAGAAAGAGTATGCTATTGATGCTGCAACAAAGCCTGGAATGCAGAAGAAAGCTCCACCTAGGAGAGCTCCAATGTCAAAACCCAGAAAAGTTCCAACTCAAGAAACCATGGAGTTCACTCTTGAACCAAGAGAGGAAGAGGCTGCTGGAGGAAAGAAGAGGAAGGAGAGAGTCAAAAAGACCATTGCCAGAGTAATTGGTAAACCTTCTATGATGAATGATTCTGATGAAGAAGAGGAGGAGGAAGAGCCTGTTGCACCTCCTGCAAAGACTCAGAAGCTTATGGGGGATGCCATAAGGACTGGGGCTGCTCCATCTAAGCCCAAGTCTGCCCCCAAACCTTCAGCTCAAGCTCAAGCTCCCAAGCCTTCTGCACCAAAGAGATCAACAAGAAACATTCCTGCTGCTGAAAAGAACAAGGCCCCAGTGCCTGAAGCTCAAGAAGAGGAAGAGCCACTAGTGCTCAGAAAGCTCAAGCCAAAGATTCCAGATCATAGTGATGATCATCCAGTGGCAGAAAATATGAAGCTAAGAAAGGATGCAGGTCTGAGACTTTGGAGACAGACTGATCCCTATGCCACTAGGAGGAGAACTGATGTGGACTATCGCTTTCACACATAGGAACAGCAAGATTTTTATGAGACTGTCCTTTTGGACAAGAAGCCCATTGTGTGTGACATGAGATGGGTTGACTGGAAACACATTGATGACAATGAGGACTATTTCCCAAGTGTGCATGAGAGCTTTACAATGAATGGTGTGGACAAGTTTGTTGGTCAGAAGTTGACTAAGTGGAACGATGAGATGATCATGCAATTCTATTCCACTGCTCACTTCTACCCTGATGGAAAGATTGTCTAGATGACTGAAGGAACAAGATATCAATCTACTATCTCAGAATGGGCCAAGTTGATCAATGCCCCAGAGGAAGAGGAGGATGATATTGATGTGTATGCTAAGCCTAGGAAGGATCACAACTCCATGGCTAATATGTACAAACCAATTCCTGATGAAGATTTGGAAACTCACAAGTTTGGATCAATATACCATCTGCTTGCTGGTTTGACCACAATCAACACTATATTGAGGCATACACTTTTGCCCAAGTCAGGAGATCATAGAATGATCCGTGGTCACTCCATCAACTTGCTTCACTTGTTTGATGTTCCTCAGAAGTTCAAGGTGATGAGCTTGATTGTAGAAACTGTGAAGAGAACAGCTGCTGATCAGAAGAGATCTTGTGGATATGCCCCTCACATTCAAATGTTGATCAATTCCAAGATGGGAACCGGGACATATCTTATTGACAGAGAGCATCTTCCCCTGAGGCCAGATTTTGAGGACAATGAGGTTGTCATGGATGCATCACATCCCACCTCTGTTGAAGCCCAGGAGAAGAGAGAGAAAGCAAAGGCTGCAAAAGCAGCAAAGACAGCAAATGCACCAGATGCCTCCACAGTGATGCTCAAGACCAAGCAAGATCAACTCAGTTATCTGCTTGAGGCTACCGTGAGAATTGAGAAGGGCTTGGCCACCTTGACTCAAAACCAGGAAAGTCTTGAGAGGATCATTGAGACAAAATTTCATGACCTAGATGTGAAGGTCACTGAGATACAGACTACTGTGGAGAAGCTCCACGAAGATGCTAAGGACAGGGAGGATAGACCAACTATAGATACTTTCCAGAGAGTGCCAAGGGCGCAAAGGTCATCAGCAGTGCCAGTTGTCAGAGACTCCAGGACTACTATTTCAGCACCTGTAGCAACTGCCATGGTTGTACCTCCAGTGTCAACCCCTCCAGCTCCACAGACTTCTTCAGGGGCATTTGCAGACGTACTCCTCTCCACGCCATCTACGCACACTGGAGCGACAAGCCAGAAGACCCCTTCAGCAGCTCCCGGAGATCGTGCCTAGAGTGCCGAATAGCACTATACATTTTCAAACTTTTTGGTAACTTGTTGCCAAAGGGGGAGAAAGTGTATAGATCTTAGGCTTCGAGAGAGAGAGAGTGTGTTGGTTTTATTTGCTTCTCTTTCCTCTCTTTTTTCATTTGGTTGTTTGATCCCTATGCTACAATTTGTGTTATGCTCGTGAGATACTTGTGATCATGTGTTTGATCATACTACGCTTAATGTGTGTGTGCTTACTTATATATATCCATGAATTTGTGTATGATCAATCACTTTTATCCTTGGTGATGAGTGCATGTTATTTAGCTCTTATCATTTTGAGCGCTCCACCAAGATGTATGTGACATGGAAGAGTGACCCATGATCCTAATCGATTGTGCATTTGCATTCAAAAGAAAATTTAAAATAATGCACAAATTTAGGGGGAGCTCTTGCTTATCACATACTTCTCAAAGCGACGATGTATTTCATTCATATTATCATTTGTTGAAGCTTTGATCTATATGTTGTCATCAATTACCAAAATTGGGGAGATTGAAAGCAACTAATCCCTGGGTGGTTTTGGTAATTCATAACAACATATAGCTCATTGAACTAATATCCATTCAAGTTGAATATTTCAGAAAGTTCAATGATTGGCATGGCATGGACTAGAGATGTGGACCCCTCAAAATGCTAAGGACAAAGATTGGCAAAAGCTCAAGACTCTTCATTTCTATTTTAGTGATCCAAGATCACATTGAGTCCATAGGAAAGCTAATACTATTCAAAGGGGATGAGGTGTTGCTTAATGGTCTACTTGCCAAAGTGCTTAGTGATATTGCTCCAAAACCCTCAGCCACTTTCTCATTTCCACATATGTCCAAAACTCTAAGTCAAACTCGGCCCCACCGAAATGTTCCGTCCGGCGCCACCGAGTTCAGTTGACATAGCCACTGCCAGAAACCCTAGACAATTCAGTCACACCGATACGGATCTTGGTCCCACCGAGATGGCCTTGCAAACTCTCTGTTGCCTGTTGCAATTATTTCGGTCTCACCGAAATGTGCAATCGGTCCCACCGAGTTTGCTTGACATCCTCTCTGTTGCATTGTTGCTTCACTTCGGTCTAACTGAGTTGATGCAATCGGTGCCACCGAGTTGATGTTTGCCATAAGCCCTAGCACATCGGTCCCACCGAGTTGTTCCAGTTGGTCCCACCGAGATTCCTAATGTTCACATTTTGAACTGAATCGGTCTCACCGAGTTCTTCTATTTGGTCTGACCGAGTTGGGTCAAATGTGTATAATGGTTGGATTTTGTGTGGAGGCTATATATACCCCTCCACCCCCTTCTCCATTTAAGAGAGATCCATCAGAACATGCCTACACTTCCACTACTCATTTTCTGAGAGAGAACCATCTACTCATGTGTTGAGACCAAGATATTCCAATCCTACAACAAGAATCTTGATCTCTAGCCTTCCCCAAGTTGCTTTCCACTCAAATCATCTTTCCACCATAGCCAAATCTGTGAGAAAGAGTTGAGTGTTGGGGAGACTATCATTTGAAGCACAAGAGCAAGGAGTTCATCATCAACACACCATCTATTACCTTTTGGAGAGTGGTGTCTCCTAGATTGGTTAGGTGTCGCTTGGGAGCCTCTGACAAGATTCTGGAGTTGAACCAAGAAGTTTGTAAGGGCAAGGAGATTGCCTAATTCGTGAAGATCTACCCGAGTGAGGCAAGTCCTTCGTGGGCGATGGCCATGGTGGGATAGACAAGGTTGCTTCTTCATGGACCCTTCGTGGGTGGAGCCCTCCGTGGACTCGCGCAGCCATTACCCTTCGTGGGTTGAAGTCTCCATCAACGTGGATCTACGATAGCACCACCTATCGGAACCATGCCAAAAATCTCCATGTCTATATTCCGTTTGCCTTCTCCAAACCCTTTCCTTTACCTTCATATGCAATGTTTACTTTCCGCTGCTACACTCTTAGAATTGCATGTGTAGGTTGATTGCTTGACTTGTACTAGTTGCTAAAATCTGCCAACACTTAAAATTGGGAAAAGGTTAGATTTTTATTTGGTCAAGTAGTCTAATCACCCCCCCCCTCTATACCTACTTTCGATCCTACACATAACTATTGACTTTCGTGCTTGCATAGGGAATCACAAACCTTAACACCAACATTCTTACTAAAGCATAATTACTCACCAACATGACTCATATGTTACTATCATCATATCTCAAAACTATTACAAAGAATAAAGTTTATTTTGTCCAATGATCTTCATGAAAGTTTTTATTATATCCCTCTTGAATATCTATCACTTTGGGACTAGTTTCATATGTTGCAATTGCTTTTGACAAGCTCAAATAAATTTAAGTGAAGAACATGAGCATACATTTTTTTCTTTTCTCACAATAATATAAGTGAAGCATGAGAGAATTTCTTGAAAAAATTACTAACTCTCAAATTAATCTAAGTGAAGCATGAGAGCATTTCTTCAAAAATATTAAAGCACACCGTGCTCAAAAAGATATAAGTGAAGCACTAGAGAAATTCCATAGCTCAAAAAATTTAAGTGAAGCATATAGAGCAATTCTAACAAATCATAGCATAATTTTGGCTCTCTCAAATAGGTGTGTCCAGCAAGGATACTTGTGACAAACTAAAAATCAAAACAAGAAAAGACTCATATAATACAAGACGCTCCAAGCAAAACTCATGATATGTGACGAATAAAAATATAGCTCCAAGTAAAATACCAATGGTCGTTAGAAGAAAGAGGGGATGCCTTCCGGGGCATCCCCAAGCTTAGTTGCTTGGTTCTCATTGAATATTAACTTGGGGTGCCATGGGGCATCCCCAAGCTTAGGCTCTTGACACTCCTTATTCCTTCATCCATCGCGATCTCACCCAAAACTTGAAAACTTCAATCACACAAAACTTAACAAAACTTTCGTGAGATCCGTTAGTATAAGAAAACCAATCTTTACTTTAAGTACTGTTGCAAACCCATTCAAATTTTGTTATTGCTTTATATTTACTATATTCTAACTTTGCCATGGCTTATACCCCCCGATAGAATCCATAGATTCATCAAAATAAGCACACAATGCAAAGAAAATAGAATCGGTAAAAAACTGAATAGTCTGTAAATATGCGAATTGTTCTCATACTTACTTAACTCCAAAAATTCTAAAAATTTAGGAAAACGTAGAACATTTCTATATAAATCTTGTGTAAAAAAATTCAGAGTTTTTGGTCACTTCTGTGATTTTACAAAATTCTTATACTGGACGTAAAATTTTATATTTTTTAACAAGATCAAATCAACTATCACCCAACATTATCCCAAAGGCTTTACTTGGCACAAACACTAATTAAGACATAAAAAATACAATCATAACAGAGGAATAATTGTGCAAACACTCAAGAACAGAAAGAAAAAGGTAAAAATAAATTTTATTCATTGGGTTGCCTCCCAACAAGCGCTATCGTTTTATGCCCCTAGCTAGGCATAATGCATCAATGACGCTCACATGAAAGATAAAAATTGAAACACAAAGGGAGCATCATAAAACATGTGACAAACACATTTAAGTCTAACATACTTCATATGCATAGGAATTTTATAAGTAAACTGTGACGCCCCCGGCCCGATCGTGCACTAATCATACACGCACATGCACACGATCAAGCCTAAGGACTCACGGGAAGATATCACAACACAACTCTAAAACATAAATAAAGTCATACAAGCTTTATATTACAAGCCAGGGCCTCGAGGGCTCGAATACATAGCTCGATGGCATACAAGCGTCAGCGGAAGCATCAGATATCTGAGTACAGATATAAAAGAGAAACAGAAAGGCCTTTAGAAAGGCGAGGCAAAATAAAACACTACGATCGAAAGGCGAAGGCCTCCTGCCTGGGACCCTCCGAACCTACTCCTGGTCGTCAGTCAACTCGTAGTAGTATCCATCCTCTGGGTAGTAGTAGTAGCGATCGTCGGGGCATCTGTCTCAGGGGGCTCCGTCCTCTGGTCACGTCAAACTGATATGGGGAGAAAAAGGAAAACAAAGCAACCGTGAGTACTCAAAAGTACTCAGCAAGCAAGGATCTACACTACATATGCAACATTTTCAAGGGGAGGCTGTATATGTGGACTGGGCTGCAGAAATGCCAGAATAGAGAGAAGGCCTAGTCCTATCGAAGACTAGCATCTTCAGCGATCTTGCAGCAGTAGAAGAGAGTAGAACAATACCATATAATGTAGCAGTAATAATATCAACCTCACTCAGAGATCCTTTCTCGACTCCCTGCGAGAAAGCAATCCCAGAGCCATAATGTCTTCAAACCTCGTCCTGAGATCCCTTCTCGACTCCCTGCGAGAAGCAATCCCAGAGCCATATATACAGGTCTCATCACAGGTATCCAGTTCTAAATTGTATCAATCAGGATACAACTCCGAGTGTCCTTTACCGTAGGACCGGCTATCGATAGAAGTGTTCTTCCCTGCAGGGGTGCACCAACTTACCCAACACGCTCGATTAACTTCGGCCGGACACACTTTCCTGGGTCATGCCCGGCCTCGGCCAAACGACACATCGCAACCCTACCTACAGCTCAGCAGAGAGGTCCCCGTCGGTCTACATCCTAAGCGCTCAGAGGTCTTGGGCCATCGCCCTGTGCACTCCGAGTCGTTGCGTGCAAGGGGAAGCCAGGCACCAGGGGGGCGCCGGTCCGTCCCGGCCGCAAGGCTGAACTAGACGTCTGACAGAGCTTTCGGCTGATGCTACGATGCAGAACGCCCATACTATGCCCACGTGATGGTTAGTGCTATCAGACCAGAGGCCTGCTCGGATCAAATATCCAAATCGTTAGGACTAGGGCTTGCGGTAACGAGCAGAGACTCACGAAAGATGTGACCCCGTCGCCCCGTCTCGAGGACTTGCGGCAAGGGTTAAGAATGCCCGGCCGCGCCTCGTATTCACCACTCGGGCACCACACTGGCAACCCGCCTTCACATCACACGCGGGTACCCCTCAGGGTCGACCCGCCTTTCCAAGTAACAATGTAAGGTCCAAGTATCCGTGTGTCCATAACATCAGGGAATCCGAGGTATCACCCTCATTGAATTCCCACTCGATGTATCCGTCAAGGTGAACTAGGAGGAATCACCCTCACTGGGTCCACACTTGAGGTGTTGTACGACAGCGTCGTTATCGGAAGCGGTGAAGGAGGAATCACCCTCGATGACCATGACCGAATAACTACTCTACAGAGTTAACATCAGAAGTGCTACATGAGGTTTCACCCTCGACACTCGATAGTAACGCTGCAGTGTCGTTACAACTAAGGGGGGTGATGTGCGGTGTCGGGTCCTGGTCTTCAATCCCATTGATCGGGTCTTCTGACGATCCAGCGCGGCAGTCGGGATAAGTGGGGTCACTGATCGGTCTCTACCCAGCCTAGACTAAACAGTTTAGGATATGTAGGTAATTATTAACAGTAGGTTACAATGAACAGGCTATGCATCAGAATAGGTAAAGCAGCAGCAGCAGTAATTCTAATGCAAGCATGAGGAATTTAGAATGGGCGATATCGGTATGCTCAAGGGAGGGGCTTGCCTGGTTGCTCGGCGGCAAGGGCAAGGTCGTCTATGGTGTCTTCGGGATCCGGAGCTGCGTCGGTCTCGGGGACGACGTCGGTGTCGGGGTCTAACGAGAGAGAAGAGGGGGAGGAAACAGTATAAATATATAGCAAGCATGAGCATGACAAATACGATACACGGTGCTAGGGGTAGTCTAACGCAGCATCACACGTAACAGACGGAGCGGGAGAATATCTGACGATATTTCCCGGGTCTTTGGAATTATCGGACAGAGGATAAGAGGGGAACGGTTGCAAGTTCGGATAGTTAGGGACGCGTGACGGGCGAACGGACCGCGTATTCAGATTCGTCTCGTCGTTCTGAGCAACTTTCATGTACAAAGTATTTTCATCTGAGCTACGGATTATTTTATATGATTTTCTAAAGTTTTTATTAATTTCTGGAATTTAATTAATTATTTAAATTAACATTATCCGAAACAGTGTCTTGCTGACGTCAGCATGACGTCAGGACCAGTGGGTCCCACCTGTCATAGGCTGTTAGGTTAATTAGTGATTAACTAATTAATTTACTGTTTAATTAACACTAACTACTTAATTAAATTAACCTAATCAGGATTAATTAACTAATTAATTAATTAATTAGTTTAATTATTTTTATTTTTTTTTATTATTTTTTTTTTAATTCGTTCTGGGCCGTGGGCCCCGTCTGTCATTGACACAGGGGCATTGGGCCCATTGGTCAGTGGCCCCTCGGCCAGAGCGGGCGCGGGTACGCGGGCGCGGCGCGGTCACGCGGGCGCGGGCATGCCCGGCCGAGCGAGCAGAGGCCAGGGGCGGACCGCGGCGGCCTGGCTCGGCCTCGGTGAGGGCGGTCGCCGGTGCAGCAGCGGCGAAGAGGCGGCGGCTGTCTGCGGGCGGAACCGCGGGATGGGCGAGCGGCGTGCGAGGGGCAGCCGGCCGCGGCGGCTGCTGGCGGGCGTGGCCGGGGGCGCAGTAGCGAGCGGCGAACGCACCGAGCGCGCGCGTGGGCGCAGGCCGGGCGCTGGCGCTGCACGGTGAGCGCGTCCACGGACGCGGCGACGGTGGCAAATGGGGGGGGGCGACGGGGAAGGAGGACGGGGCCCTCACCCACGTTGAAGGCGTACGGGGCGGCGAGGCTCGACGGCGACCGTCGATGGAGAGGCGGGGCGAGGCAGTACGGCGACGGGATCGGGGAGGCGACGACGGTGATCCGCGGGCAGAGTCGAGGGGAAATGGACGATGGCGATGGCTTGGGGAGGCCTCTGCTCGCGTGCGTTGGCGAGGAGGTCGAGGACATCGAGGCGCAGCTCCTGGGCGCCTTCGCGGGGCTCGGGGAGGGCAGTGGGCGCGGATCGATGGCGGCGCGTCGGCGAGCTCGCACAGGCGAGAAGGAACAGAGAGGGGAGAGGTGAGGGGGGGAATCGGGAGGGGGGTTGGGCTAGGGTTACGGTGGGGAGGGGGTTAAGGGAGAGTGGGGGTGGGCCGGTTGGGGTTGGCCTGGTGGGGTGGCTGGCTGGGCCTGGCCCAGTCGGGGGGGGGAAAGGGGAGGTTTTCCTCTCTTTTTTTCTGTTTTCTCTTTTATTTTTATTCCAAAAGACTTTTGTAAAATATGAGACTTGCTCCATTATTTACAGTGCATTATCTGTCACTGCTAGGAATTGGTTTGGGATCCATATCTTTTTGTTTGGATTTTATTTAAATTGAAAAAGGATTGAATAGTGCTATGTTGCTGCTGTTTCTAGTTGTTCGAGTCCTTTTACAATTTCAACTAATGTTGCAATCATTTTTACAAATGCTATGGGAATATTTGCAACATGAGGCACATTTTGGTTTTCCAGTTTGAACAACTTTTATTTTCCACTTTCATTTAAATTTGGATTTTGAGTTAGAAGCTGAAATGCATTATGATGCAAATGATGATCATGCACTGTTAATCATGCTGACTTGGCATTATCAAAATGGGATTACTGTGGCTAACCACCGGGGGTGTTACATAAACAGATTATCAAGGCAAGCAAAAACTAGCATATGCAAGGAAGAAGAAAGAAACAATAGCAATCTCAACATAATGAGAGGTAATTTAGTAACATGAAAATTTCTACAACCATATTTTCCTCTATCATAATAATTACATGTAGGATCGTAATCAAATTCAAAAATATAGGTATCATATAAAGTTTTCTCTTCATGATCCACATGCATAAAAGTTTTATAATCTTCCAAGATAGTGGGATTAGCATCAACTAAAGTCATGACCTCTCCAAACCCATTTTTATCAAAAAATTCATAAGATTGAACACTCTCCAAATATGTGGGATTATTTTTAGCTAAAGTTGACACTCTTACAAACCCACTTTTAATATTATCGCAAGCATATTCATCATGAGGTTTAAATAATTTTTCAAGATCATAAGAATCATTATCACCCCAATCATGATCATTGCAATAAGTAGTGGACATAGCAATATTAACATCCCCAAGCTTGGGGTTTTGCATATTATTAGCATAATTGACATTAATAGAATTTATAATAACATCATTGCAATCATGCTTTTCATCCAAGGAGCTATCCTGAATCACTTTATAAATTTCTTCTTTTAACACTTCATCACATTTTTCAGATTCATGAATCTCAAGCAAAACTTCATAGAGATAATCTAGTGCACTCAAATCACTAGCAATTGGTTCATCATAATAGGATCTTTTAAGAAGATTAGCAAGTGGATGAGGATCCATATCAATAGATTTTTAGCAAGCGAAGATGCAAGCAAATAGAAGGCACATGGCAACACAAGCAAAGATAGCAAACAAGCAAAAAGGCAAACGAAAAAGAAGGCAAATAAAAAAGCAAATTTTTGTGAAGTGGGGGAGATGAAAACGAGAGGAAAATGGCAAAAAATGTAAATTTCAAGGAGATGAGTGATGTGATTAGGAACCTGATAGATGTTGATGATGTCTCCCCGGCAACGGCGCCAGAAATTCCTTTTGATGCGGCTCGAAACTGCGTCGGTATTTCCCCAAAGAGGAAGGGATGATGTAGTACAGCTACGGTAGGTATTTCCCTCAGTTATGAAACCAAGGTATCAATCCAGTAGAAGAACCAAGCAACACTATGTAAATGGTACCTGCACACAAAGAACAAATCCTCGCAACCCAACGCGTAAGAGGGGTTGTCAATTCCTCCTCGGTAAAAAGATAGATTGCTTTGTATGTGTTTGGATAAATAGATCTGAATAAAACATGAAATAAAATATGCAAATAAGAAGTGCACCAAAGTATTTTTGGGTTTTTGGAATAATAGACCTGAAAACAAAGGCGATGAAAAATAGATCGGAAAGCAATATGATAAAAGATAGACCCGGGGGCCGTAGATTTCACTAGTGGCTTCTCTCGAGAAAATAGCACACGGTGGGTAAACAAATTACTGTTGGGTAATTGATAGAAGATCGAATAATTATGACGATATCCAAGGCAATGATCAATATATAGGCATCACGACCAAGATTAATAGACCGACTCCTGCCTGCATCTACTACTATTACTCCACACATCGACCGCTATCTAGCATGCATCTAGTGTATTAAGTTCATGGAGAAACGAAGTAATGAAATAAGAACGATGACATGATGTAGACAACATCTGTTCATGTAGGTATAGACCCCATCTTGTTACCCTTAATAGCAACGATACATGCATGCCTCGCTGCCCCTTCTGTCACTGGGAGAGGACACCGCAAGATCAAACCCATCACAAAGCACCTCTTCCCATGGCAAGAAAAATCGATCTAGTTGGCCTAACTAAACCAAAGATTCGAAGAAGAAATACGAGGCTATAAATAATCATTCATATAAGAGATCAAAGAAAACTCAAATAATATTCATGGATATAGATCTAATCATAAACTCAAAGTTCATCGGATCCCAACAAACACACTGCAAAAAGTGTTACATCAAATAGATGTCCAAGAGACCATTGTATTGAGAATCAAAAAGAGAGAAGAAGCCATCTAGCTACTGCCTAAGGACCCTTTGGTCTATGGTGGACTACTCACGCATCATCGGAGAGGCACCAATGAGGATTATGAACCCCTCCGTGATGGTGTTAGATTGGATCTCGTGGTTCTGGAACTTGCGACGGCTGGAATTGTGTTTCATCGACTCCCCTAGGGTTTCTGGAATATTTGGGAATTTATAGGGTGAAGAGGCGGTGCAGGAGACCTCTGTGGGCTCACAACCCACTGATACGTCTCCAATGTATCTATAATTTATGAAGTATTCATGCGATGTTTACAACAATTTTATATGGTTTTGGTATGATTTGGATGGAACTAACCCGGAGTGACGATGTTTTCAGCAGAACTACCATGGTATTGTTTTTTGTGCAGAAATAAAAGTTCTCCAAATGCAATGAAACTTTTTGACGATTTTTTCCAGAACAAAAGAGGCACTAGAAGCTTTGTGGGAGGGCCAGAAGAGCCACGAGGAGGGCAAAACCCACCAGGGCGCGCCAGAGGGGCCTGGATTGCCCCGATGGGTTGTGCTCACCTCGAGGCCCATCTTCGCGTGATTCCAACGCTGAAAAATCCTATAAATAGAAAAACCATCAGAAATAACCCTATATCAGAAGTTCCGCCGCCGCAAGCCTCTGTAGCCATGAAAAACCAATCTAGACCCCGTTCAGGCACCCTGCCGAAGGGGGAAATCATCATCGGTGGCCATCTTCATCATCTCGGCGGCCACCATGATGAGGAGGGAGTAGTCCACCCTCGGGGCTGAGGGTTTGTACCAGTAGCTATGTGTTTAATCTCTCTCTCTCTCTCTCTCTCGTGTTCTTGATGTCACGATCTTGATGTATTGCGGGCTTTGTTAATATGGTTGGATCATATGGTGTTTCTCCCTCTCTATCTTGTTGTGATGAATTTAGTTTTCCCTTTGAGATTTCATTTTATCGGATTGAATATTTTTATGGATTTGAGAGCACTTGATATATGTCTTGCATATGAATACCAGTGGTGACAATGGGGTATTATATTGATTCACTTGATATATGTTTTGGCACTCAACTCGCGGATTCCCGAGGTGACATTGGGGTAATCTATGCATAGGTGTTGATACATGTTTTCGTCCTTGTTTCTCCGGTAGAAATCTTGGGGCACCCTTTGAGGTTCTTTGTGTTGGTTCAAGTATTATGAATCTAAAATTGTTTGATGCGTATCATATAATTAACTCATGGATACTTGTGGTGACATTGGAGTATCTAGGTGACATTAGAGTTGGGTAATGCGCATCATATGGTGTTTTTTAAGTACAAACTCTTCGATAGATCGAACGGAAAGAATAACTTTGCGTTATTTTAGTATGAACTCTTAAATAGATGGAACGGAAAGAATAACTTTAAGGTGGTTTCGTACCCTACAAACAATTTCTTCTTATGTTCTCCGCTAGATAAGAATTTTGGAGTGATTCTTCATCACACGTTGAGGGATGGTTATATGATCCAATTAGATTAGCATCGTTGAGAGATTGCACTAGCGAAAGTACGGACCCTAGGCCTCATTTTCAAGCATTGCAATACCGTTTGTGCTCACTTTTGCTACTTGCAACCTTGCTATTTTTTATTGTTCCTATTACAAAATCAATATCTACTATCATTACTACACTTGTATCACCATCTCTTCGCCGAACTAGTGCACCTATACAATTTACCATTGTATTTGGTGTGTTGGGGACACAAGAGACTTTTCATTATTTGGTTGTAGGGTTGTTTGAGAGAGACCATCTTCATCCTACACCTCCCAAGGATTGATAAACCTTAGGTAATCCACTTGAGGGAAATTTGCTACTGTCCTACAAAACTCTGCGCTTGGAGGCCCAACACGAGTCTACAAGAAGTTGTGTAGTAGACATCACCCACCAAGGTGCGTCTGGGCTCCTGGGCGTGCCCTGGTGTATTGTGGTCCCCACGGGGATCCTTCGAGGTGCTTTCTTGGCCCTCAAGGTGTCTTCTGGTCCAAAAAAAATCTCCAAAAAATTTCGCTGTGTTTGGACTCCGTTTGGTACTGATATTCTGTGAAATAAAAAAACAAGCAAAAAACGGCAACTGGCACTGGGCACTATGTCAATAGGTTAGTCCCAAAAAATGATATAAAGTTGCTATAAAATGATTGTAAAACATCCAAGAATGATAATATAACAGCATGGAACAAGCAAAAATTATAGATACGTTGGAGACGTATCACCCAACATTTACACCTAATGTTTTTGTGTGTTCACATGATTAAGCTACTGTAGTAATCATGTTTTACAGCTTTTGTTTCAATAAATTGCCAAGTAAAGCCTTTGGGATAGTATGGATGATAGTTGACTTGATTCTGTGCAAAAACAGAAACTTTTGCGCCTAGTAACAGAATTGTTAAAAATCACTAGAGCATCAAGAAATTCTGAATTGTTTTACACATTATTGATATACAAATTTCCTACGTTCTCCTAATTTTTTAGAATTTTTGGAGTTACATAAGTATAGTCATTATTCAGATCTTTACAAACTATTATGTTTTTGACAGATTCTGTTTGCAATGCATAGTTTGCTTGTTTTATGGTTTCTATGGCTTATATTGCTTAATATAAATTATGGAAATTATAGAGTATAGTAGGCATTATGTGGAAACAATTATCAATCTTGTCTTTGATAGTACCCAAGTGAATGGTTTGTTTTACTATACTAACCCATCTCATGAAGTTCCATTAAGTTTTGTGTGATTGAAGTTTTCAAGTTTTGGGTGAGATGTCGATATGAGAAGAATGAAGGGTGGCAAGAACCTAATCTTGGGGATTCCCAAGGCACCCCAAGGTAATATTCAAGAAATACCCAAGCAACTAAGCTTGGGGATGCCCCTGAAGGCATCCCCTCTTTCGTCTCCAACCTTATCTATAACCTCACTTGGAGCTACATTTTTATTCGTCACATGATATGTGTTTTGCTTGGAGCATCATTTTCTTTTAGTTGTATTTGCTTGATGCAATTTAAAATTATTTTTTCATCTCTTACTTCAATAAAAGTGTCAAGTATAGCCTTTACAATGCTTATTTTTCAAGTCTATATGTTGTTGTTTGAAAAAAGAAAGTTTGTTGTTATGTTTTGAATATTTGTGAATAGTTAAAACATGATAAAATCTTGAAATTTTTCCACGGTGAGCTATAACAAATTTTCTACAGTGTGGTAGCTTTTCAGAATTTTGGAGTTAGGGAAGTATGAATATTATTTCACTATTTACAGACTGTCCTGTTTAGACAGATTGCTGTTATGTTTGCATTGTTTGCATATGTTTGCTTGTTTAATGATTCTACTTGAGGATAGGAGTATTGAATATGCAGAGTCATTTAGTATGAAATGTTAAATTATAATTTTAATGATTTTCTATAGTAGAGAATGATAAGTTTTTGCATTGATCTATACTAACTTATCTCATGAGTTCTTGTTGAGTTTTGTGTGGATGAAGTTTTTGAGATTTAGGGAAACCGTGATATAAAAGGAATTAAGGAGACACAAAAGCTCAAGCTTGGGGATGCCCAAGGCATCCCTAGTTAATATTTCAAGAAGTATCAAGCATCTAAGCTTGGGGATGCCCCGGTTGGCATCCCACCTTTCTTCTTCAACAATCATCGGTCAGTTTTGGTTAACCCTAAGTTTTTGCTTCTTCACATGATGTGTGCTATCCTTGGAATGTCATTTTATTTTATTTGGCTTGCTGTTTTAATAAAATCCCAAGATCTGAAATTTTTAAATGAGATAGAGTCTTCACATGGCTACTTAATTATTTGACTACTCATTGATCTTCACTTATATCTTTTTGGAGTAGTTTGTCATTTACTCTCGTGCTTCACTTATATCCTATGAGTAAATGGTTGAATGAATTGAATACATAAATCTGAAATTATATATGTTTCATATGCTTATCCCATGGGGAGTAATGACTTCACATATAAGAAGTATAGGTTGTAAAATTTATTGAAAGTTAGCAAACATAGCATTGGTCACTTGAACAATTCATAAAAGAATATTGAAGGAAGAGAGATTCCACATATAAATATACTATCTTGGACATCTTCTATGATTGTGAGCCCCATTAATTATTTTCAAACTTGAGCACATTAGTACAAGTTGGACAAGGAAGACAACTTAATGAGTTATGTTTGAGTATATTTGTATAGAAGTTATATTGTTATGGATCCTCCAACATGTGGTGCTTGCTTAGGATCTTTTGCTAGCCAAAAATTCGTACTAAGTAAAGATACTACTTGTGCATCCTAAACCCTTAAACCTAGTTTCTTGCAATAAGTGTCCACCATATCTACCTATGGATTGAATAAGATCCTTCAAGTAAGTTGTCATTGGTGCAAAAAGCAATAAAAATTGCTCCTAAATATGTATGATCTTTTATTGTAAGGGAAAATAAGTGTTGTACGAACTTGTGATGGTAAAGAAATAAAAGCGACGGACTGCGTAATAAAGGTTGATATCACAAAGGGCAATATAACATGACGTTCCTTTGCATTAAGGGTTTGCACATCCAAAAATAAAAAGCGCATGACAACCTCTGCTTCCCTATACGAAGGGTCTATCTTTTACTTTTATATATTTACTTTTATGCAAGAGTCAATAGTATTCCATCTCATTTCAACCTCAACTATTCTCTAGTTGGCAAGTATCATGTGGTGGGGAAAGATCCAAACATATATGTCCATTCAAATATATTTGATCATGAATTATTATTGCTGACAATTATCTATATGATAAATAAGTTGGGAGGCAAAACATTAAGCCCCTATCTTTCTCTGTGTTCGATGGATGATGTTTGTTCTAAAAATATGCTTTGAGTGTTAGCAATCATGGAAGACTCTATGATAGTTGAGTATGTGGAATTTGCTAAATCAAAGCTCTTACATATAACCTTCCTGAAAATAAGATGAATTGCAATTGTTTGATGACTGAGAACATAGTTTGTTAGTTTTCAAGAAAGTTTATGGTCTATACTTTAACATGTGAATAGCTTGCTACTTGATCATGACAAGTTTTATGAGATGAGCTAATGTTTATGATATATAATAATGCTAGAAAAAGTGTTTGGAACTATCATTGATCAAACTTATGCACTATGCTAGCATTAACAATTCATAAATTATTTCTTTTATCATTTACCTACTCGAGGACGAGCAGGAATTAAGCTTGGGGATGCTGATACGCCTTCAACGTATCTGTAATTTATGAAGTATTCATGCCATGTTTACAACAATTTTATATGTTTTTGGTATGATTTGATTAGATCTAACCCGGACTGACGCTATTTTCAGCAGAACTACCGTGGTGTCTTTTTTTGTGGAGAAATAAAAGTTCTCGGAATGGGCTGAAATTTTATGGTGATTTTTCATAGACCAAAAGAGACCCCTGAAGCACCGGAGCTAGGCCAGGAAGTGGCCGAGGGAGCCACAAGCCTGGGGGGCGCGCCCCCTGAGCTTGTGGGCCCCTCGGCACCCCCTGGCGTGAGATCGACGCCAAAAATCCTATAAATACTCGAAACATTGAAAAGATCCCTAGATGAGAAGTTCCGCTGCCGCAAGCCTCTGTATCCACAAAAACTCAATCGGGACCCTGTTCTGGCACCCTGTCGGAGGGGGAAATCATCACCGGAGGCCATCTTCATCATCACGGCGGCCACCATGATGAGGAGGGAGTAGTTCACCCACGGGGCTGAGGGTATGTACTAGTAGCTATGTGTTTGATCTCACTCTCTCTCTCTCTCTCGTGTTCTTGATTTGGCATGATCTTAATCTACCGTGAGCTTTGTTAATATATTTGGATCTTATGGTGTTTTTCTCTCTCTACCTTCTTGTGATGAATTGAATCTTTTCCTTTGAGGTTTTGTTATGTCTGATTGAATCTTTTGGATGTGAGAACACTTGATGTATGTCTTGCGATGGGATATCTATGGTGACAATGGGATGTTCAATTGATTCACTTGATGCATGTTTCGGTTATCAACTTGCGGATTCCCGTGGTGACATTGGGGTAATCTATGCATAATGGCTGATACGCGTTTTCATATGCCTTTCTTCGATAGAAATCTTGGGGTACTCTTTGAAGTTCTTTGTGTTAGATTGAATATTATGAATCTAAAGTTGTTTGATACATATCATATAATCAACTCACGGATACTTGTCGTGACATTGGAGTATCTAGGTGACATTAGAGTTGGTTGATGTGTATCATATGGTGTTATATTAGTACGAACTCTAGGGCTGTTTGTGACACTTATAGGAATAGCTCAATGGATTGATTGGAAAGAATAACTTTGAGGTGGTTTCGTACCCTACAAACAATTTCATCTCATGTTCTCCGCGATAGGAACTTTGGAGTGATTCTTGGTTGCACATTGAGGGATTCTTATATGATCCAATTATGTTATCATTGTTGAGAGATTTTGCACTAGTGAAAGTATGAACCCTAGGCCTTGTTTTCAAGCATTGCAATACCATTTTTGCTCACTTTTGTTACTAGTTACCTTGCTGTTTTTATATTTTCATATTACAAAAACCTATATCTACTATCCATATTACACTTCTATCACCATCTCTTCACCGAACTAGTGCACCTATACAATTTACCATTGTATTGGGTGTGTTGGACTCAAGATACTCTTTGTTATTTGGTTGCAGGGTTGTTTGAGAGAGACCATCTTCATCCTACGCCTCCCATGGATTGATAAACCTTAGGCCATCACTTGAGGGAAATTTGCTATTGTCCTACAAAACTCTGTGCTTGGAGGCCCAACACGAGTCTACAAGAACAAGTTGTGCAGTAGACATCAGCCGCCACCTCCTGTTCTTCATCGGGAGGCCAGATCTAGAGTTTGTTTGGGGCTCCGAAGATGGGGATCCATCGCCATCATCATCACCAACCCTTCTTCATCACCAATTTCATGATGCCCACCACTGGGAGTGAGTAATTCCTTCATAGGCTCACTGGATGATGATGGGGTTGGATGAGATTTGTCATGTAATCGAGTCAATTTGTTAGGGCTTGATCCCTAGTATCCACTATGTTCTGAGATTGATGTTGCTATGACTTTGCTATGCTTAATGCTCGTCACTAGGTCCCTAGTGCCATGATTCCAGATCTGAACCATTTATGTTTTCATCAATATATTTGAGTTCTTGATTATATCTTGCAAGTTATATGCACCTATTACATGTTATGATCCACATACCCCAAGTGACAATAGTTGGGATTCTTTCCGGTGATTACCGTAGTTTGAGGAGTTCATGTATTCACTATGTGTTAATGCTTTTTTTGGTTCTCTATTAAACGGAGGCCTTAATATCCCTTAGTATCCTCATGGACCCTGCTGCCATGGGAGGGTAGGACAAAAGATGTCATGCAAGTTCATATTATAAGCACGCATGACTATATACGGAATACATGCCTACATTACATTGATGAATTGAATCTATTGTGCATCGCTCTAGGTTGTGACTAATACATGATGAATGTCATCCAACACAAATATCAATCAGTGATCCAATGCCTACGCTTTTCATACATTTGATCTTCGCTAAGTTACTTTCATTGTTGCTGCTGTTACAATCACTACAAAACTGCTACTGTTACTGTTATCGTTACTGTTGCTACTGTTACCACTGCCATCAAATTACCATACTATTGTGCTACTCATCACCTTGCTGCAGATATTTAGCTCTCCAGGTGTGGTTGAATTGACAACTCAATTGCTAATACTCATGAATATTCTTTGGCTCCCCGTGTGTCGAATCAATAAATTTGGGTTGAATACTCTACCCTCGAAAACTGTTGTGATCCCCTATACTTGTGGGTTATCATGCAGCCTTCATGATCCGGCAGTGCTCCACCGTCCAAAGCTAATCGTCACTGGAGAATTAGAGGGAGGAGATTAGAACCACACAGGGCTTCAAATTATGAGGACAAGAGGATTAGCCTAGCTCTAATTAGTCAACTAGGACCAACTAGAACTAGAAATAGAAGAACTGAGGCTCCAAAACTTGTATATACAAAAGAGCAAAATGCTCATGTATAAATAGGTTGGAGGGACAGGGAGGGTTGACACCAAGGGGGAAGAAATCCCCCTTCATGATCCGGCCTAGGGGAGGAAAAGTCTGACTTCTCCCCTTCTCCAATTCGGCCTCCTTCCGCACTTTCTCACTTGGGCCTTTTTGGCCCAAATTGCCTTCCATGTCTTGGCCTTTTAAGGCCTATTGATATTTAAATTAAATATAAAATGTTCTAAATACTTCTAGAACATTATATATATTTTTTAACATCTCTAGAAATTTTTTCCACATATATATAATTTATCGGTAATACCCGGTATTACCCAATACTCACTGAAACCCTTCCGGTGACTCCGAAACGCTTCTGGATCCTCTCAGAACTATTCTGAATATTCATGAAATAATTCCACAAATATATTCTCATGAATCCCATCCTACTAACACTCAGAAGATTGTGATTGCATTAAGCTTGTGACCACGTAGGTTTGGTAACTCACAGACATGGACGAAACCGTTTGTTCAATGACCGACAACGGGAACGTGGACATCCATATTGGCCCCTATGAGTAAACAAATGATATTCAGTGATCCTTTTGTTATCATGTGATGTTCCCTTTGCTTCACGATATTTCACAAAACCTAGGATGCAACGTTATCCTCCTGATTCATCACCATGCTCCCTATACCAAAATCCTCATTACCGGTTTTGTTCTTCTTTCTCATTATTGTGTTTCGGCATCCCCATGATGAAGCCAGGTGTGTCTGGCTAGACAATAATTGATGATATCACACCAGGAGGGCCCTAATAATATCTCTCCATCATCGGAGGAGCAAATCCCACTCTTGAGCTATCTGATCACTTGTCAAACTTTCTGATGAACCTGTAAGTTGTCGTTATGATCACCGTGTTATAGGTGATGTTTGAGCAACCCCAAAGCCCACCGTACGGTAAGAAGTGACCATGATAACCTCATGGACTAAGGATAAATATCACACATTAACACTCCGTGTTATTACAAATTGAATACAGACGACAATAATCCAATTCACAACAAACAAGTTTGGGTCAGTTCAATATGATCGTTCTTCCAACCTCATAATCTCAATGTTGTTTTAGGACTATCATTACACTTAATGATATCCTAAGATTCGGAATACGTGATCACCAACAACACTTGAGCTAGTCCTAGAGTCAAGACTAGGAACCTTTTATTTAACCATTTATCATTCCACACATGCATGAGTTTTCCACTGGATCGCATATTCTAGGATCATAGCAGTTATAGAATAGAATATAAACTCCATAATTATGAATATTGAAATATAATAATACAAAATATTATTGCCTCTAGGGCATATTTCCAATAGTCTCTCACTTACACTAGAGTTAATAATCTAGTTGCATGTTTGTCTAACACCCATGGCTATCCTGTGTTGTACATGCTTTGCTAGTGGTAGAGCCTTCGTCACCAGATCTAACATTCTTCAAATCCTAATTTGTGTTGGTAATACTTGGTTCTATTGGGTAATTCTTTTGTTACATTAATTGTAACACTATATCTCCATATAGTCCATTCTATAGTAACACTATATCTCCATATAGTTCAATTGTTGTATCTTCATATAGTCAATCTTCATTTTGGAACTACATCATATCTATCAATAAAGCTTTTATTGATACAGATCACATCCTATTGGATAACTTCTTAAGTCTCAATCTATATCATTAATAGATCCACAATTTATGTTCGTTTCTGAAAATTATATCAAAAATTATAGCCCGTTAGTTAATTCATATCAGTCATGAAGTTGTCTTTGTGTAACCTTTGCAACAAATATTTTGTGTAACTATTTACAACAATCTCTTCATCTTCTCCAAGGACAAGAAGCAAAACATTTGTCCAATTGAGTTACTTAATCTTTAAGCAATCACCCAACTGAATCTCTCCAGGATCACTATGGTACTTACTACTAACGATTAGTTCATACAAAAATATATGGCTTTCTACATCTGATAGCACACATGATGAATTCAATTTAATTCAAAATGAACTCTATTTATCCACACATGCTTATCAAGTATTTATTTCTGCATAGTGTTATGCTATGTGACATTTTGAGAAAACATATTCTCCTTTTAAACTTCTTAAAACTTTGTCACAGTACAATCGGATGTTTCAATCTATCTATATAGACTTTCATCCAATTTAGTCTAAGTCTATTTTAGAAACATGATTTTAATGTTTTGTGCTAATATACTTTATATTATTTTTTATGAGGTGATATGTCATACATATGTAAGATCAGAAATGTCATAGAGCTCCCACTAAACTTCTTGTATCCAGAAGCTTCTTGATAAATTCCAAATTCTCCAATTATTTTATCAAATTCCAGCTATTTGATATATATTATTTCAAATCATACTCATGACTTGAAATATTTATATCATTTCAGTATTCCTGACAAAACCTTTTTGATTATATCTTATATACAACCCTTTTGAAAACCCTTTTCAAAATAGTCTTGTTTATATATCAAAAATACTCACCATTGTAATCCATTTATATATTTTTAGTATTGCTACTAAAATGGAGATTGACAAGATCAACTCTTCCTTCTCTACAAAACTCTTTTGAAAAGCCTTTTTCAAGATCACTATCCATGAACATTTAAAGATCCATTTATACACCTTCTGAAGGTTTCATCAAGTTCAAAATTTGCTCCTTGTATATGGACTTCACTTTGGGTTTCAATTATTTAAGTAATACCTGTTTTAGCTGGGCACCATCACTGCTTCCTTGTAGTGTGCAGGTTCCATATTCTTCTAAGATGAAGTAGAAAATTCGATAATCTTATCTGACATTTGCATTTTGTTACAGTCTTAACTAAAAGCTTCTACATCTAATGTAGCAATTTCTTTGCTTAGTTTTGTAGACAAAATATTTCAGAACATTTCTGGTTTAGTCTTTGTCATATCTTAAGCCAGAAATTAATAATCTAAATAAGCAGTATGCTCCTCCCACTCACTCCTTTAAGAAGAAAAACTTTACTCGAAAAATATTCATTCTATGACAAACATTTTTTCCTTTGAATTTCGTGAGAGGAACACAAAACCCTACAATGAAGCCTTGGTCTAAAGTATTATATAACTCTTTATAGTTTTTATCAACCCTTTTAGATGGTGCATCTGTTTAGTGAATATTATTTTGTTTCATTCATAAATCTCCAAAAAAATAATAAGAGGAGATCGGTAATAATAATTCCACAGCTATTCAATTTCTTGATAAATTTATGATTTAGATATAGTTCTTCATGAAGAAGAATCCTTTTATCTTCTGTCATAATGATATTATATCTTCATCCTGAAATTCTTTGAACCGCTTCAAATATTTTTCAGTCCTTATGTTTTATCAAGTAAATCATATTTACTCATAACATTGATGAATTACAAATATTCACCGCGCCCTATTATATCCATCGGACTTATACATCTCAATGTATTCAGTCAATTATACTTTATCTCTATGAAGATCAATTATCCGATATAACCAAGCAGTGCCATGCGCAAGTGGTTTATCAGTCTTCTTAAGACATTTAGATTTTAATGTTATAGATCACAACCTTCAAGATTCATCATGAATAAACCATCACAAAATAGTGAAGGAAATATGCCCTAGAGGCAATAATAAAGTTGTTATTTTATATTTCCTTATTCATGATAAAGGTTTATTATTCATGCTAGAAATGTATTGATCGGAAACCTAAATACATGTGTGAATACATAAACAAACACCGTGTCCCTAGTGAGCCTCTACTTGACTAGCTCGTTGATCAAAGATGGTTATGGTTTCCTAACCATGGACATGAGTTGTCATTTGATAACGGGATCACATCATTAGGAGAATAATGTGATGGACAAGACCCATCCGTTAGCTTAGCATAATGATCGTTCAGTTTTATTGCTATTGCTTTGTTCATGTCAAATACATATTCCTTCGACTATGAGATTATGCAACTCCCGGATACCGGAGGAATGCCTTGTGTGCTATCAAATGTCACAACATAACTGGGTGATTATAAAGATGCTCTACAGGTATCTCTGAAGGTATTTGTTGAGTTGGCATAGATTGAGATTAGGATTTGTCACTCCGAGTATGGGAGAGGTATCTCTGGGCCCTCTCGGTAATACACATCATAAGCTTGCAAGCAAACGACTAAGGAGTTAGTCACGAGGTGATGTATTACAGAACGAGTAAAGAGACTTGTCGGTAATGAGATTGAACTAGGTATGAAGATACCGACGATCGAATCTCGGGCAAGTAACATACCGATGGACAAAGGGAATTACGTATGTTGTCATAACGGTTCGACCGATAAAGATCTTCGTAGAATATGTAGGAGCCAATATGGGCATCCAGGTTCTGCTATTGGTTATTGACCGGAGAGGTGTCTCGGTCATGTCTACATAGTTCTCGAACCCGTAGGGTCCGCACGCTTAACGTTCGACGACGATATAGTATTATATGAGTTATGTGATTTGGTGACCGAATGTTGTTCGGAGTCCCGGATGAGATCACAGACATGACGAGGAGTCTCGAAATGGTCGAGAGGTAAAGATTGATATATAGGCCGGCCTATATGGGCCAGCCTAAGGAGGGGAAGGAAAGGGGAGAAGGGAAAGGAAATTGTGGATTAGGATTCCCACTTCCTTCCCTCTTCCCCCCTCTTTCTTTCTCCCTCGGTTAAATATGGCGGCGGGGGGGGGGGGAGGGGGGCGCCACCTGGGGAGGACACCAAGTAGGATTCGGCCAACTTGGGGCGTCTCCTGGCAGCCTCCCCTCTCCCTCCCACCTATATATATGTGGGAGGGGGGCGCCTAGCACACCCCAGACAATTGCCTAGCCGTGTGCGGCGCCCCCCCTCCACCGTTTATGCCTCCGGTCATATTTTCGTAGTGCTTAGGCGAAGCCCTGCGGAGATCACTTCACCATCACCGTCACCATGCCATCTTGCTGGATCAAGAAGGCGAGGGACGTCACCGAGCTGAACGTGTGCAGAACGCGGAGGTGCCGTGCGTTCGGTACTTGATCGGTTGAAGCGCGAAGAAGTTCAACTACATCAAACGCGTTGTGAAACGCTTCCGCTTACGGTCTACGAGGGTACGTAGACACACTCTCCCCCTCGTTGCTATGCATCTCCATGGATAGATCATTGCGTGTGTGTAGAAAAAAAATTGTTTTTCATGCAACGTTTCCCAACAGTGGCATCATGAGCCAGGTCTATGCGTAGATGATATGCACGAGTAGAACACAAAGAGTTGTGGGCGGTGATAGTCATACTGCTTACCACCAACATCTTATTTTGATTCGGCGGTATTGTGGGATGAAGCGTCCTGGACCAACCTTACATGTCCACGCACATGAGACCGGTTCCACCGACAGACATGCAACTAGTTTTGCATAAAGGTGGCTGGCAGGTGTCTGTTTCTCCTACTTTAGTTGAATCGAATTTGACTACGGCCGGTCCTTGAAGAAGGTTAAAACAGCAAACTTGACGAATAACTGTTGTGGTTTTTGCCGTAGGTAAGAATGGTTCTTGCTAGAAACCCGTAGCAGCCACGTAAAACTTTCAACAACAAAGTAGAGGATGCCTAACTTGTTTTTGTAGGGTATGTTGTGATGTGATATGGTCAAGACATGATGTGATATACATTATTGTATAAGATGATCATGTTTTGTAAGATATCAGGCAACCGGTAGGAGCCTTATGGTTGTCTCTTTATTGTATGAAATGCAAACGCCATGTAATTGCTTTACTTTATCGCTATGAGTTAGCAATAGTTGTAGAAGCAATAGTTGGCGAGACGACCATGACGCAACGATGGAGATCAAGGTGTCGAGTCGGTGACGATGGAGATCATGATGATGCTTTGGAGATGGAGATCAAAAGCACGAGATGATGATGGCCATATCATGTCACATATTTTGATTGCATGTGATGTTTATCTTTTATGCATCTTATTTTTCTTAGTACGGCGGTAGCATTATAAGATGATCCCTTCACTAAATTTCAAGGTAAAAGTGTTCTCCCTGAGTATGCACCGTTGCTACAGTTCGTCGTGTTGAGACACCACGTGATGATCGGGTGTGATAGACTCTACGTTCACATACTGTAACATCCCAAAATTCTAAATTTTGGAATGTTATATTAAATAAATAGTTTTGATTGATTGTTTGATTGTGGTGTGGTTGCTTGTGTGAAATTGAGTGAAATTTGGAAACTTTTTGAAAGTTGAATGAGAGGGAATAAAATGACTTTCCCAAAACTTTCACCTTGCATTTATGATCTCCATGAATTCATATTCATTTCATCACAAAACCCTAGAGTGAAGATGATATCACTTCTTCCATTTAAATAAATGAAAAGGGTTTTGAAAAGATTTGAATTCCATTTGGAAATATTCCAAATTCGAAAACTTTATGCAACTCAATGATTTTCATGAGAGGAGATAAAATGACTTCTTCAAATTATATGAAATATGAGTTGGAAGTTTAAAACAATCGAATTTAAAGTCCCTTTGAAATTATTTTCAATTTGGAGTTATTTGGTTTTTATTCAAATTGTTTTTATCCAAAAATAAAATATATGGAAATTAGGGTAAAATGATTCCCTTCAATATAAAATTAGAGGGAAATAAATTTGAAATCATTTTGGTATTTTTAAAATGATTTTTATTAGGTTTTATTGCAGCAGTAGCACTGTTTGCTTTATTTAAATTTTTGTGAAATTTATTTGCCGCTGAAAATAAGTTCATCTTTTAGGAAATCTTTTTCTGAAAATTTTGATATATAATATGCCTATGGAAATTTTTCTTATTTTCCGTTTACTTTTTTTTGTTTTTATTCTAAAAAAAAAACTGTACGAGCGACCGACTGCTATCCTTCGCCAGCGTGCGCAACATAGCTGCAGGTCGGACTATATTATTTTTCCAGTTGTCCTTTAATTTATTTATTTTCTGTTAAAAAAAAAAACTCCGCGCACGCACACATGCGCGCACACGCGCAGGCCGGCCGAAGGCCCATGCGGCGTCGTTTCTTTTCTTTGTTTTTCCTATATCTTTCGTCTGCCTTTTGTTTACGTTTAGTCCCACATTGCCTAGCTTTTGACCTCTAAGCCTCCTTTCCACCTATAAATATAGACCCATAGAGCCTCCAAAAATCATCTGATTCGGGTTAAATCAATATATTTTGGTTTGACTAGATTCACTAAATAAAAATATTTTTCTTCTCTCCGGCGGGACTTCTGAAAGTTGTCTTCTCTCTCGGAAGTCATCTTTTCTCTACCTTATAAAGGTATCTTTCTTCGTATTTTTTTATATACTCCCGTAGCTTATTATTTCTAGACTAGTACGGTAGAATAATTAGATTTATAAATTAGTCCTTGTATTTACATTTTAGGACTAGAATTCTTTTAGCCATAACTCTTTTTCTTCCGTAAAACAGCTTGGCCCTGATTTTTCAAATAGCCATAACTTTTTACTCGTTCATCCAAATTAGACGAAACCAACGCCAATATTTTTGTCTTGATTCCACCTTTCTAGTGAATCTATCAAATAAACTTTTTGCAACTTTCAAATTTCGAAATTTGTTCAGATTCATATTCAAACTTGTTTTGGCTATAACTTGAGTTTCGTAACTCCGATTTAATTGATTCTTTTTGCTAACTGAAGCTCTTGACCTAAACTTTCTGATAAGACCAAATCCACCCAATTTTGGTACTGTTAGAAATTGTTTTCTGTTGCAAGAGTTAATTGCTAGTTTTCGAAGTTTTTCGAGATCTTTTCTTCGATTCTTTTGCATGAGTGCTTATGTATGCAATTGCTTGCTCACGTTAGATTGAACGGAGTGTGACGAGTAGAACTATCAGGAATTATGAGTGCGAAGGATCTTCATCAACAGTGCAAGGCAAGTAACACATTGATCATACTTCTTCGTTACCCAGTTTTTATGCATTAGTTTCGACCCTCAAATATTGCATGATTAGGATGTGATTAACTTATGGGTACTGGGAAGTAGATGATGAGGTAGAACCTATTGCCCTTTTTATAACAAACCCTTGGGAGTTACTTCCACGCTATGCTTATGTTGCCATGCTATGCTCGTAGACGTGGATTGGGTTTTGAGTGTATCCATGACAGATGTGAGATTTTTAATTAATGGTTCAACTTAAGGTGGCAACTTTAATACACATCTGGGTGGATTGCTTGTTTGGGCACCTGGGGATATACCAGTGTTGTCCTAGGAGATCCCGGGGATATACCGTGTGATCCTCCTACGGTCCGCCACCCAGGCTCAAAGGGATCATAAGATTATTCATGCTAGAAACTTCCGTGTGCAGCCACAAGCTATTATGGGCTCTAGCATAGTTGAGTATGTTGCAGGACCTCTTTCAGTGGTAGGCTAGCAGATGTAGGGGAAAGTAGGTGTAACTGTCTACCCAGAGTAAAGAGTAAATGCTTCAGAAAGACTGTGTCTCGGTCATCCGTTTCTCAAACACCATGAAGTGCGAGAAATCCAACGGAGGAGATCGAGTCTTGTGGGGAAAAGTGCACAAACCTCTGCAGAGTGTACAAACTAATCATGATTAGCCGTGTCCCCGGTTATGGATATCTTGAGTATCTGGTTCTTGGATTTTCATATTGAATCCCATCACTCTAAATTAATTTGTTGGGATTAATGATTACTTTTAATTGGGATTGAGAGGGGGTTTTACCTTCTCAATATTTTCAACCAACTTTGTAGTTAAACAAAATATATTCCTTTGATGTAGGGAAAAATTGGCTTTTCGCAAAACATATTAACCGTAGAGCCTCCACCAGCCATATATGCATGTAGTGATAGCATTTATTCTGTTCATTGCTCTACTGTGTTATCTTGCCAGTACATTCAATGTACTGACCCATTTCGGGCTGCAACGTCTCATGTTGCAGGATTCTTACGACGAGTAAGTGATACGTTAGGGTTACGATTTCTACACTCAACTTTGCCGTTGGTGTTGATGGGAATCCACAACCTTGTTGTTACTTCCGCTATTTGGATTGAGGTAATAGTATTTACGTTACTTTATACATGTGATTTACCTCTGTTATAAATCCTCGAGTACTGTGTGTGTCAGCATACCGATCCAGGGATGACACTTAAGCACAGAGACTTTGATCCATTCGGGTCGGGTCGCTACACATACAACGGGTGTAAGACAGTTTTACACATGCAGAATACTTGGGTTAAACTTGAAGAGCCTAGCATGTACAGACATGGCCTCGGAACACTGGAGATCGAAAGATCGAATGTGAATCATATAGTAGATATGATCAACATAGAGATGTTCACCATTGAGGACTACCCCATCTCACGTGATGATCGGACATGGGTTAGTTGATTTGGATCACGTATCACTTAGATGACTTGAGGGATGTCTATTTAAGTGGGAATTCTTAAGTAATTTGATTAATTGAACTTAATTTATCATGAACTTAGTCCTGATAGTATTTGCATATCTATGTTGTAGATCAATGGCCCATGCTACTGTTCCCTTGAATTTTAATGCGTTCCTAGAGAAAGCTAAGTTGAAAGATGATGGTAGCAACTACACGGACTGGGTCCGTAACTTGAGGATTATCCTCATTGCTGCACAGAAGAATTATGTCCTTGATGCACCGCTAGGTGAAAGGCCTGCTGCAGGAGCAGAAGCTGATGTTTTGAACGTCTGGTAAGCTCGATCTGATGACTACTCGATAGTTTAGTGTGCCATGCTTTATGGCTTAGAACCGAGACTTCAAAGACGTTTTGAACGTCATGGAGCATATGAGATGTTCCAAGAGTTGAAGTTAATATTTCAAGCAAATGCCCGGGTTGAGAGATATGAAGTCTCCAACAAGTTCTATAGCTGCAAGATGGAGGATAACAGTTCTGTCAGTGAACACAAACTCAAAATGTCTGGGTATTATAATCACTTGACTCAGCTGGGAGTTAATCTTCCAGTTGACTGTGTCATTGACAGAGTTCTTCAATCACTGCCACCAAGCTACAAAGGCTTTGTGATGAACTATAATATGCAAGGTATGAACAAAACAATTCCCGAGCTCTTCGCAATGCTTAAGGCCGTGGAGGTAGAAATCAAGAAGGAGCATCAAGTGTTGATGGTTAACAAGACCACTAGTTTTAAGAAAAAGGGCAAGGGAAAGAAAGGGAACTTCAAGAAGAATGGCAAGCAAGTTGCCACTCCCGGGAAGAAGCCCAAAGCTGGATCCAAGCCTGAAACTGAGTGCTTCTACTGCAAAGGAACTGGTCACTAGAAGCGGAATTGCCCCAAGTATTTGGCGGATAAGAAGGATGGCAAAGTGAACAAAGGTATATTTGATATACATGTTATTGATGTGTACCTTACTAATGCTCGTAGTAGCGCCTGGGTATTTGATACTGGTTTGGTTGCTCATATTTGTAACTCAAAACAGGAGCTACGGATTAATCAAATATTAGCTAAGGATGAGGTGACGATGCGCGTCGGGAATGGTTCCAAGGTCGATGTGATCGCCGTCGGCACGCTACCTCTACATCTACCTTTGGGATTAGTTTTAGACCTGAATAATTGTTATTTGGTGCCAGTGTTGAGCATGAACATTATATCTGGACCTTGTTTAGTGCGAGACGGTTATTCATTTAAATCAGAGAATAATGGTTGTTCTATTTATATGAGTAATATCTTTTACGGTCATGCACCCTTGAAGAGTGGTCTATTTTTGTTGAATCTCGATTGTAGTGATACACATATTCATAATATTGATGCCAAAAGATGCAAAGTAGGTAATGATAGTGCAACATATTTGTGGCACTGCCATTTAGGTCATATTGGTGTAAAGCGCGTGAAGAAACTCCATGCAGACTTCTGGAATCACTTGATTATGAATCATTTGATACTTGCGAACCATGCCTCATGGGCAAGATGACTAAAACTCCATTCTTCGGAACAATGGAATGAACTAATGACTTATTGGAAATAATACATACCGATGTATGCGGTCCGATGAGTGTTGAGGCGCACGGCGGGTATCATTATTTTCTGAACTTCACAGATGATTTGAGTAGATATGGGTATATCTACTTAATGAAACACAAGTCTGAAACATTTGAAAAGTTCAAAGAATTTTAGAGTGAGGTGGAGAATCATCGTAACAAGAAAATAAAGTTTCTACGATCTGATCGCGGAGGCGAATATTTGAGTTATGAGTTTGGCCTTCATTTAAAACAATGTGGAATAGTTTCACAACTCACGCCACCTGGAACACCACAGCGTAATGGGGTGTCCGAACGTCGTAACCGTACTTTATTGGATATGGTACATTCTATGATGTCTCTTACCGATTTAACACTATCGTTTTGGGGTTATGCATTAGAGACAGTTGCATTCACGTTAAATAGGGAACCGTCTAAATCCGTTGAGACGATACCGTATGAACTATGGTTTGGCAAGAAACCTAAGCTATCGTTTCTTAAAGTTTGGGGTTGCAACACTTATGTCAAAAGGCTTTAGCCTGATAAGCTCGAACCCAAATCGAAGAAGTGCGTCTTCATAGGATACCTTAAGGAAACAATTGGGTACACCTTCTACCACAGATCCGAAGGCAAGATCTTTGTTGCCAAGAATGGAACCTTTCTAGAGAAGGAGTTTCTCTCGAAAGAAGTGAGTGGGAGGAAAGTAGAACTTGATGAGGTAATCGTACCTTCTCTCGAATTGGAAAGTAGCACATCAGAGAAATCCGTTCCCGTGATGCCTACACCAACTAGAGAGGAAGCAAATGATAATGATCATGAAACTTCAGATCAAGTTGCTACTGAACCTCGTAGGTCAACCAGAGCACAATCCGCACCAGAGTGGTACGGTAATCCTGTTATGGAAATCATGTTATTAGACCAAGGCGAACCTACGAACTATGAAGAAGCTATGATGAGCCCAGATTCCGGCAGATGGCTTGAGGCCATGAAATCTGAGATAGGATCCATGTATGAGAACAAAGTGTGGACTTTGGTGGACTTGCCCAATGAGAAGCAAGCCATAGAGAATAAATGGATCTTCACGAAGAAGACTGATGCTGATGGTAATGTTACTGTCTACAAAGCTCGACTTGTCGCAAAAGGTTTTCGACAAGTTCAAGGGGTTGACTACGATGAGACTTTCTCACCCGTAGCGATGCTTAAGCCCGTCTGAATCATGTTAGCAATTGCCGCATTTTATGATTATGAAATCTGGCAAATGGACGTCAAAACTGCATTCCTTAATGGATATCTTAAAGAAGAGTTGTATATGATGCAACCAGAAGGTTTTGTCGATCCTAAAGGTGCTAACAAAGTGTGCAAGCTCCAGCAATCCATCTATGGACTGGTGCAAGCATCTCGGAGTTGGAATATACGCTTTGATGAGGTGATCAAAGCATATGGTTTTATACAGACTTTCGGTGAAGCCTGTATTTACAAGAAAGTGAGTGGGAGCTCTGTAGCATTTCTGATATTATATGTGGATGACATATTGTTGATTGGAAATGATTTAGAAGTTCTGGATAGCATAAAAGGATACTTGAATAAGAATTTTTTCAATGAAAGACCTCGGTGAAGCTGCTTATATATTGGGTATCAAGATCTATAGGGATAGATCGAGACGCTTAATAGGACTTTCACAAAGCACATACCTTGATAAAGTTTTGAAGAAGTTCAAAATGGATCAGTCAAAGAAAGGGTTATTGCTTGTGTTACAAGGTGTGAAGTTGAGTCAGACTCAAATCCCGACCACTGCAGAAGATAGAGAGAAAATGAAAGTCATTCCCTATGCCTCAGCCATAGGTTCTATCATGTATGCTATGCTGTGTACCAGACCTGATGTGTACCTTGCCATAAGTCTGGCAGGGAGGTACCAAAGTAATCCAGGAGTGGATCACTGGACAGCGGTCAAGAACATCCTGAAGTACCTGAAAAGGACCAAGGATATGTTTCTTGTTTATGGAGGTGACAAAGAGCTCGTCGTAAATGGTTACGTCGATGCTAGCTTTACACTGATCCGGATAACTCTAAGTCACAAACTGGATACGTATTTATATTGAATGGTGGAGCTGTCAGTTGGTGGAGTTCCAAGCAGAGCATCGTGGCGGGATCTACATGTGAAGCGGAGTACATAGCTGCTTCAGAAGCAGCAAATGAAGGAGTCTGGATGAAGGAGTTCATATCCGATCTGGGTGTAATACCTAGTGCATCGGATCCAATGAAAATCTTTTGTGACAACACTGGAGCAATTGCCTTGGCGAAGGAATCCAGGTTTCACAAGAGAACCAAACACATCAAGAGACACTTCAACTCCATTCGTGAACAAGTCAAGGATGGAGACATCGAAATTTGCAAGATACATACGGATCTGAATGTAGCAGACCCGTTAACTAAGCCTCTTCCACGAGCAAAACATGATCAGCACCAAGACTCCATGGGTGTTAGATTCATTACAATGTAATCTAGATTATTGACTCTAGTGCAAGTGGGAGATTGAAGGAAATATGCCCTAGAGGCAATAATAAAGTTGTTATTTTATATTTCCTTATTCATGATAAAGGTTTATTATTCATGCTAGAATTGTATTGATCGGAAACCTAAATACATGTGTGAATACATAAACAAACACCGTGTCCCTAGTGAGCCTCTACTTGACTAGCTCGTTGATCAAAGATGATTATGGTTTCCTAACCATGGACATGAGTTGTCATTTGATAATAGGATCACATCATTAGGAGAATAATGTGATGGACAAGACCCATCTGTTAGCTTTGCATAATGATCGTTCAGTTTTATTGCTATTGCTTTGTTCATGTCAAATACATATTCCTTCAACTATGAGATTATGCAACTCCCGGATACCGGAGGAATGCCTTGTGTGCTATCAAACATCACAACGTAACTGGGTGATTATAAAGATGCTCTACAGGTATCTCCAAAGGTATTTGTTGAGTTGGCATAGATCGAGATTAGGATTTCTCACTCCGAGTATCAGAGAGGTATCTCTGGGCCCTCTTGGTAATACACATCATAAGCTTGCAAGCAAACGACTAAGGAGTTAGTCATGAGGTGATGTATTATGGAACAAGTAAAGAGACTTGCCGGTAACGAGATTGAACTAGGTATGAAGATACCGACGATCGAATCTCGGGCAAGTAACATACCGATGGACAAAGGGAATTACGTATGTTGTCATAACGGTTTGACCGATAAAGATCTTCGTAGAATATGTAGGAGCCAATATGGACATCCAGGTTCCACTATTGGTTATTGACCGGAGAGGTGTCTTGGTCATGTCTACATAGTTCTCGAACTTGTAGGGTCCGCACGCTTAATGTTCGTTGACGATATAATATTATATGAGTTATGTGATTTGGTGACCGAATGTTGTTTGGAGTTCCGGATGAGATCACGGACATGACGAGGAGTCTCAAAATGGTCGAGAGGTAAAGATTGATATATAGGACGATGGTATTCGGACACCGGAAGTGTTTTGGGGGGTACCGGGTACTTATCATGTCACCGGAAGGGTTTCCGGGCACCCCCGGCAAAAGATATGGGCCTTATGGGCCAAGAGGGGAAACGCACCAGCCACAAGGGGCTGGTGCGCCCCCCATATGGGCTGGCCTAAAGAGGAGTAGGAAAGGGGAGAAGGGAAAGGAAAGTGCGGATTAGGATTCCCACTTCCTTCCCTCTCCCCCCCCCCCCTCTTTCCTCCCCCCTTGGGAAAACATGGCAGGGGGCGCAGGGCAAGGCAGGGCCCCTAGGGGGCTGGCAGCCAGCCCTAGGGCGCGCCCTGGCCTCTCCCCTCCCCCTCCCACCTATATATATATATATATATGTGGGAGAGGGCGCCTATCACACCCCAGACTATTGTTAGCCGTGTGCGCCGCCCCCTCCACCGTTTACACCCCCGGTCATATTTTCGTAGTGCTTAGGCGAAGCCCTGCGGAGATCACTTCACCATCACCGTCACCACACCGTCGTGCTGACGGAACTCATCTACTACCTCGATGTCTTGCTGGATCAAGAAGGCGAGGGACATCACCGAGCTGAACGTATGCAGAACGCGGAGGTGCCGTGCGTTCGGTACTTGATCGGTTGAAGCGCGAAGAAGTTTGACTACATCAACCGCATTGTGAAACGCTTCCGCTTACGGTCTACGAGGGTATGTAGATACACTCTCCCCTCGTTGCTATGCATCTCCATGGATAGATCATTGCGTGTGCGTAGAAAAAAATTTGTTTTCCATGCAACGTTTCCCAACAAATAGAGGTTTAATCAAAAACATATTCTCATAATAGTCCGAACAACTATTGTTTACAACTTATAAGAATATCCATCGCATAACCCATAGGATAATTCATTACATAACTCCAAAGAAAAATAACTATTTTTTCATTTCTAAGATAAATCTTGAAGATAAACTAAAGACATGACTTTCACGGTCTCCGAGCAGCGATCCCATCACCATTCCTGACTTGTATCACGGCTTCACTTCTTCTCTCCTTGTGAGTTCTTTGTAGTCCCTGCATCGGTTTGCAAAAGGATAGCAACTGGTCAGTATCTAATACTTATGACATACAAGAATTTACAAGTAGAACAACATTAACTTTGTATAACAATTATATCTTTACCGAAAGAACCGATCTTCTTATCCGCCAAATACTTCTTGTAGTTACGCTTCCAGTGTCCCTTCTGCTTGCAGTAGAAACATTCAGTCTCTTTAGAGCCTCCGCCCTTGTTCTTCTTTTGAGACTCGGTCTTTCCGGCTTCAGTAGATTGTTTCTTCTTGGACTTGCCTTTCTTCTTGAAGCAGGTGGTCTTTTTGACCATCGACAATGTCTTATTCTTCTGCATTTCAGCTTTCGCAGTTTTGAGAATAGCAAACAACTCATTTGCACTTTTCTCCATCCCATTCATGTTGTAATCCATGATAAATCCATCGTAAGATGGGGGAGTGAAGCAAGCACAATATCTGTACCGAGTGTCGGCGGAATTCCAAATTCCAGAGAAGCTACTCTATCAACATAGCCAGCAAGCTTTACTATAAGCTCACTCATTGAGGAACCCTCTTTCATCTTGCATTCAATCAAGGCCTTGGTTAATTCAAAGCGCTTGGTCCTTGACTGCTTCTTGTACAGAACTTCCAGTGACCCAATTATAAATTAAGTCGTAGATCGTTCAAAATGCTTCTGTAGTTTAGGATCCATGCAAGTTAACATGAGACACTGGACTGAATCGTAGTCATCACTATGAGCAGCATAAGCAGCAACTTCTTCTGGTGTTGCATCCTATCCAGGAGCATCACCCAGGGGATGATCTAGCACATACTCCTTCTTAGCACTTCTGAGAACAAATCTCAAGTTTCGGATCTAATCCGCATAGTGATAAGCCACAAGTATAGGGGATCGCAACAGTCTTCGAGGGTAGTATTTCACCCAAATTTATTGATTCGACACAAGGGGAGCCAAAGAATATTTATGAGTATTAGCAGTTGAGCTGTCAATTCAACCACACTTGGAGAACTAAATATCTGCACCAAAGTGTTTAGTAGTACAGTAGTATGATAGTTTGATAGCAGCAGTAATAGTAGCAACAGTAACAAGAACAATAAAAGTAGCAGTTTTATAGTGATTGTAATAGCAGCAACAACAAAAGTAACTTAGCAAAGATCAATATGCGAAAAGTGTAGGAATTGGACATCGATGGATATTTGTGTTGGATGACATTCATCATGTAACAGTCACAACCTAGAGCGATACACGATAGCTCCAATTCATCAATGTAATGTAGGCATGTATTCCATATATAGTCATATGTGCTTATAATAAGAACTTGCATGATATCTTTTGTCCAACCCTCCCGTGGCAGCGGGGTCCATAATGAAACTAAGGGATATTAAGGCCCCCTTTTAATTGAGAACCGGAACAAAGCATTACACATGGTGAATACATGAACTCCTCGAATTACAGTCATCCCCGAAGAGTATCCCAACTATTGTCACCTTAGGGTCTACGGATCGGAACAATAACAAGTGCATATAACTAGCAGATAGGATCAAGCACTCAAATATATTCATGAAAACATAGAGGGTTCAGATCTGAAATCATGGCACTCGGGCCCTAGTGACAAGCATTAAGCATAGCAAAGTCATAGCAACGTCAATTTCAGAACATAGTGGATACTAGGGATCAAGCCCTAACAAATTGACTCGACTACATGACAAATCTCATCCAACTCCATCACCGTCGAGCAAGCCTACGAAGGAATTACTCACTCCCGATGGTGAGCATCATGGACTTGTTTATGAAGAAGGGGTGGTGATGATGATGGCGATGAGTCCTCCTCTCTAGAGCCCCAAACGGACTCCAAGTCAGCCCTCCCGATGAAGAACAGGAGGTGGCGGCGGCTCCATATCGTAAAATGTGAAGAAACTTCTCTTATTTTTCTCTCGGGAAGACGGTATTTATGGAGTTGAGGTTAGGGTCAGCGGAGCCTCTTGGGACCCACAAGGTAACAGGGCGTGCCCTATTGCCTTGTGGGTAACAGGTGCCCCCCCCCCTCCGGTGGATCTTTGCTCCAGTATTTTTCATATATTCCATAAAAAATCTCCAAAAAATTTCGTCCAATTCCGAGAACTTTTATTTCTGCACAAGAAACAACACCATGGTAGTTCTGCTAAAAACAACGTCAGTCCGGTTAGTTTCATTCAAATCATGCAAATTAGAGTCCAAAACAAGAGCAAAAGTGTTTGGAAAAGTAGATACGATGGAGACGTATCACATAGTTTCCACCATTAGCAGCCAACTTTTCTTTCTCTAACATATGGGCTGGGTTGAGCATATTGCGAGCCATTGATCTAGAGCGATAGACACAAAATTAATTTAGACATTTATTCATAATTAATGTTGCACTAGTATTTAACAAAATGTTAATATAAAGTGCACTTCCACTCAAATCAATATCTTCATAACTGAAAGTGGGTGATTCAAGATCTGAATCTAGTTCTTAGTCATTGATGTGGACATCACTGATGACGATAATTTTGACCGATGGGCAAACTATTGGCAATCATATCACCATATGACTCTTGTTCATCTTTCGATGCTTTGTACTCCGATCTCAGAATGATTTTCCTAGAACTTCAAGGTAACCGAGTGCTATCTGCACATATGTTCTGACCTTCTCCGTCTTACATCTCTCATCTCGTTTGAACTCATGTGGACATGACGAACTTCGAGATGCTAGAATGTCGTAGACGGTTGCATGATACGTCTCCAATGAATCTATAATTTTTTATTGTTCCATGCTATTATAGTATGGATCTTGGATGTTTTATATGCATTTGTATGCTATTTTATATCATTTTTTGGGACTTATTAATTACTTAGCGCCCAGTGCCATATTGTTGGGAAACGTTGCATGGAAAACAAATTTTTTTTCTACGCACACGCAATGATCTATCCATGGAGATGCATAGCAACGAAGGGGAGAGTGTGTCTACGTACCCTCATAGACCGTAAGCGGAAGCGTTTCACAACGCGGTTGATGTAGTCGAACTTCTTCGCGCTTCAACCGATCAAGTACCAAACGCACGGCACCTCCGCGTTCTGCACACGCTCAGCTCGGTGACGTCCCTCGCCTTCTTGATCCAGCAAGATGTCGAGGTAGTAGATGAGTTCCGTCAGCACGACGGCATGGTGACGGTGATGGTGAAGTGATCTCCGCAGGGCTTCGCCTAAGCACTACGAAAATATGATCGGGGGTGTAAACGGTGGAGGGGGCGCCGCACACGGTTAGGAAATTGTCTGGGGTGTGCTAGGCGCCCCCCTCCCACATATATATAGGTGGGAGGGAGAGGGGAGGCTGCCAGAAGGCGCCCCAAGTAGGCCGAATCCTACTTGGGGTCCTCCCCAAGTGGCGCCCCCCTGCCATTTTAACCGAGGGAGAAGGAAAGAGGGGGGGAGAGGGAAGGAAGTGGGAATCCTAATCCACACTTTCCTTTCCCTTCTCCCCTTTCCTTCCCCTCCTTAGGCTGGCCCATATGGGGGGCGCACCAGCCCCTTGTGGCTGGTGCATTTCCCCTCTTGGCCCATAAGGCCCATATCTTTTGCCGGGGGTGCCCGGAACCCCTTTTGGTGACCCGATAAGTACCCGGTACCCCCCGAAACACTTCTGGTGTACGAATACCATCATCCTATATATCTATATTTACCTCTCAACCATTTAGAGACTCCTCGTCATGTCTGTGATCTCATCCAGGACTCCGAACAACATTCGGTCACCAAATCACATAACTCATATAATACTATATTGTCAACGAACGTTAAGCGTGCGGACCCTACGGGTTCGAGAACTATGTAGACATGAATGAGACACCTCTCCAGTCAATAACCAATAGCGAAACCTGGATGCCCATATTGGCTCCTACATATTCTACGAAGATCTTTATCGGTCGAACCGTTATGACAACATACGTAATTCCCTTTGTCCATCGGTATATTACTTGCCCGAGATTCGATCGTCGGTATCTTCATACCTAGTTCAATCTCGTTACCGGCAAGTCTCTTTACTCGTTCCATAATACATCACCTCGTGACTAACTCCTTAGTCGTTTGCTTGCAAGCTTATGATGTGTATTACCGAGAGGGCCCAGAGATACCTCTCCGATACTCGGAGTGACAAATCCTAATCTTGATCTATGCCAACTCAACAAACACCTTCGGAGATACCTGTAGAGTATCTTTATAATCACCCAGTTACGTTGTGACGTTTGATAGCACACAAGGCATTCCTCTGGTATTCGGGAGTTGCATAATATCATAGTCGAAGGAATATGTATTTGACATGAAGAAAGCAATAGCAATAAAACTGAACGATCATCATGCTAAGCTAACGGATGCGTCTTGTCCATCACATCATTCTCCTAATGATGTGATCCCGTTATCAAATGACAACACATGTCTATGGTTAGGAAACCTTAACCATCTTTGATCAACGAGCTAGTCTAGTAGAGGCTTACTAGGGACATGGTATTTGTTTATGTATTCACACATGTATTTAGGTTTCCGATCAATACAATTCTAGCATGAATAATAAACCTTTATCATGAATAAGGAAATATAAAATAACAACTTTATTATTGCCTCTAGGGCATATTTCCTTCAGTCTCCCACTTGCACTAGAGTCAATAATCTAGTTCACATCGCCATGTGATTAACACCCATAGTTCACATCGTCATGTGACCAATACCCAAAGAGTTTACTAGAGTCAATAATCTAGTTCAAATCGCCATGTGATTAACACCCAAAGAGTACTAAGGTGTGATCATGTTTTGCTTGTGTGAGAAGTTTAGTCAATGGGTCTGCCACATTCAGATCTGTATGTATTTTGCAAATTTCTATGTCTACAATGCTCTGCATGGAGCTACTCTAGCTGATTGCTCCGACTTTCAGTATGTATCCAGATTGAGACTCAGAGTCATCCGGATCAGTGTTAAAGCTTGCATCGACGTAACCCTTTACGATGAACTCTTTATCACCTCCATAACCGAGAAACATTTCCTTAGTCCTCTTAGGTAACTATGGATAATTTTGACCGCTGTCCAGTGATCGACTCCTGGATCACAATTGTACCCCCTTGCCAAACTCATGGCAAGGTACACAACAGGTCTGGTACACGACATGGCATACTTTATAGAACTTATGGTTGAGGCATAGGGAATGACTTTCATTCTCTCTCTATATTCTGCCGTGGTCGGGTTGTGAGTCTTACTCAACTTCACACCTTGCAACACAGGCAAGAACCCATTCTTTGACTGATCTATTTTGAACTTCTTCAAAACTTTGTCAAGTATGTGCTTTGTGAAAGTCCTATTAAGCGTCTCGATCTATCCCTATAGATCTTGATGCTCAATACGTAAGCAGCTTCATCGAGGTCTTTCATTGAAAAATTCTTATTCAAGTATCCTTTTTATGCTATCCAGAAATTCTATATCATTTCTAATCAACAATATGTCATCCACATATAATATCAAAAATGCTACAGAGCTCCCACTCACTTTCTTGTAAATACAGGCTTCACCATAAGTCTGTATAAAACCATATGCTTTGATCACCTTATCAAAGCGTATATTCCAACTCCGAGATGCTTGCACCAGTCCATAGATGGATCGCTGTAGCTTGCACACTTTGTTAGCATCTTTAGGATCGACAAAACCTTCTGGTTGCATCATATACAACTCTTCTTTAAGAGATCAATTAAGGAATGCAGTTTTGACGTCCATTTGCCAGATTTCATAATTATAAAATGCAGCAATTGCTAACATGATTCGGACGGGCTTAAGCATCGCTACGGGTGAGAAAGTCTCATCATAGTCAACCCCTTGAACTTGTCGAAAACCTTTTGTGACAAGTCATGCTTTGTAGACAGTAACATTACTATCAGCGTCAGTCTTCTTCTTGAAGATCCATTTATTTTCTATGGATTGCCGATCATTGGGCAAGTCCACCAAAGTCCACACTTTGTTCTCATACATGGATCCTATCTCAGATTTCATGGCCTCAAGCCATCTGTCGGAATCTGGGCTCATCATAGCTTCTTCATAGTTCGTAGGTTCGCCTTGGTCTAGTAACATGACTTCTAGAACAGGAATACCATACCACTCTGGTGTGGATCGTGCTCTGGTCGACCTACGAGGTTCAGTAGCAACTTGATCTGAAGTTTCATGATCATCATCATTTGCTTCCTCTCTAGTTCGTGTAGGCATCACGGGAACGGATTTCTCTGATGTGCTACTTTCCAATTCGAGAGAATGTACAATTACCTCATCAAGTTCTGCTTTCCTCCCACTCACTTCTTTCGAGAGAAACTCCTTCTCTAGAAAGGATCCATTCTTGGAAACAAAGATCTTGCCTTCGGATTTGTGGTAGAAGGTGTACCCAATTGTTTCCTTAGGGTATCCTATGAAGACGCACTTCTCCGATTTGGGTTCGAGCTTATCAGGCTGAAGCCTTTTGACATAAGTGTCGCAACACCAAACTTTAAGAAACGACAGCTTAGGTTTCTTGCCAAACCATAGTTCATACGGTGTCATCTCAACGGATTTAGATGGTGCCCTATTTAACGTGAATGCAGCTGTCTCTAATGCATAACCCCAAAACGATAGTGGTAAATCGGTAAGAGACATCATAGAACGCACCATATCCAATAAAGTACGGTTACGACGTTCGGACACACCATTACGCTGTGGTGTTCCAGGTGGCGTGAGTTGTGAAACTATTCCACATTGTTTTAAATGAAGGCCAAACTCGTAACTCAAATATTCTCCTCCGCGATTAGATCGTAGAAACTTTATTTTCTTGTTACGATGATTCTCCACTTCACTCTGAAAATCTTTGAACTTTTCAAATGTTTCAGACTTGTGTTTCATTAAGTAGACATACCCATATCTACTCAAATCATCTGTGAAGTTCAGAAAATAATGATACCCGCCGCGTGCCTCAACACTCAATGGACCGCATACATCGGTATGTATTATTTCCAATAAGTCATTAGCTCGCTCCATTGTTCCGGAGAACGGAGTTTTAGTCATCTTGCCCATGAAGCATGGTTCGCAAGTATCAAATGATTCATAATCAAGTGATTCCAAAAGCCCATCTGCATGGAGTTTCTTCATGCGCTTTACACCAATATGACCTAAACGGCAGTGCCACAAATATGTTGCACTATCATTATCAACTTTGCATCTTTTGGCATCAATATTATGAATATGTGTATCACTACGATCGAGATTCAATAAACCATTTACATTGGGTGTATGACCATAGAAGGTTTTATCCATGTAAACAGAACAACAATTATTCTCTGACTTAAATGAATAACCGTATCGCAATAAACATGATGCAATCATATTCATGCTCAACGCAAACACCAAATAACATTTATTTAGGTCCAACACTAATCCCGAAGGTAGAGGGAGTGTGCGATGGTGATCTTATCAACCTTGGAATCACTTCCAACACACATCGTCACCTCGTCCTTAACTAGTCTCTGTTCATTTTGCAACTCCTGTTTCGAGTTACTAATCTTAGCAACCGAACCGGTATCAAATACCCAGGGGCTACTATGAACACTAGTAAAGTACACATGTATATCAAATATACCTTTGTTCACTTTGCCATCCTTCTTATCTGCCAAGTATCTGGGGCAGTTCCGCTTCCAGTGAACATTTCCTTTGCAGTGAAAGCACTTAGTCTCAGTCTTGGGTTCAGCTTTGGGCTTCTTCACGGGAGTGGCAACTTGCTTGCCATTCTTCTTGAAGTTCCCTTTTTTTTCTTGGCCTTTTTTTTGAAACTAGTGGTCTTGTTAACCATCAACACTTGATGCTCTTTCTTGATTTCTACCTTCACTGATTTCGGCATCGCGAAGAGCTCAGGAATCATTTTCGTCATCCCTTGCATGTTATAGTTTATCACGAAGTTCTAGTAGATTGGTGATAGTGACTAGAGAACTCTGTCAACCACTATCTTATCTGGAAGATTAACTCCCACTTGATTCAAGCGATTGTAGTACCCAGACATTCTGAGCACATGCTCACTGGCTGAGCTATTCTTCTCCATCTTGTAGGCAAAGTACTTGTCAGAGGTCTTATACCTCTCGACATGGGCATGAGTCTGAAATACCAATTTCAGCTCTTGGAACATCTCATATGCTCCGTGGCGTTCAAAACGTTTTTGAAGTCCCGGTTCTAAGCCGTAAAGCATGGCGCACTAAACTAATCACGGACCCAGTCCGCATCATTGGTACTATCATCTTTCAACTTAGTTTTCTCCAGGAACATATCAAAATAAAACAGGGGAGCTATACACGAGCTATTGATCTACAACATAGATATGCAAAAACTATCAGGAGTTCAGGACTAAGTTCATGATAAATTAAGTTCAATTAATAAAATTACTTAAGAACTCCCGCTTAAATAGACATCCCTCAAGTTGATCATATCTACTATGTGATTCACGTTCGTTCTTTCGATCTCCAGTGTTCCGAGGCCATGTCTGTACATGCTAGGCTCGTCAAGTTTAACCCAAGTATTCTGCATGTGTAAAACTGTCTTACACCCGTTGTATGTGAACGTAGAATCTATCACACCCAATCATCACGTGGTGTCTCAACACGACGAACTGTAGCAACGGTGCATACTCAGGGAGAACACTTTTACCTTGAAATTTAGTGAAGGGATCATCTTATAATGCTACCGCCGTACTAAGCAAAATAAGATGCATAAAAGATAAACATCACATGCAATCAAAATATGTGACATGATATGGCCATCATCATCTTGTGCTTTTGATCTCCATCTCCAAAGCATCGTCATGATCTCCATCGTCACCGGCTCAACACCTTGATCTCCATCGTTGCGTCGTGGTCGTCTCGCCAACTATTGCTTCTACAACTATTGCTAACTCATAGCGATAAAGTAAAGCAATTACATGGCGTTTGCATTTCATACAATAAAGAGACAACCATAAGGCTCCTGCCGGTTGCCTGATATCTTACAAAACATGATCATCTCATACAATAACATATATCACATCATGTCTTGACCATATCACATCACAACATACCCTGCAAAAACAAGTTAGGCGTCCTCTACTTTGTTGTTGCAAGTTTTACGTGGCTGCTACGGGTTTCTAGACGGAACTGTTCTTACCTACGGCAAAAACCACAATGGTTATTCGTCAAGTTTGCTGTTTTAACCTTCTTCAAGGACCGGCCGTAGTCAAATTTGATTCAACTAAAGTAGGAGAAACAGACACCTGCCAGCCACCTTTATGCAAAACTAGTTGCATGTCTGTCGGTGGAACCGGTCTCATGTGCGTGGACATGTAAGGTTGGTCCGGGACGCTTCATCCCACAATACCGCCGAATCAAAATAAGATGTTGGTGGTAAGCAGTATGACTATCACCGCCCACAACTCTTTGTGTTCTACTCGTGCATATCATCTACGCATAGACCTGGCTCATGATGCCACTGTTGGGAAACGTTGCATGGAAAACAATTTTTTTTCTAGACACACGCAATGATCTATCCATGGAGATGCATAGCAACGAGGGGGAGAGTGTGTCTACGTACCCTCGTAGACCGTAAGCGGAAGCATTTCACAACGCGGTTGATGTAGTCGAACTTCTTCGCGCTTCAACCGATCAAGTACCGAACGCACGGCACCTCTGCGTTCTGCACACGTTAAGCTCGGTGACGTCCCTCGCCTTCTTGATCCAGCAAGATGGCATGGTGACGGTGATGGTGAAGTGATCTCCGCAGGGCTTCGCCTAAGCACTACGAAAATATGACCGGAGGTGTAAACGGTGGAGGGGGGCGCCGCACACGGCTAGGCAATTGTCTGGGGTGTGCTAGGCGCCCCCCTCCCACATATATATAGGTGGGAGGGAGAGGGGAGGCTGCCAGGAGGCGCCCCAAGTTGGTCGAATCCTACTTGGGGTCCTCCCCAGGTGGCGCCCCCCCCCCCCCCCCCCCCCCCCCCCCCCCCGCCGCCATATTTAACCGAGGGAGAAAGAAAGAGGGGGGAAGAGGGAAGGAAGTGGGAATCCTAATCCACACTTTCCTTTCCCTTCTCCCCTTTCCTTCCCCTCCTTAGGCCAGCCCATATGGGGGGCGCAACAGCCCCTTGTGGCTGATGCCTTTCCCCTCTTGGCCCATAAGGCCCATATCTTTGCCGGGGGTGCCCGGAACCCCTTCCGGTGACCCGATAAGTACCCGGTACCCCCCGAAACACTTCCGGTGTCCGAATACCATCGTCCTATATATCAATCTTTACCTCTCGACCATTTTGAGACTCCTTGTATTGTCTGTGATCTCATTCGGGACTCCGAACAACATTCGGTCACCAAATCACATAACTCATATAATACAATATCGTCAACGAACGTTAAGCGTGCGGACCCTACGGGTTCGAGAACTATGTAGACATGACCGAGATGCCTCTCCGGTCAATAACCAATAGAGGAACCTGGATGCCCATATTAGCTCCTACATGTTCTACGAAGATCTTTATCGGTCGAACCGTTATGACAACATATGTAATTCCCTTTGTCCATCGGTATGTTACTTACCCGAGATTCGATCATCGGTATCTTCATACCTAGTTCAATCTCGTTACCGGCAAGTCTCTTTACTCGTTTCGTAATACATCACCTCGTGACTAACTCTTTAGTTGTTTGCTTGCAAGCTTATGATGTGTATTACCGAGAGGGCCCAGAGATACCTCTCCGATACTCGGAGTGACAAATCCTAATCTCGATCTATGCCAACTCAACAAACACCTTCGGAGATACCCTGTAGAGCATCTTTATAATCACCCAGTTATGTTGTGACGTTTGATAGCACACAAGGCATTCCTCCGCTATCCGGGAGTTGCATAATCTCATAGTCGAAGGAATATGTATTTGACATGAAGAAAGCAATAGCAATAAAACTGAACGATCATCATGCTAAGCTAACGGATGCGTCTTGTCCATCACATCATTCTCCTAATGATGTGATCCTGTTATCAAATGACAACACATGTCTATGGTTAGGAAACCTTAACCATCTTTGATCACCGAGCTAGTCTAGTAGAGGCTTACTAGGGACATGGCATTTGTTTATGTATTCACACATGTATTTATGTTTCCGATCAATACAATTCTAGCATGAATAATATACCTTTATCATGGATAAGGAAATATAAAATAACAAATTTATTATTGCCTCTAGGGCATATTTCCTTCACATATGTTGTTTTTTACTTGTTTTTGGCTTTTTAGAAAAGCAATATCAAACGGATTCCAAACAAAGAAAAATCTTTGGATTAATTTTTTATGGACTAGAAGGGACCCATGAAGGTTCGGTAGAAGACCTGAAGAGCCACGAGGGAGCGACAAGCTCAATAGGCGTGCCCCATGAGCTTGTGGGCCCCTCGTGGCACCTCTTGACAAAATTCCACCTCTATAAATTCCCAAATATTCCCAATGTACCAGAGAGCCATTCGAAACATTTTTTTCCGCCGCCGCAAGCTTTTGTTCTTCTGTGATCCCATCCGGAGGCCTTTTTCGGTAGTCTGTCGAAGGGGGAGTCGATCACGGAGGGCTTCTACATCATCCTTGCTGCCTTCCGATGATGCGTGAGTAGTTTACCACAGACCTACGGGTCCATAACTAGTAGCTAGATGGCTTCTTCTGTCTCTTTGATCTTCAATACAATGTTCTCCTCGATGTTCTTGGTGTTCTATCCGATGTAATCTTCTTTTGCGGTGTGTTTGTTGGGATCCGATGAATTGTGGGTTTATGATCAGATTATTTATGAATATTGTTGTGTCTTCTCTAAACTTTATTATGCATGATTGTCATAGCTTTGTATTTCTCTTCGATCTATCCATTTGATTTGGCCAACTAGATTGATTCATCTTCAGTGGGAGAGGTGCTTTGTGATGGGTTCAATTTTGCAGTGCTCTATATACCAGTGACAGAATGGGACAAGACACATATTTGTATTGTTGCCATTAAGGATAAAATGACTGGATTTATTCATATTGATTGGGTTTACTTTGTCTACATCATGTCATCTTGCTTAAGGCGTTACTCTGTTTTACACTTAATAACCTAGATTCATGCTAGATAGCGGTCGATGGGTGGAGTAATAGTAGTAGATGCAGGAAGGAGTCGGTCTACTTGTCTCGGACGTGATCCCTATATGCATGATCATTGCCTTGAATATTGTCATAACTATGCACTTTTCTATCAATTGCCCAACAGTAATTTGTTCACCTACCGTATGCTATGTGCTCAAGAGAGAAGCCTCTAGTGAAAACGGTGGTCCCCGGGTCTACTTTTGTCATATATAAAAACACAAAAATACCTTGCTACAATTTTATTTCTTTTTTTTGTTTTGCAATTTACTTTATTATCTACACTACGAGATTTAATCCTTGCAAGTAACCGCCAAGGGGATTGACAACCCTCTTTTTTGCGTTGGGTGCAAGTATTTACTTTTGTGTGCACAGGTGCCGTTCACGAGGCTTTGCGTGATTCCCCTACTAGATTGATAACCTTGGTTCCCAACTGAGGGAAATACTTATCTCTACTATACTGCATCATCCTCTCCTCTTCGAGGAAATCCCAACGCAGCTCACAAGTAGCAGGACGAATTTCTGGCGCCGTTGCCGGGGAGACATCATCAAAACCTATCAAGTACCTTCGCACAAACTATCATCTACTTGCTCTTATTTTTATTTGCCTTGCCTCTCGTTTTCATCTCCCCCACTGCTAATTTTTTTACAAAAACACAAAAGTATTTTTGTTTGCCCATTTTCTTGCTTTGTCTCTATGTCTCAAGAAAACACTAAGTTGTGTGATTTTGCAAATACTAACAATAATGATTTTATTATTACTCCAATTGCTCATCCCGCCACTAGTGCGGAGTCTTGTGATATTAATGCTGCTTTGCTAAATCTTGTTATGAAAGAACAATTTTCTGGTAGTCCTAATGAAGATGTTGCATCCCATCTTAATACTTTCGTCGAATTATGCGATATGCAAAAGAAAAAAGATGTCAGATTGAAATTATTTCCGTTCTCACTACGAGACCGTGCTAAAACTTGGTTTTCATCCTTGCCTCGAAATAGTATTCATTCTTGGGATAAGTGTAAGGATGCTTTTATTGCCAAGTATTTTCCTCCCGCTAAAATTATTTCTCTTAGAAATCAAATTATGAATTTTAAGCAACTTGAGCATGAACATGTTGCACAATCTTGGAATAGAATGAAACTAATGATAAGAAATTGTCCCACTCATGGTTTAAGTTTATGGATGATTATACAAAATTTCTATGCGGGACTAAACTTTGTTTCTAGAAATCTTCTAGACTCTGCTACAGGTGGAACCTTTATGGAAATCACATTGGGAGAAGCTACAAAACTCCTTGATAATATTCTGGAAAATTACTCTCAATGGCATACCGAACGAGCTCCAACTGGTAAGAAGGTAAATTATGTCAAAGAAATTACTACCTTAAATGATAAAATGGATGCTCTTATGAAATTGGTTGCTAATAAAAATGCTCATGTTAATCCTAATGATGTGCTATTAACTACTTTGATTGAGCAAAATAATGATGCCATTGATGTGAATTTTGTCTCTAGAAATAATTTCAACAACAATGCTTATAGAGGTAATATTGATCCTAGACCGTTTCCCAGAAATTCCTCTAGTAGTTATGGTAATTCCTTTGGAGATTTTTATAATAATAACAATAAGATACCTACTGATCTTGAGAGTAATATTAAATTATTCATTAATTCTCAAAAGATTTTTAATGCCATGGTAGAAGAAAATTTGAATAAAGTTGATGACATGGCTAGGAACATGGATAGAATTGCTCATCATATGGAAAATCTCAAATCTAATTTTTTTTTCACCTCAGCTTGATACTAATGATTCTATTAAAGCTATCTATGTCTCCAATAATGAAAGTAAAGAAAGAACCGCTAGGTTGAGAGCTAAGCAAGAATTCCTAGAAATGGTTATTCCGTCTGATTTTTACCGTAATCATGATGAAGATATTAAAATGATTGGTGTCTCACAAATTGAATCTTTATTTAGTAATATAAAACTTGACGAAAAAGGGACTGCAGATGAGTCAACTCTAGCTAGAAGGCTTCCCAATTGTTCGGAGGGTGATTACCTTAATGATAAAAATGATAAACGTGGGTTTGGAGAGGCCTAGACTTTAACTAGTGATGTGCCCACTACTTTGGATTACAAGGACTTTAATTATCATAATTGTTCTTTAATTGAGTGTATTTCCTTGTTGCAATCCATGATAAATTCACCCAATGCTTATGAACAAAATAAAGCTTTTACTAAACATATTGTAGAGGCTATGATGAAAGCTTTTGAAGAAAAACTAGAGTTGGAGGTTTCAATGCCTAGGAAATTATATGACGACCGGGGACCTACTATTAAAGTAAAAAATAAAGATTATGAATGTAATGCTTTATGTGATTTCGGTTCTAGCGTTTCCACTATACTAAAATCTCTATGTGATGTGCTAGGCCTTGTTGATATGGATGAATGTTCCCTTAATTTGCACTTAGCGGATTCAATTATTAAGAAACCATTGGGTAGAATAAATGATGTGCTTATTCTTGCTAATAGAAATTATGTGCCCATGGATTTCATTGTACTTGATATTGAATGCAATCTGTCTTGTCCTATAATACTTGGTAGGCCTTTTCCTATGAACCATAGGTGCTATTATTCATATGAAAGAAGGAAACATAAGGTTCCAATTTCCATTAAAGAAAGGAATGGAACAATTCCCTAGAAAGAGAATTAAGCCACCTTATGAATCTATTATGAGGGACACCTATGGGTTGAAAACTAAGGATTACAATAATTGAAACTATGCATTATGCCTAGCTAGGGGCGTAAAACAATAGCGCTTGTTGGGAGGCAACCCAATAGTTATCTTATTATTTTTTATTTTCTATTTTTTTGTGTTCACACAATTTATGCTATTGTTATGATTGTGTTTTAATGTTTTAATTAGTGTTTGTTCCAACTAAAGCCTTTGGGATGATTTGGTTGATAGTTCAATTGATTCTGTGAAAAAACAGAAACCTTTGCACCCAGTACCTGAATTACTATGGTTTACTGGGGCGTGATAAAATTCTAAGTTTTTTTAAACATTATTGATATAAAAATTTCCCACATTGCACTATTTTTTCAGAATTTTTGAAGTTACAAAAGTATTGCATTTGTTTAGATCATTACAGACTTTTCTGTTTTTGACAGATTTTGTTTTTGTTGCATACTTTGCTTGTTTTGATGAATCTATGGATTATATCGGGGGGTATAAGTCATGGAGAAGTTAGAATACAATAGGTATTATGCAACAATAAAATATGAATGGGTTTACAACAGTACCTAATGTTTATGATTTGCTTGTTATACTAACGGATCTCACGAGGTTTCTGTTGAGTTTTGTGTGCTGAAGTTTTCAAATTTTGGGAGAGATCATGATGGATGAAGGAATAAGGAGTGGCAAGACCCTAAGCTTGGGGATGCCCAAGGCACCCCAAGGTAATATTAAAGGAGAACCAAGCATCTAAGCTTGGGGATGCCCCGGATGGCATCCCCTCTTTCGTCTACAATCCATCGGTATATTACTTAGATCTATATTTTTATTCATCACATGATATGAGTTTTGCTTGGAGCATCGTGTATTATAAGAGTCTTTGCTTTGTTTGATTTTTAGTTTGCCACAATTATTATTTGCTGCACACACCTTTTGAGAGGGACACACATTTATTCGCGATTTGTTAGAATACTCTATGTGCTTCACTTATATCTTTTGAGCTAGGCAGTTGCTCTAATGCTTCACTTATATCTCTTAGACCACGGCGATTGTTATATTTTAAAGAAATAGTTACACTCTCATGCTTCACTTATATATTTTTGAGAGTCTAATAAATAGTAATGGCAACATGTACAGGTTATAAAATTGGTCCTGGTATAAAATTGGTCATCGGAATATATTTTTGAGGGATATAATAAAACTTTCATGCAGATCACTGAATATGATAAGTTTGATTCTTTACAATAGTTTTGCGATATAGAGATGGTAATATGTGGGAGGTACTAGTGAATAATTGTGGTTTACTAAGAATATTGGTGTTAAGGTTTGTGATTCTCGAAGCATGCACGTATAGTCTTTAGTTATGCTAAGAAGTTGGAGCATGATTTATTATTGGGTGTCTTCCTTTGCGTGGAGGTCGGGGGCGCGCGATGGTTAAGTCCTACCAACCTCCCCCTAGGGGCATGCGTAGTAGTACTTTGCTTCAAGGCCTGATAGACTCTCGCAATAAGTATGTGAGTTCTTTATGACTAATGTGAGTCCATGGATTATACGCACTCTCACATTTCCGCAATTTCCTAGCCTCTTCGATACCGTGCATTGCCTTTTCTCACCTCGAGAGTCGGTGAAAACTTCGCTGGTGCACCCAAACCCCATGATATAATAAGCTCCATCACACATAAGCCTCTTTATATCTTCCTCAAAACAACATCCATACCTACCTATCATGGCATAGCCATTCTGAGATATATTGCCATGCAACTTCCACCATTCTGTTATTATGACATACATCATCATTGTCATATTGCTTTACATGACCATATAGCTGACATAGTATTTGTGGCTCGGCCACCATTCATCATTATCATACATGTTACGCTAGCATCATTGCACATCTTGGTACACTGCCAGAGGCATTCATATAGAGTTGTTCGGTGGAATTTTGTACCACAAAAGACAAGTTAATACTTGTGCATGGTATTTAAAAAAATAAAGGAAGAAAAGAAGAACAAAAAATCATGGATCGGCGACTTTACTTCTTTCTCTCCTGTCTGACTAACCTCCATAAATTAATCTTGATTTTTGGAAGACTTTTCTTTTCCTAAATGCAGGATATATAGGAAAGAAAACATATAAACGTACACATCAGTACAAGATTCATATGCATCCGCTAGCTCATCCTCTAATTAGCTTTACGTGCATGCATGTTGAGGTTGCCCACGTACTACACACTAGTACATACATAAGCTAGCAGGCCTGTGGTTTAGCTTCGCACGTCCATACAGGTTAAAATGGCCTATGTACTTAACATGCATGCATGCACATAGGCTCTCTTAGCTGTTTGGTTCATTCATATCACAGATTTGGGAGACGGAAGCCCAGCCGGCCATGTACACATACGTCACCGAATACCGCGTACCAGCCGTCTAGGGCGTGTACATACCCAAATACTCGTATACCCAGCTAAAGAAGAAAATGAACTTCTGAGATAGCTGAAGAACTACACGTTCAGAAGTGAACCGGCCCACCTGCAGCCATGCAGCGAGGTACGCTATGCGTATGAGATGAGATGGTGGTTTTCTTTTCCTCGTGTGTACAGGCGTGTGTGCCAAGAAGGCCAAAGCAGGAGATAAGCACAACGGAGATCACGCATCCAACCAAAGAACGAATCCACATATAGCAAACTGGCCGGCTGGATAAGATCTGCCGTTGTACTATCCTCAAAAAAAAAAGATCTGCCGTTGTACCTACTGCCGAAGATCACGCACGCCGTCGCCATCCATTCGGTCGCCCGCTGCCTATATATACATGTACAAGGCCATTCGAACAGGAGGCACCCACACACCCGGCCGTCAGGCCGCTCACACACGCGCGCCCGCGGCGGCCGCTGTAGGGCTGCGGTGTGTTTGGTAGCATGTATGGATCTAGCCTAGTTGTTCTTCTCTCATACATGCTGAGTCCAAGCATTTGTTGTTATTTGGCAGCGGTGTATGCGCTGAGACATGCTGAGCTGAGACTTGGTTTGGCAGCCTGCATGCGTTTAGACATGCTGAACAATTTTGTATTCCGAATAAATTTTTTAAATAGTGAACAAAATTAAAAAAAATATGAACAAAAATTTAAACATATTTTGAAATTCTAAACTTTTATTGAAAATTTAAACAAAATTTGAAATTCTAAACATTTTTTGAAAATTTAAATAAATTTTAAAATTCTGAACATTTTTTAAAAATTTAAACATATTTTGAAAGTCTGAATTTTTTTTGAAAATTTTCAAAAAATGAATTTCGATGAATTTTAATTTTTTTAAACCAAATTTGGAATTTGAACTTTTTCAAAATCTATTTTTTAAAAAATTTGGAATATTTATGAAAATCTATACAAAATTTGAAATTTTGAACATTTTTAGAAAATTTAAACAATTTTGAAATTCTAAACATTTTTTAAAATAAAAACAAAATTTGAAATTATGATCTTTTTTGAAAATTTAAATAAATTTGAAATTCTGAATATTTTTTGAAAATTTAAACAAAATTTGAAATTATGAACATTTTTTAAAAATTTAAACATATCTGGACGTGGTCTGGTGGGTGGGGACGAGGGTCGGTGCCAGCATGGCTGCCTCCATGCACCCTCTCTGGGGTGCATGAGATGGGCATAGCTGAGGGTCCTTTTTTGCATCAGTTGAGCATAGCCCATGTGAGCCCATGCACCCTACCAAACAAGCAAAAGTTGGTCGGATTGAGAACTTTTACCCTCATGCACCTTCCATGCATCCTACCAAACACACCCTCAGAGCTAGCTGCCGGGCCACTTGCACGCCTAGGCCAGAGGCCTCCTAGATCGATCGGAGGACTCACGCACACACGGCTGGCCGCCGCCAGGCTGCCCCCATCGGGCTGCTCGTCCATCAGGCCGCATCCAGGTACATGCCCGAGGTTGCAGGCGCACACGGCCACACGGCCGGTAGGCTGCACACAGGACACGCGGACGACACGGCCGCTGTCAGGCTGCATACACACACGGAAGGCCGCTAGGCTGCTCGCACGCATGGGTCATACGACCGCGAGGGTGCTGCCACGCCACGTATACGTACCACACATAGATCGCATCAGGTCTTGCCTTCGGCCATCACCATGTGCACAACACGCGCACCTTAGTTTCCATCGACGGCTACGTTGACACGACACTCGTCGGTATGGTAAGAAATGGTGAGATCTCACATTGTTGCATTTCGGATGATACATCGGTTTACACCGATCATTTTCTTGGCTCGGAATTGCATATCAGTTTTCCAATCAAATTGGCCGTGTGAGATGGATTCGGATCACTCCCACAGCATACCGTTTCCGTATAAAATATTTAAAGGCGAGCTTAAATGTTGCTTGGCTTGGAATCGGATCGCTACTTTAGCCCATCGTTCTGTGTAGAAATATTTGAGAAGTCAATTAATTTGACAAATTTGAATCGCTCTTGTAGCAGATCATGTCCATATAAAATATTTGAGAGCGACATTAGATGGAGTTTGAGTTGGATTCGGATTGCTCTCGTAGCCGATCGTTCCTTTGAAGAAATATTTGAGAAGCAAATTATTGACAATTGCGACGGTCTCGGGTCACTAGTATAGTTGATCGTTCCCATGCATAATACATGCGAGATGAAAACAAATGTTAGCTTGGATTCAGATCGCTCCCAGAGTCCATCGTTTCCATGCAGAATTCCATATTACTCTGGCCAAACCAAGAGTAGTACAGGCCTGAAACTTTTTGGGACCGTTGCAGGGTCTCGTAAATGACATGTAAAAAGCCCAGTTCATGGTTTAACAGATATCATCTAAACAATTTGAGTACACCGTCAAGTAAGTACTCCGTGACATGATCCGTTCATGATGTAGATACAAAGTCTCATGACATGATTTCCTTTTCCATGGCCGACGAGGCCGGAACCACTCGTTAGTCTAGGCCGACGAGGATAGATATTTTATCCTTGACCGACGAGGTTGGGAGACCATTACTTTCCATGGCCGACGAGGCCGTAAGTTATTCATACGTCTTGGCCAATGAGGCTAGACATCCATTGTTCACGACCGACGAGGCCGAAAGTTCACCGTGAGACTTTGTTATGAACCCTGTAGCGACCCGACCCGAATGGATCGAATCTCTGTGTTCAAGTGTCATCCCTGGATCGGTAATGCTGACACACACAGTACTCGAAGGATTTATAACAGAGTGCAATCACACACTTATTACATCGAATGTCTCAAAAGAGAACTGACTACAATAAATATGGCTTAAGGCCATCTAAATAAGATAACAGCGGAAGGCTTGGAAGATAAAGTGAGTCCATCAACTCCAACGGCATAGCTGAGTGCACGACAACGACCTAGCACACCTTACTCTTCGTCTGAAAAGTCTGCAAGATGATACGTTGCAGCCCGAAACGGGTCAGCACATGGAATATGCTGGCAATATAACACAGTAGAGCAATGAACAGAATAAATGCTAATACTACATGCATATTTGGCTGGTGGAAAAGCTCTAGGGTTATACTGTTTTGCGAAAAGCCAATTTTTCCCTACAACAAAGGAATATATTTTATTTAACTATCATGGTGGTTGTTGAACATTGAGAAGGTAAATCCCCCTCTCAATCCCAATTAAAAGTAATTATTAATCCCAACAAATTAATTTAGAGTGATGGGATTCAATATGATAATCCAAGAACCAGATACTCAAGATGTCCATAACCGGGGACACGGCTAATCATGATCAGTTTGTACACTCTGTAGAGGTTTGTGCACTTTTCCCCACAAGACTCGATCTCCTCCGTTGGATTTCTCGCACTTCATGGTGTTTGAGAAACGGATGACCGAGACACAGTCTTTCTGAAGCATTTACTCTTTACTCTGGTTAGACAGTTACACCTACTTTCCCCTACATCTGCTAGCCTACCACTGAAAGAGGTCCTGCAACATACTCAACTATGCTAGAGCCCATAATAGCTTGTGGCTGCACACGGAAGTTTCTAGCATGAACAATCTTATGATCCCTTTGAGCCTGGGTGGCGGACCGTAGGAGGATCACACGGTATATCCCCGAGATCTCCTAGGACAACACTGGTATATCCCCAGGTGCCCAAACAAGCAATCCACCCAGATGTGTATTAAAGTTGCCACCTTAAGTTGAACCATTAAAAAAAATCTCACATCTGTCATGGATACACTCAAAACCCAATCCACGTCTACGAGCATAGCATGGCAACATAAGCATAGCGTAGAAGTAACTCCCAAGGGTTTTATAATAAAAGGGCAATAGGTTCTACCTCATCATCTACTTCCCAATACCCACAAGTTAATCACATCCTAGTCATGTAGTGTTTGAGGATCGAAACTAATGCATAAAAACTGGGTAACGAAGAAGTATGATCAATGTGTTACTTGCCTTGCTGACGATCCGCAAAACCTAGGGACTCGTAGTAGCACGCTTCGCACTCCGGGAATTCTATCGCAAACAAACAATAGCATACATAAGCAATCAAGCGAAGATGCACGGGTAAAACCCAAATGAGAAGACCTAACCAGAAAGTTCAACTGAAGAACTCCGGTTTGCAAAAAGAATCGAATCAAACGGAGCAACGAAACTCAAACTGCGAAAGAAACAAGCTTCGATTACTAATCTGGACTAAAGTCAAATTTTACAGTAGCAAAAACTTGTTTAAGTTGGTTAAACAGAAAGAGGGCTTCGAGACGAAGATCTAGGCGCTTGAATCGCCTGATTCCGACAAACGAGCGAAAAGTTATACTAAAACGAAAATCGGATCAGAAATCGCGATCGAAAATAATCGCGGAAAATCCGAGAAAAAGAAAACTAACGAACAGGCTAACGAACGAACGTTCGCTGTCTGCGGTTAAACGGTGAAAACCGTTCGTTAAAACGAACGTACGGACGAACGTCTGCTAAATAACTAAACCGACGGAAAACCGATCTAAAAAGAATAAACCGGAATTTAAAAAAAAACCGAATCTAGATCTAGGGTTTAAACAAAACCGATCGGTTTTTCTCACGAAACCGACGGCGGCGGCGGCTACCTCCGGCGGGGCTCCGGCGGGACGGCGGGGTGCGGCGCGGCGCGGCGGGGCGGGGCGCGCGCGGGGCGGCTGGGCCGGCTGGGCTTCGGCCCAGTTCGGTCCGGCGGAGTTTTTTTTTTTAAATAATTCCGCGCAGAAAAACAAATAAAAGAAATACTAAACAGACTCCAAAATTCCCGAAATAAATTTTCCCCGTCCTCTAAAAATCTCCCGGACAAGGTAAACATTTATTTGGGACTCTAATGCAATTTTGAAAAATGCATATTATTCTAAATTCAAATAAAATGGCAATAAAAATCCAAATAAAATATTTATTTGATTTTAATATTTTTCCTCCAATATTCCATTTATTTTGGAGAAGTCATATTATCTCCTCTCATATATTTTTAATATGAAATATTTTCGGAGAGAAAAATAGTTAAACCAAATTGATCCCTGTTTCAATATTTGAGAAAATTCAAATATGAAAACGGTGAAATCCCCAACTCTCTCCGTGGGTCCTTGAGTTGCTTAGAATTTTCGAGGATCGCAAAACGAAATGCAATAAAATATGATATGCATGGATGACCTATGTATAACATTCCAAATTAAAAATTTGGGATGTTACAAACCTACCCCCCTTAAGATGAATCTCGCCCTCGAGATTCGGGTTGGCTAGAAAACAGGTGCGGGTGGTCCTTCCGGAGGTCTTCTTCGCGCTCCCAGGTAGCTTCCTCCTCGGTATGATGACTCCATTGAACTTTGCAAAACTTGATAACTTTGTTGCGTGTAACTCGGCTGGCAAACTCGAGAATCTTGACGGGTTTCTCCTCGTAGGTTAGATCACTATCCAATTGAATTGCTTCTAGGGGCACTGTATCTCTTAGAGAAATATCAGCCATCTCCGCATGGCACTTCTTCAACTGGGAAACGTGAAACACATCATGAACTCCTGACAGTCCTTCGGGTAACTCCAACTTGTAGGCAACTTCACCCATACGTTCCAATACTCGGCATGGTCCCACAAATCGTGGTGCTAACTTCCCTTTGACTCCGAACCGTTTAACTCCTCGAAGTGGCGACACACGTAGATATGCCCTGTCTCCGACGTCATAGGTTACCTCCTTGCGTTTTGGATCGGCATAACTCTTCTGTCTGGACTGGGCTACTTTCAGTCTATCTCGAATCAGCTTAACCTTCTCTTCGGATTCCTTAATCAAATCCGGTCCAAACAACTGACGGTCTCCAACTTCATCCCACATCAACGGTGTTCTGCACCTCCTTCCATACAAAGCCTCGAAAGGTGCCATCTTCAAACTGGCTTGGTAGCTGTTGTTGTATGAGAACTCCGCGTAGGGCAGATTGTCATCCCAACTAGATCCATAATCTAGCGCACAAGCTCTTAACATGTCCTCCAGAATCTGATTGACTCTCTCGGTCTGTCCATCTGTCTGCGGATGGAAGGCTGTACTAAACTCTAGCCTGGTTCCCAATGTCTGGTGTAGTTGGCGCCAAAACTTTGAAGTAAACTGGGTTCCTCTATCTGATACGATGGTCCTCGGAACTCCGTGCAGACATACGATCCTGGTCATATATATCTTGGCCAACTTCGCACTCGTATATGTGGTTTTCACTGGAATAAAGTGAGCTACTTTGGTCAAACGATCCACTACTACCCAGATAGAATCATATCCTGATCAGGTCCTGGGTAATCCGGTGATGAAATCCATGCCAAGTTTATCCCACTTCCATTCGGGTATTGGCATAGGCTGTAGCAATCCTGCGGGCTTCTGATGCTCTGCCTTCACTCTCTGACATACATCACATACGGCTACATACTCAGCAATATCCCTCTTCATACCCGTCCACCAGAAACGCACTTTTAAGTCCAAATACATCTTGGTGTTTCCGGGGTGTATCGAGTATGGCGAGTCATGAGCCTCCTGTAGTATCAACTTCCTGATCTCGGCATTATTGGGTACATACACACGGTCCTCAAACCATAAGGTGTCGCGCTCATCTTCACGAAAACCTTTGGCTTTTCCTTTGCGCATTCTATCCTTTATCTCGGCAATTTCTTTGTCCTCTTTCTGAGCTTCTCGAATCCTTCCCAATAATGTTGACTGAACTTCCATAACTGCGACAAAACCTCTAGGGACTATCCCCAAACGAAACTCCCTGAGATCTTCGGATAACCCCTTGGGTAAACCTCCGCTTTTGAGGGTATTGACATAACTCTTCCGGCTCAAAGCGTCTGCTACGACATTGGCCTTTCCTGGATGATAATGCAACTTCATATCATAATCCTTTATAAGTTCCAACCATCTCCTCTGCCTGAGGTTCAGCTCCTTCTGAGTGAAAATATACTTCAAGCTCTTGTGATCCGTGTACACATCACAACGGTTCCCAATAAGAAAATGTCTCCAAGTCTTAAGTGCATGAACTACAGCTGCTAATTCCAAGTCATGCGTGGCATAATTCAACTCATGCGGCCGAAGCTGACGTGAGGCATATGAAACAACTCTCCCTTCCTGCATAAGTACTCCTCCCAGTCCTAAGCGAGAAGCGTCGCAATACACTTGGAAATCCTTGCGTATATCTGGCAGAATCAGAACTGGGGCTGTAACCAAACGTTTCTTCAGTTCCTGAAAACTTGCCTCACATTCATCTGTCCATTTGAACTTAGTGTCCTTCTTCAGTAACTCCGTCATAGGCTTCGCAATCTTAGAAAAATTCTCGATAAATCTCCGATAATATCCTGCAAGTCCAAGAAAACTGCAGATCTCCCCTACTGAGGTGGGTGCCAACCACTCAGTGACAGACTGAACCTTAGTGGGGTCTACTGCTATACCTTCGCCCGATATAACATGTCCAAGAAATCCAACTTCCTTCAACCAAAACTCACATTTGCTGAACTTGACATACAACTGATGTTCCCTGAGCTTCTCGAGAACTAAACGCAGATGCTCCTTGTGCTCCTCTTCATTCTTTGAGTATACCAAGATATCATCAATGAACACCACGACAAACTTATCCAAGAACTCCATGAACACCTTGTTCATCATACTCATGAAATAGGCAGGGGCATTAGTCAATCCAAATGACATAACTGTGTACTCATGTAGCCCATACCGGGTGGTGAAGGCTGTCTTAGGTATATCCTGTTCTCGGATCTTCAGCTGGTGATACCCTGATCTCAGATCGATCTTGGAGAACACTTTAGCTCCTTGCAACTGATCAAACAAATCATTAATCATTGGCAGTGGGTACTTGTTCTTAATCGTCACTTCATTCAATGCGCGATAATCAACAACCATTCTCAAGGATCCATCCTTCTTCTCAACTAAGAGCACTGGGGCTCCCCACGGTGATGAACTTCGTCGAATGTAACCTTTCTCCAATAATTCCTTGATCTGCTTCTTAATCTCCTCCAGATCATTTGCGGGCATCCGGTATGGTGTCTTTGATATTGGTCCGGTGCCTGGCAACAACTCTATCAAGAATTCAATGTCTCGATCCGGCGGCATGCCTGGTAACTCCTCTGGAAATACATCCGGGAAATCTTTCACAATAGGCACCTCCTCCTGAACAACTCCCGTGAGAGAATTTACTTGGCTCCTTCTAGGCACATGCCTAGATACATACTTGATCCTTTTTCCCTCCGGGGTGGTAAGCGAAATCGACTTACTCGCACAATCGATGCTTCCTCCATACATCGATAGCCAATCCATGCCTAGTATCACATCCAATCCTTGTGACTTCAAAACTATCAGGTCTGAGGGGAAAACATGACTTCCAATGATCAATGGCATCTGAAAACATCCTTGTCTTGCCATATACTCCGCACCAGGTGATCTTACTAACATGGGTGTCCTAAGTACCTTAGTGGGCAACTTATACTTATCCACGAATCCCCTTGATATGTATGAATGCGATGCACCAGTATCGAAAAGAACAATTGCAAGAAAAGACTTAACCAAAAACTTACCGATAACTGCATCAGGCTGCTCCTCAACCTCCTCCACGTTCACGTGGTTCACTTGTCCTCGGTTGAATGGATTGGGCTTCTTCCCAGCGCTTCCATTACCATTGCCGTTCTTCAATTCTGGACATTCGTTGGCATAATGTCCAGTCTTCCCGCACTTGAAACAGGAAATGTGGCTTTGATCCTTCTTGGCGGGTGTGGCTGGGTTAGAGCGGTTCTGATTGCTGCCTGCTCCATGTCCATTTCCATTCTTGTGGCCATTATGGTTGTGTGAACTTCCTCCATTGTGGTTATGACCTCCATGGTTATGAACAAGCCCTCCCGAGTTCGGGGTGAACCGGGGCTTCTGCTGAGCTCCTGAGTTGAACTTCCCTTGTCCATACTTCCTATTGCGGCTATCAATCTGCTGCTGCTTCCCTTCAATCATAAGAGCTTTGTCTACCAACTCCTGGTAGTTGTTGAATGTTGCCACCATCAACTGCATACTCAGCTCATCATTCAACCCTTCCATAAACTTCTCCTGCTTCGCGGCATCAGTGGCCACATCATCCGCGGCATAGCGAGCTAATTTACTGACTCATCCATGTACTGCCCCACGGTACGGTTTCCCTGGCGTAAGTTGCGAAACTCACGCTTCTTCATGCTCATAGCTCCTGCTGAGACATGTGCCGTGCGGAAAGCTTGCTGAAACTGATCCCAAGTGACATTGGCTATAGGGAATGTGGCTGTGTAATTCTCCCACCATGAGGCTGCGGGTCCATCCAATTGATGTGCGGCAAAACGCACCTTCTCAGCGTCTGTGCATCCTGCGGTGGTCAACTCCCTTCCAATCCTGTGTAGCCAGTCATCCGCAACTATTGGCTCGGTGCTACTGGAAAACACCGGCGGCTGCAACCTCAGAAAACGGGCTAAGTTGTCAACTGGTGGTGGTGGCGGTGGGTTGTTGTTGTTGTTGTTGTTGCCTTGGTTCTGAACTAGTAGCTGCATCAGGGTATTCTGCTGTTGAATCAACTGAGTGAGCTCCGGTGGGAAAACAAATCCGGTGTCGCGTCTCGGAGGCATCTGATGGGTTTAGAGGGAAGAGATTAGAATAGAGTAAGGTCTAGTGAGAAGGCACTACCCATATGCACATGAGACAAACACATTCATAACACACCACTCAATTCAAGCAAGAGCATACAATCGATCTAACTACCGTTACAAAAGTGCTCGGACTATTACTATTTACATGGGGAAAATACTAATGATAATATGGTGGTCATCTAGAAATTTTGATCGGTGGAAGACTCCATGATATACGCTCCAGCTTCGTCTTCATAATCATCATCACTACTGTCGGGGTCGGAGTCGGTGTCGTCGATGATGATGTAGTCTTCAGATCGAATTTCCTCAGGTTCGTCGTCTTCTTCTCTGGGCACGGGGTCTCCCATGAATACTCCTAGCTTCCTTGTCAGGTCGTCATTCTTTTCCACTAGTATTGCGATTTCCTCCTCGTATCCATCGCGTGTAGACTTGAGTTCCTCTTCTAGCTCCATGTTCCTGGTCATCACCTTCTTCAAATCTATCATGCTTGCACACATCTGGTTCTCCTGTCGACGAATGTGCTGGTTTAACTCCTGGATGAAAGCTGCAATGGACCTGTCCCTCCGGGTGCTGATCATCTCCCATTGCTCATCTCGGCGCCCACATAACTGGTAGATTGTGTCCTTAAGATCCTTGTGATACACTTCGCCGATGCGTCCCATGGCGATGTGGGCTGCCATGCTCTTTCCTAGACTCCAGGTTGGTGCATCAAAGGAAAACTCTATGGGCTCCGTAACTGGCGTGAATGTCCTTCCTGGAATTTGAACTCGAATCATCCAACGCTCCTCTTCTAGTACAGTGGCGGTGTAGGTCCCGGTGAAGCTTGGTATTCCGATGTTCAGGTACCTAGTGACTTCCTTCAAGTGTCGTCCAAAAGGTGTGTCTTCATCCGGTTGTGTAAACTTGTTCCTTGAGTCCGCCATCCTAGAGAATAGAAGATGGAGAGAAGTCAGAAATGAGTAGAGAAGAGTGACCTATGGCTTTTCTTAGTGGTCGTGTCCTACAGTCAGCGTGTGCTCTGATACCATCTCTGTAGCGACCCGACCCGAATGGATCGAATCTCTGTGTTCAAGTGTCATCCCTGGATCGGTAATGCTGACACACACAGTACTCGAAGGATTTATAACAGAGTGCAATCACACACTTATTACATCGAATGTCTCAAAAGAGAACTGATTACAATAAATATGGCTTAAGGCCATCTAAATAAGATAACAGCGGAAGGCTTGGAAGATAAAGTGAGTCCATCAACTCCAACGGCATAGCTGAGTGCACGACAACGACCTAGCACACCTTACTCTTCGTCTGAAAAGTCTGCAACATGATACGTTGCAGCCCGAAACGGGTCAGCACATGGAATATGCTGGCAATATAACACAGTAGAGCGATGAACAGAATAATTGCTAATACTACATGCATATTTGGCCGGTGGAAAAGCTCTAGGGTTATACTGTTTTGCGAAAAAGCCAATTTTTTCCTACAACAAAGGAATATATTTTATTTAACTATCATGGTGGTTGTTGAACATTGAGAAGGTAAAACCCCCTCTCAATCCCAATTAAAAGTAATCATTAATCCCAACAAATTAATTTAGAGTGATGGGATTCAATATGATGATCCAAGAACCAGATACTCAAGATGTCCATAACCGGGGACACGGCTAATCATGATTAGTTTTTACACTCTGCAGAGGTTTGTGCACTTTTCCCCACAAGACTCGATCTCCTCCGTTGGATTTCTCGCACTACATGGTGTTTGAGAAACGGATGACCGAGACACAGTCTTTCAGAAACATTTACTCTTTACTCTGGGTAGACAGTTACACCTACTTTCCCCTACATCTGCTAGCCTACCACTGAAAGAGGTCATGTAACATACTCAACTATGCTAGAGCCCATAATAGCTTGTGGCTGCACACGGAAGTTTCTAGCATGAATAATCTTATGATCCCTTTGAGCCTGGGTGGCGGACCGTAGGAGGATCACACGGTATATCCCCGGGATCTCCTAGGACAACACTGGTATATCCCCAGGTGCCCAAACAAGCAATCCACCCAGATGTGTATTAAAGTTGCCACCTTAAGTTGACCATTAATTAAAAATCTCACATCTATCATGGATACACTCAAAACCCAATCCACGTCTATGAGCATAGCATGGCAACATAAGCATAGCGTAGAAGTAACTCCCAAGGGTTTGTTATTAAAAGGGCAATAGGTTCTACCTCATCATCTACTTCCCAGTACCCACAAGTTAATCACATCCTAATCATGCAATATTTGAGGGTCGAAACTAATGCATAAAAACTGCGTAACGAAGAAGTATGATCAATGTGTTACTTGCCTTGCTGACGATCCGCAAAACCTAGGGACTCGTAGTAGCACGCTTCGCACTCCGGGAATTCTATCGCAAACAAACAATAGCATACATAAGCAATCAAGCGAAGATGCACGGGTAAAACCCAAATGAGAAGACCTAACCAGAAAGTTCAACTGAAGAACTCCGGTTTGCAAAAAGAATCGAATCAAACGGAGCAACGAAACTCAAACTGCGAAAGAAACAAGCTTCGATTACTAATCTGGACTAAAGTCAAATTTTACAGTAGCAAAAACTTGTTTAAGTTGGTTAAACAGAAAGAGGGCTTCGAGACGAAGATCTAGGCGCTTGAATCGCCTGATTCCGACAAACGAGCGAAAAGTTATACTAAAACGAAAATCGGATCAGAAATCGCGATTGAAAATAATCGCGGAAAATCCGAGAAAAAGAAAACTAACGAACAGGCTAACGAACGAACGTTCGCTGTCTGCGGTTAAACGGTGAAAACCGTTCGTTAAAACGAACGTACGGACGGGCGTTCGCTAAATAACTAAACCGACGGAAAACCGACCTAAAAAGAATAAACCGGAATTTAAAAAAAACCGAATCTAGATCTAGGGTTTACAAAAAAAACCCGATCGGTTTTTACCTAAACCGAAAAAAAAAATGGCGGCGACGAAGTCAACGGCAGCGGCGGGATTCCGGCGAGGCGGGGCTCCGGCGAGGCGGCGGCGGCAGCGCGGGGCGGCGGTGTGGGGCGCGCGGTGCGGCGGCGGCGCTGCAGCGGCGGCGGCGGGCGGCGGACGCGGCGGCGGCTTGCTGCTGCTTGCTGCGGCGGCGGCGGTGGGCTGCGGCGGCGGGGTGGGGTGGAGGGGTCGGGGGCGGCGGCTATTTAAGGGGGGGCCGGGGCGGCTTGGGCGAGGGGGCGACGAGGCGGCGGCGTCCCGGACTCCGGCGGAGTCCGGCTCGGCTACGGGGAGGAAAGGCGGCGGCGGCCTGCTGGGCCGGCTGGGCTTCGGCCCAGTTCGGTCCGGCGGATTTTTTTTTTTAAATAATTCCGCGCAGAAAAACAAATAAAAGAAATACTAAACGGACTCCAAAATTCCCGAAATAAATTTTCCCCGTCCTCTAAAAATCTCCCGGACAAGGTAAACATTTATTTGAGACTCTAATGCAATTTTGAAAAATGCATATTTTTCTAAATCCAAATAAAATTGCAATAAAATCCAAATAAATTATTTATTTGATTTTAATATTTTTCCTCCAATATTCCATTTATTTTGGAGAAGTCATATTATCTCCTCTCATATATTTTTAATATGAAATATTTTCGGAGAGAAAAATAATTAAACCAAATTGATCCTTGTTTCAATATTTGAGAAAATTCAAATATGAAAACGGTGAAATCCCCAACTCTCTCCGTGGGTCCTTGAGTTGCTTAGAATTTTCGAGGATCGCAAAACGAAATGCAATAAAATATGATATGCATGGATGACCTATGTATAACATTCCAAATTAAAAATTTGGGATGTTACAAACCCGGTGCCGACGAGGCCGGATATCTTACACCAAAGATCGATGAGGCTTTGGCATGTCACCGCATGGCCAGATTGGCCACATATATCTAGGAGAATATTACAGGTTACAAGACGACGACCTTCAGCGCAGCTTAATCGGAGGTGTTCCGCAGATTGCCCCGTGGATGTAATTAACCGGATCGTCTTACGAGGCTCCGGGAACCAGAACCCCCACAGTTGCTGGATATTAGTCAGATGTACTTGTCCATGGCGCAGCATATGTACTCATGTGGGAAACTGCACTTTGTAATTCTCATGAGAATTAATAAAGCAGTATTTCCCTACGTGTTTGTCTTTTTATTTATTTGTACACGAATGTATACTGGCACGCCTGTATTTTTATTGTCGTTATGCATTAGGAAATACCCCTACCCGGGGGGATGTTTCTTTTTCGTGAAACAAGAGTCATATGTTTCACTTTTATCGAGTTGTAATATTGAGTTGTAAGTAAATAGAAGTGTGATGATCATCATTTTTAGAGCATTGTCCCAGTGCGGAAATAAAAAGGAAAAAAAAAGCCAAAAAGAGCCCAACAAAAAAAGAAAAAAAAAGAGAGAAGGGGCAATGTTACTATCCTTTTCCACACTTGTGCTTCAAAGTAGCACCATGTTTTTCATATAGAGTCTCCTATGTTGTCACTTTCATATACTAGTGGGAATTTTTCATTATAGAACTTGGCTTGTATATTCCGATGATGGGCTTCCTCAAATGCCCGAGGTCTTCATGAGCAAGCAAGTTGGATGCACACCCACTTAGTTTTCAGTTTGAGATTTCATACACTTATAGCTCTTAGTGCATCCGTTGCATGGCAATCCCTACTCCTCTCATTGACATCAATTGATGGGCATCTCCATAGCCCGTTGATTAGCCGCGTCGATGTGAGACAATCTTCCTTTTTGTCTTCCCCTTATTAATCTCTACACCGCATTAGATTCCACCCATAGTGTTATGTCCATGGCTTACGCTCATATATTGGGTGGGGGTTTAAAAGTTGAAGCGCGTTAAAAAGTATGAACCAATTGTTTGGCTGACAACAGGGTTGTACATGATTTATATTTTGTGTTAAGAACATGGAGCATGACAAGGCTATATGATTTTATAGGGATAGCGTTCTTTAGTATTTTTATTTTGAAAGGCATGATTGTTTGTTGGTATGCCTGAGTATTGATGTCTTTATATCAAATTATAGACTATTGATTTGAATCATTCAGATCTTAATATTCATACAATAAAAGAAATATTGCATGATAAAATGTTAGGTAGCGTTCCACATCAAAAATCATGTTTTTATCATTTACCTAATCGAGGACGAGCAGGAATTAAGCTTGGGGATACTTGATACGTCTTCAACGTATCTATAATTTTTTTATTGTTCCATGCTATTATAGTATCAATCTTGGATGTTTTATATGCATTTGTATGCTATTTTATAAAAAAATTGGGACTAACCTATTAACCTAGTGCCCAGTGCTAGTTTCTATTTTTTGCTTTTTTTTGCTTTTCAGAAAATCAATATCAAACGGAGTCCAAACGAAGAAAATCTTTGAATTGATTTTTCTGCACCAGAAGGGACCCACAAAGGTTCGGGAGAAGACCTGAAGAGCCACAAGGGAGCGACAAGCTCACCAGGCGCGCCCCAGGGGGGTCGCGTCACCTGAGCTTGTGGGCCCCTCGTGGCACCTCTTGACCTAATTCCACCTCTATAAATTCCCAAATATTCCCTATATACCAGAGAGACACCCGAAACACTTTTTCCGCTGCCGCAAGCTTCTGTTCTTCCGCGGTCCCATCTGGAGGCATTTTCTGGTACTCTGCCGCAGGGGGAATTGATCACGGAGGGCTTCTACATCATCATTGCTGCATTCCAATGATCGTGAGTAGTTTACCACAGACCTACGGGTCCATAGCTAGTAGCTAGATGGCTTCTTATTTCTCTTTGATCTTCAATACAATGTTCTCTTCGATGTTCTTGGAGTTCTATCCGATGAATATTAGTTGAAGCGTTGTGATAGCCAATATTTTGTTGCCGTGGCAACCGTTTCAAAAAAAAATTGTCGTGGCGGCATATTCAGAAAACGTTGTCATGCCAACAGTTTCAGAAAACGTTGTCATGGCACAAAAATCAGAAATTCCGCCATGGCACGAAATTATAGCTCCTCGTCCCGCGCCTAGTACACCTTCTCCTCGTCGGGGTCCTCCATGTACGGCTGCCATCGTCACTTGTAACCTGTAGGCTATCTCTACGATATTTACATTAACATGGCAATCTCGTTGCTCCAGCCATCATGTCATGATGCGCATGCCACTTAACATTACAACATATAACCATCTCATACATAAACTCATTATCATGACGAAGGCTATACCACATCATATGCATACCCTGCAAAATCAAGTTAGACGTCCTCTAATAGGTTTTAGCAAAATTTTAGTTACACGGTTAACCATTTTTAACAAGAAATACTAGCTACCTACGTCCACAATTTAGGCGATGATTCTTGATGCTAGATTAAGTTTTGGGGTGTGTGAAACAAGAGACTTAATTAAAAATCTCTAGCCCCACACTAAACTTCGTCAAATACGCGTGACCCCCTAGAAGATCATCCATCTTCAGCACCCTCTTGTGTACGCGACGGTTCACTATTCTCAACTATGGTGAAGCCCAAGGAACTGTTAGCAGATCATCGACAGCCATCGATTGTCAGAACCTTGTAAAAAGCGACACCATGCCCTCGATGAATTGAACCGAAGCAACACTCGAGGGGAGCATAACAAGAATATCAACCCTCACAATCACATGTGATCTAGATCGCAACCTGGACCTACTCATATAACTGCCCATGATGCCACCATTGGGAAACATAGTAGAAAACAAAAAAAATCGCACCTACTATCACCCAATATCAATATGAAGATGCATAACGGGTTGGGATCAGGACCATTACCGTCACTGAGTTGTAGCGGAAGAAGAACATGTCAGTGTAGATCATACTTGGAGTCCCTCGAACTGTCGATGAACGATCCCTTGTACCACCCACGAACAGTCCCTCAAACCGAATACCGAAAGCACGACCTCTCTACTTGGTTGCAAGTGTGCAGCCTTCATGATCCGACAGCGCTTTGCCCTCCAAAGCTAATCGTCGCTGAAGAATTAGAGGGAGGAGATTAGAACCACACAGGGCTTCTAATTATGATGACAAGAGGATTAGGCTAGCTCTAATTAGTCAACTACGACCAACTAGAACTATAACTAGAAGAACTAGAGGAGGCTCCAAAACTTGTATATACAAAAGAGCAAAATCCTCATGTATATATAGGTTGGAGGAAGAGGGAGGGCTGCCACCAAGGGGGAAGGAACCCCCCTTGGTGCGCCAGCCTAGGGGAGGAGGAGTCTGACTCCTCCCTCCCCAATTCGGCCTCCTTTCGCACTTTCCCACTTGGGCCTTTTTGGCCCAAATTGTCTTCCACCTCTTGGCCTTTCAAGGCCTGTTGATATTTAAATTAAAAATAAAATGTTCTAAATACTTCTAGACCATTATATATATTTTTTAACATCTCTGGAAACTTTTCCACCTATATATAATTTATTGTTAATACCCGGTATTACCCGATACTCACCGAAACCCTTCCGGTGACCCCGAAATGCTTTTGGATCCTCTCGGAACTATTCCGAATAATCATGAAATAATTTGAAAAATATACTTGCATGACTCCCATCCTACTAACACTTAGAAGATCGTGATTGCCTTAAGCTTGTGACCCCGTAGGTTCGGTAACTCACAGACATGGACGAAATCGTTCGTTCAATGACCGACAGTGGGACCATGGACGTCCATATTGGTCCATGTGAGTACAAGAATGATATTCGAGTGAACCTTTGGTTATCATGTGATGTTCCCTTTGCTTCGCGATACTTCACGAAACCCGGGATGCACCCGTATCCTCCTGAGTCATCACCATGCTCACTCTACCGAAATCCTCGTTACTGGTTTTGTTCTTCTTTCTCGTTATTGTGTTCCGGCATCCCTGTGATGAAGTCACGTATGTCTGGCCAGACGATGATTGATGTCGTCACACCGAGAGGACCCTAAGTCAAGATGGGAATGGGCCGACCCGGACCTGGCCTTGGACCTAGCCCCAAGGTCAGTATGTGAGGCCATGGGTCGGCCCATTTCATCAAAAAATTATGGCCTCGCTGACCCGTTGGGTATATGAGGCCGACCCAAGATTAAGATGAGAAAATCCATGAATTCAGTTAGCACAATCTGAAGACCTGGAAGGCCACCGGGACGGCGAGCTGGACAAGTTGAAAGGAAAGAGGAAGGCCACCAGGATGACGTGCTCGACGGTGACCAAGACGACAAACGAGAGGCACGAGCGGGACGAACGCCGGTGGCAGCAGAGATGCTCGGGGGTGCCGTTCCAACAAGTCGTTGGTTGTTTCTACGTGCATGTACTAGTTCACATAAAAATCAATCCACCTGCCTGCTTGTGTACAGGGGCATCTCCAACAATCGGTACAGTTTGGTCAGCTTCTTACGTGCGTGTCTTTCAGTCTAGTAATCCATCTGCACGTGAGCACATCGTCAATTTCGTCAGAAAGTACACGACGAGTTGAGGCCAACAGGGGGCAGCCAGCGGCAGCAGAGATGGTTGGGGGACTGGGTCGACCCATCTGAGCCATCGGGCCGCACGGTGCCGACTCCACTGACCCATATATCAATTGAGGCCAACCCACTTGGCCCATTGGCCTTGACTTTTTGGGCCAGGTCAGTGACCCAGCGGTCGACCCAGCCCATTCCCATCTTGAGCCCTAAGAATATCTCTCCATCGTCGGAGGATAAAATCCCACTCTCGAGCTATCCGACCACTAGTCAAACTTTCTGATGAACCTGTAAGTTGTCATTATGATCACCGTGTTACACGTGACGTTTGAGAATCCCCAAAGCCCACCATATGGTAAGAAGTGACCATGATACTCTCATGGTTTAAGGAGCTATATTACATGTTAACACTCTGTGTTATTACAATTGAATATAGACTATATTAATCCAATTCACAACAAACAAGTTTGGGTCAGCTCAATATGATCGTTCTTCCAACATCATAGTCTTAATGTTGTTTTAGGACTATCGTTACACTTAATGATATCCTAAGATCCGAAAAACGTGATTACCAACAACACTTGAGCTAGTCCTAGAGACAAGACTAGGAACCTTTTATTTAACTGTTTATCATTTCACACGTGCATATGAGTTTTCCACTGAATCATATATTCTAGAAAAAAGTCCATTTTACTACCCTGAACAAAGTTGGTGGTTCACATTACCCCCTGATCTATTTTTCTGCTCTTTTCACCCCCTAAACAATCCCAAACCGGACAAAAATCATCCCTGGCTGGTTTGCCTGATGGTCAAAGGTTGTATTTGACCAGTGGGCCCAAGGCCCACACCCCACCGAACCCTAAATCCTCGCCCCTGTGCCCCATCGGCCATGGCCGCCATCGGCTAACGGCAACCGCCCCTGTGCCCCGGTTCACCTGCTCCCTCGTCCTCCCGCGGGACGCCAGGTCTACGTTGTCGGCACATGCCTCGGCTCGCCTACTCGAGCCCCGCCACCGGAGCGCCGACCTGTTCCACTGGCCCGCCGACCCTACCACCTAGATGTCGCCCTGCTCGCGCCGCCGGCCCTTGCTGCCGCCTCCACGCCCATGGCCGGCCCTTGCTGCCGCCTCCCCGTCAATGGCTGGCCGCCTCTGGTCGACGGGAGGCTACACCCTCTGCAGCCGCCATGACCGCTGCCCCGAGCTCCTCTGCGCACGGCTGCGCCAGAGCAACACCGCGCCAATGCGTCGCCGTTGAGGTCGTCCACGTCGGCGACCTCTACGCCCAGCGCTGCTCCGTCACCAGCCGCTGTAGCACCTCCCCGCCGTCCGTGCCCTTAGCTCCGTCGTGCTCCGGTTAGCCACCGGCTAAACCTATCATTAGCAATTAGTTAATCCACCCCCTGAGTCACTACCAAGTGGGTCCCACTGCCTAATTAACTGCAGGCTAATTTCCTATTTCAGTTTAGTTCATCCGCGTGGCCCCACCCGCAGGTCAAAACCACCATTGACCAGCGCCACGTCAGCTGCAAGTTGAGACAAACCACCCAGGGGGGTCTTTTGTCCGGTATGGGTTTGTCTAGGGGGTGAAAAGAGCAGAAAAAATAGATCAGGGGGTAATGTGAACCACCAACTTTGTTCAGGGTAGTAAAATAGACTTTTTTCTATATTCTAGGATCATAGCAGTTATAACATAGAATATAAACTCCATAATTATGAATATGGAAATATAATAATACAAAATATTATTGCCTCTAGGGCATATTTCCAACAGCTCCCGAGCGCGTCCACCACGTCGGACTGACGATGGGGTCCCACAGGAAAACGCTCTGAAATCCGGCAGTCCAAAGCTCGTCTCCACCGTCGGACCAATGGCTTCGCGTGGCGCTGTTCCAGTGGGCCGCGTAGTGCCTAGCCCGACTATTTAAGTCAAGTGCCAGCACCGAAACCCTTCCGTCCACATTTCCCCCTTATCTTCCGCCGCCACCGCACTTTCCAATCGGCGTCCGCCACCACTAGTAGCCTTGCCCCGACGCCGCTTGTCGGTGTACTAAAGTTTGGGCCCTTTTGGTACCCCTTACTTGTGCACGGGCAGTTGCAGCCACGCCCGCGGCAAGGCCTGCCAGGGACAGCTGGGAGCAAATATGAGGCAACCAAGACGGCATCCGAGCCAGTAATCAGAGAGCAGAAGACAAGCTGAGCCCCCAGCAAGATTCTTGCCGGGGTGATTTGCGAGCCCCGGCAAGCTCCTTGCCGGGACGGTTTGCGAAGCCTCAGCAAGACCACCACCCTTGAGGTTGAGAGCTCTGACACATCGACAATGTCAAGACCAAGATCCAGGGGCGCCTGCATGGTGGCACGCAGATCTTTGTGAAGAACAGAAGGCAAGTTCCCAGCAAGGCTCTTGCCGGGGACATTTGCGAGGCCATGGCAAGGCTCGCACATGGCAAGGCTCCTCGTCCCGCCACCGCTCCAGCGCAGCAACTAGCCTACCAGCCAGGCAAGCACCTACGTGGTGGCATGCAGATCTTCGTGAAGATCCTGCCACCGCTCCAGCGCAGCGGCTAGCCAGTTAGCTTGGCATTTGCATGCCTCGTCATCTTGGGTGCGTGTCAAGACGGGGTGAGGCGGCGACGGACAGGACGGGCTCTGTTTCTGTCCCCGATAAAGTTAGGGACACGTAAACATCACATTTAATGCGCTTGTCCTAAGACGCCAGTGATAAGCATGTACACTGTAGCTACTTTATACCTCCTGTATGCCTGTACGCCACTGTGGTAGCCCCTTGGTATAAAAGGAGGCCCAAGGCGATACAGGGAGGGACTTTTGGACTTTCCGGCCCAGTTTGCATGCGTAGCAACTAGCCGAAGCTCAAGAACACTCAATACACTACAAGCAGGACTAGGGTTTTACACTCCTTAGCGGCCCGAACCTGGGTAAAAATCCCTTGTGTTGATCGTTAGATCTGCTCTTTGCGCAGTCCTCTTCCCTGCCAAACCGTAGAAGGGATCCACTCGATCCCATAGGTGTCGTTTCCCCGACACCGCTGGGTAAGGAGCTTGATACGTCTCCAATGTATCTATAATTTTTTATTGTTCCATGCTATTATATTATCAATCTTGGATGTTTTATATGCATTATTATGCTATTTGATATCATTTTTTGGGACTAACCTATTAACCTAGTGCCCAGTGCTAGTTGCTGTTTTTTCCTTGTTTTTGTCTTTACAGAAAATCAATACCAAACGGAATAAAACTTTTTGACGATTTTTCTTGGACCACAAGACACCCTGGAAGCTTTGGGAGGAGGCCAGAAGAGCCACGGGATGGCCACAAGCTCGGAGGGCGCGCCCTAGGGGGGCGTCCCCCAAGCTTGTGGGCCCCCCCGTGGCACTTCCAACCCTATTTTTTCTGCTATAAATACCCAATTATTCCCCGTAGACAAAAGGGCACAACAAAAATACTTTTCCGCCACCGCAAGTTCCTGTCTTCGTGAGATCCCATTTGGGGACCTTTTCTGGTACTCTGTCGGAGGGGGATTCGACCACGGAGAGCTTCTACATCAACCTTGCTGCCCTTCCGATGATGTGTGAGTAGTTTACCACAGACCTACGGGTCCATAGCTAGTAGCTAGATGGCTTCTTCTCTCTCTTTGATCTTCAATACAATGTTCTCCTCGATGTTCTTGGAGATCTATTCGATGTAATCTTCTTTTGCGGTACATTTGTTGAGATCCAATGAATTGTGGGTTTATGATCAGATTATCTATGAATATTATTTGAGTCTTCTCTGGACGCTTTTATGCATCATTTATATAGCTTTGTATTTCTCTCCGATCTGTTGATTTGGTTTGGCCAACTAGATTGATTTTTCTTGCAATGGGAGAGGTGCTTTGTAATGAGTTCAATATTGTGGTGCTTATTCCCAGTGACAGAAAGGGACATGACACGTATTTGTATTGTTGCCATTATCGATAAAATATGGGGTTTGTTCGTATTGATTGGATCTCCCTCTACATCATGTCATCTTGCGTAAGGCGTTACTCCGTTCTTGTTAATTTAATACACTAGATGCATGCTGGATAGCGGTCGATGTGTGGAGTAATAGTAGTAGTTGCAGGCAGAAGTCGGTCTACTTGTCACGGACGTGATGCCTATATACATGATCATTGCCTTAGATATCGTCATAACTATGCGCTTTTCTATCAATTGCTCAACAGTAATTTGTTTACCCACCGTATGCTTTCTTTCAAGAGAGAAGCCTCTAGTGAAAACTATGGCCCCCGGGTCTATCTTTTATCATATTATTTTCAGATCTATAAAATCAAAAACAGAATAATACCTTGCTGCAATCTATTTACTTTTATTTTATTTAGCACTTTTACATATCTTTTATATCTCACTATCAGATCTCATCCTTGCAATTGACCGTGAAGGGATTGACAACCCCTTTATTGCGTTGGGTGCAAGTATTTGTGTGTTTGTGTAGGTGTAATTATTGGAGACTTGTGTGTTCCTCCTACTGGATTGATACCTTGGTTCTCAACTGAGGGAAATACTTATCTCTACTTTGTTGCATCATCCTTTCCTCTTCAAGGAAAAAACAAACGCAAGCTCAAGAAGTAGCAGGAACAATTTCTGGCGCCGTTGCCGGGGAGGATCTACATCAAGCCTACCAAGTACCCATCATAAACTCTCATCTCTTGCATTTACATCATTCGCCATTTGCCTCTTGTTTTTCTCTCCCCCACTTTAAAAACGTTTTCAGAAAAATACAAAAATATTTGCCTTTTTATTCGCCTTCTTTCCGTTCGCTTTTTCTTTTGCTTTTTGTTTGCTTGTGTGATAGATTACCTTGTTTGTTATCATGGCTAATTTGTCTCTCGTAGCATGTACCCTCAAAATTGAGGTTCTTAATTTTAAACAAAGGGGAGGAGAGAATTTAAAATAAGCTTGGTATAGAATTTGCGATGCTCAAAATAGATCTACTCGTAAGCAATCTACAACCGTTCTTCTTCGAAATCTTTATGTGGGTGTTACCACTTGGTATAGATTTGTGCTAGACACTATTACTGGGGGTAATTTCTTGGGTAGTCACCCTATGGATGCTTTTAATGCTATGGGAAATTTGGTGGGTTCACCACCAATCATGATTAATGAAATAGTATTAACCCTGGAACATGTGATGCAAAGGCTAGATATTATTGAGAATAAAATTTCTACCATAGAGCATATTGAAAATTTAGATAAAAAGATTCATAATCATATTACTCAAATTGGATCAAAGGTACGAATTACTTTAAAAACTCTAAAGGAGAAGGAGCTTATAATTGATGAGAGGGTAGAACAAAGTCCCGCTAGAATCGATAAATTGGAGGAAATTATTACCAATTTGGGTTCTGCTTTTGCTTCTGTCAAGACTACTCCAAAGTTTCCTCCTATAAACCTAAAAAATTTATTTATGTTCCTAAAAATAAGGTTGTATCATCTAGTAAAAGAAACGAGGATCTTAAGATGATAAGTATTTGCCCTAGCTTTATCAATATGATTAAGGAACCTACTCTTGCAAACAAATTCCTTGATTTTCTACCTAGGAGCATGATCATTAATAACCCTAATGAAATCCCTAGGACGTGTGGTTGTGCAATTCAGGAATTGAATACCAAAGATGACAATACCTAGATCTATGCAATATGCCTAGCTAGGGGCGTAAAACAATAGCGCTTGTTGGGAGGCAACCCAATTTTATTTTATGTTTTTGCTTTTTCTTCTGTTTTTCAATAAATATGCCATTATACTTCTGTTATGATAGCATTTTAATGTTTTAATTAGTGTTTGTGCCAAGTAAGACCTTTGGGATGATTTGGAAGATCGTTGATTTGATTCTGAGAAAAAACAGAAACTTTTGCGTCCAGTAGAAGAATTGTTAAAATTTGCTGGAACATGGAAAAATTCTGAATTTTTTACACAAGATCGATATAAAGATTGCCTACCTCTTACAAATGTTTCAGAATTTTTGGAGTTACAAAAGTATAAACTTAATTCAGATTTCTACAGACTATTCTGTTTTTGACAGATTCTGTTTTCATTGCGTTGTTCGCTTGTTTTGACGAATCTATGGGTCGTATCGGGGGGTATGAACCATGGTGAAGTTAGAATACAGTAGATATAATGCAAATATAAAATTAGAATGAGTTTACAACAGTATCTAAAAGTGGAGATTTGTTTTATTATACTAATGGATCTCACGAGTTTTCTGTTGTGAAGTTTTCAAGTTTTGAGTGAAGTTTCGATGGGCTAAGGAATAAGGAGTGGCAAGAGCCTAAGCTTGGAAATTCCCACGGCACCCCAAGCTAATATTCAAGGACAACCAAGCATCTAAGCTTGGGGATGCCCCGGATGGCATCCTCTCTTTCGTCTACAATCCATCGGTAAATTACTTGAGGCTATATTTTTATTCACCGCTTGATATGTGTTTTGCTTGAAGCGTCTTGTATTATTTGAGTCTTTGCTTTTTAGTTTGCCACAATCATCCTTACTGGACACACCTTTCTGAGAGGGACACACATTAATCGTGAATTTGTTAGAATACTCTATGTGCTTCACTTATATTTTTTGAGCTAGGCAGTTGCTCTAGTGCTTCACTTATATCTTTTAGAGCACGGCGGTGGTTATATTTTAAAGAAATTGATGAACTCTCATGCTTCAATTATATTATTTTGAGAGTCTTATAAATAGTATGACAATCTGCTTAGGTTATGAATTTAGTCCTAATATGATGGGTATTCAAGAGGGATATAATAAAAACTTTCATGAAGATCATTGAATATATGAGAAGTTTGATTCCTTGCATTTGTTTTGAGATATAAAGATGGTGATATTAGAGTCATGCTAGTGAGTAATTGTGGTTTAGTAAGAATATTTGTGTTAAGGTTTGTGATTCCCGAAGCATGCACGTATGGTCTCTCATTATGCTATGAAATTGGAGCATGATTTATTATTGATTGTCTTCCTTATGAGTGGCGGTCGGCGACGAGCAATGGTCTTTTCCTACCAATCTATCCCCCTAGGAGCATGCGTAGTAGTACTTTTCTTCGAGGGCTAATAAACTTTTGCAATAAGTATGTTAGTTCTTTATGACTAATGTGAGTCCATGGATTATACGCACTCTCACCTTTCCGCATTTTACTAGCCTCTTCGGTACTGTGCATTGCCCTTTCTCACCTTGAGTTGTGGTGCAAACTTCGTCGGTGCATCCAAACCCCGTGATATGATACGCTCTTTCACACATAGGCCTCCTTACATCTTCCTCAAAACAGCCACCATACCTACCTATTATGGCATTTCCATAGCCATTCCAAGATATATTGCCATGCAAGTTCCACCGTTCTGTTTTATTATGACACATATCATCATTGTCATATTGCTTTGCATGATCATATAATTGACATAGTATTTGTGGCTTGACCACCGTTCATATTTTTTATACATGTCGTGCTAGATCATTGCACATCCCGGTACACCGCCGGAGGGATTCATATAGAGTCATATTTTTGTTCTAGTATCGAGTTGTAATTCTTGAGTTGTAAGTAAATAAAAGTGTGATGATCATCATTATTAGAGCATTGTCCCATGTGAGGAAAGGATGATGGAGACTATGATTCCCTCACAAGTTGGGATGAGACTCCAGACGAAAATATAAAAAAATGAGAGAAAAAAAGGCCAAAAAGAGCCCAACCAAAAAAAAGAGAAAAAAAATAAAAAATGAGAGAAAAAGAGAGAATGGACAATGTTACTATCCTTTTCCACACTTGTGCTTCAAAGTAGCACCATGTTCTTCATGATAGAGAGTCTCCTATTTTGTCACTTTCATATATTACTAGTGGGAATTTTTCATTATAGAACTTGGATTGTATATTCTAATGATGGGCTTCCTCAAATGCCCGAGGTCTTCATGAGCAAGCAAGTTGGATGCACACCCATTTAGTTTTCTTTTGAGCTTTCATACACTTATAGCTCTAGTGCATCCGTTGCATGGCAATCCCTACTCCTTACATTGATATCAATTGATGGGCATCTCCATAGCCCGTTGATTAGCCTCCTCAATGTGAGACTTTCTTCCTTTTTGTCTTCTCCACACAACCTCCAACATCATACTCTATTCCACCCATAGTGCTATATCCATGGTTCACGCTCATATATTGCGTGATAGTTGAAAAAGTTGAAGCGCGTTAAAAAGTATGAACCAATTGCTTGGCTTGTCATCGGGGTTGTGCATGATAAATACTTTATGTTAAGAAGATGGAGCATGACAAGACTATATGATTTTGTAGGGATAACTTTCTTTAGACATGATATTTTGAAAAGACATGATTGCTTTTTAGGATGCTTGAAGTATTATTGTTTTTATATCAATATTAAACTTTTGTTTTGAATCTTGCAGATCTGAATATTCATGCCGCATAAAGAAAGATTACATGATAAACATGTTATGTAGCATTCCACATCAAAAATTCAGTTTTTATCATTTACCTACTCCAGGACGAGCAGGAATTAAGCTTGGGGATGCTTGATACGTCTCCAACATATCTATAAATTTTTTATTGTTCCATGCTATTATATTATCAATATTGGATGTTTTATATGCATTATTATGCTATTTTATATAAAAATTTTGGGACTAACCTATTAACCTAGTGCCCAGTGCCAGTTGCTGTTTTTTTCCTTGTTTTTGCCTTTACAGAAAATCAATACCAAACGGAACGAAACTTTTTGACGATTTTTCTTGGACCACAAGACACGCTGGAAGCTTCGGGTGGAGGCCAGAAGAGCCACGGGATGGCCACAAGTTCGGAGGGTGCCACTTCCAACCCTATTTTTTCTTCTATAAATACCCAAGTATTCCCCGTAGACGAGAGGGCACACCAAAAATACTTTTCCGCCGCCACAAGTTTCTGTCTTCGTGAGATCCTGTCTGAGGACCTTTTTCGGTACTCTGTCGGAGGGGGATTCGACCACGGAGAGCTTCTACATCAACCTTGCTGCCCTTCCGATGATGTGTGAGTAGTTTACCATAGACCTACGGGTCCATAGCTAGTAGCTAGATGGCTTCTTCTCTCTCTTTGATCTTCAATATAATGTTCTCCTCGATGTTTTTGGAGATCTATTCGATGTAATCTTCTTTTACGGTGCGTTTCTTGAGATCCGATGAATTATGGGTTTATGATCAGATTATTTATGAATATTATTTGAGTCTTCTCTGAACTCTTTTATGCATGATTTATATAGATTTGTATTTCTCTCCGATCTATTGATTTGGTTTGGCCAACTAGATAGATTTTTCTTGCAATGGGAGAGGTGCTTTGTAATGAGTTCAATCTTGTGATGCTTATTCCCAGTGACAGAAAGGGACATGACACGTATTTGTATTGTTGCCATTAAGGATAAAAAAGATGAGGTTTGTTCATATTGATTGGATCTATCCCTCTACATCATGTCATCTTGCTTAAGGCATTACTCCGTTCTTGTTAACTTAATACACTAGATGCATGCTGGATAGCGGTTGATGTGTGGAGTAATAGTAGTAGATGCAGGTAGGAACCGGTCTACTTGTCACGGACGTGATGCCTATATACATGATCATTGCCTTAGATATCGTCATAACTATGCGCTTTTTTATTAATTGCTCAACAGTAATTTGTTTACCTACTGTATGCTTTCTTTCAAGAGAGAAGCCTCTAGTGAAAACTATGGCCCCCGGGTCTATCTTTTATCATATTATTTTCAGATCTATAAAATCAAAAACATAAAAATATTTTGTTGTAATTTATTTACTTTATTTTATTTAGCACTTTTACTTATCTTTTATATCTATCACTATCAGATCTCATTCTTGCAAGTGACCGTGAAGGGATTGACAACCCCTTTATCGCGTTGGGTGCAAGTATTTGTTTGTGTAAGTGCAATTATTTGAGACTTGTGTGTTCCTTCTACTGGATTGATATATTGGTTCTTAACTGAGGAAAATTCTTATCTCTACTTTGCTGCATCACCCTTTTCTCTTCAAGGGAAAAACCAACGCAAACTCAAGAAGTAGCAGAGCTATCCATATCTAACGCCGGAGCGCCGGCTGTAGCTCCTTGGCATATCCGGACAAGGCGTGAAGCCCAGATCGCCGCGGGGCTACCTCAGGACGTGGTGGATCCGGAAGAGGACTTGGAGGTGGAGGAGGATGAGGTTGACGAGGAGGATGTGGGGGGCACTGGGGACACGGGTATGCAGACGGAGCAGCAGACGATCCTCGATTCCCTCCGGTCGGAGTCGGAGGGGGAGGACAGAGTCGTCGCCGGCAGGAGGCGGAGGCGGAACACGCCACGGAAGTCGAGGAGATGCTCGCGTATATGGATGAGGAGGAGCCCTCCTACGCGTCCATTCACCCGGCACCCCGCACCGACACGGTGGACATCTCTGACGATGAAGCGTAGCTAGCGTGTCGTAGTACGTAGGTTTATTTTGCATGGTTTGTATGGATTTAGGGGATAAAATATGAGAGACTCGGACGGACGCATCCAATCATGTCCGCGGGCTTTTTATGGGTCAGATTTGCCAGTCTGGTTGTAGATGCTCTTAGCCTTTAGGTTGGCAACTCTTAATACCGTCCAGCTCATTCCATTATCGTTCATAACCAAACTAGCGAACGTCACGAAAACTAATGACAGGAAAATGCGGCTTCAATTCGACTGTATGCTTTACGTTCTACTATGCTTGTTTCGCCACATATCGGCCGTTGTTTACAGGCCAACGAATTAGTCGATCAGGCAGGCCGGCCGCCGGCGAGCCGTGTGTTTTCACGGGACGAAGTACATGGGGTTTGGTATCTTGAAGACGCGGTCGCCGACGTTGTCGCCCTGCAGGTCGCTCCACTGATCCCCGACGTTGCCGCGGATCCTGTAGCCCTCGTCCACCAGCTGCTTCCTCATCGCCGACTTGAACACCGACGAGCTCTGCCCTCGGTACTCGGGAGTTCTGCGAACACATTCCGATCATGTTTTATGCCAGAAATCGAATCGACCTTGCCTCTGAATTAGTATTACCAACAAACAATAGTGTGTGTTTAAGGTTCACACTCGAACCAAGCAAGTCACCAAGAGGGGTGTTGGTACTGTACCTCATCATGAGCCTCTCGTACCCTGAGAAGCCCTCTGACTCCAGATTCTGGGACGTGCAGGAGCCCAGAGTCTCCTCGTCCCTCCCGGAGACAAGGAAGACCTTGAATCCCTTGTCCTGCAACGCCGCGAACAGCCCAAGGACCGGAGGTATCCCCGGGCAGGCCCCTTGGCTAGCCCACTTCTTGAAGGCCATGGGATCGTACGCCCTGAAACACAACATGCATTATTCGCTGGCTGCACTTGCGCTTGCGCAGAATGAAACGGCCGGAGACGCACGTACCCAAAGCGCTTGGCCTCGTAGTAGAACAGGTTGGATAGGCAGGTGTCGTCGATGTCGAAGATCCAGGCGTCGAGGCCGTCGGCGGCGGCGGCGGCGGCGATCTGGTCGACGTACGCGGACACCTGCTCCATGACGCTGTCCAGGTCCCTGCCGTACTGGCCCCGGGTCATGTAGGCCTTGACGTACCCGACGCACGGCGCCGGCACCGTGCGCCAGCCCCTCGCGTTGTTGGCCTCCACCATGACGCGCCAGCTGAGGCAGCCGGCGTCGTCGTGCGTCGCGGAGCTCGGCCAGAAGCACGGCTTGGCGCAGCTGACGAAGCCGCCGCCAAGGGAGAGGAGGTGCGTGATCACCACCCACAGAGCAAGCGCCTGGGAGGAACCCATCAATGCCGCGTGCCCGGGATTACCAAACAAGAGAGCTGCTATACGTACGATCAAATTCGGTACAATCTTTATACGACAAGACTCATCTGGTGTGGTGGGCCCAGACCTCGGGAAACGGGTCTGTCTCTTGTCGTATAAATCGTATGACAAGTTGATCGTACGTGAGGCAGTTCCGACCAAACAAACGTGGGCTGGACAAAACACTTGAAATAATGAGTTGGTACGTGCGTCGTACGTACGTAGGAGAAACACATCACATAACAGTCGTGAGACTCTTTCCAGGTCACGATCATGTTCTGTTTCCAAACAAAAAGGGAAGGAAGGAGTAAGGAAGATCGTAATCTAACCTGGATCGACGCGCTAATAATGCTCGCGGCAGACGGGTCGATCGAGACTGGTGTCCGAGTAGCAGCAGCCGGCGTACGTGTGGATTTTATAGGGAGGGGATCCAGGCCAGGCCCGGAAGGTTCATGTCATGAGTCATCGTCCAGTGGAATGAAAAGAATAGGAATGATTACGCCATGGAAGATGCATGCGGCCTGCTTTGGGGTTAGGACGATGGTGCCCCATTTGCACCGCAGCTCGCTCCGGTGCGCGCCACGTCAACGCAACCGCGCCGCCACTGCTCGCTAACGATCGTGATCGTGTGTGTGATGGCGACCTCGCCAAAGCTGGCTGGCCGGCTGCTCTTTCTTAATCGATCAAGGCTGATGGTGCTGGTCAACAAGCGCTGACAAAGCAAACGTTGGGTTGGGAATTGCACGAGTGGAAGGACATTGACCACCAGATGGGAACCCCAACCCCTTCTACTAACGGCACGCACAACATGCATGCCCTTTCTGCCGGTGCCGGCCATGTACACCGGGCCCAGCCCCACGCGCACATGACAACGAAGTCCACTGGGGACGGGGGAGGGATCTATGAATAATAGAGCATTAGATTATCTCTAGCAGACTCGTCGTATTGGTATTCTCCATATTTATATTGAGAGTGTTTAATACAGTATGTATTACGGAGGGTGTCGAGGCAAAGCGCAAAGTTAGGCCTGTTCGGAAACCCACCCACTCCAGGAATCTCGGGAGCGAGGAAAGTGCAGCTCCCTGATTTCCAACTACAATTCCGCCCGCTCCGGGAGCTGAGTTGCGGAGCGGAGCGATTCCGAACACTGCCTTAGTATCGCCTTATTGGCAGCCTATGATATATCTTTTTCCTGCCTCTCATGTGAAGTTTTATTCCCGATCACATGCAACTGCAATCCCGGCACATGGAGCGCGCTCCATAAGGCAGTCCCCAGAATCATGTATGAAGAACACTTCATAAGTTATGACGAGTCCACAACATGGTGACTCCGCTAGACTGTTTTTCTTTATCAAAATCGACATATTGCCCTCGAGCATGTAATTTGGTGGCATATAGTTTAGCGGCTTTCGGTGCTAGGTTAAATTATGACGCGTGTGTCACTTGGTTGGGGCATCTCCCAGAGTTTGCACTAAACTCTGTAGTTGGCGACTTGTCCAGCAATGATATGTAATAGGAATGCGAGTGTGTTCCGTTTCAGAAAAAAAAATCGACATATTACCGGTTATTATGGTGATTTGCTCAATATAACGACTCTGCGAGAGTTGCTCTTACAAATTGAAAATTCTAACATTTCTAATGCGTTCGCTATTAAAAAGTTTTTGTTTGTAAGTTACGTAACTAGACAATTCTAGCCAACTGTAATTATTTCATATTATGTTAGGTCAAAGAAATAAATAATAAATGAAACCTAATTTTTGTTGTACTGCCCCTTTTATATTAGTTTGTGACAATAGTTGGATCGCTAATCAAGGATAATATCGTAGGGGGTTCCTCTATCAACCTATTATATGTGGAAAGTCGTCAACTTTGCTAACTCATGAGCCACATAATTTGCTTTTCATGTAACGTTTCGGTCAAAGCCATCGATTCTTGGCCATTGCGTCTGGCTACCACTTAGGATCTAGACTGCTTCAATAGACCAACACTAGTCTTCTAGTCAAACCCATCGGTTCCTGGCCATTGCGTACCACTTAGGATTTAGACTGGCTTCACGGGACAACACTAGTCTTTCATGTTCACTTTGTTCTCACTCGTGCTCACTCGGGATCAACTTTTCTGTGGGGCACCCATCCTCAACTCACCCCAAGCAAAGCACGCTTAACTTTGAGCTTGCTTTTGGATGGACTCACGGAAAATAAGGTGCATCTTGTTGGTATGAGTAGTATATCATTCCTACTAAGCCGGGATGTCACATACACCCTCGCTCAAAGGAACTGACATCCTCGTCGGGTCAGCAGGAACGTTTCCTCTTGGCATACGTCTATGCAGTCAGTCAAGCACATGTGTCATGTCGTGTGCCACGACGGGCCACACGCGTCATGCACCACATGCCTGTGCACCTGACCTGCACACACCCGTGTAACCATGAGGCTCGACTCTGATACAAATTGTAACGCCCTGATCAAACCCATCGGTTCCTAGTTATTGCACCTGACTACCACCTAGGATCTAGGCTAGCCACACAGACCAACACTAGTCCTTTCTGTGCACTTTGTCCTCATTTGTGCGCACCTGGGATCAACTTCCCAGTTGGTCACCCATCCTCAAATCGCTCCAAGCCAAGCACGCTTAACTTTGGTGTTCCTTTTGGATGGGCTCCTGGAAAAGAAGGTGCACCTTATTGATATAAGTAGTCTATCATTCCTACTAAGCGGGGATGTCACACGTCTCTATAACAATGCTCGAATATAACTCGCCGGAACTCATATGCAATATTGTAGCTATCATCAAAGGTTGCAGCTGCAACTCCAAGAGAATTACCCCCATTGTTCATGGTTTCAATGGCCTCCATATTATTTAACCACACCACAAGTCTATTGCAACCCAAAACATGTGCAAGCTAGAGTCCATGTTTCATGGCAATTGCTTTTCTGGTTAAAGTGTCAACACATGAGTCAATTCTCTAATTCCTTCCCCCAATAAAAGAGTCGGTAGTCTCTCAGAACCGCCCCTTCCGTACCCTGGAGCATATTTTGATCAAAGGACTCGTCGACGTTCAATTTTACAAATCCATTTTGTGGCTTAGTCCATCCTGCTTTCCTTAGTATTGCCCTTGGTGATGTTGCGGCCATAAATTTTTGTTGATAGTGCACAAACTACCAACACAACTTGGATAGCCCTTTGTTTCTCCTTTTTATGGACCAGTCTGCGTCGAACCCCACCACAAATTCCAACTCCAGATAGCAATCAGTTTCTTAGCGTTATGAAGGACTAGCACAACGACCTCCTGGTCCGTTAGGTGCATAAGTTGTTCGAGAAATTCTTCACTTGGCCGATTGGCTATACATGCATTATTGATCACTTCATCTAGCCCAAGCAATCGCCAAAATCTCCTTAGCTTTCCGGCGCTTAAACAGTAAACGACACACGTCCTCAACCCCCTACTCGCACATTGGACATAATTGTATCACTTTGATATGACAATTTGCAAGGTTTACTCTGCAAGGGAGGGTGCCATGTAGAGTTCTCCACAAGAAAATTTTAACCTCTGTCGGGCACAACAATTGCCAAAAATCATTCCAAACAGAATTAGCAGAATAGTACTACTTTGTTGAAGGCATTTCAAATTTATGATTCCATTCTGCATAGTATGTCGATCTTACAGAGAAGGTGCCGCTCTTTGTAAGGTTCCAAGCAATGAACTCTGACATGTCATATGTTGGAAGCAGGATAGAAAGTATTTGTTGTGCATCCGCTAGCCAAAAACTTCCCTAACCAAGTCTTCATCCCACTTGCATGTAGATGGATCGGTAATATCACTGACCTTCTACAAAATTTGACCTCCCCTTGTTGTTATTATTTTCCTATCATCACTATCGGTATCCATGCATCCTCCCATATATTAATATTCTGGCCATCCCCATCTCTCCAGATATAATTGTGATGTAGCGCATTTACTCCAGCCATGATACTCTTCCACATTAAGGAAAACCCCTTGTTGCGCTTCATCTTTAAAAGGTTGCCATCTAGATAATACTTCTCATGAAGGGACTCTAGGTTCTCAATAAGTCTCATTACTTACTTTGCCAACATTGCTAAGATGAAACCGCGGATATCACAAAAACTCATCCCTCCTTAACTCTTTGGCACACACATTTCCACCATGTCATCCAATCCATGTTTTTTTGGTTGTTGTTGTCACCCCACTGATGATTGGTGATTATCGAGATCGAAGATCAGCAAGCTTTCCTAGATTGTTTGTCCAGGGGTTAAAACATTTAAGTTAATTCAGAGACTTGGGCGTGATTTACCCAGGTTCAAGCCATCGGCGAGATGCAACACCCTAGTCATGTGTTGTGTGTTCTTTCTTGTATATCGAGAGCTCTCCTACTTACAATGGGCGCAGTGAGCTCTAAGTGTTCTCAATCGGGATCTCCCTCCTCGTATACGGCTTCGTCTGCTCCTTTTATAGTCCTAGGCGAGCCAGTTGACCTCCGCCTTCGAACCACTTGTTGTGTATATGCCATGCTCCCCATACCTCGCCAAAGGAGTCCATTAGAAAGGTATGACGCAAGGAATAGTTGTGGGGGCTGAGGGGCAAAAATTGTCGACCACTACTGGAACCTGGTAATTTGCCGTCTGCCACCTCTTTGCCGTCCGCCAGCTGACGGCAAAGAGCCTCTTAGCTGTCCGCTTCCACAAAGCGGACGGCAAAGAAAGTGCAGATGGCAAAAAGTCTATTTGCCGTCCGCTGTTTCTTTGCCGTCAGCCAGGCTAGAAGGCAGACGGCAAAGGGCCAGGTGGGCCCCATGAGGCACGGCGTGGCTAGGTCAGGTTCTTTGCCGTCCGCCAGCGGACGGCAAAGAGGAGACGTGGGCTAGCCCTAAACGGCCGCCCTCTTTGCCGTCTGCTAGCAGACGGCAAAGAAGGCCCACTTAACGGGACGAGCCGTCTCCCCTCTCTCTCTCTCTCTTTCTCTGTTTCCCTCCCGCGCGCCCGTCCTCTCTCCTCCCCCGCCGCTCTTCTGCCTCGCCCCGCCCCCTGCCAGCCCCGCCACCCGGACCCATGCCCCCACCGCCGTCCAGCACCTTCCCCCCCCCACCCCCCCCTCCCCCCCGTCGCCCCCGTCGCCCCGCCGCCCGTCCGGAGAGGTTGCGAGTCGGTTCGTGGGTTGGTTGGGGTGGTTTTTTGTTCACTAGTCTTGCCCTATTGTTATGAGTTCTTTGCTGGGCTGTGAAGTGAGGAGTTTGCTTATAGTTAGCCCCTTTTCCTTTCCGCCCTCCCCTCTTCCCTCCTCCTCCCCTCCCTCTTGCCGCCCTCCTCCCCGCGGCCCCTGCGCCGCCCCGCCCCACCGGCCGACCGCCCTCCCCGCGATCCCCTGCAGGTTTGTTCTTCCCCCCTTTTTTATTTTGTTTTTTTTATTTTCTTCTAGTTAGTTTCTGTTTTAGTTTTAGTTTAGTTTTATTTTCAGTTAGTTTTAGTTTATTTTAGTTTAGTTTTATTTTAGATTGTTTTAGTTTTAGTTTAAGAAGAAGAGGGATAGAGTCGGAGTGAAGCTTCCCCAGGTCGGAGGGTAAGCGAAGAACGACTATCTATACCGCTCCTCCTCTCTCCTCCCTCCTCCTCACCCCTCCTCTCTCTCACCTCCTCCTCCTCCTCCTCCTCTAACCTCATCCCCTCTCCTCCGCTCCTCCTCCGCCTCCTCCTCCCTCTCCGCCTCCCTTCCTCCGCATCCTCCTCCTCCTCCCCCGTCTTCCCCCCTCCTCCCTTTTCCTCCTCCGGCTCATCCTCCTCCTATCCTATCCTCCTCCTCCTCCTCCCCTCCTCCTCCCCTCCCTCCTCCCCTCCTCCCCCTCCTCCACCCTCCCTCCTCCTCCTCCTCCGCCTCCTCCTCCTCAGCTCCTCCTCCTCCTCCCTCCTCCTCCTCCTCCTCCTCCCCTTCCTCCTCTTTCCTCCTCCTCCCCTTCCCCCTCTCTCCAACTCCTCCATCTGGTCTACGACGACTCACGACACGTTTTTTTCTCTTTCTTATTTACGTGTTCCGCTCCACTTTTGCGTTCTTTTCTTTTCTTTAGTTGACATGTTTTTATACTGCTAAGCTAGTTGTCGCTAGTTTGCTGACGCCAACGAAGTTAAAATAGTTATAATATGAAATTCAACTAAAAGTCAACATTTTGACGCTATTGCTACTATACAATTCACTAGAGCCATCCATATTCCACAAGTTATCTTTTTTTTGAATGAGAAATGATACACTTGGTGTAGTTTGATTATCATCTGCCTGCTTATCAGAGATGGGTGGGGGACGCCGCCACGCAGACTTCGCCTGCACACCTGTAGTACGATGTTGGATGCTTTCGAGTTCTTCCGTATCATAGCTTTTCGGGAACTTCAGTATCTCCACGAGGCAGGTACATAAAGGAGAAATTCTCCCTTCACCCATCGTCATTAGAATAACTCTGTTGTTTGCTACAAAAATCACTCATTGGTCCCAACCTGCAGAGTTGCCTTGACAACTTTATTGATGAACATTGCTGGGTGTGGAAGATTCAATCTCCCAAATAATGTGAAGTATGCGAACCACGACCAACAAACACCGCATGTCAACCTTTTCCAGCTTTGTGGACTTGTGGAGTTTTGGTGATCAGGATGGCCACATGTACCTCCTGTGTCGTGCTGGGATGAAGTTTAAACTACTACCGTGCCTACACCTGCGGCAGGGGTACTCCTTCCCTTTCTCTTCAGCGTACATCCGGTGGATACGCCACCACCTATGTCTCCTTCGTTATGTTTTTCAACGCGACTATGTGTCGCATGCGCATAAACCTGACGACATGATCTCGCAGACGCTTTCTTTCTTCCCCTAGATAATGCCAGTACGTTCTGTCCTCTTCTTATTCCTCTTACTTTGGCCTTTGTCTCTCATCGATTGTTAACGGTCATTGTTGCAATTTGGACAGGCAATGGAGCGCAGCAGTGAAACTGGCCACAAGCAAACGCAGCGATTTGGTGTAGCAAAAAAGCAACAAAACAGCACGATTCTGGCTGTATCAAAAGCAAACGACAAAACAAGAAAACACAGGCACCGATGGCCTCTCCTGTTAAGCAGACAAGCACCAAGGATGATCCGGAATGGAGTGGGGGGAAGAAGAAGAGAGCAAGAGTGGGCATCAGTCATGTGAGGATGACCTAGTGATGGTGGTGGCTGAGTGGACTGACCTAGCGAGGTCGTGCCTTCCTCTGACGATTGGCTCGCTATGGTGGTGGTGCCCTGTCAATGACCTCCGACTCGCGCCCGGGTTGGCCCCGTGGGTGCGCCGGCGATTCCCACAGACAGCTTGGGCAACATGCCATTTTGGACCACACGCCAATTGGTGGTAGAAGAACTACATACAATACATCCCAAAATCCCCCCACGTCTACAAATACATATACAACTCAAATTACAAATCACATCCCTACCTTGTCGCCGGGGCGTCCTGTTGCCTCCACAGGGAACGAGTCATGAAATCCGCCCTGGGCCGGTGGTCCCCCCACCCACCCAGCGGTAGGAGCATCCTCAAACCCGAAAGCCCCGGTTGTCCAAGGAGTCTGAACCTGGGGCTCGAATCTGAGCGCTCTGGCGAGATCTGAAAGACGAGAAGTGCCACCCGTCCGACGTGAGTAGGGCGTATGGTAGCGACTCGTGTCATTTAAGAGAACGAGCATTGACCTCTACGTTGAGCGCCCCAGGAAAGGATGAGAAATCCGCACCTCATCCCCTCGGCGTACACAGACGGTAGCACCGTCCCGGTCTAGGATCCCTGCCCCCCCCATCTTCGCCCCCTTCCATGCCCCTCTCCATCCTTGCGCGGATCTGAGAGGGTTCCCACGAACTCTCGCCCGAACTCCGCACGCGGTGGGAATCCTCCGGCGTGCGATCACGGGCTCCCTCTAGTAGTCCGCTGCCGGCGGGTTGTCCCCCCCGCCCAGTGTCCCCATCCGCGAAGCGCACTTAAGATGAGCCTTTCCTGGCTGGACCCAACGGCCGTGGAGGGGTTGTACCCTGCGTCGTCCCAGCCCCCATTGGAAGGGGACTCCCGGCGAGCGTGGTGGTCTCAGGACCGATCCTTCCGGCATGTGATTCTCCCCCGCCCGGGGCTCTACTCCATTCCCCGCTGGTAGAACCGGTCCCAGGCAGAAGGCGTCGCGGCATCCACGCCTCAAGACCCCCCCGGGAGGGACGACCCAGAGGTTGCGTCCCACATGAGAGTCGCTGCCTCGCCGCCTGCCTCGCCGCTCTTGGCGCATCAGGTCTGAGAAGGAGAAAGGAGAAGAACAATGAGAACTGAACTATGTCATGTATGTTTAATCTCCAAATGATCTATATATACTTAGCTTTGTTTCCTCTGAATGACATAAGTTAGCTCTAAGTTAGCTCTAATATGCTTAGTTACCTATGTTAGCTCTAATATGCTTAGTTACCTATGTTAGCTCTAATATGCTAAGTTATCTCTACTATGCTTACTTTCCTATGTTAACTCCAAATTACTTATGTTACACAAAAGACCAAGTTTACTAATAAGCTTATAGTTCTTCTTCTTCTCTTCTTCTTCTTCTTCTTCTCTTCTTCTTCTTCTCTTCTTCTTCTTCTCTTCTTCTTCTTCTTCTTCTTCTTCTTCTTTCTTCTTCTTCTTCTAGTATTCTTCTAGTCTTCTTCTTCTTCTTCTTCTTCTTCATTTTCTTCTAGGTTAGCTCCATTTTACTTAAGTATGCTTACTTCTTATAGTCTTGTTCTTCTTCTTCTAACATCTTGTTTATCATTTTGCAGATTTGATTTAATTCACGGAAGCTTGCATGGATGGAGTGCTTCTTTTCCATTTGTGCTTTTATTTTTGTATCAATGAACTTGCATGGTTGGAACTTGTTATATGGATGGTGGATAACGGTGTTGGATGAACAATGTGAAACTTTTGTAATATGTACGGATGGAACTATATATGTGTTGGTTATGTATGTATATATGAGAAACTAGTGTGTTGGATATGCTTGTGTGTATATATGTATATCGCGAACTGTTGTCAATTGAATGAATTAAATTAAAAACAGGGCTGTACAGGCTCTTTGCCGTCAGCTAGCTGACGGCAAACATGCCCACGTGGCAGCTACCTGTGATCCTGGGACTGGCTGTTGAGCACTTTGTCGTCTGCCAGCGGACGGCAAAGACGTTAGCCTTTTGCCGTCCGCTGGCTGACGCAAGCACGCCGTTAACCCCTAACGGCCCTCACACCCCACCTCACTGCCGTCCACGATCTTTGCCGTCTGCTGGCCCACCAGAGCGGACGGCCCAATCATTTGCGTCCGTTTCCAAGAAGCGGACGGCAAGAAGGCCTTTGCTGGCACGTGTTCATCCGGACATTTGCCGTCTGCTGGCGGACGGCAAAGAGGTTTGCCATCCGTGATCTATGCCTTTGCCGTCCGCCGTGGCGGACGGCAAAGAAGCTGATTCCAGTAGTGGACGACGCTCCGAGGTACCACCCTATTGTGGCGCTCGTCACCTATCATCACGGCAGGACTGACAGAGCCACGTCATCCCCTGCTTATGGACAAGGTCAAAAGCGACATGTGATTCTCGCTGGATGTGACACATGTCGATCCAGGAAACGGGGCATCGTACGTCTTCGTACCTCCCACTCTCTCCGCCACCGACCGAGGTAGAGATGTAGACCACTGCATGGACCGCTTCCCCCTCTAGGGCCATTGACGCCCGGATAGTTAAGCTACAGTAACCCTCTGCTAATGAGCCATGTCACTTCGATTACTGTTGCTAATCTCGCGTTAGTTCGAAACCGATTCAAATTCAAATTCAAAATCAAAGCAAACAATAAAAGTTTTCAAATATTAAAACTAAATGTTCGGAGTGAACCATATGCATAGTAATTAGGTGGAGAAACCACACCTTTATAAAATATTAAATACTATAAGATGAATAAAACATAGCAAAAACAATAATAAATGCCTTTTGTTTTATAAAATCTTTAACTATTTTATTCTGGGGTAAAACTTTTTGTGGTGGTGAGTTAAATGGTATTACTAATTTAGGGATCATTTAAAATATAGGTGAATCTATATAAAAAGAAACTAAGAGAAAACAGAAAAGAATAAAAATAAATGAAGAAAAACTAAAACAAACAAAAAAATAAAAACAGAGAGACCCCCTTTTGGGCCTCGGCCCAGCTAACCACTGGGCTAGCCAGGCGCCCAGCCACAACCCTACAAGGCCCCCTCCTCGACCCCCTGGCGAACCCTAGCGCCTCCCCTCACTCTCTCTCGCTCCTCCCACCCTCTCCCGAGCGCTCCCATGGCCCCGCCACCGCGTAGGCGCGGCCACCGCCTCCGTCTCGTCGCCGCACCATGCCCATCGCTTTCCTCGTCGTCGACTACGTCGCCCCACGCCGTCAAGTCGAGCCTGGAGGCCCTCCTCCCCGCACCTGCGTCGCCCCCTTCTCGACACCGCCGCCGTCGATCTCCTCCGCCACTGCCTGCACCGCGCCTCCCCCGAGCTCACTTAACGGCGACAACCACCGGAGCTCCTCCCTTCCTCCCTGCTCCTCTTCTCGCCGCCGCCGCTCGCCGTAGATTGGCCGCCGCGTGTGCTCGCTCTGGCCGCGCGGTTGCACGCCGTCCGGCCATTCTCGTCGCCGTTTGGTCATCCGCTAGCTCCGTTAGCTCCGTCGTTGTCGCCTTGTTCGAACGACCCAAAAACCCGCGCCACGCAACACTCCCCCCCACCATAACACTCTCCCACCTCAATCTTCTCCCCCTTCTTCTCCTTCTTTTTCCCCACCGCCTTCCACCACCCCTGCCAAACCCCGCTCTCGCTCCTTCCCAACGGTGCCGGCGGCGTCACCAATGGGCCACCGGGGGCGAAACCCGCGGCTCGCCGGCTCTCTGCCGCCGTGAACCCGCCGCGCCGGAGGCGCTCCGCCGCCGCCCTAACCGACGTGGCTGCCCGTGGGCGCCCTGGCCCACCCCTGGCCCCACCCTGGGCCCTGACAGGTGGGCCCGTGGGGCCAACTGTTGACCAGTTGACCTGGTCACTGGCTGACAAGTGGGCCCGACAGCCCTGTTAATTAAGCTAATTAAAATGATTAAGTTAATTAATTATTAGTTAGTTTAGACACTGACGTGTGGGTCCACCCACTGATTAGTTTAGATTAGATTAAAATTAATCCTGGTTTAACACTGTGCCAAGACATGTGGACCCCCATGTCAGTTTGACCCGTCAAATTCACTGTTGACTGCTGACGCAGCAACACGTCACGATGACATCACTCTGCACTGTTTTGGATAATTCGAATTAAATAAATATTTAAATTCCAGAAAATTAATAAAAACTTTAGAAAATCATATTAAATAATCGTAACTCCGATAAAATACTTTATACATGAACTTGCTCAGAATTCGTCGAACCCAGATACGCCCTCCGTATTCCGTCAAATGCTCTAGCATAAGAACATTGAACTTTTAGACCGATTTCATAATATGAATAGTGCCCAACTTTAATTAAAAATCCGAATAAATTCCTAAATTAACCAAATCATTTACTTAGGCAGTTAGAACCCCCGCACTGCTATTGTCATTCTAATTACTTTGTGTAGCATTGTTTGCTTTGTATTTACGGTTTCCTCCCCCCTCTTCTCTCTCGATAGACGCTGAGACCGCTGACGACGCTGCCGTGAACGACTACTACGTCGAACGACCTTCTCTCTCTCGACACCAGCTTCCACAGGCACCCCCCCCCCTTGATCAACCCGATATCGCCTATTCCTTCTCTCTCTACTACTCTTGCATTAGAGTAGTGTAGCATGTTACTGCTTTCGGTTAATCCATTCTGCTGCCATAGCATGTCTTGCTACTACTGTGATACCTTACCTGCAATCCTAAAATGCTTAGTATAGGTTTGCTAGAATTACATCAGTGGCCCTACACTCTCCGTCGGCCATGCTATACTACTGGGCCGTGATCACTTCGGGAGGTGATCACGGGATTATACTATATACTATTACATACTTATGTTACTGTTCGGAGATGGGGGCTGAAGGGGCGGTGGTTCCATCCAGGCAGAGGTGGGCCTAGTTCCCGACGGCCCCCGAGTGTTACTTTGTGGCGGAAGCGCGGGCAGGTTGTGACCACCTAGGAGACAGGTGGGCCTGGCCCTGGTCGGCGTCCGCGGTTACTTCAAAATAACACGCTTAATGAGATTGGGTATTGATCTGAGTCTGGCTACGGCCTAATACGCGCTAAACCACACCACGCGGGAACAGTTATGGGTACTCGACGTCGTGGTATCAGCCGAAGCCTCCTAGACGTCAGCGACTGAGCGGCGCTCGCCGGGTTGGACCGCGTTACGCGCACTTTCTTGTAATGGAGGTTGCTAGGTCCGCTCACCGCGCCGCCCCACGCAATGTGCAGGTGTGCAATGGGCGATGGGCCCAGACCCCTGCGCGCATAGGATTTAGACCGGCGTGGTGACCTCTCTGTTAGGCCTAGGTAGGGCTGGACGTGTTGATCTCCAGGCCGGGTATGACCCAGGAAAGTGTGCCCGGCCAGAGGGATCGAGCGTGTTGGGTAATGTGTGTCACCCCTGCAGGGGAAGTTTATCTATTCGAATAGCCGTGTTCCCTGGTTAAAAGGAACGACCCGGAGTTGTACCTCGACCTTATGACAACTAGAAACCGGATACTTAATAAAACACACCCTTCAAAGTGCCATATACAACCCGGTGATCGCTCTCTCACAGGGCGACGAGGAGAGGATCGTCGGGTAGGATTATGCTATGCGATGCTACTTGGTGAACTTACCATCTACTCTCTTTCTACATGTCTGCAAGATGGAGGCCTGCCAGAAGCGTAGTCTTCGACAAGATTAGATATCCCCCTCTTATTCTGGCTTTCTGCATTCAGTCCCACTGATATGGCCCTTTACCACATATCCCATGCTATGTAGTGTAATCCTTGCTTGCGAGTACTTTGGATGAGTACTCACGGTTGCTTTGCTCCCTCTTTTCCCCCTTTTTCCATTCTTCTCGGACGTCGCAACCAGATGCTGGAGTTCAGGAGCCAGACGCCACCGTCGACGATGACCCCTACTACTCTGGGGTGCCTACTACTACGTGCAGCTGTGTGCGACAACCAGGAGTAGTTTAGGGGATCCCAGGCAGGAGGCCGCGCCTCTTCGATCTGTATCCCAGTTTGTGCTAGCCATCTTATGGCAACTTGTTTAACTTAATTCTGTACTCAGATATGTTGCTTCCACTGACTCGCTATGACGAGCACTTGTATTCGAGCCCGCGAGGCCCTGGCTTGTTTATGATGACTTGTATGACATATTTATTTTTAGAGTTGTGTTGTGATATCTTCCCGTGAGTCCCTGATCTTGATCGTACATGTTTGCGTGTATATTAGTGTACGTCAAACCAGGGGCTACAAGTTGGTATCGAGCGACTGCCTTTAGGAACCCCTTCCCACGCTCCTTGCCGAAGTCGAGTCTAGACATTGCAAAACTTTTACTAACATGGCTTGTGTGGCTTACGGGCCCACGTCGCCAATTGGGTGGTATTAGGATCTTTTATTCTGTCTATACTCTGGGACTCTATTCTCCTTCTATTCGGGTTAAATGATTTTGCTAAATGTAACTCTAGGTTTCGTAAATATTTTCTCCCGGAGAGCCCCTCACTGGAGATGAATCGCCTACTTCACCAGAAGATTCCGAAGATACCCTTCGATGTTTTCCCGAGACCTTTGTGCTCATCACTTTTGAATTCCTTACCACCGATATACCTTATGTATAATTACATACACTTGTCATTCATACATTCAATCCAATGATTGTTATTACAAGATGCCCCGAACTGCTCTTCGTTGTTCCGACAATCCTTGAGGTTACTGCCTGCAGTTCTTGCCTCATGAATAACCCCTACGGATAATTCCTCGCACTTACCGAGTATCCGTTTCTTTCCCCCTTTTGTTAGTATGATCACAAGAACATTGAATGCTATTCGATCTCCAAAAATCCTTACAGCTTATTGCTCTGCAAATACTTGTCTCTTGCATTATGGAGCTTTCCATATGACTGGCAATTCATAGTATCCTTGACACCGTCATTTCATCTTATTGATTCAACATGAGTGCGAATGCACGCGATCATTAGTTGATCCTTTAAAATTTCTTTCTAACTCAGACGTCATTCTGAACATGAGCTGGTTCTCGCCAATCTATTTGCCGTCGATTGTACCCTTAGGTCTATTCTAGTTATCCATCTGATCAGAGTGTCTGCTTCTGATCCTTCGTATTGGAATTCATATTTCCTTTGTTATCTAAGCAAACAATTATTCAGATGTTCTATAATCCCTGCCCTTGCATTCTTTCTTCATCTGGTTGTGTGCCGATGCTCACATCAGCTCACGCTATGGACATCCGATCCTATCGTCGGATTATTTATCGACAGGTCCTTCATATTGTACTGCCTTGTGAATTCTTCCATGGTACATATGCTTTGGTAAATTGTATCCTTCTGCGTTCCCACCATACTCTGCTTTCGAGCTTGTATAATTTACTCCTGAAGCGTTATATGTTCCTAAGTGCCCTATGGGATGACTATACCTTCCCTAAACCGTGTGAACCCGAAAGTTTACACAAGACATTCTCTTCTGGTGTTTTATCAGATACTCTTCAATTCTACAACTTCTTCGAAGACCGAGAAGCGAATGAAATTTTATGCATTGAAGAAGTGGAGTCAACCCCAAACCGTTGGTTCTTGCCCATGGACTCGATGTGGAGCTTATCATGAAAGCTTTGCAAGAATATTTTATCATTTGAATAATTTCTTTCGTGTCATTGAAATTGGATCCCTTGCAGCTGGTTCCGACCATGCTAACTTATTTAAACATATGTCTGAAAGAAAACCTTCCAGTGCCTCGTCTATTTTTGACGAGATTAAAGTATCCGCTATCGCAAGTCAACGACCCAGTTCAACTTCTATCATGTTCTACCTTCGAAGTATTCCCCCTGGTATCCCGATGATATCATGGCACTGCAACACTTTCTGATGAGTCTTCGTCAAGTATTCCTTCTCACTGATTCAGTATTCCCGGGTTTGGGTTGTTTGTCAACTGAGAATATCGATAATCGAATCCACCCTGTGATCCAATATCCTAGTAATGTACTGTGGGAAATTTACTTTCAACTCATGTCATTCTTAGCCTAATCGGCTACATCGTTATCTTAACTATGCTACCTAGTACTCGCTTCTCGGAGCACAATTTCGACGAGATTATTAACTTACATCGATCTTCACACGTCATATCTTTTGCCTGAACAGCAAGCTTGATTCGAGTTTGTGTCGTACCGTGGTTTCGATAACCTTTCGCTTCATCATTCCTTTTGGCTTGATGTCATCGATGTATCGATTACATCTTCAAGAAGCCTCTAAACAAATGTGTCGATCACCTTCAACCACTTGACTTCTTCGACGATGGTCAACTGTGTTCATGTTGAGAAATACCCTCCTTGCCCTCGATGCTTTTTGTATCATCGACAACACCCTGAACTTCTTTTCATCGCGAGTTTGTCCGTGTTATGGATGCAACTTGCTATCCTGTTGCATTATGTTCTACCTTGAAGTTTACTGTCTTTATGCGAGTATGTGTGAGGATTGCTTCACCTCTTGAAAATTCTTGGCAAGTGATACTTCTCACCGTCCCATTCTTTCTTGGTCCCCGTGTTTATTCTAACGGGATACCATCTAACAAGCGGTGCTGCTGGATTTGTACTTCTGGCAACCCTATTGCTTTGAATGTTAACGATCACAGTTCGTTCTTAGACTGTTGATTTATTGAATCGTCACTCTACACTTGAGCTTGCTGCCTAAGGTCGTTATTCGGTCACACTTTCAACTAATGATTAATGGTGTATGTTTTCTCGGCATACAACATTATATCATTTGAATTGTCATATGTCATCTCCTTGTTCACATAATTGTGTATCATCAGCAGGCAGGAACTGACAGAGCCACGTCATCCCCTGCTTATGGACAAGGTCAAAAGGCGACATGTGAGTCTCGCTGGATGTGTGACACATGTCGAGTCCAGGAAACGTGGCATCGTACGTCTTCGTACCTCCCCACATCTCTCCGCCACCGACCGAGGTAGAGATGTAGACCACTGCAGGACCGCTTCCCCCTCTAGGGCCATGTGACGCCCGGATAGTTAAGCTACAGTAACCCTCTGCTAATGATGCCATGTCACTTCGATTACTGTTGCTAATCTCGCGTTAGTTCGAAACCGATTCAAATTCAAATCAAAATCAAGCAAACAATAAAAGTTTTCAAATATTAAAACTAAAATGTTCGGAGTGAACCAAATATTGCATAGGTAATTATGGTGGAGAAACCACACCTTTATAAAATATTTAAATACTATAAGTGAATAAAACAGTAGCAAAAACAAATAATTAAATGCCTTTTGTGTTTTATAAAATCTTTAACTATTTTATCTGGGGTAAAACTTTTTGTGGTGGTGAGTTAAATGGTATTACTAATTTAGGGATCATTTTAAATATTAGGTGAATCTATATATAAAAAGAAACTAAGAGAAAACAGAAAAGAAATAAAAATAAGAAAGAAAAACTAAAACAAACAAAAAAATAAAAACAGAGAGACCCCCCTTGTTGGGCCTCGGCCCAGCTAACCACTGGGCTAGCCAGGCCGGCCCAGCCACACGCCTACAAGGCCCCCTCCTCGACCCCCTGGCGAAACCCTAGCGCCTCCCCTCACTCTCTCTCGCTCCTCCCACCTCTCCGAGCGCTCCCATGGCCCCGCCACCGGCGTAGGCGCGGCCACCGCCTCCGTCTCGTCGCCGCACCATTGCCCATCGCGTTCCTCGTCGTCGACTACGTCGCCCCACGCCGTCAAGTCGAGCCTGGGGCCCTCCTCCACCGCACTGCGTCGCCCCCTTCCGGACCCGCCGCCGTCGATTCCTCCGCCATGCCTGCACCGGCCTCCCCCGAGCTCACTTTACGGCGAAACCACCGTGAGCTCCTCCCCTCCTCCCCTGCTCCTCTTCTCGCCGCCTCGCTCGCGTGATTGGCCGCCGCGTGTGCTCGCTCTGGCCGCCGCGGTTGCACGCCGTCCGGCATTCTCGTCGCCGTTTGGTCATCCGCTAGCTCCGTTAGCTCCGTCCGTTCGTCGCTCTCTTCGAACGCCCCACCCAAAACACCCCCCGCGCGAAACATCACCGGAGCACTCTCCCCGCACCTCACCAGAGCTGTGCTCCGCCTCGGTCGTCGCCGTGGTGCTTTTTCCGGCCACGGCTGCCCTGGCCACCACCACCTGCCGAACCGCGGGCGCTCGCGCGGTCCCAACGGTGCCGGCGGCGTCACCAATGGGCCACCGGGGGCGAAACCCGCGGCTCGCCGGCTCTCTGCCGCCGCGTGAACGCGCGCGCGGAGGCGCTCCGGCCGCCCCCTAACCGACGTGGCTGCCACGTGGCGCCCTGGGCCCACCCCTGGGCCCCACCCTGGGCGCTGACAGGTGGGCCCGTGGGGCCAACTGTTGACCAGTTGACCTGGTCAACTGGCCTGACAAGTGGGCCCGACAGCCCTGTTATTAAGCTAATTAAAATGATTAAGTTAATTAATTATTAGTTAGTTTAGACACTGACGTGTGGGTCCACCCACTGATTAGTTTAGATTAGATTAAAATTAATCCTGGTTTAACACTGTGTCAAGACATGTGGGACCCCATGTCAGTTTGACCCAGTCAAATTCACTGTTGACTGCTGACGTCAGCAACACGTCACGATGACATCACTCTGCACTGTTTTGGATAATTCGAATTTAAATAAATATTTAAATTCCAGAAAAATTAATAAAAACTTTAGAAAATCATATTAAATAATACGTAACTCCGATGAAAATACTTTATACATGAAACTTGCTCAGAATTCCGTTACGAACCGAATACGCCCTCCGTATTCCCGTCAAATGCCTCTAGCTATAAGAACATTGAACTTTTAGACCGATTTCAATAAATGAATAGTGCCCAACTTTAATTAAATAAATCCGAATAAATTCCTAAATTAACCAAATCATTTACTTAGGCAGTAGAACACCCCGGCACTGCATATTGTCATGTCATACTTTGTGTAGCATTGTTGTGCTTGTATTACTGTTTCTCCCCCTCCTTCTCTCTCGATAGACGCTGAGACCGCTGACGACGCTGCCGTGAACGACTACTACGTCGACGACCCTTCTCCTCGACACAGCTTCCAGGCAAGCCCCCCCCCCCCCTTGATCAAAACCGATATCGCCTATTCCTTCTCTCTACTGCCTTGCATTAGAGTAGTGTAGCATGTTACTGCTTCGGTTAATCCTATTCTGTGCATAGCATGTCTTTGCTACTATGTTGATACCTTACCTGCAATCCTAAAATGCTTAGTATAGGTTGCTAGAATTACATCAGTGGCCCTACACTCTTGTCCGTCTGCCATGCTATACTACTGGGCCGTGATCACTTCGGGAGGTGATCACGGGTATATATACTATATACTATTACATACTATGTTACTGTTCGGAGATGGGGGCTGAAGGGGCAGGTGGTTCCATCCAGGCAGAGGTGGGCCTAGGTTCCCGACGGCCCCCGAGTGTACTTTGTGGCGGAGCGACAGGGCAGGTTGTGACCACCTAGGAGACAGGTGGGCCTGGCCCTGGTCGGCGTCCGCGGTTACTTCAAAATAACACGCTTAATGAGATTGGGTATTTGATTGAGTCTGGCTACGAGGCCTATACGCGCTAACCACACGCAGGGAACAGTTATGGGTACTCGACGTCGTGTGGTATCAGCCGAAGCCTCCTAGACGTCAGCGGACTGAGCGGGCGCGCCGGGTTGGACCGCGTAACGCGACTTCTTTGTAATGGAGGTTGCTAGGTTCGCTCACCGGCCGCCCACGCAATGTGCAGGTGTGCAATGGGCGATGGGCCCAGACCCCTGCGCGCATAGGATTAGACCGGCGTGGTGACCTCTCTGTTAGGCCTAGGTAGGGCTGCGACGTGTTGATCTTCCGAGGCCGGGTATGACCCAGGAAAGTGTGCCGGCCAGAGGGATCGAGCGTGTTGGGTAATGTGGTGCACCCCTGCAGGGAAGTTTATCTATTCGAATAGCCGTGTCCCTCGGTAAAAGACGACCCGGAGTTGTACCTCGACCTTATGACAACTAGAACCGGATACTTAATAAAACACACCCTTCAAGTGCCAGATACAACCCGGTGATCGCTCTCTCACAGGGCGACGAGGAGAGGATCGTCGGGTAGGATTATGCTATGCGATGCTACTTGGTGAACTTACCATCTACTCTCTCTACATGCTGCAAGATGGAGGCTGCCAGAAGCGTAGTCTTCGACAAGATTAGATATCCCCCTCTTATTCTGGCTTTCTGCAGTTCAGGCCACTGATATGGCCCTTTACACATATACCCATGCATATGTAGTGTAGATCCTTGCTTGCGAGTACTTTGGATGAGTACTCACGGTTGCTTTGCTCCCTCTTTTCCCCTTTTCCATTCTTCTCGGACGTCGCAACCAGATGCTGGAGTTCAGGAGCCAGACGCCACCGTCGACGATGACCCCTACTACTCTGGAGGTGCCTACTACTACGTGCAGGCTGTGACGAAAACAGGAGTAGTTTAGGAGGATCCCAGGCAGGAGGCCTGCGCCTCTTCGATCTGTATCCCAGTTTGTGCTAGCCTCTTATGGCAACTTGTTTAACTTATGTCTGTATCAGATATGTTGCTTCCACTGACTCGTCTATGACCGAGCACTTGTATTCGAGCCCCGAGGCCCCTGGCTTGTATTATGATGCTTGTATGACATATTTATTTTAGAGTTGTGTTGTGATATCTTCCCGTGAGTCCCTGATCTTGATCGTACATGTTTGGTGTATGATTAGTGTACGGTCAAACCAGGGGCGTCACAAGTGTTGGTAATCAGAGCCGACTGCCTGTAGGAACCCCCCTTCCACGCTCCTTGGACGAAGGAAGAAGAAGAAAAAGACACGTTTTTATACTTTCTTATTTAGGGTTCCGCCACGTTTTGCAGTTTCTTTCTTTTCTTTAGTTGAATGTTTTTATACTGCTAGCTAGTTGCCTAGTTTGCTGACCCAAAGAAGTTAAAATAGTTATTATATGAAATTCAACTAAAGTCAACATTTTTGACGACTAGTGCTACTAATAAATTCAACTAGAGCCATCATATGTCCACAAGTGTATTGTTTTTTGAATGAGAAATGATAACTTGGTGTAGTTGATTATCATCTGCTGCTTATCAGAGATGGGGGGAAGCCGCCACCGCAGACTTCGCTCTGCCACACCGGAGTACGAGTTGGATGCTTTCGAGTTCTTCAGTATCATACTTGGGACTTCAGTATCATCCACGAGGCAGGTACATAAAAGGAGAGATCTCCCCTTCACCCATCTCATTATGATAACTCTGTTGTTTGCTACATCACTCATTGTCCCAACCTGCAGAGGTTGCCTGACACTTTTATGAACATGCTGGGTGAAGATCCGCCAAATAATGTGAAGTTGCGACAGGCCGGCAGCGGGTTTCGCAGGCTGTGGGACGTGGAGTTGGTGATCAAGGAGGGCCACATGTACCTGTGTCGTGGCTGGGAGAAGTTCTACCGTGCCTACGACCTGCGGCAGGGGTACTTCCTTCTCTTCAGGTACGACGATGACGCCACCATGCTCATCGTGAAGGTGTTCAACGCGACTATGTGTCGCATGCGCTACGCTGACGACGATGATGCCAGTACGTTCTGCCTCTTCTTATTCCTCTACATTTGGCTTTGTCTCGCATCGATTGTTAACGGTCATTGTTGCATTTGGACAGGCAATGGGAGCAGCAGCAGTGACACTGGCTACAGCCAAAGCAGCAGCGATTCTGGCTGTAGCAAAAGCAACAGCGATTCTGGCTGTAGCAAAAGCAACAGCAAGGAGGATGATCCGGACTGGAGTGGGGAAGAAGAGGAGCAGAGTGGGCATCAGGCTGAGGATGACCTAGTGATGGTGGTGGCTGAGGATGACCTAGCGATGGTCGTGCCTGTCCTGCCTGAAGATGGCCTCGCGATGGTGGTGGTGCCTGACAATGACCTCGCGCCGGTGGTGGCGCCGGCGATCCCACAGCTGGGCAACATGACCACGCCAATTGTGGTAGAAGACTACATCCCACTGCCTCCACCGCCTCGCCGCTCTTGGCGCATCAGGCTGAGGAAGGAGAAGGAGAAGAACAATGAGAACTGAACTATGTCAGGTATGTTTGATCTCCAAAATGATCTATATATACTTAGCTTTGTTTCCTCTGAAATGACATAAGTTAGCTCTAAGTTAGCTCTAATATGCTTAGTTACCTATGTTAGCTCTAATATGCTTAGTTACCTATGTTAGCTCTAATATGCTAAGTTATCTCTACTATGCTTACTTTCCTATAGGTTAACTCCAAAATTACTTTAGTTAGACAAAAAAATGGACAAGTTTACATAATAAGCTTATAGTCTTCTCTCTTCTTCTTCCTTCTTCTTCTTTCTTCTTCTTCTTCTTTCTTCTTCTTCTTCTTCTTTCTTCTTTTCTTCTCTTCTCTTCTTCTTCTTCTAGTATTCTTCTAGTCTTCTTCTTCTTCTTCTTCTTCTTCATTTTCTTCTAGGTTAGCTCCATTTTACTTAAGTATGCTTACTCTTATAGTCTGTTCTTTCTTCTTCTTCTAACATCTTGTTTATCATTTTGCAGATTTGATTTAATTCACGGAAGCTTGCATGGATGGAGTGCTTCTTTTCCATTTGTGCTTTTATTTTGTATCAATGAACTTGCATGGTTGGAACTTGTTATATGGATGGATGGATAACGGTGTTGGATGAACAATGTGAAACTTTTGTAATATGTAAGGATGGAACTATATATGTGTTGGTTATGTATGTATATATGATGAAACTAGTGTGTTGGATATGCTTGTTGTGTATATATGTATATCTGCGAACTGTTGTCAAATTGAATGAATTAAATTAAAAACAGGGCTGTACAGGCTCTTTGCCGTCAGCTAGCTGACGGCAAACATGCCACGTGGCAGCTACCTGTGATTCCTGGGACTGGCATGTTTGAGCACTTTGTCGTCTGCCAGCGGACGGCAAAGACGTTAGCCTCTTTGCCGTCCGCTGGCTGACGGCAAAGCACGCCGTTAACCCCTAACGGCCCTCACCCCACCTCACTGCCGTCCACGATCTTTGCCGTCTGCTGGCCACCAGAGGCGGACGGCACAATCATTTGCCGTCCGTTTCCAAGAAGCGGACGGCAAAGAAGGCCTTTGCTGGCACGTGTTCATCCGGACATTTTGCCGTCTGCTGGCGGACGGCAAAGAGGTTTGCCATCCGTGATCTATGCCTTTGCCGTCCGCCGTGGCGGACGGCAAAGAAGCTGATTCCAGTAGTGGACGACGCTCCGAGGTACACCCTATTGTGCGCTCGTCACCTATCATCAGCAGGCAGGAACTGACAGAGCCACGTCATCCCCTGCTTATGGACAAGGTCAAAAGGCGACATGTGAGTCTCGCTGGATGTGACACATGTCGAGTCCAGGAAACGTGGCATCGTACGTCTTCGTACCTCCCCCACATCTCTCCGCCACCGACCGAGGTAGAGATGTAGACCACTGCATGGACCGCTTCCCCCTCTAGGGCCATGTGACGCCCGGATAGTTAAGCTACAGTAACCCTCTGCTAATGATGCCATGTCACTTCGATTACTGTTGCTAATCTCGCGTTAGTTCGAAACCGATTCAAATTCAAATTCAAAATCAAGCAAACAATAAAAGTTTTCAAATATTAAAACTAAAATGTTCGGAGTGAACCAAATATTGCATAGGTAATTATGGTGGAGAAACCACACCTTTATAAAATATTTAAATACTATAAGATGAATAAAACAGTAGCAAAAACAAATAATTAAATGCCTTTTGTGTTTTATAAAATCTTTAACTATTTTATTCTGGGGTAAAACTTTTTGTGGTGGTGAGTTAAATGGTATTACTAATTTAGGGATCATTTTAAATATTAGGTGAATCTATAATAAAAAGAAACTAAGAGAAAACAGAAAAGAAATAAAATAAATGAAAGAAAAACTAAAACAAACAAAAAAATAAAAACAGAGAGACCCCCCTTGTTGGGCCTCGGCCCAGCTAACCACTGGGCTAGCCAGGCCGGCCCAGCCACACGCCTACAAGGCCCCCTCCTCGACCCCCTGGCGAAACCCTAGCGCCTCCCCTCACTCTCTCTCGCTCCTCCCACCTCTCCCGAGCGCTCCCATGGCCCCGCCACCGGCGTAGGCGCGGCCACCGCCTCCGTCTCGTCGCCGCACCATGCCCATCGCGTTCCTCGTCGTCGACTACGTCGCCCCACGCCGTCAAGTCGAGCCTGGAGGCCCTCCTCCACCGCACCTGCGTCGCCCCCTTCTCGGACCCGCCGCCGTCGATCTCCTCCGCCACTGCCTGCACCGCGCCTCCCCCGAGCTCACTTAACGGCGACAACCACCGTGAGCTCCTCCCCTTCCTCCCCTGCTCCTCTTCTCGCCGCCTCGCTCGCCGTAGATTGGCCGCCGCGTGTGCTCGCTCTGGCCGCCGCGGTTGCACGCCGTCCGGCCATTCTCGTCGCCGTTTTGGTCATCCGCTAGCTCCGTTAGCTCCGTCGTTGTCGCCTTGTTCGAACGACCCCAAAAACCCGCGCGAAACATCACCGGAGCACTCTCCCCGCACCTCACCAGAGCTGTGCTCCGCCTCGGTCGTCGCCGGTGCTTTTTCCGGCCACGGCTGCCCTGGCCACCACCACCTGCCGAACCGCGGCGCTCGCGCGGTCCCAACGGTGCCGGCGGCGTCACCAATGGGCCACCGGGGGCGAAACCCGCGGCTCGCCGGCTCTCTGCCGCCGTGAACGCGCGCGCCGGAGGCGCTCCGGCCGCCCTAACCGACGTGGCTGCCACGTGGGCGCCCTGGGCCCACCCCTGGGCCCCACCCTGGGCCGCTGACAGGTGGGCCCGTGGGGCCAACTGTTGACCAGTTGACCTGGTCAACTGGCCTGACAAGTGGGCCCGACAGCCCTGTTAATTAAGCTAATTAAAATGATTAAGTTAATTAATTATTAGTTAGTTTAGACACTGACGTGTGGGTCCACCCACTGATTAGTTTAGATTAGATTAAAATTAATCCTGGTTTAACACTGTGTCAATGACATGTGGGACCCCCATGTCAGTTTGACCCAGTCAAATTCACTGTTGACTGCTGACGTCAGCAACACGTCACGATGACATCACTCTGCACTGTTTTGGATAATTCGAATTTAAATAAATATTTAAATTCCAGAAAATTAATAAAAACTTTAGAAAATCATATTAAATAATACGTAACTCCGATGAAAATACTTTATACATGAAACTTGCTCAGAATTCCGTTACGAACCCGAATACGCCCTCCGTATTCCCGTCAAATGCCTCTAGCTATAAGAACATTGAACTTTTAGACCGATTTCAATAAATGAATAGTGCCCAACTTTAATTAAATAAATCCGAATAAATTCCTAAATTAACCAAATCATTTACTTAGGCAGTAGAACACCCCGGCACTGCATATTGTCATGTCATACTTTGTGTAGCATTGTTTGCTTTGTATTTACTGTTTCCTCCCCCCTCCTTCTCTCTCGATAGACGCTGAGACCGCTGACGACGCTGCCGTGAACGACTACTACGTCGACGACCCTTCTCTCTCGACACAGCTTCCAGGGAAGCCCCCCCCCCCCCTTGATCAACCCGATATCGCCTATTCCTTCTCTCTACTGCTTGCATTAGAGTAGTGTAGCATGTTACTGCTTTCGGTTAATCCTATTCTGCTGCATAGCATGTCTTTGCTACTACTGTTGATACCTTACCTGCAATCCTAAAATGCTTAGTATAGGTTGCTAGAATTACATCAGTGGCCCTACACTCTTGTCCGTCTGCCATGCTATACTACTGGGCCGTGATCACTTCGGGAGGTGATCACGGGTATATATACTATATACTATTACATACTTATGTTACTGTTCGGAGATGGGGGCTGAAGGGGCAGGTGGTTCCATCCAGGCAGAGGTGGGCCTAGGTTCCCGACGGCCCCCGAGTGTTACTTTGTGGCGGAGCGACAGGGCAGGTTGTGACCACCTAGGAGACAGGTGGGCCTGGCCCTGGTCGGCGTCCGCGGTTACTTCAAAATAACACGCTTAATGAGATTGGGTATTTGATCTGAGTCTGGCTACGAGCCTATACGCGCTAACCACCACGCGGGAACAGTTATGGGTACTCGACGTCGTGGTATCAGCCGAAGCCTCCTAGACGTCAGCGACTGAGCGGCGCGCGCCGGGTTGGACCGCGTAACGCGACTTTCTTTGTAATGGAGGTTGCTAGGTCCGCTCACCGGCCGCCCACGCAATGTGCAGGTGTGCAATGGGCGATGGGCCCAGACCCCTGCGCGCATAGGATTTAGACCGGCGTGGTGACCTCTCTGTTAGGCCTAGGTAGGGCTGCGACGTGTTGATCTTCCGAGGCCGGGTATGACCCAGGAAAGTGTGCCCGGCCAGAGGGATCGAGCGTGTTGGGTAATGTGGTGCACCCCTGCAGGGAAGTTTATCTATTCGAATAGCCGTGTCCCTCGGTAAAAGGACGACCCGGAGTTGTACCTCGACCTTATGACAACTAGAACCGGATACTTAATAAAACACACCCTTTCAAGTGCCAGATACAACCCGGTGATCGCTCTCTCACAGGGCGACGAGGAGAGGATCGTCGGGTAGGATTATGCTATGCGATGCTACTTGGTGAACTTACCATCTACTCTCTTCTACATGCTGCAAGATGGAGGCTGCCAGAAGCGTAGTCTTCGACAAGATTAGATATCCCCCCTCTTATTCTGGCTTTCTGCAGTTCAGTCCACTGATATGGCCCTTTACACATATACCCATGCATATGTAGTGTAGATCCTTGCTTGCGAGTACTTTGGATGAGTACTCACGGTTGCTTTGCTCCCTCTTTTCCCCCTTTTTCCATTCTTCTCGGACGTCGCAACCAGATGCTGGAGTTCAGGAGCCAGACGCCACCGTCGACGATGACCCCTACTACTCTGGAGGTGCCTACTACTACGTGCAGGCTGTTGACGACAACCAGGAGTAGTTTAGGAGGATCCCAGGCAGGAGGCCTGCGCCTCTTCGATCTGTATCCCAGTTTGTGCTAGCCATCTTATGGCAACTTGTTTAACTTATGTCTGTACTCAGATATGTTGCTTCCACTGACTCGTCTATGACCGAGCACTTGTATTCGAGCCCTCGAGGCCCCTGGCTTGTATTATGATGCTTGTATGACATATTTATTTTTAGAGTTGTGTTGTGATATCTTCCCGTGAGTCCCTGATCTTGATCGTACATGTTTGCGTGTATGATTAGTGTACGGTCAAACCAGGGGCGTCACAAGTTGGTATCAGAGCCGACTGCCTGTAGGAACCCCCCTTCCACGCTCCTTGGCCGAAGTCGAGTCTAGACATTGCAAAACTTTTACTAACATGGCTGTGTGGCTTACGGGCCCACGTCGCCAATTGGGTGGTATTAGGATCTTTTATTCCTTGTCTATACTCTGGGACTCTATTCTCTCTTCTATTCGGGTTAAATGATTTTGCTAAATGTAACTCTAGGTTCTCGTAAATATTTTCTCCCGGAGAGCCCCTCACTGGAGATGATCGCCTACTTCACCAGAAGATTCCGAAGATACCCTTCGATGTTTTCCCGAGACCTTTGTGCTCATCACTTTTGAAATTCCTTACCACCGATATATCCTTATGTATAATTACATACACTTGTCATTCATACATTCAATCCAATTGATCTTGTTATTACAAGATGCCCCGAACTGCTCTTCGTTGTTCCGACAATCCTTGAGGTTACTGCCTTGCAGTTCTTGCCTCATGAATACCCCTACGGATAATTCCTCGCACTTACCGAGTATCCGTTCTTCCCCCTTTTGTTCATATGATTCACAAGATACATTGAAATGCTATTCGATCTTCCAAAAATCCTTAGCAGCTTATTGCTCTGCAAATACTTGTCTGCTTGCATTATGGATGCTTTCCATATGACTGGCAATATTCATTAGTATCCTTTGACACCGTCATTTTCATCTTATTGATTCAACATGAGTGCGAATGCACGCGATCATTAGTTGATCCTTTTAAAATTATCTTTCTAACTCAGACGTCATTCTGAACATGAGCTGGTTCTCGAACAATCTATTTGCCGTCGATTGTACCCTTAGGTCTATTCTAGTTATCCATCCTTGATCAGAGTGTCTGCTTCTGATCCTTCGTATTGGAATTCATATTTCCTTTGTTATCTAAGCATCAAATTATTCAGATGTTCTATAATCCCATGCCCTTGCATTCTTTCTTCATCTGGTTGTGTGCCGATGCTCACATCAGCTCCGCTATGGACATCCGATCCTTCGTCGGATTATTTATCGACAGTGTCCTTCATATTTAACTGCCTTGTGAATTCTTCCATGGTACATAATGCATTTGGTAAATTGTATCCTCTGCGTTCCCAACCATACTCTGCTTTCGAGCTTGTATAATTTACTCCTGAAGCGTTATATGTTCCTAAGATGCCCTATGGGATGAACATATACCTTCCCTAAACCGTGTGAACCCGAAAGTTTACACAAGACATTCTCTTCTGGTGTTTTATCAGATACTCTTCAATTCTACAACTTCTTCGAAGACGAGAAGCGAATGAAATGTTATGCATTGAAGAAGTGGGAGTCAACCCCAAACCTTTGTGTTCTTGCCCATGGACTCGATGTGGAGCTTATCATGAAAGCTTCTTGCAAGAATATTTAATCATTTGAATAATTCTTTCGGTGTCATTGAATTGGATCCCTTGCAGCTATGGTTCCGACCATGCTAACTTTATTTAACATATGTCTGAAAGAAAACCATTCCAGTGCCTCGTCTATTTTTGACGAGATTAAAGTATCCGCTATCGCAAGTCAACGACCCAGTTCAACTTCTATCATGTTCTACCTTCGAGTATTACCCCCTGGTATCCCGATGATATCATGGGACTGCAACACTTCTGATGAGTCTTCGTCAAGTATTCCTTCTCACTGATTCAGTATTCCACGGGTTTTGGGTTGTTTGTCAACTGAGAATATCGATAATGAATCGAATCCACCCTGTGATCCAATACTCCTAGTAATGTACTGTTGGGAAATTTAACTTTCAACTCATGTCATTCTTAGCCTAATCGGCTACATCGTTATCTTAACTATGCTACCTAGTACTGCTTCTCGGAGCACAATTTCGACGATGAGTTAAACTTACATCGATCTTCATCGTCATATCTTTTGCCTTGAACAGCAAGCTTGATTCCGAGTTTGTGTCGTACCGTGGTTTCGATAACCTTTCGCTTCATCATTCCTTTTGCTTGATGTCATCGATGATCGATTACATCTTCAAGAAGCCTCTAAACAAATGTGTCGGATCACCTTCAACACTTTGACTTCTTTCGAGATGTCAACTGTGTTCATGTTGAGAAATACCCTCCTTGCCCTCGATGCTTTTTGTTATCATCGACAACACCCTGAACTTCTTTTCATCGCGAGTTTGTCCGTGTTATGGATGCAACTTGCTATCCTGTTTGCATTATGTTCTACCTTGAAGTATTACTGTCCTTTATGCCGAGTATGTTGTGAGGATTGCTTCACCTCTTTGAAAATTCTTGGCATAGTGATACTTCTCACCGTCACCATTCTTTCTTGGTCCCCGTGTTGATTCTAACCGGGATACCATCTAACAAGCGGTGCTGCTTGGATTCTGTACTTCTGGCAACCCTATTGCTTTGAATGTTAACGATCGACAGTTCGTTCTTAGACTGTTGATTATTGAATCGTCACTCTAACATTGATCTTGCTGCCTAAGGTCGTATTTCGGTCACACCTTTCAACTAATGATTAATGGTGTATGTTTTCCTCGGGCATACAACATTATATCATTTGAATTGTCATATGTCATCTCCTTGTTCACATAATTGTGGAAATCCATCTTTTGGAAACCTCGATGAATTGTCGCTGAGTCCATCAGCCACCTCCCCATCCTCTCCTTGGTTTAATGGTGAACTCTTGTTTTGGAACTCGCTTCCATAGTTCATTTCCCGAGAATCTTGCGATGTCATCTCATCAAATTGTGTTGCACCTTTTTCTTCTCAGGCATCCTGAGTCTGAGGTATCCTAACACCAATCGGATCTGAGTCTCGGTCAGATATGATGGTTGGAACATATTTCCAAGAGTTATGACGTTGGTCTTTATATATGACCCCGGTAAGGTGATGTCATGCCTAGCACACCTGGCTGGAGGACTTAGTATTATAGTTTCTTTCTTTTACAAGGTTAGCCATTCTTCCAGGAGGAAATTGTAAGACTTATTCTATAAGTTGTTTTTGATGGATCCCTTGTGTATCCAAAGTCTGACCTTTGCTTGAAGACCAGGTCGATGCTATTCCGAAGCATGACTGCGGAACTCTAACATCATCAAGGGCATTGAAAGCGCAATGCTAAATGTTTCTTGATCAGTTGTCCAAACACCATTGTATGGGTGCATATCATGATTCTTCTTACCCCTATTATCTAAATGGCCATGCCTTTGATCTCCTGACACGTATATCATGCCCCGCTTAACCTTGGGAAGGATATACTCCTATTACTTGTGTTTAAACAAATTTTCCTTTCCATTGTTCTGTTTAACCTGATAATCACATTTTCCTTTCCATTGTTTTGTTTAACCTTTCTTGTGATCTATATGATCTAAGCAGTAATATTTTCCTGCTTATGCAAACACCTCGGTGTACAACTCTGCCAGTAAGACCCTGTTCCTATTGTTGATGACATTTCGGTAGCCACTGATGGACGAGAACTTTGCCTATTGGTCCGCCTCGTTTCAACGAGCAGGAAAATGGTTCTCTTCGTCCCTCGCCATTGGTACCGATGTTGTTGCCGACATAACTGACAGGCTATCCTCTAACACGCCTTGCTTACATGATCGTGCAAGACGTCACCGCCCTTCCTACTTTTAACCCACATGGTGGGCCCATAACCCACAATTCCACAGGATCGAAACCTGACTCTCCTGTACACCCCTGCTGCCAAAGTTATTCCTCGCGCTTGACTTCGTATGTAAATTTACGGGCCACCTGCCTAGAGGTCATCAATTCTGGTATCAGATGCAATACTTAATCTCGATGCTCTGAACCCCTTACACACTCTTTTTCAGACATCGAACGATAGTCTGTCCGCTGAGAACTTATTATACCTTCTTACTTCCTCTCGATGTGTTTCATTTGTTCAACTCGAGAGATACTCACCTGTTCATTCATGGGATAACCCCAGATGATTACCCCTTATAGCATCCTATCGTTGTCAAGCTGCCCCTTACCTATTCGTAAGTACGATGGAGTTCCTAAAGAAAGGATGACAACTTCATCATGATGCATCGAAGCAGAGAAATGAAGACACCAATGTAATAGATCGACTTATTCGAGAAGGGCAACCCAGAACAAAGGGATCCGTTAGAAATTTCGTAACCAGAACTTTCCCCCTTACTTCCCCGCTTAAATCTCGGGACGAGATTTCTTGTAGTGGAGGAGAATTGTGATGCCCGGATAGTTAAGCTACAGTAACCCTCTGCTAATGATGCCACATCACTTCGATTACTGTTGCTAATCTCGCGTTAGTTCGAAACCGATTCAAATTCAAATTCAAAATCAAGCAAACAATAAAAGTTTTCAAATATTAAAACTAAAATGTTCGGAGTGAACCAAATATTGCATAGGTAATTATGGTGGAGAAACCACACCTTTATAAAATATTTAAATACTATAAGATGAATAAAACAGTAGCAAAAACAAATAATTAAATGCCTTTTGTGTTTTATAAAATCTTTAACTATTTTATTCTGGGGTAAAACTTTTTGTGGTGGTGAGTTAAATGGTATTACTAATTTAGGGATCATTTTAAATATTAGGTGAATCTATAATAAAAAGAAACTAAGAGAAAACAGAAAAGAAATAAAATAAATGAAAGAAAAACTAAAACAAACAAAAAAATAAAAATAGAGAGACCCCCCTTGCTGGGCCTCGACCCAGCTAACCACTGGGCTAGCCAGGCCGGCCCAGCCACACGCCTACAAGGCCCCCTCCTCGACCCCCTGGCGAAACCCTAGCGCCTCCCCTCACTCTCTCTCGCTCCTCCCACCTCTCCCGAGCGCTCCCATGGCCCCGCCACCGGCGTAGGCGCGGCCACCGCCTCCGTCTCGTCGCCGCACCATGCCCATCGCGTTCCTCGTCGTCGACTACGTCGCCCCACGCTGTCAAGTCGAGCCCGGAGGCCCTCCTCCACCGCACCTGCGTCGCCCCCTTCTCGGACCCGCCGCCGTCGATCTCCTCCGCCACTGCCTGCACCGCGCCTCCCCCGAGCTCACTTAACGGCGACAACCACCGTGAGCTCCTCCCCTTCCTCCCCTGCTCCTCTTCTCGCTGCCTCGCTCGCCGTGGATTGGCCGCCGCGTGTGCTCGCTCCGGCCGCCGCGGTTGCACGCCGTCCGGCCATTCTCGTCGCCGTTTTGGTCATCCGCTAGCTCCGTTAGCTCCACCGTTGTCGCCTCGTTCGAACGCCCCCAAAAACCCGTGCGAAACATCACCGGAGCACTCTCCCCGCACCTCACCGGAGCTGTGCTCCGCCTCGGTCATCGCCGGTGCTTTTTCCGGCCACGGCTGCCCTGGCCACCACCACCTGCCGAACCGCGGCGCTCGCGCGGTCCCAACGGTGCCGGCGGCGTCGCCAATGGGCCACCGGAGGCGAAACCCGCGGCTCGCCGGCTCTCTGCCGCCGTGAACGCGCGCGCCGGAGGCGCTCCGGCCGCCCCAGCCGACGTGGCTGCCACGTGGGCGCCCTGGGCCCACCCCTGGGCCCCACCCTGGGCCGCTGACAGGTGGGCCCGTGGGGCCAACTGTTGACCAGTTGACCTGGTCAACTGGCCTGACAAGTGGGCCTGACAGCCCTGTTAATTAAGCTAATTAAAATGATTAAGTTAATTAATTGTTAGTTAGTTTAGACACTGACGTGTGGGTCCACCCACTGATTAGTTTAGATTAGATTAAAATTAATCCTGGTTTAACACTGTGTCAATGACATGTGGGACCCCCATGTCAGTTTGACCCAGTCAAATTCACTGTTGACTGCTGACGTCAGCAACACGTCACGATGACATCACTCTGCACTGTTTTGGATAATTCGAATTTAAATAAATATTTAAATTCCAGAAAATTAATAAAAACTTTAGAAAATCATATTAAATAATCCGTAACTCCGATGAAAATACTTTATACATGAAACTTGCTCAAAATTCCGTTACGAACCCGAATACGCCCTCCGTATTCCCATCAGATGCCTCTAGCTATAAGAACATTGAACTTTTAGACTGATTTCAATAAATGAATAGTGCCCAACTTTAATTAAATAAATCCGAATAAATTCCTAAATTAACCAAATCATTTACTTAGGCAGTAGAACACCCCGGCACTGCATATTGTCACGTCATACTTTGTGTAGCATTGTTTGCTTTGTATTTACTGTTTCCTCCCCCCTCCTTCTCTCTCGATAGACGCTGAGACCGCTGACGACGCTGCCGTGAACGACTACTACGTCGACGACCCTTCTCTCTGACACAGCTTCCAGGCAAGCCCCCCCCCCCCTTGATCAAACGATATCGCCTATTCCTTCTCTCTACTGCTTGCATTAGAGTAGTGTAGCATGTTACTGCTTCGGTTAATCTATTCTGCTGCATAGCATGTCTTTGCTACTACTGTTGATACCTTACCTGCAATCCTAAAATGCTTAGTATAGGTTGCTAGAATTACATCAGTGGCCCTACACTCTTGTCCGTCTGCCATGCTATACTACTGGGCCGTGATCACTTCGGGAGGTGATCACGGGTATATATACTATATACTATTACATACTTATGTTACTGTTCGGAGATGGGGGCTGAAGGGGCAGGTGGTTCCATCCAGGCAGAGGTGGGCCTAGGTTCTCGACGGCCCTCGAGTGTTACTTTGTGGCGGAGCGACAGGGCAGGTTGTGACCACCTAGGAGACAGGTGGGCCTGGCCCTGGTCGGCGTCCACGGTTACTTCAAAATAACACGCTTAACGAGATTGGGTATTTGATCTGAGTCTGGCTACGAGCCTATACGCGCTAACCACCACGCGGGAACAGTTATGGGTACTCGACGTCGTGGTATCAGCCGAAGCCTCCTAGACGTCAGCGACTGAGCGGCGCGCGCCGGGTTGGACCGCGTAACGCGACTTCCTTTGTAATGAAGGTTGCTAGGTCTGCTCACCGGCCGCCCACGCAACGTGCAGGTGTGCAATGGGCGATGGGCCCAGACCCCTGCGCGCATAGGATTTATACCGGCGTGGTGACCTCTCTGTTAGGCCTAGGTAGGGCTGCGACGTGTTGATCTTCCGAGGCCGGGTATGACCCAGGAAAGTGTGCCCGGCCAGAGGGATCGAGCGTGTTGGGTAATGTGGTGCACCCCTGCAGGGAAGTTTATCTATTCGAATAGCCATGTCCCTCGGTAAAAGGACGACCCGGAGTTGTACCTCGACCTTATGACAACTAGAACCGGATACTTAATAAAACACACCCTTTCAAGTGCCAGATACAACCCGGTGATTGCTCTCTCACAGGGCGACGAGGAGAGGATCGTCGGGTAGGATTATGCTATGCGATGCTACTTGGTGAACTTACCATCTACTCTCTTCTACATGCTGCAAGATGGAGGCTGCCAGAAGCGTAGTCTTTGACAGGATTAGATGTCCCCCCTCTTATTCTGGCTTTCTGCAGTTCAGTCCACTGATATGGCCCTTTACACATATACCCATGCATATGTAGTGTAGATCCTTGCTTGCGAGTACTTTGGATGAGTACTCACGGTTGCTTTGCTCCCTCTTTTCCCCCTTTTTCCATTCTTCTCGGACGTCGCAACCAGATGCTGGAGTTCAGGAGCCAGACGCCACCGTCGACGATGACGCCTACTACTCTGGAGGTGCCTACTACTACGTGCAGGCTGTCGACGACAACCAGGAGTAGTTTAGGAGGATCCCAGGCAGGAGGCCTGCGCCTCTTCGATCTGTATCCCAGTTTGTGCTAGCCATCTTATGGCAACTTGTTTAACTTATGTCTGTACTCAGATATGTTGCTTCCGCTGACTCGTCTATGATCGAGCACTTGTATTCGAGCCCTCGAGGCCCCTGGCTTGTATTATGATGCTTGTATGACATATTTATTTTTAGAGTTGTGTTGTGATATCTTCTCGTGAGTCCCTGATCTTGATCGTACACGTTTGCGTGTATGATTAGTGTACGGTCAAACCGGGGGCGTCACAGGCCGACCCCCCCCCCCCCCCCCGGAGGACAATCATGCGTGGGGGAATGGCGCAATGAGCTAACTCTAGCAGATCCGTCGGTAGAGTATCCCGGCATGACGATTAGGTCGGGGGAAAACATGAGACGAGTTTACCCAGGTTCAGGCCCTCTTACGAGGTAATACCATACTCCTGCTCTATGTATATTGTGATTGGGGTGTACAAAATATAGGTAATAACCGAAGAATTGTATGATGATCTATCGACTAGCTTGGCCCTGACTTATATAACATACCGAGGTCCCTAGGGTTACACAACCTAGTTGGCTACATCAGTGGAGGGGGAGTCCTCCACGGCTCCTGCTTCCTTGTCTTGAACAGCAAGCCTTCCAGAGTCTTCTTCTCCTGGTGAGGCACCCCTGGGCTATAACACCGTCACAATACAAACACGAGCATGAGTAGGGTATTACTCTATCGCAAGGGCCTGAACCTAGGTAAATACGGTCTCCTGTTTCCCCTTCGCTCTATTCACTTAGTCGGGATACCCTATCGAGGGATCTACCGGATTCTACTCCGACATTACGTTCTTTTTAAGTAATAGAGAATAATAAAACAAATCATGGTAATGTATTCTACTCCACCAAAGAAGTAAGAACACTTGACTACATTCATAAAAAGAATTTTCGACTGACTTCCAAAATTATCCAGATTTCACCCCCTTTTTTCACACCAGCTTCCATTTTTGTCCAGAATTCATCTTTGATTGCAAGCAAGGGCATCTCCAACGGCGACCCGCAAATTTCCTCATGCATTCGTCCGCAGGCAGGGGGGAGGGGCTGTCCGCGGACACGGATGCGGAAAGCGGTCATCCAACGATGCCACATACATTTCAAGCCAGGTTTCGACTTAGCGGACGAAATTCATGCAAACCGGCTTATATTCATCAAAGTTCGGAAAGAAAATAGCACAATCATGCATACATAGCATGCAAATAAGTCTAGTGTCTCAAATTCGATGTCCAACAAGTTTTTCAACGGATCGTGTCGTCCCACACACACTGCCCCTTCAGCTTCATCCAACAGTGTGTGTACGTAAATGGTCGTCTCTCTGTCTTGTGTACATCACGGCAGTGCGTACGGGCTACACAATGTGTAGAGCAACATTGAGTGAATGAATGATTCAATCAACAAGTTGAGGAAGAAGCAGCAAAACTTATGATCTCCTCATTTGCCGCGTGCAATGGCCATCTTGCCTCCAGCTGAGCAAATTACGCGACAAAATTTGGTGACGATGGTCTGGATGGCGTACCATCGATACGATAACGACTTCATATTGCGATCATGGATGATGTGCATGTCATAAGATGCAATGTGCTTTTGTGCGTGAAAGGATTCATGCATTTGCTGCCAGAATGTCCCCCCTCTGCTCGTGACTACGAAATCCGCGGATACGACCAACCACACATCGCACAACAACTCATCCTCCATGGTCGAGTACCCTGGCATCCTTCTTACTCTGAAAAAATGACACACCGTCCGAAAATAAGCTCAATGACATTTGATCGAACACTGTCGGGCGTGGTGGTCGCCATGGAGGTCGTCGACTAAGTACAAACGGCTCCAGGGTGGACAGCGCAGTCATACAAGGCGAGCGGGCGCGTCGGTGCTGGTTGCGAACGTCCGTCAATGCCTATGTGGCGGCCGGAGAGGTACAATGGCGGCGGTGGACGTGGAGGTTGCGGATGCAAAGCAAGGGGGAGAAGTGACGAATTGTGCCACCCTTTAAAGAGTGCATAATAGCTTACTGATCGAGCGCCTTTGCGCTAAAGATGAACGGGTCTAAGCGATCTGCCTTAGCTGTGGGATGTCAAAATGCATCGGTAGGGGAGCGGCCCCCTCAGAGGGAAGTATGCGAGCGGTTTAAAAGTCAGCGTTGGAGATGCCCTAATCATGACAAAATCCACTAGCGAGTACGAGTATTATATTGACGAAGTCAAGGCCTACTTGCATGGCCAAGAAGGGAGGCGGCAGCAACTCAGAAAGATTCGGTTGTTATTGGATGCGTTAGCACTGAAAAAATACAAAGAATGCGTTGCAACAGGAAGGGCAAAGTCAGTAGCCACTCACCATTAGTGGCTGGCGGATAAAGGATAATAGCCTATACCATTTGCCTGGATTGCACCTAAGAAACTTTTGCATAGTTGACCACACCCAACTAGTGAACAAGAAAATAGTATTCTTCCTCCGAGCAATTGTGCTTAATGCAATGGCAAGTCCAGTAGGTACCTGCTGTTAGTGGCACATGGGTCAGAGCCTACAATACCTGTCCTGAATAAACATAAGAACCTATTGCACATTTGAAATCAGTAGGAACTTGACCAGATACCAGAGAAGCATCAAGTGATATTCAAAACTGTCTCCAATTGTAGAGAAAATTCGGATACAACTTTGTTGGTCGTATGCACATGCAAGATGTCGCACCGGATATAACTTCCGTACATGTATAATGTATTAATATTGGAATCCAACAAATCTTACAGGACGAGAAAGAGAAATATGGCCGAGGGCAATTCAGAACTCCAGTGCTCCACCTCCAAAAGGATGATATGCCTGGCCAAATGGCACTAACTCTACAATTTCACTTAAGTTAGCACGTTTTACTTCCAGGCTCCATGCCAGTTTCACCGGGCATAAGAATATATAGAACCCAACTAGTCACCAATTTGTTCAGACAAATAGACTAGTGGCTGGGAATTCAAGCATTTGACCTGTAAAGGAAGCATCTAAAATCAGCCAAATCCATAAGAAGCTGGTCCATCTTTGCAGAACCAATATAGATAGTTCTTTCATCATTCTTCACCATGAAGATGCATGGCCCTCGTGTCATCATAAGAGCAAACAATGTCTCTCTCAAAGAAAAGAGTGAACAAAAGAAAAACCTTATTCATGCTATACAAAAGAAGCGATTGATTTGTAGCCACCCTCGTTGATGTGGCTGGCTAGAGAGCTGTCACCTGTCTTCACTATCTTGCCACTTTCCTGTAAGTTACCAATCAGAAGCATTATCAATGACAGCACATACCCTTTATTGAAGAATTTTAAATCGTTGACATACAACACTGTTCCCACATTCTACAAGATTAGGACGGAAAAAGTAGAAAGATTGACAAAGGTGCAAATGATATTTTGATTATCAGCAAGTGCTGCCATGGGGTTGAATGATAGATTGAGAAACAGTTACTTCCAAATGTGTACAACCTGGTGAGACCATAGGTCTTCACCACCTGATTAAATAACACTACACATAAAAAGTTAGGCCACACAAGTTCAGTCACCTCTTTGGCAGTACTCTAAAGATGCACAAAACAGAAAATTATCAGCCAATTCTGGGTCCAAATGATTCTTGAAACAAAATAGAAGAATGCTTAAGGCTCAGTCTGCAGTTACTGAACTGTGTTGTGCTAAACTTATTTTATAATCTGCTGTGGGAAAACAGCCATGAAAGCAGGCAAGAGTTGGTTACCAAACAGAAAAATACCAATTCCGAGTCCAAATGAAATCTTTCTTGAAACAAGATAGAGGAATGTAAGGCTGAGTTTGCGGTTGTTGAACAATGTTCTGCTGAACTTACTTTATAATCTGCTGTGGGAAACAGCCACGAAAGCAGGCAAAATTTTGTCACCCAGACAGAAAAAATAGGCAAAAGCTGGTTGGAAAATCTGGACAACCATAATCCACCTCAATGCCAAACACAGCCTAAATTAGATGCATTTGAACACACAAAGGTGCTATCAAGTACCTGAACTCTACAAAACAAGTATGCTTGTGAGCTTACCATGATGTGAACATAGCTTGGCTTAATAAGATCCAAAAGACGTTGGTAATGTGTAATCATCAGAACGGAGTTTTGGGGAGTCAAGAGCCCATTCACTGCATGAGCTACATCTTCAAGTGCATCAACATCTAATCCAGAATCGATTTCATCGAGGAGGGCTAAATCAGCCCCAAGGACCTAATTCACAAACTATGAATCAGAGGTGGAAATTAATTGATGTAGATAAATAAAGATTCCTGGTAAAAATGTTCAACAAGCATTCTCTGTGTCAAAGTATGTATGCTTTAGACCTATGCAATAAAATTTGCTGATAATGTTTTGTAACAAACATATACCTAACAAGTCTCAACAAAACAAGGAGATTGGCATGCTGCATACAATAATGAATATATAATACAAAATCAAAAAAATAAAGTGTACACGAAGATGGTCATCATTTAAGGAAAGAAATGCCTAATGAATCTCAAATGCATACACACCACTGATAGGTCTCGGCATCAGATTAAGCTTCATACAGAACATGTTCAGAGCTGAAAATGTATGGAGACACAAAAAGGCTGGCAAAGAAATCTAGAATGAATTTGTTGGATAGGGGAAAAATTGGAAGAGTTTAACTCAATGGTTCGTTGCAGCAAAGAAGAGACTGCAGGTAAGCAAACAGAATTATTTTCCAAAGATCCTCAAAAATTAACACCATACAGCTATGCGATATTATGCCTGTATATGGTTTAATTTGTAGCAATATGGCCATCCATGGATACCAAGTATTTATGGAACTATGAACTGGTATTAGGGTGGTATAACATGCCATATTGGCATTATAATCAGTCCAGCAAATCAAACAGGAACTGCTATTCATGATCCTCTTATCAGATGAACTGGTTGAACTCTCTAATTTGCATATGTGAAACAAGGCGTCTAATCTTTCGAAGTTCATTTGGTCTGGTTTCGCATTTGGTGAACTAAAAAACTTGCTAGTTCAGGTTTTATTAACTGTCAACAACTACTTGGCCTAACAGTTACATTTTTCAACAACATACTGTATTGAATATTACAATCTCAAATACTTTTATTTTTTGTTAATTTGCAAAAAACTTTTTGGTACATGAAACCTGCAGCGTTTAATAGGTGATAGAATGGTATAGTGATGTAACAGACAAATTAGTCTGATAGCTCACAGTAATCTTACAGAAAGTTGCAGTATCTCATTGCGCTTTCTTTCTCCACCACTAAATCCTTCGTTTACATTACGATCAAGGATCTTTGGCTCCATCTTTAAGGCCTCAACTTTTTGTGATACAACAGAATAGAACTGCATGATAAAGCAAAATATATGTCAGAGTTTGTACTTATCATAGAAACTAGTTAGTAACATACAACACCGTATTATTCTCTTGTATCCTAAGTATAAAAAGATTGATGGCTATATATTCAAACCTCAAGAGGTCCCAAAGCTGGAAGACCAGCCTTCTCTCTGCGAGCATTTATTGCCATGAGCAGAAAATCATAATTGCTCACTCCAGGAATCTCAATAGGCGCTTGGAAGCTCATAAAGAGGCCTGCCAGAGATCTTTCCTCTGGCTCCATGTCAATCAAGTTCTCACCCTTGAAGAGAATGGTACCACCAGTTACCTCGTAATGTGGATGGCCAACAAGAACCTGTAACAAACAGACACAACACTCAACTGAATGTCTAGATATGAGAACCAGGAACAAGGTCAATTACTCATGGTTTAATCAGGACACCTTGGAGATGCAAACAAGACAAGGGGTTGAATTAAGTTGCACAATTGTGATGGCTGAACTTCTCACAGAATTCTCAACGCTCGCATTACATAACAAAGCTCATCGAATACTTAAGGGGTTGATCTCCACAAGTCCTACAAGTTTAAGACCACTAGCTTGACTATACTTTACTGGCTGTGTGTTTTAACCTAGGCCTGAAGTTACGAGGGTACTTGAAAACTTCTTGTATAAGTGGTGCATCCGGTTGGTTATTTTAGCAACGAAAAGAGCACCAGCATTTCCTTAACAGTTTGAAGTTCGCATGATGCCAAAATAAACTTGGTTGCATGGGTTCATTAAAGTATTTTCAAAATACAAGCTGCAAAACAAGTACTGAGCATACCATGTTCAGGTACCACTTGCATTGTTTGCCTGGAGCAGTTTGAAGGAAGCTTTGAACTGCGAACAGGTCCCTGGTTCACCCTAAAAGGGGTCAAATGGATCTGCTTTACTGCAGTGTTTTTGTCTTTATGGCCTATTCTCAGCAAGATGGTCACTTAAGGGGAGTTATTATGACATCTTGCTGATGCTTTCTACAAATAATTTTCTCTTTGAAGCAACAGGGAACGTTGTTGAATGAAGGGGGTTAGACTGTTAGGGGAGCAACCAATGGTGGACAAGCGGTCAGCAGAATCAAGTGATAGCCTGAGGTCCTAACAGAAAACAAGTTAACCAAAAGGAACCTTGCCACATGATAAGGGTAGAACCTTTATGCGTTCTTATAACAGATCTTGGTAGTCTTTTGCCGCTCTCTGTAAGAATTTAAGATGATCTGTTATACAAGCTTTGTCTGTCAGTGTCAAAAAAAAAACTCTATTATGTTCATATGTTCTAGCAGGGATGTTACTTCAAGTGATTGGTCGATGCTGTTTTATATGAAGCGACTTTGATGGCTCACTGTAAACTGGAATACCCGGCTCTCTCTAGCCTTAATTTCTTCTGGATTTGGTCCCTAAAAGGTTGCACGAAAATAGGCTCATGTATGCACCATACATCCAAACAAGAGACATAAAAGGCATAACTCTTGCAACAAAATCACCTCGTCCATCATGGGTTGGTACATCATTAGATGATCCATCAAATTTGATTGAATGACCCAACGCTTCATTTCGTACTTGGCTTATGAAGGACGAGGTGGTGATGGGCTCAATCCATTCGATTCATTAAACCAAGTGACCTAGGATTGTATGGATCATTCACCATTTTAATATTTGATTCCTCAAACCAACTAACACCTAAGATTCCAATCACAGTTGCCATACTAAAGAAGGCACGTGTAACTTAAATGGCATCGAAATAGACAAGCACACAAATTGAATATTGATTCTAATATATCCTGGAAACTAAACTGAACTCCTGATTTTGCCATTTCGATCTTCTTGGTCTCCATTTCTCAGAGAAATCTCAAACAGGCACATAAATGTACGCAGGCAACAATTTCTCAGTGGTTTTCAGAGTAACAATCGAGACAAATTTGGACGGGTGAGCTGTAGGACCTAACCTTTGTGAGGGTGCTCTTGCCGGAGCCGTTCTTCCCCATGATCGCATGAACCTATCACCACACGCAGACAAAACCAACACAAGTCAACACACCAACCCTTGCAGACCCAATCAAGCACTACATCAAACGAGCCGCTAGTTCTTCCAACCCAACACGAACCTCGCCCTCGCGGATGGTGAGGTCGACGCCTTTTAGGATCTGCTGCCCGGTCTCCTTGACGGAGGCGGTAAGCCCGTGTACCTCGAGAAGGAGCTTTCCAGCGGACTCGGTCGCCGCGGCGGAGGCCACAGCCGAGCGGTGCCGTGGCCGCACGGAGATAGACCCCAGCAGCGGATGGCGGCGGAGGATGGGGCGGGATGATGAGGAGGAGAAGAGAGGGGATGAGGAGGAAACGGCGGCGACGGTGAACGGCGGCGACATGGGAAGGTCAGGGAGGAGGCAGCAGGTGCGCGCCTCAAGATGCTTCGTTCGCGGCGGCTTCGGATGACGACGGTCAGTAGTGGGCCAGCGGCGTCGTATTGCAGTTGCGTTTTTGCCGTCCTCGCTATTGGGTCGAGTGCTATTATCCACGGGCCTCTTTGGGCCGGCCTGGTCACACCCCACAACTCCACAGAACAAGCCCGAATTAGGTGATTCCCACCCCGGTTGCCCAAAAAAAAAGGTGATTCCGATTGCGTTTTACACCGAGATTATTATTTTTTATCGAAAAGGAGATTGAAACCCCCGACTATACATCATGCACACGCCAATCTTTATTAAAGTTGATGTAAGGCGATAAATTCAAAACATCAACAACTAAAGTACAAAACATGGACAACTACATCAGAACCATTACAAGATAGTATAATTTTAACACTAATGACCAAGTTGACTTCTTCTGTGGCAACAGCTTCAAAAAGGATAAACGTATTTGAGTTGTCGCCACCACGTCCAACCAGAGATGGTTAAGAACAAGGTTTTCATCAAGGTTGCCGAGACCAACCCATGAAGGTCAACACATCAACAAACAAGACAACGTCTTTAAAAGGATCGAGGTGGACTTAGAGGAAGATGAATAAGTACAATTAGATGACCTGTTGCGCCAACTGGTGCAAAGACCAACTGCAGCATGGAAATTAAGTGAACTATTTGAAACATAAAATGAAAGTGAAGCGAACTATTTGAAGCGTTGCAAATGATTATGTTCATGCTGCCTCTCTATTTGCCTTGACAATGATCATTGCCCATAGATTTTTTTTTTGTGATTTCCTTTGATTGACATGAGACTGCAGCACGGAAGTTAAGCGAAGTAATTGAAACTGCAACCAAGAAGATAAGCAACGCCATGGGCAGCATGTCTAACAAAAGGCTGGAAGTTAAGTGAATTGGTGAAGAGAGACCAACTGAAAGCTAAAAGTTAAGGAAACTATTTGAAACATAAAATGGAATTTAAGTAAACTATTTGAAGAAACCAACTGCAGTGATCAGCGTAGAGACGTTTCTCGTAAATGGCCTGCAATTGATTGCGTTTGTATATTTACAAACGACAGAGTCTCACCAGCCAGAACAACCCAACACTCGGGTTCATAGAAAGGTTGAGCATGCCCCTAGGTCACCTAACTCTAGTCGGATGTTGTGTGCTACGATGTGTGTCTGGCCTTTCATTGCCGCGGTCTGCCCAGATACCGTGTCTTGGGATATCTGCCCAGATATTCACCCCCACATGTTTATGGGTGGCAAAATAACACTAATAAAAAGTTCGCTTGACTTGTTCATTCCATTGGGTCTTTTTTACCAGGGTCACGCATGCCCTTTTTGTTGCATTTCTTGTCTATGGTCGGTCAGGGAAAATAAGAACGCAACATGAGCATTATCATTTGCATATAACTAAGGAAAAGTGTATTTTAGATAGTTTGCATACATTCTCGGTTGCATCTGGTTTTGGCTCCCTTGTGGATGGCTCGTAAAACATATTGTTAGATTCCTTGTTGCATCTGGCCATGTCGCCACGAGTGCCTCGATTTAATCGCGGACCATGGCTGCTCTGGTCGGGCTGGCGTGTTAAGGGAGTGGGTTACTTCCTGTATCCCATTGGCAATATCAATGTGGGCATATGTGAAATGTATATAAGTGTCAAGTACCCACTCATCATTGGTCTCACCACATCCAGCAATAACAACAAGTGCATCATCAGAACTATCATCACGAGCAACATTAGCAGAATTTTTACCTTCTTTGTTACCTTTCGGTTTGTATGTGGCATTTCTCTTTTCTTTGTTCTGCAACTTGAAACATTTGAAGATGTCATGCCCGTGTTTCTTGCACTATCTACAAGAGTGTTTCTTGCCTCTGGATTGTGATCGGCCCCTGTAGCCATTCTTACTTTTGCTTATGTTTCCATTATGTGAGTTCTTCTCCTTTGTCCTTCCCGGTGAAAGCGCGGGCTCTGCTGGAACTGCTCCTCTTGTGCGATGAAGACTTTGAAGAAGACCTTGAGGATTTCTTCTTCTTTTCGTCAGAATTGTCATCCTTGCTCTTCTTCTTCTTCTTCTTCTTCTTCTTTTTCTTCTTCTTATTGTTGTTGTTGTTGTTATTATTATTATTATTATTCTTTGATTTCTTTTCCCAGAGAGGCCAGTCAGCAATATAATGTCCTGGCTTTTTGCATTTGTGGCAAGTTCTCTTCTTGTAGTCCCAAGAAGAAGTTTCTCTAGTTTTCTTCGAGTCATACTTTGAAATCCCAAAGTGGTTTTTCTTTGAGAACTTCTAGAATTTCCTCACCAGCTTCACAAGCTCTCTGCCAATTTCTTCGGGCCCACTAGAGCTATAATCAGATTCTTCTTTAGATGAAGAAATTGCTTTTGCTTTTGCCTTCAGGGCGCGGGGTTTTCCATAGCTTGGACCATACATGTCTCTCTTCTCAGCTTGCTGAAATTCATGAGTATTCAGCCTCTCAAGAATATTAGCTGGGTCAAGAAGCTTGTAGCCAGGACGCTCTTGAATCATCAGGCTCAAAGTATTAAACGAGATATCAAGTAACCTCAACAATTTCTTCACCACCTCATGATCAATGATGTCCGTTGCGCCAAGAGCTTGAAGCTCATTGGAGATGTCAGCGAGGCGGTCAAAGGTGTGCTGAATATTCTCATTGTCAAGCCGCTTGAAGAGATTATGAAGAACGTCAATGCGCGAGTCATGTTGAGCGGAGACTCCCTCATTGACCTTGGAAAGCCTATACCAGATAAGCTTCAAGGTTTCCAAAGCACTCACTTGACCATACTATCCTTCGTTCAAGTGACCACAAATGATGTTCTTCGCCTAAGAGTCCAACTCAGCAAACCTCTTTCTGTCAGCAGGAGTGACACCTTCACGAATGGTTGGGGCACTATTCTCGACAACACACCACAGATCATTGTCAATAGCTTCAAGATGCATGCACATCTTATGCTTCTAGTATGGGTAGTCGATGCCATCAAAGATTGGACACTTGGTGGAGACCTTGAAATTCCCTGTGGTCAACATAACTAAAACACCGGGTGGTTAAACCAAATCACACAGAAGAAGGGAGGACCTTGCTCTGATACCAATTGAAAGTGCAAGTTATCGACCAGGGGGTGAATGGGAGATTTTTACAAATTCGTCAAAGGTGTGAGGTTTTGGCAAATTTCAATGTGATGAAATACACAACGGAAAATAGAACTAAGCTATGCATGCAAATTGGAGTAGTGAAAAAGTCATCTTGACGAAATAGAACATGCATAGAAAGTAGCAGAACACACAAGGCACGCAGGGATAGAAGATATATAACTTAAGTACAGCGAAACTGAAGACAAACAGGGCATGGCATGAGCTGGTGAAATATCAAAAGTCTTCACGCAAAGTCTTCAAGGGGAGGGAGAAAAGTCTTCAGCACACAAATGCGGAAATTAAAGAGTTGAAGAAATAGAACCGGATGCTCGATGAAGACAATGGATTTGCTTGAGCAGTTCCAATTGTTGTGTCAACTGTACGTCTAGTTAGGGAGGTTTGAGATTAAACTCAGAAGACACAAAGTCTTCACCTTATTCCCCTTGAGCTAATGTCACTTAGACCTCGCACAGTCACTCGTGGTAAGTCTTCAAGGTAGACTTCTAAAACCTTCACAGACTTGTGCTATGGCACTACACAAATTCTTCTTGGGTGCTCAGAACTTGACGCCTAACCGTCTGGAAGAATCACAATCTTCAAAGGTAACAAGCATCAGATCACACAGGACAATCTCTTCAGTGATGCTCAATGCTTTGGGTGTTTGGGTTTTTCCTCACTTAGGATTCTCTCAAGATCTTCGGAGAATGGGTTGCTCTACTTGACACTTGTCAATCAATTACTCAGAGCAGCCAACCAACTATTGTTTGTGGGGGCAACTATTTATAGCCAGGAGGCAACCCGACAAGGAATATCATAAATGCCCTTCCGACATGACCGTTGTTAGGATAAGGATCTGTTGGAAATATGGCCTAGAGGCAATAATAAAGTGGTTATTATTATATTTCCTTGTTCATGATAATCGTTTATTATCCATGCTATTATTGTATTGATTTGAAACTCAAATACATGTGTGGATGCATAGACAACAACATGTCCCTAGTGAGCCTCTACCGGGCTAGCTCATTGATCAAAGATGGCTATGGTTTCCTAGTCATAGACATGAGTTGTCATTTGATAACGGGATCACATCATCAGGAGAATGATGTGATGGACAAGACCCAAACTACAAATGTAGCATATGATTGTATCAAGTTTATTGCTATCATTTTCTGCATGTCAAGTATCTGTTCCTATGACCATGAGATCATGTAACTCACTGACACCGGAGGAGTACCTTGTGTGTATCAAACATCGCAACATAACTGGGTGACTATAAAGATGCTCTACAGGTATCTCCGAGGGTGTCTGTTGAGTTGGCATGGATCAAGACTGGGATTTGTCACTCCGTATGACGGAGAGGTATCTCAGGGCCCACTTGCTAATACAACATCACAATGAGCTTGCAAGCAATGTGACTAAAGAGTTAGCCACGAGATCTTGTATTACGGAACGAGTAAAGAGACTTGCCGGTAACGAGATTGAACTAGGTATGGAGATACCGACGGTCGAATCTCGGGCAAGTAACATACCGATAGACAAAGGGAATTGCATACGGGATTAGTTGAATCATTGGCATTGAGGTTCGACCGATAAAGATCTTCATAGAATATGTGGGAACTAATATGGACATCCAGGTCCCGCTATTGGTTATTGACCGTAGAGGTGTCTCGGTCATGTCTGCATAGGTCTCGAACCCGCAGGGTCTACACACTTAACGGTTGGTGACGATATAAGTGTAGTTGAGTTATTATGTTGGTGACCGAAGGTTGTTCGGAGTCTCGGATGAGATCCCGGACATGACGAGGAACTCTGGAATGGTCCGGAGGTGAAGATTGATATATAGGACGAAGGGAATCGGAGTCCGGAAGTGTTCCGGGAGATACCGGGTTATCGCCGAAAGACCGAAAAGGGTTTCGGGGCCCCCGGCAAGTGTTGGGGGCCTCGTGGGCCAAGGGAACACTAGTATAGCGAGGTGCTATACAAACGGTTTTTAACCCCCTTCCGGGACGGCGTTTTGAACCGTCGCCTAGTGAGTGACTGCGATAGGGGGGTCCTTCCCACACGACCCAGAAACCGTCGGGGATAGGCCCTCCTGGCACACACGCTTGGCAAAATGAGGTCGTGTGCGACGGGCGAGCGATCAAATACGGTTATACGTACAGTTGTGCTAAAAAATACAATTATACAGGCCAAATCGTTTCCGGTCGTAAGTACATCCCACACAGTCAATCCCTGCTAAACGTTTCCGTTCGTATGTACATTCCACACAGTCAATCCAAGGAATACGTTTCTGTTAGTATGTACATCCCACACATTTAATCCAAGAAGTACGAATCCATTCGTATATACATCCCACACAGTCACTCCAAGGAAAACGTTTCCGTTCGCATGTACATCACACACAATTTTCCCCATTAAATCGTTTGTGATAGCATTGCCATTGCAGACGATATTAATAATTTTATCGTTTGCATTATTGAATGCATCACACATGGTGCGTAGAAGAAACTGTGTGGCAAAGGCTCTCCATCACACACACTATTTATGTGGTAAATGTTTGCGCAAGGTGGCCTAACGCAAACAGTTTTCAAGAGGATGTCGTGTGTGATTGTTCATTGATCCAACACGGTTTATTCCTAGAAACTGTGTGCGTTGCCTGATGTCATCGCCCACGGTGTTTTCTCAATAACCGTTTGCAATAGAAAAACCCAATTAGGAGGCTAATTGGCCATTAGCAGGCTAATTGTCCTACATGTGCAAGACCAAATTGTTAAAAACCTAAATATTAGAATGGTTCCTGCAATTGCACAATAATGTGCTATTAGGCAAAGGACCATGCATGTTCAAACCTCGATTGTAAACCTCAGTGCTTCCCATTGTTTCCCTGCAACACATATAAGGTAGTTAGTGATCAGGTTAAGTGAGGGTTCGCATGCTATCAGTAAAATATGTTGATGAAAAATAAGCACATTGCAGATTCATCAGATTAATTCAAGCCACATGGAAAACCCATTTATCCAAACCAAGCATGATTAAGAACTAGGAAACATAGCAATTGTATATGTTTCTCATGTATTAAGTGCAGCCAAATTCGATTTATTCCTCACATGCACAACAATACAAAATTCTACCCACGACAATTGGACATCGCATTGCAGAATTGAACCAAGCAGTTAATTAAACACCACAACAAATGAACCAAACATTAACTGAGCACCATATTGCACAATATAACATACTCCTAATAGAAGACCAGACAGTTAACCAAACCAAGCATGCTTAACAACTTGGAAATATAGCAATTGTATTTGTTTCTCATCTATTTAGTACAGCCAAATTTGATTTATTTCTCACCTGGTATACAATAACAGAATGCACCCACAACAATTGAACATCGCATTGCAGAATTGAACCAAACAGTTAACTAAACACCACAACAAATGAACCAAACATTAACTGAGCACCACATTGCACAATGTATAACATACTAGAAGAGCAGACATTTAACCAAACCAAGCATGCTTGACAACTTGGAAATATAACAATTGTATTTGTTTCTCATGTATTTTGTAAAGATAAATTCAATTTATTTCTCACATGGAAGACAATACAAAATTGCACCCTGAAGAATTGAACATCACATTTGCAGAATTGAACCAAACAGTTAACTGAAGACGACAACTAATTAACCAAACAGTTAATAAGTGAGCACCACATTGCACGACATATAGAACATATACACTAGAGCAATAGATTGCATGGTAAAAGTAGATAGGACAATTCACTAGAATTTGTTAAGGAAAGGCAGGAGCAGCACATGCAACGGGTAAACCGAGCATGCTTAACCGGCGTAGCTAGCAAACTGAACATAGGTCCTTATAGTGAGCTAATAAGACATGCTATTCCTCATCGTCGGAGATATCGATGATGATTAGCTCCTTGGACATGGAAGAGGGCGAGGCCTCCACATCGTGGGTGCCCTCGTCGTAGTGGTGAGTTACCTGAGCCGCTCCGGGTACCAACCTGCTGCCTCTCGAGTTGAGGTAAGCACAGGCACGCTAAGCAAACACCTCGTAGTCTTCGTCGAAGGCACCAATGGTGGCCTCGAGGAAACGCCACGAACTGTCGTTTAAAGCAGCCAACCACGTCGCGGCGTCGGCGCGAGAGGCATCGACGGTGGCCTCGACGGCGAGGTGCTCCTCCAAGATCTGGGGTCGGCACGAATGGCAGCCATGATGACCTCATCCGCATGTGCGGTCGCGATTTGCTTCTCCGCTGCCAAATGCTCCTTGAGCTCCTGGCTATACTGCATGCACCATGGCTTAGTGCGACGCTTATTTGGTGGAGGGTCGGTGATTTGGGTGGAAGGTGTCGCGCCGGCGGTCGGGGCATGTGGGATGTGGAAGGAGGAGGAGGACGGGGGTCGGGTGTGGATTACCTGCCTGGATCGACGAGGCCGAGCAGCGTGAAGGAGGGTCGCCGGCAAGGAGGCGGCGCTGCAAGCAAGGAGTGAAGGTTTCAACTTGGAAAGGAAGGCGGAAACAGGGGAAATGTGGCTTTTGGTAAGGGGGAGGGGGCGGGGAGGTAGATATTTCCGCGGAAGCCTAAAATTTTGAATCGGTGCAGCGAAAAAACTGGCGCGCAAAGTGTCATCAGACACGGTCTCTTATTCAGCACTATGTATGATATGTGAACATCACAAACAATTCATATAGCTTAACCCATGTGTGATGAGTTTGAACGTAAAAAAATTTGGTTCGAATTTCCCTGGTTTCAGTGGTCATCCACGTCATTGCATAATTTGGGTACACAAAGGAGACTACAGCACACCCACACTTCTTAATCGAGCAAGTTCAGCAATTAAACAGAGCTAGCTGACCTAAACATTAACCTAACAAATTAAAGGCCGGCGCTCTTAATTAAACAAAACAAATAGTACTACTACCGTTGGTGCTCGTCGATCTCCGCCGCCTCCTCCATGTCCAGCTCGCGCCCGACGATCTCTCGGGGAAGGGGCTCCATGGCATCCATCGCACCATACTCGGCAAGCATCTCGCCATCCGCGTCCGCCATCTCTTTGGAAAAGGCCGCCACGAGCTGGGCGTGGGCGGTCGCGATCTGGGCTTGGACGGGCTCCGTAGTGGCAAGGTATGCCGCGGAGGAACGGACGGCTGCTCGAACGCTCTCGACGGTTGCCAACTCTTCGGCTGTGGGTTGCCGACCGTTGTCGGAGAAGCTTCATTCGATTTGTGCGGTGACCGCCACGAGCAGGGCATGGGCAGCATCGATATGGTCGTGGGCGGTCTCCATCAGGGCTAAGGCCGCCGCTGCAGAACGGACAGCTGATGTGCCGCTCTCGCCAGTTGCTATCCCCGAGGCAGATGTTGCCGCCACCACCTGAGAAGCAACATCGGCCGTTTGGGCTGCCTTGGCCGCCCGGTCGCAGATTGCGGCTGCGCTCAAGCAGCTTGTTAGCACGCGCATGGCGGCTGCGTCCACGCTCTCACCGGAGTGGGCCGCCAAAGTTGCCCTCACGACGCGGGTCCACGTCCCCATCTTTCACCGGCGACGATTAAACAGTGAAATGATATTTGGGGAGCGAGCTAGTGTGCTTGACACGCTGGCTGTGGGCTGTAGCCGATGCACCTTCTCGCGTAAGCCATAGGCGTACTATACTCTGACGGTGCTCCAAGATATTTTGTACTGCATCTCACACGGTTGGTGATAATAAACGGTGTGCGATCTACTTGATTTTTCATCTTGATTTGAATTACATAATGGGGTCACAGCGGCAAAGGAGGGTGTTTGAATTGCTAGAACTTTTATCTGCAGTGAACATGTGTCGTCAAAAAATTGGAATTATTCAGGGTTCGCTTGGACATTTTTATACATTAACTTGGTTTTCTAGCCATTTCAGGTGCACAATTCAAAATTAAAATACATGCACATGCTCCGGTGCACCAAAATGGGTTGTAAAATCATATATGTGTCCATGGGTTTATGCTTATGTCCCATGCAAGAAATGGAGATGAATTTCGAACACCACGGCACCGTGGCTCTCCGGCAAACATTGAGGTACTTGCTTTTGTAATTCTAGTAAATCCAAAACCCGTCTGAAATTCATGAACCTTGGCATGCTACCATGGAATGGCATCAACATGCTGGGGTAAAAAATATTGTCCCATTTGGGGCAGGTTATGGTATAAGCTTCTCACAAACCTGAGCTTCTCACAAGAAGCCTCATGGTTCCGTTAGGGAAACGTGCACCTTTGTGGACAAAACGATATTCGTCGCCTCTTCTTGCTTTCAAATTTTTTTCTGGTGTCAACATAGAACAACAGGAGTGTCGTGTTAAATTTTGGAATTTTTCGGGGATCGTTTGGACATTTTTATACGTTAACTTAGTTTTCTAGGCATTTATGTGCATAATTCAAAATTGAACTACATGCACATGCTCCAGTGCATAAAAACGGGTTGAAAAATCAAATGTGTGTCCTTGGTTGCAAGCTTAGGTCACATGCAAGAAATGAGAATGAATGTCAAACACCTTGACACTGTCGCTCGGCCGCTAACATTGAGATACATGGTTTTAAAATTCTAGTAAATCAAAAACTTGTCTGAAATTCATGAAACTTGACATGATATCATGGAACGGCATCGACATGCCGTGGTAAAAATATTGTCCCATTTGGGGCAGGTTTGGGTGTAAGCTTCTCGCAAACTAGAGCTTCTCACAACAAGCCTGATGGTTTCAGTAGGGAACGTGCCACCTTGGGAGACGAAATGATATCCGTTGCCTCTTCTTACTTTCAAAGATTTTCTCATGTCAACATAGAACAACAGGAGTGTTGTGTCAATTTTTGGGATTTTTCGGGGTTCGCTTGGACATTTTTATACATTAACTGAGTTTTCTATGCATTTATGTGCATAATTCAATTTTGAACTACATGCACATGCTCCAGTGCATATAAATGGGTTCAAAATTGAAATGTGTGTCCTTGGTTGCATGCTTAAGTCCCGTGCAAGAAATGAGAATGAATGTCAAACACCTTGCCACCGTCACTCGGCCGCTAACATTGAGATACATGGTTTTTAAAATCTAGAAAATCGAAAACGCGTCTGAAATTTATGAAACTTGACATGCTAGCATGGAACGGCATCAACATGCCATGGTAAAAATATTGTCCCATTTGGGGCAGGTTGGGGTATAAGCTTCTCACAAACCAGAGCTTCCCACAACAAGCCTCATGGTTACGGTAGGGAACGTTTCACCTTTCTGGACGAAACGATATCCGTTGCCTCTTCTTGATTTTTTTTCTAGTGTCAACATAGAACAACAGGAGTGTTGTGTTAAATTTAGGAATTTTTTGGGGTTCGTTTGGACATTTTTATACATTAATTGAGTTTTCTATGCATTTATGTGCATAATTCAAATTTGAACTACAGGCACATGCTCCAGTGCATGTAAATTGGTTGAAAAATCAAATCTGTGTCCTTGGTTGCATGCTTAGGTCCCATGCAAGAAATAGGAATGAATGTCAAACACCTTGCCATCGTCGCTCGGCCGCAAACATTGAGATACATGATTTTTAAATTCTAGTAAATCCAAAACTCGTCTGTAGTTCATGAAACTTGACATGCTATCATGGAGCGGCATCAACATGCTGTGGTAAAAATTTTGTCCCATTTGGGGCAGATTTGGGTATAAGCTTCTCGCAAACCAGAGCTTCTCACAACAAGCCTGATGGTTTCGGTAGGGAACGTGCCACCTTTGGGACGAAATGATATCCGTTGCCTCTTCTTGCTTTCAAAATTTTTCTAGTGTCAACATAGAATAACAGGAGTGTTGTGTCAATTTTTGGGATTTTTCGGGGTTCGCTTGGACATTTTTATACATTAACTGGGTTTTCTAGGCATTTTATGTGCATAATTCAAATTTGAACTACATGCACAAGCTCCAGTGCAGAAAAATGGGTTGACATATCAAATGTGTGTCGTTGCGTGCATGCTTAGGTCCCATGCAAGAAATGGGAATGAATTTCAAACACCAGGGCACTGTTGATTGCCGGCAAAGCGTTAAGATACTTTGTTTTTAAATTCTAGTAAATCCAAAACTCGTCTGAAATTCATGAAACTTGGCATGCTATCATGGAATGGCACCCGACATGCTGTGGTATTTTTCGTGTCCATTTTGAGAGAAGGCGCACTCGAATAACAGCCAACAAAGGCATTTTGAAACAAATAGCTGCCACTTTAACATCTCAAACATTTGTATAATTTAAATTGTGTGTGTTCTGTTAACCATTCACGTGACGACACGTGTCTCTCTTTTAATGGCTATAGGAGGTGCCGTGCGAACAGCTGCTTGACTGAACGGGAGGCGTGCGAGCGCAGTCCGGTGCGTAGGCTGACCGAGAGGCGTGCAAGCTGTCCTCCAATGCGCAGGCTCACCGGGAAGCGTGCGAGCTGTACGCCGCACAGGCTCACTGGGAAGCGAGCCCTTTGACTTCCATGGCCGCCCGCCTTGCTCGCATCCTCTCCATTAATAGCGCCCGAGCCGCTGTTTAATACAGGCGGTCTCACTGTTCGCCTCCCATTCCCCTCCCTCCCGCATACCTCCACCAACGCCATGGCGCAGAAGGATCATCTGCCACTAGTCTTCCAGTTTGGTGAAGTCGACTCCGAGCCGGAGGAGATAGAAAATAAGGAGGAATGGGGCCTCATGGACATGGCCCTGAACGAGCTGGCCGTGGCGGTTGATGCCCCCGCGCCCGTCCCAGCTCCCATCCCCGCGTCCGCGCCAGCGACCATCCCCGTAGCATTGACGGGCTGGTCGCCGAGCACTATCGCGGAGCTGGAAGCCACTGGCGTCAACGAGGTCTCCGCGGACCCGCGCGAGCTCGTGTACATGCCAGCGCCAGCGCCCGTGCGCGCCCATGCACCCACCATGGTGCCGGTCCCCGTGCGTTTGCCTGCACCCGCCGCGCCCGTGCCCATGCGTGCGCCCCCCTCAGCGGCATGGGACGCCGCCGTCGACTGCTACCTCGCAGCACCGCGAGTTGCCGTCCTCCCGCGCCCCGCCCGTGGATCGCGCGACGACATGATGTTTGATTTCCAAGTGAAGAACATTCGGTGCTGCCTTGAAGACTTCAACAACGGCGTCCCGGAGGACGACAACGACAACGCTGGCACAGCACGCCGCCTCCGCCGCCGCCGAAATTAGTTTTTTTGGGGGGTTTAATACTGTATCAGTGTATCTCGATCATATGAATATAAATTTGCAGTGTGACTGAATGAAAGATATGGTTTGAACGAACTTGCGTTTTTCTCTCTGAATGTACAGACTTATCAAACGATTTTCTTTAAAAACAGCGGGTTTTTAAATATAAAACACTCATCGCAAACGTTTTAGATAGAACACCCGTATGCAAACCGACAGCTTCCCCAGGAAGCCAAGGGAAAATGTGCCGAGCAGGATTTGTGCAGCTCTTGATCGCAAACGTTTTAGATAGAACACCTGTATGCAAAGTGAGAGCTTTGGTCTTCCCCAGTAAGCCAAGGGAAAATTCGCAGCGCAGGATTTGTGCATCTCTTCAACGCAAACGGTTCAGATTGAATACGGTATGCAAAGCCAGACTTCGGCGCTAAGCCAAGAGAAAATGTGTCGTGCAGGATTTGTACATCCCTTCAATGCAAATGATTGTTTTGGATGACCCGTGTGTCAGCACGTACAGACAATTTGGTAAGATTTGCATCTGTCATATTGGGTATATTGCCATTTGTAAAACTGGAAAGATTGACATTTGTTGATCTAGTAACATTGCCATTTGTCAAGCTTGTAACACTGCCATTTGTCAAAATATGCAACTAAAAATCACTAGCACTATCTAATTTTTGCAACTAAAATTCAGTAATTAAGCATAGATTTCATTCATAGATTAAGCAGTCGTTCTTTTATACAAACAGTTCAACTCGACAGCTGAACCGGCCAAACTTTTCCCCAATTGTTGCCAACCACGTACTGAAATAGCTAGTTCAACTATATATATTAGCTAATTTGAAGTACGTTGTACAGTTCCACCACATCTATAGTCAGATGAACTGAACAAAATAGCCCCTAAATACTACTACTACAGAGGGGCTTTGTACTACTTCCGGTAGCCTCTCCTCTGCCGAGCGAGCTCAGTAAGAGGCAGAGGAGGAGGAGCCTACCGACAAGCTGGACAACTGCAATACGGTGCCTGCCGCTGCTGCACCTTCAGCGACGCTCACCTCGAATGCCCTCTGCCGCTCCAGACGACCCCACTCGAAGTGGTGGTTCTCCTCGTAGATCTCCTAATTCCTCGCCTCTGCGGCGGCGTGTGCTGCGGCCACGGTGGCGGTAAGGCTCTTTGCGTGCTCGACGACGTGCTCCTCCTCCTCCTGCAGGAACTCGATGTAGCGCGCAAGATCGCTGACGCACGTGCGGGCCTCCACCTCCGCCTCCCACCTTCGGGCGGCGGTGGCGGAGCGGGTGATGACCCCGGCGGTCGACGGTGGGTTGGCGGCCACGGCGGCCGATGATGGGGTGGCGGCCACGACCACCACCTCCCGCCTTCGGGCCGTGGTGGCGGAGCGGGTGATGGCCATGGTGGCCGCCAGTGGGGTGGCGGCCACAACGGCCACCTCCCGCCTTCGGGCCGCGGCGGTGGAGCGGGTGATGGCCCTGGCTTTCGACGATGGTGTGGAGGCCACGGCGGTCGGCAACAGCTGCCGACGGGCAGCGGCGGCGGAGCGTGTGGTGGGTGTTGCACGAACACCCAACAGGGATGCCACGCGCACTACACTACGCCGGGGACTGCGCCACCGCCGCGGTGTAGCCTCCCAACTGGAGCTGTCCTCTGATGACGGCGGAGTGGCTGAGTGACGACGACGGACCGGTGCCATTGGCTATTGTGGGAGAAGTAGACGAGATAAGCTACAAGGAGGGAGGGGAAATGCAACGCCGGACTCGCCGACCATGAGGGTTTATATAGCAGGCCAGTAAGCATTGGGATTTTGGGGGATTTCACCGAGTCGGGCGGGAAGCTTGCGCGGGAACCTGTGAGGTTGTGCGGGAACGGGCTCACCGACGATTCATTGGCGCCACTTCGAGCCACCGTTTGGCCAAAAGAACGCCCCCCCCCCCCCCCCCCCCGCGCGCTGTGCAAGTTTGCGCTGTAAGCCGCCTGTGGCAGCGGGGTGACAAGACGTGCGAGAGGAGGACGAAAGGACATGTACACATACGGTTAATAAAAAAATGTTTGCGATTTAATTACCTACTACCCTCGTCCTGGTTTATAAGTCATCTATGTATTTTTGTGCCAAATTTTGACTAGAGATTTAACTAATAAAATATGAATGCATGTCGCCAAAGATTATATTGTTGGATTCGTATTTGAACATAGTTTCCAATTATATAATTTTCATAACATGCATCAACATTTTGTTGGTTAAATTTAAGGTCAAAATATGGCACAGAATATAAAGGGGACTAATAGACGAAGAAGGAGGTAGTAGCACACGGCCGCTCTCTACGCAGCATCACAACTGCCAGCCGGCTTGTAGACTACCATTCCCTGTGTGTTCAACTGCTCTATGCATGTGGTTGCTCGCGGTTGAGGCGACCGCGGCACGCTTTGTGCTCTCGCATCCCTCCGGGAGCTCTGCCCTCATCCCTCCACGCGCGCTGCCAGTGTTTGGGGCCGACGCACGATCACGTACGTTCGTGATGCCATTATGCATGCGGTTGGGCCGGGCGCGGCGCCATGATGCAGTTACCCGCTGCAAAAGCGGCCATGCGGACACGCCGAGAATCCAGGCTGCCCAGCCCCCATTTATTCCTTCGGCCATTTACCTTCATCTCTCACGCCACACGACACAATAAGCCCACCCACGACGACACATACAAAGAGGACATCCAGCGGTTCCAATGGCGCTCCCCGTGGCTCCAATGGCGCTCCCAGCGGGCGGCGATGACAACGGGGGGCAGTTCACCACACATCACGTAGTGGACACCCACGTGAGGGGGAAGGCCCTCTCGGTGGTGTACACGAATGAGCCGGTCTCGGTGGAGAGCTCCATCCAAACTATGGAGCAGTTGCTTGCTGAGGACAAGCACCAAGTGGTCGGCTTCGACCTCGAGTACACCATCGGTCGTGCCGGGCACGATCAGAAGGTTGCCGTCGCCCAGTTGTGCATGCGACATGACGTCCTCGTCTACCACTACCATCTGGCCACAAGACCTTGCGAGCGTTTCTCCAGGTTTATCAACAGCTCCGACTACAGTTTCGCTACGGTGGACACCACCAACGATCTAAAAACGCTCAAGGTTTTGGGCTTGAAATGCCAGAATCTTGTCAACATCCAGGACCACTACAAGGTCTGGGGTAGCGACAACAACAAACAGAACTCCCTGGTTGACCTCGCCTCGGCCATCATCGACCCCTACTACATAAAGATGAAGGATGAGAGCAAGAAGGACAAGAATGCCTGGCACAATGTTTGGCATCAGGGACTGGATGAACAACACGTCAAGTACGTGGCCAAGGACGCGTACACAAGCTACGAGATGTACAGGTGGATCGTTGACATGATGAAGTGTCTTCTTCCTGCCCCAGATGAGGGATCGAGCCACAGAGCAGTGGCGGGAGCATCACAAGAAGTAGATGACTAGACGACCATTTCTCCTAGTTTAGAATGCATGCAATTGTTTATTGAGGTGTGTGCGAATGATATGTATAGTCACTTATGTAATTGGATGTTTATTTCAGTTATATATATATATATATATATATATATATATATATATATATATATATATATATATATATATATATATATATATATATATATATATATATATATATATATATATATATATATATATATATATATATATGTTATTCTTCTGTAGACAGAGCAAATCACATGGCTCCTTAGCAGCAATCGTCTGTGTTATTATTGGTCTTCGCACACATTTCAGATTACGGACCTGTTTGCCGCGTATCACACACATCTTGTTCAGTCGAACTGTTTTTGTTGTCTTGGCTCATCGCAAATAGTCCATCCGAGTGAACTGTATGCCCTCCATCGCACACACCTTGATCTGGCTGACCATTTCTATTGTGTTGGCTAATCGCACACAGTTCATCCTAGTGAACTGTATGCCATATATCGCACACACCCTCATCTGGCTGCCCGTTTCTGTTGTTCTGCCCCATCGCAAACAGTTCTGCTGGATTAACCGTATGCCACACATCACCCACGCAACTCTAATCTGAACCGTGTTTGATGTCACCGCCATCGCAAACTTTTTGTATCTTTTTTGACGGTTTTATTACATCACCGTTTGTGATTAATGCATCGCACACTATTTCGTCGAAGGGTCTCTGATTGGACTGTCGCGTTTGGACCAACCTGCAGTAGTGGAAGGGGGCACACCAGCCCACAAGGGGCTGGTTGCACCCCCTCACCCCATCCCACTTCGGCCAAGGGGTGGGGAGCCCACCTAGGGGCCGGCGCCCCACTTGGCTTGGGGGCCAAGCCACCCTAGGGTTTCCCTAGGGGCGCCCCCATCTGTGGTGGCCGCCGCCCCCTAGGGGAAACCCTAGGGCACCCCCTCCTCCCTTCCCCCTATATATAGAGGTACAGAGGGAGGGCAGCCGCACCCATCTATGCCACGGCGTTGCCCTTCCTCTCCCTTGTAGTTCCTCTCTCTCTCTCTCTCTCTCTCTCTCTCTCGGTTTTGCTTAGCGAAGCTCTGCTGAGATTGTTCCACCACCACCACCGCCATGGCGTCGTGCTGTCGTAGGACACGAGCTACTACTTCACTATCGCTCGCTGGATCTAGGAGGTGAAGGCGTCATCAAGCCGTACGTGTGTTGAACACGGAGGAGCCGTCCGTTTGACACTTGGATCGGGAGTTCATGGACGGATCGTGATTGGATCGCGAAGACGTTTCACTACATCAACCGCATTTTTTAATGCTTCCGCTTAGCGATCTACAAGGGTATGTAGATCCAATCTCTCCTCTTGTAGATGTTCATCTCCTAGATTGATCTTGGTGAGCGTAGGAATTTTTTGTTTCCCATGCTACGTTCCCCAACAGTGGCATCATGAGCTAGGTCTATGCGTAGATGACATCACGAGTAGAACACAAAGGAGTTTGTGGGCATTGATATTCAGATTGCTTCCTTCCTTGGTCTTTTCTTGATTCAGCGATATTGTGGGATGAAGCGGACCAGACCAACTTTACATGTCCATGTACATGAGACCGGTTCCATCGACTGACATGCAACTTATTGCATAAAGATGGCTAGAGGGTGTCTTTCTCTCCCACCTTAGCTGAATCAGATTCAACAAAGGCGGTCCTTGTAGAAGGTTAAATAGCAACTTGCATATCACCGTTGTGGCTTTTTGTAGGTAAGAACGGTTCTTACTAGTTACCCATAGCAGCCACGTAAAACATGCAACAACAAAGTAGAGGACGTCTAACTTGTTTTTGCAGGGTATGTTGTGATATGCTATGGCCAATGACATGATGAGATATATTTGATGTATGAGATGATCATGTTTTGTATAGATTATCACAACTTGCATGTTGATGAATACGGCAACCAGCAGGAGGCATAGGGTTGTCTTTAATTGTTGTATGACCTGCATGTCAATCATTAAGCGCTATGTAATGCTTTACTTTATCGCTAAGCGGTAGTAATAGTTGTAGAAGCATGGTTGGAGTGACAACCCCGATGGCGACACGATGATGGAGATCATGGTGTCTTGCCGGTGACGATGGAGATCATGTCGGTGCTTTGGAGATGGAGATCAAAAGCACAAGATGATGGCCATATCATGTCACTTATGATTTGCATGTGATGTTAATCCTTTTATGCATCTTATTTTGCTTAGGATGATGGTAGCATTATAAGGTGATCCCTCACTAAAATTTCAAGATAAAATTGTGTTCTCCCCAAGTGTGCACCGTTGCGAAAGTTCATTGTTTCGAAGCACCACGTGATGATCGGGTGTGATAGACTCTACGTTCACATACAACGGGTGCAAGCCAGTTTTGCACATGCGGAACACTTGGGTTAAACTTGACGAGCCTAGCATGTACATACATGGCCTCGGAACATAAGAGACCGAAAGGTCGAACATGAGTCATATACTAGATATGATCAACATGGAGATGTTCACCATTGAAACCACCTCATCTCACATGATGATCGGACTTGCGTTGGTGAATTTGGATCATGTTACACTCGGATGACTGGAGGGATGCCAATCTGAGTGGGGGTTCTTAAGTAATATAATTAATTGAACTCATTATCATGAACAATAGTCTAAAGTTGCCTTTACAGTTATGTTGTAGATCAATGGCTCGCGCAGTAGCTCCCCTGAATTTCAATGCGTTCCTAGAGAAAGTTAAGCTGAAAGATGATGGAAGCAACTTTGTGGATAGGGCCCGTAATCTGAGGATTATCCTCACGGCTGCCCATAAGTCTTATGTCCTTGATGCACCACTTGGTGAGCCACCCCCTCCAGCAATTGTGGACGTTGTGAACATCTGGCAGTCGCGTGTTGATGACTACTCAATAATTTAGCGCACCATGTTGTATGGCTTAGAACTGGGACTTCAAAGGCGTTTTGAATGTCACGGAGCATATGAGATGTTCCAGGAGTTGAAGTTTATTTTTGAGAAGAATGCCCGGATCGAGAGGTATGAGACCTCCGATAAGTTCTATGCCTGCAAAATGGAGGAGAACGGGTCCGTCAGTGAGCACATACTCAAAATGTCTGGATATTACAACCGTCTGGCTGAGTTGGGAGTTGAGCTCCCGCCTGAGGCGGTCACTGACAGAGTTCTTCAATCACTACCACCTAGCTACAAGAGCTTTGTGTTGAACTATAACATGCAAGGGATGAACAAGTCAGTCTCCGAGCTGTTCGCGATGCTGAAAGTCATTGAGTCAGACATCCAGAGGGAGCATCAAGTGTTAATGGTCAATAAAACCACTAGTTTCAAGAAGAGCAAGGTAAAGAAGGGAAACTTCAAGAAGGGTGGCAAAGCAGTTGCTCCTCCCGTGAAGAAACCCAAGGCTGGACCCAAGCCAGAAACTGAGTGCTTCTATTGCAAGGGAACTGGCCACTGGAAGCAGAATTGCCCCAAGTATCTGGCTGACAAGAAGGGGGCCAACATCAACAAAGGTATATATGATATACATGTTATTGATGTGTACCTTACCAGCTCCCGTTGTAGTGCCTGGGTATTTGATACCGGTGCGGTTGCTCACATTTGCAAGTCTAAACAGGAACTACGGAATAGACAAAGGCTGGCAAAGGATGAAGGGACGATGCGCGTGGGAAATGGTTCCAAGGTTGATGTGATCGCCGTCGGCATGCTAGCTCTTTGATTACCATCGGGATTAGTGATAAACATGAATAATTGTTATTTAGTGCCTGCGTTGAGCATGAACATTATATCTGGATCTTGTTTAATGCAAGACAGTTACTCATTTAAATCAGAGAATAATGGTTGTTCTATTTATATGGGTAAGATCTTTTATGGTCATGCACCCATTGTGAGGGGTTTATTCTTATTGAATCTCGATAGTGATGATACACATGTTCATAACATTGATGCCAAAAGATATAGAGTTAATAATGATAGTACCACTTTCTTGTGGCACTGCCGCTTAGGTCATATTGGTGTAAAGCGCATGAAAAAAACTCCATGTTGATGGACTTTTGGAGTCACTTGATTTTGAATTACTTGACACATGCGAACCATGCCTCATGGGTAAGATGACCAAACCCCGTTTTCTGGAACAATGGAACGGGCAAGTGACTTGTTGGAAATCATACATACTGATGTGTGCGGTCCGACGAGTGTTGACGTGCGTGATGGATATCGTTACTTTCTCACCTTCACCGATGACTTGAGTAGATATGGGTATATTTACTTAATGAAGCATAAGTCTGAAACATTTGAAAAGTTCAAGCAATTTCAGAGTGAAGTTGAGAATCATTCGTAACAAGAAGATCAAATTCCTATGATCTGATCAAGGGGGAGAGTATCTGAGTTATGAGTTTGGCAATCACTTAAGACAATGTGGAATTGTTTCACAATTGACGCCACCTGGAACACCACAACGTAATGGTGTGTCCGAACGTCGTAATCGTACCTTATTGGATATGGTGCGTTCTATGATGTCTCTTGCCGATCTGCCACTATCGTTTTGGGGTTATGCATTAGAGATAGCTGCATTCACTTTAAATAGGGCACCATCTAAGTCTGTAGATATGACACCATATGAACTATGGTTTGGAAAGAAACCTAAGCTGTCGTTTCTTAAGGTTTGGGGCTGCGATGCTTATGTCAAAAGGCTTCAGCCGGAAAAGCTCGAACCCAAAGCAGACAAATGCGTCTTCATAGGATACCCAAAGGAGGCGGTTGGGTATACCTTCTATCTCAGATCCGAGGGCAAAGTGTTTTTCGCTAAGAATGGGTCCTTTCTCAAGAAAGAGTTTCTCTCGAAAGAATTGAGTGGGAGGAAGATAGAACTTGATGAGGTTGTTGAACCTTTACTTCAACCAGAGAGTAGCGCAGCGCAGAAAGATGTTTCTGTGGCACCCACATCAGTTGAAGAGGAAGCTAATGATAGTGATCATGAAGCTTCGGATCAAGTTACTATCGAACCTCGTAGGTCGACAAGGATACGTACTGCTCCTGAGTGGTACGGTAACCCTGTCCTAGAGGTCATTTGTTGGACAACGATGAACCTACGAGCTATGGAGAAGTGATGGTGGCCTGGATTCCGACAAATGGTTAGAGGCCATGAAATCCGAGATGGGATCCATGTATGAAAACAAAGTATGGACTTTGGAATTATTACCTGAAGGGCGAAAGGCCATTCAGAATAAATGGATCTTCAAGAAGAAGACGGACGTGGGCGGTAATGTCACCGTCTATAAAGCTCGACTTGTGGCAAAGGGGTTTTCACAAGTTCAAGGAGTTGACTATGATGAGACTTTCTCACCCGTAGCGATGCTTAAGTCCGTCAGAATCATGTTGGCAATAGCTACATTTTTCGATTATGAAATCTGGCATATGGATGTAAAAACAGCGTTCCTTAACGATTTCCTTAAGAGTTGTATATGATGCAACCGGAAGGTTTTGTCGATCCAGAGAATGCTGACAAAGTGTGCAAGCTCCAGCGATCCATTTATGGACTGGTGCAGGCATCTCGGAGTTGGAATCTTCGCTTTGATGAGGTGATCAAAGCGTTTGGGTTTATACAAGTTTATGGAGAAGCTTGTATTTATAAGAAAGTGAGTGGGAGCTCTATGGCGTTTCTTATGTTATATGTGGATGACATATTGCTGATTGGAAACAATATAGAACTTTTGGAAAACGTGAAGGAATATTTGAACAAGAGTTTTTCAACGAAGGACCTAGGAGAAGCTGCTTTCATATTAGGCATCAAGATCTATAGAGATAGATCGAGACGCTTAATAGGACTTTCACAAATCACATACCTTGATAAGATTTTGAAGAAGTTCAAAATGGATCAGTCCAAGAAGGGGTTCTTGCCTATTTTGCAAGGTGTGAAGTTGAGTAAGACTCAATGCCCAGCGACTACAGAGGATAGAGAAAAGATGAGTGTCATCCCCTATGCTTCAGCCATAGGCTCTATCATGTATGCGATGCTATGCACGAGACCAGATGTCAGCCTTGCCATAGGTATGGCCGGAATATTTCAAAGTGATCCAGGACTGGAACACTGGACAGCGGTCAAGAATATCCTTAAGTACCTGAAAAGGACTGAGGAAATGTTTCTCATTTATGGAGGTGATCAAGAGCTCGTCATAAAGGGTTACGTCGATGCAAGCTTTGACACTGATCCGGATGACTCTAAGTCTCAAACCGGATATGTATATATTCTACATGGGGGAGCGGTAAGCTGGTGCAGTTCCAAGCAAAGCGTGGTAGCTGATTCTACATGCGAAGCGGAGTACATGGCTGCCTCAGAGGCAGCGAAGGAAGGTGCCTGGATGAAGCATTTCATGACAGATCTTGGAGTTGTGCCTAGTGTACTGAACCCAATGACTCTGTTCTGTGACAACACTGGTACCATTGCTCTAGCCAAGGGAGCAAGGTTTCACAAGAGGACCAGACACATAAAGCCACGCTTCAATTCCATCCACGATGCAATCAAGGAGGAGGACATAAACATTTGCAAAGTACATACGGATCTGAATGTTGCAGATCCGTTGACTAAACCTCTTCCACGGGCAAAACATGATCAACACCAGAACTCAATGGGTGTTAGATTCATTACCATGTAATGCTAGATTATTGACTCTAGTGCAAGTGGGAGACTGTTCGAAATATGCCCTAGAGGCAATAATAAAGTGGTTATTATTATATTTCATTGTTCATGATAATCGTTTATTATCCATGCTATAGTTGTATTGATTGGAAACTCAAATACATGTGTGGATGCATAGACAACAACATGTCCCTAGTGAGCCTCTACCGGTGTAGCTCGTTGATCAAAGATGGCTATGGTTTCCTAGTCATAGACATGAGTTGTCATTTGATAATGGGATCACATCATTAGGAGAATGAAGTGATGGACAAGACCCAAACTATAAACGTAGCATATGATCGTATCAAGTTTATTGCTATCGTTTTCTACATGTCAAGTATCTGTTCCTATGACCATGAGATCATGTAACTCATTGACACCGGAGGAGTACCTTGTGTGTATCAAACATCGCAATGTAACTGGGTGACTATAAAGATGCTCTACAGGTATTTTCGAGGGTGTCTGTTGAGTTGGCATGGATCAAGACTGGGATTTGTCACTCCGTATGACGGAGAGGTATCTCAGGGCCCACTCGGTAATACAACATCACAATGAGCTTGCAAGCAATGTGGCTAAAGAGTTAGCCATGGGATCTTGTATTATGGAATGAGTAAAGAGACTTGCCGGTAACGAGATTGAACTAGGTATGGAGATACCGACGATCGAATATCGGGCAAGTAGCATACCGATAGACAAAGGGAATTGCATATGGGATTAGTTGAATCCTTGGCATCGAGGTTCGGCCGATAAAGATCTTCGTAGAATATGTGGGAACCAATATGGACATCCATGTCCCGCTATTGGTTATTGACAGTAGAGGTGTCTCGGTCATGTCTGCATAGTTCTCGAACCCGTAGGGTCTACACACTTAAAGTTTGGTGATGATATAAGTGTAGTTGAGTTATTATGTTGGTGACCAAAGGTTGGTCGGAGTCCCGAATGAGATCCCGGACATGACGAGCAACTCCGAAATGGTCCGGAGGTGAAGATTGATATATAGGACAAAGGGAATCGGAGTCCGGAAGTGTTCCGGGAGATACCGGGTTATCGTCAGAAGACCGAAAAGGGTTTCGGGGGCCCCGACAAGTGTCGGTGGGCCTCATGGGCCTAGGGAAGGGGGCACACCAGCCCACAAGGGTCTGGCCGCACCCCCTCACCCCATCCCACTTTGGCCAAGGGGTGGGGAGCCCACCTAGGGGCCGGCGCCCCACTTGGCTTGGGGGCCAAGCCACCCTTGGGTTTCCCTAGGGTGCCCCCATCTGTGGTGGCCGCCGCCCCCCTAGGGGAAACCCTAGGGCGCCCCCTCCTCCCTTTCCCCTATATATAGAGGTACATAGGGAGGGTAGCCGCACCCATCTATGCCACGGCGCTGCCCTTCCTCTCCCTCGTAGTTCCTCTCTCTCTCTCTCTCTCTCTCTCTCTCGGTTTTGCTTAGCGAAGCTCTGCTGAGATTATTCCACCACCACCGCCGCCACGTCGTCGTGCTGCCGGAGGACTCAAGCTACTACTTCACCATCGCTCACTGGATTGAGGATGTGAAGGCATCATCAAGCCGTACGTGTGTTGAACGTGGAGGTGCCGTCCGTTCGGCACTTGGATCGGGAGTTCGTGGACGGATCGTGATTGGATAGTGAAGACGTTCGACTACATCAACCGCATTTCTTAACACTTTCGCTTAGCGATCTAAAGGGTATGTAGATCCAATCTCTCCTCTCGTAGATGTTCATCTCCTAGATTGATCTTGGTGGGCATAGGAAATTTTTTGTTTCCCATGCTACGTTCCCCAACAGGATACACTCGACAGCTGGCACTCGTGCAACAATGGTCGGATATTTGAACACTCAAATTTCTCATGGTAGGAGAGTCGCACTAGAGAAATCCTAACTCTTCAGTCAGATCAATTTCATCAGTGACCAGAAGAACTTCGTCTTTGTCGTTGTAGAACTCGACTACACTACAAGAGATTTCGAAAGTCTTCACCCGAAGAAATAGGTAAGTTTGGGTTTGAGAATCACTTTGGAAATATGCCTATGTATCACCTAGACCCCCTTTAACAGTATGGTGTTTCCTATGACTTAAATAAAGAAGAAAGAAACTATGAAAACAAAGTCTTCAACCTTCCAATTCTTCACTTCAATTTCTTCAAAGGACGCACCAAATTCTTCACTAGAAATATACATTTTTAGGGGTCATCTTTCATCGTTTAAGTCTTTAGGGACTTTATCTTCTGTGTACACTCACAAACACATTAATCCCTTAACACATTTGTCTTCAATACTCGAAAACCACAAAGGGGGCACTAGATGCACTTACAATTTTTCTTTAGCTCTAGGGCCTTTTCTTCAGTTTTCTTTTCGGTAACTCGAGGCACTGGAGCCTATTGTTCACTTGACCTCACATACACAACTAGCGGCACTAGGGCCATAACAGACTCTGGCGCAACAATAACTTCTTCATGAGCCCTCGGCTCAACATCTTTCTTTTCTTCCTCTCCCATGACAATATCATCTGGTCTGAGTCGACGTCCATCCGAGCAAGTTCATCGGAGGTTGGGACATGGGTTGATTATTTTCAGGCAGTGATAGGTTCGCCCACATCTATCTCTTTCTTCTCCGCGCTAGGCTTGGAGGGCATTTCTGGTGTGTTGCTCAGTGGGGATGGAATGACTTTCCCAGCGGCCTCAGTTTCTTCTTGAACTTTCTCTTCGGGAGCATTTTGCTCCGATGGTACATCTTTCTCGATATGCATCTTGTGAGATACAACAATGTTCTCAACTTTTTCTACATGAGCACTAGGCTTAGGGATGAAAACTTCATCAGCACCAGCAAGTCGTTGTGCTTATTCTGGAGGAGGTGAGGATGGAACTTGTTTTTCGAGAGCACTCTGGCTCGGTGGAACTGCTCCAATGGCAACAACCATGAGGCCTTGATCAACATTTTCTTTCGGCTCCTTAGCCTTGGATCTTGCCTTCTGGCGTTTTTTCTTCCACAGCTTTTCTCTTCTCAGCTTGGACTTGATCACAAATTTCAACTACCCTTCTCTTACACAGCCCGAATATTCTTTTGAACTTTTGTAACTTGGACCGTGTTGGTATGTGATAACCCACAAGTATAGGGGATCGTTTGTAGCCGTTTTCAATAAATAAGAGTGTCGAACCCACCGAGGAGCTAAAGGTAGAATTTATATTCTCTTCAAGTTCTATCGACCACCGATACAACTCTACGCACACCAACGTTTGCATTACCTAGAACAAGTATAAAACTACTTTGTAGGTGTAGTAGGGTAAGTTTGCAAGATAATAAAGAACGTGAAAATAAAAATTAGGTATTGTTTTAATAAAATAATAATTAGGCTAGTATAATGAGTGTGGAAAAGTGGTGGTAGGATTTGCGGAATTGTCCCTAAGCAACTGGCTAAGTTACTAGACCAATGACAAGTTTTTATGTGGGAGAGGCCACTGCTAGCATGTCATCCCTTACTTGGAATTCTATGCACTTATGATTGGAACTATTAGCAGGCATCCGTAACTACTAAAGTTCATTAAGGTAAAACCCAACCATAGCATTAAGATATACTGGTCCCCCTTCAATCCCATATGAATCAATTTCTATGATAGGAAGAAGCTTCTATCACTCTTGCTCTCCAATGCATAGTCATATCAACATATAACTAGCCCTATGGTGAGATCCACGCGCGCGCTCATATGATGGGCACCAAAGGATAGCAACATAACCACAAGCAACTTAAACCAATCATAGCAATTTACCAATTACCCATAGGATAACAAAAATCTACTCAAACATCATAGGATGGTAACACATCATTGGATAATAATATGAAGCATAAAGCACCATATTCAAGTAGGGGGTAAAACGGGTTATGAGAGAGTGGATTACTGAATATAGATGAGGGAAGGTGATGGAGGTGTTGACGCAGATGATGGAGTTGTTGAAGTAGATTACCGTCACACGATGGTTCCCCCGGTGGCGTCCCAGCGCGCCACCGGGAGAGAGGGGGAGAGAGCCCCCTCCTTCTTCTTCTTCCTTGGCCTCCCCCTAGATGGGAGGAGGGTTTCTCCTCTGGTCCTTGGCCTCCATGGCTCCTGGAGGGCAGGAGCCCCACTGAAACTGGATCTCTCTCTTTGTTTCGTGTTCCTGTTTTCTCGCCCTTCGCTGTTTCTTATATTCCTGGAGATCTGTAACTCTGATTGGGCTGAAATTTTGAGGGGATTTTTACTCGGATATTAGCTTCATTGCGGAAAAAGGACAACCCGAACCAACCTTCATGGTGACCACAAGCCTGCTTGGCATGCCCCAGGGTAGGGGGTGCGCCGTGTGAGCTTGTGGGGCCCTTGAGCATTATCTTGTGTTGATTCTTATTCCCAAAAATCACATATATTCCAAAAAAATCTCTGTAAAATTTTACCGCGTTTGGACTTCGTTTGATATGGATTTTCTACGAAACAGAAAACATGCAATAAGTAGGAACTAGCACCGGGCACTAGATCAATATGTTAGTCCAAGAAAATCATATAAATTGTTGCCAAAAGTATGTGGAAGTAGTAAAATATTGGCATGAAACAATCAAAAAATATAGATACGACGAAGACGTATCAACATCCCAAAGCTTAATTCATGCTCGTCCTCAAGTAGGTAAATGATAAAAAAGATATTTTTTTATGTGGAATGCTACCTAGCATTCTTGATCAAATAATATAGTCATGGCATGAATATTAAGATGTGAGTGATTCAATGCAATAGTTTATCAATTCGATATTGAAAGAATAATACAAAACATGCACTTAATTCGTCATTGCCTTTCATAATAATGAAGATAAAGAAAGGAACCTCTATACACTTAGTTGTGGTAAGCATGACACGCTCGTTCTTCCCTATATAGATATGTCAAATCAAGAGTATCCCAGTGCCAAACCAAGCAACTGTATCATACTTTTTCACTGCTTCAACATTTTCAACTTCACTCAATACATGAGCGTGAGCCATGGACTTAGCACTTCAGGTGGCAAAGAGAATGATGATGGGGGTTTATGAGCAGACAAAAGGTGGAGAAAGTCTCACATCAACTCGGCGGATCGTAGGCAATGGAGGGGCCTTACAATCGATATCGATGTAAGGAGTAGGGATTGCCATACAACAGATGCACTAGAGCTATAAGTATATGAAAGCTCTCTATATGAAACTAAGTGGGTGTGCATCCAACTTGCTTGCTCATGAAGACCTCGAGCATTTGAGGAAGCTCGTCATCAGAATATAGAAGCCAAGTTCTATAATGTAAAATTCCCACTAGTATATGGAAGTGACAAATCATGGAGACTCTCTATATGAAGAACATGGTGCTACTTTGAAGCACAAGTGTGGAAAAAAGATAGTAGTGTGCCCCCTCTCTCTTTTTCTCTATTTTTTGTTTCCTTTTTCTTTCTTTTTTTGATGGGCTATTTTTGGCCTCTCTTTTTTTATATCCTCATAGGTAGGGGCAACACTCTAGAATGCATCACACTTTTATTTACTTACAACTCGATAAAATGAAAGAATCTGACTCTATATGAATGCCTCTGGCAGTGTGCCAAGATGTGCAATGATCTAGCATAGCGAAGATATCAAAAAATGGACAAGCCATGAAAATATCATACTAGCTATCTTACAATCATGCAAAGCAATATGACAATAATGCTCAAGTCATGTATATGATGATGATGGAAGTTGCATGGCAATATATCTCCGAATGGCTATGGAAATGCCATAATAAGTAGGTATGGTGGTTGTTCTGAGGAAGGATATAATGAGGCTTATGTGTGATAAAGCATATCATATCACGAGATTTGGATGCACCGACGAAGTTTGCACAAAGTCTCGAGGTGAGAACGGGCAATGCACGGTACCGATGAGGCTAGCAAAATATGGATAGGTGGGAGTGCTTAAGTCCACAAACTCACATTAGTCATAAAGAACTCATATACTTATTGTGAAAATTTCAAAGCCCTCGAAGCAAAGCACCACTCTCATGCCCCTAGGGGGGTGGGAGGAGTTAACCATTGCGCCCCTGATCCGAACAACACAGAGACTCAATCAATGATAAATTATGCTCCGACCTCACTCCTAATGACAGCGGCCACCACTTTACATGTGTGAGGACTCACTTTCCCTATCAACATTATTAATGATCAACTTTAATTCTTTTACTAGCAGGCCCCCATATTACCACCTCAATATCGCAAAACTATTGCAAGGAATCAAACAGATCATATTCAGTGATCTACAAGTTTTATGTAGGATTTTATGACTAACCATGTGAATGACCAATTCCTATTAACTCTCTAAATAGATATAAGTGAAGCATGAGAGTTTAATTCTTTCTACAAAAGACTCGGCTATGCTCTAATAAATATAAGTGAAGCAAAATAGGATTCTACAAATAACGGTTTTCCAAATGTAGAGAAACGAGCATCCAAACTTCAAATAATATAAGTGAAGCACATGAAGCATTCTATAAAGCCATACTCAAAAGATATAAGCGAAGTGCATAGAGCATTCTATAAATCAACCAAGGACTATCTCATACCAGCATGATGCATTACTAAAAGAAAAATAAAAAGCACACGACGCTCCAATAATTTACGCGTATCACGTGAACAAAACAAAAACCGAGACATACCAACAATTGTTGAGGAAGAAATATGGGATGCCTTTCAGGGCATCCCCAAGCTTATACGCTTGAGTCTCCTTGAATATTTACTTAGGGTGCCTTGGGCATCTCCAAGCTTGAACTCTTGCCTCTCCTAATTCTTGTCATATCGACACCTCCTCGATCTTCGAACACTTCATCCACATAAAGCTTAACCGTACTTTTTATTAGATGGGTTAGTACATATAACATCAAATCCCATCATGTCTTGCTGCAACATTATTGTGTAATTATAATCAAACAATACCCACTGTATGCTATCACAATTCTTTGGCTCCCAAATCTATGGGGCTCAACAAGATTTCAAACATAAGCATATAAAGAAACTATAACAACAATCTGTGAAAACTGGACAGTCCGTAAATATGCAGATGAAAAATATACTTTTGTAACTCCAAAAATTCTGAAAATTAGGAAATAATAAAAAAATTGCATAGAAGTACTGTGTAAAAATTTCAGAATTTTTCGATGTCCCAATAAATTACCAAAATTCAAACACTATAGCAAAAGTTTCTATTTTTGTGCAGCACACACCAAACAAGCAATTTAAACACCCTAAAGATAAATATTAACACATTATTTTTATAATACAAGGGATTTGTACAAGGGATAATTAATTTTGTTGAAAAGTTTTTGTGATTGAGATTCACAAAGTTTCCATGGGCATGAACAAAAGTTCGAGGACGTCCACCACTTCAAAAGTGCTTGTCTTTCTCTCTTTCACTTTTCTTTTTGAAAAAGTTTTAGGTTACCCTCTTTTTTTGTTTTTTAACTTTTTAAAAGCACGCAATAGAATGAAATGACTCTCTAAAACTTCCAGGATGTCTCCCGGGTAGTGCTTTCTTTAAAGCCATGAAGCTAGGCATTAAGTGCTCAAGTAATCGATCCACCGGGATCCCAAGATATATCAAAGCCTATTTTAATTAACAAAGATTTATAATTTAGTAGTGAGCAAAAATCAACATATATCATACAATGATGATTTCTAACTCTCCTCCTAAGCATCGGCATGTCATAAAAGAACAATTCATGCACACAAAATAAAGGCCAATACATAGCATAAGTAGTTTCTTGCAATTTTCTCGTATTGGAAACATAGCGGGGTGGAGATGTAATTCCTATCTCATAATAATTGCAAATAGGAGCAGCAAGCACATGCATATTATATCCATTAAAATCATTATGTGTAATGGTAAGACGCAACAGACGTGGCTTGAGACTGCGTTGGTATTTCCCCAAAGAGGAAGGGATGATGCAGCACAACTGCGGTATGTATTTCCCTCAGTTATGAAACCAAGGTATCAATCCAGTAGGAGAACCAAGCAACACTGAAAGGATCAAGATGACGACTAGAGGGGGGGTGAATACGCATTTTAAAACTTTTACGTATTTGGCTTTATCCTAATGTGGAATTAAACTAAGGGATACTTTTCAAGCACAAATCCTAAATATGCTAGGCTCAACTAAGTGCACCAACAATCTATGCTAAATAAGATAGGCACTTAAGGAAACTAACAAGCACAAACTATATCACAAGATATGGAAATATAGGAACAACTAAGCAATTCAACTAGCACAAGATATATCAATATGAGCAAGTATGAATTGCGGAAAGTAAAGGGTGTGGGTATGAGATAACCACAAGTGAGTCGGGGACACGGATTTATCCCGAAGTTCACACTCATGAGAGTGTTAATCTCCGTTAGAGCGGTGCCGAAGCCAAAGCTCCGGGGTGTCACCAAGTGAATCACCGTATTCTCCCTTTCGAGTCACCCACAATGGATGAGCCTCGATTCACTCGGGGTTGGTCTTGAAGGCGACCACCACACCTTTACAATCTTCTCTGGAGCACACCACAAACACGGAAGCTTCCGGAGGAACTTGACCACCTAGGCCACTTCGCACCCTTCCCCGGAGCACACCACAAAAGGAAGCTTCCGGAGGAACCTTGGCCACCTAGGCCTCTTTACAAACTTCTCAATATATCACCAAACCGTCTAGGAGGCGGAAGCCTCCAAGAGTAATAAACTCACGGGCTCTCACTCGAACAAATCGATGCGGGGAGCTCAAACCAATGCAACTAATGCAATGCAAGGCCAAGCAACAAATGCTCATCTCACTCTCTCAATCTCACAAGATGCACTCTCGAAAGTAGGAGATTGAAGAGAGGGGATGCAATGGATGAAATCAACAAATGACTCCAAGATCCATCCACAAATCCCCCTTCACATAGAGGGGAGATAGGGGTTTGGGAGAGGTGGTATGGTGCTCAAAATGATGTTTAGAAAGTGTATGAACAACCCCCAAACCGGTGGGGAGGAATGGCTCTTTTATAGCCAACTTCCAAAACTAGCCGTTGGGGCTCCAACGGACACTTCCTCGGCACCCCATGCCCATGGGGGTTGAGACCTCGTGCCCACGGGGTCCCATGCGCACGGTACAAGCCCGTGGGCACATGGGCCCCATGCCCACGGGGTACCCAGGACAGCCTGTAGGAGCCCACTAAAACATGCACAACTTTGGCATACGAACTCCGAATTCGATGATCTTGGGCTCGTTTTAAAGCTATGGAAAAGCCCAAGGTCCTCACATAGAGAACCACCCAAAATCAAAAAGAAAGAATGATGCAAATTATGCAAAGGTTTGAGCTCTCTTTATGCGACGTGATCAAGCTACTCGCCCGAAAGTCCCTCTTGATAGTACGGCTATCAAACCTATAATCCAGTCTCCCACCAAGCACCATGAGACCGGCAAAACTAGGAAAATCTAGCTAAGTTATACCTTGGCCTTGCACATTCCACTTGAGCTTGATGATTACTTTGATGCTTGCCTCAAGTTGAAATCATTTTCTTGTCCACACTCACTTGGTGAAGATACTCGAAATACTTCCTCATATTGCAATGAGGGAAGCCTTAAATTAAGCTCATATTCACATGCACATTATCATGATGTGGACCGCAAGCTTCAAAGCATATAACCTCCGGCTTCTCATCTTGCACTTGGACTCCTCAAACCCGATGACCATCACCACTTGATGTCATCCACACATAGGCTACTTGAAATCTTCCCTTTTTATGCAAGCCCATGAGAAACACCTAACCCACATAGACATAGAAAGCACATGGCATGGGTTAGTGCACAAAACGGAATTCACATTTACTTACCATACCACTAGATCACTTGATCCCCCGTGGTACATTGTTTGTGCTTGTGAGTTGACCATCTAGATACAATCTTCGAGCTTCATCTTGGTCAACCAACATATTTACTTAAATCTCTATATTGGTTTCTTGAAAGCCATAATGAACTCTCATTTCCATTCATTGCTTCAAGAAAAGATCACCAAAGACTCTTTCATGACCATATCAAGTTCCGCTATGAATATCATATAGGTCATCATTTGCTATTCTAAAAACTCCATCATAATCTCTTGAGAGGCAAAATGAATTCTTCACTCTAGTCGCTTGCTTTAAGATTTGATCAACCGACACCCAACACATGAGCTTACCATGATCTTGTCTTGAAGTCATATATTGAATTCTTCTATTTGATTTTTCTCTCAAGCTCTTGATTCTTATAAGCCCACATATGTCAATCTTTGAGATCCTCTAACGAACTCCACCTTGAACATATTTGGTTAGACATTAAAATCAATCTTGATGGCCTCAATAGAAATCCCCAAAGACCAACTTGAAACCTCACTGGATATGGGACCACGAGACCAAAACCTAGGCCCCGTGTGCACGAGGGTCAGGGACCCCGTGCGCACGAGGTATCCAGAGAGTTGACACTCGACCCCATGCGCACGGGGGCCAGGAGGCCCGTGCACACGAGATACCCAGAGAGGGATACCATGAGGACTTCTTCAGATGTTTTGATGGCATTATTCCCATATAAATCCAACATGCTTCATGCATCACTATGGAACATCTCTTCATATAGGATTCAATGCACTTGATGCTCCATAGGAATTGTCAATTAACACCAAAGCTTAGAGCAAACATATCTTCATATGTATGGACTTTATCCTTGATTCCATCTAGTATCCTTGATGCACCATCTATGTAGAATACCTTCAAATATATCTCAGTGAAAACATTAGTCCATATATAGAGATTGTCATTAATTACCAAAACCACACTTAGGGGCTACATGCCCTTTCAATCTCCCCCATTTTGCTAATTGATGACAATCTCAACAAGAGGGTTTATATAATGAATTTAAAACAAGTATGCAATCTATCCAAGAATAAATTGTATACTTGCGGTGGTTTCGATAGCCTCAAATATCACAAAGATAGTTGATGTTATCAAAACCGGTTGTACTAGCATCGAAATACTACACAAGAATTTGATGCTAGTAGAACCATACTATATAGACCAAACTCCCCCACAATATATGCATGTGAAATAACTTGGTGGAGTTTTCTATATATACACATCCATGCAACAAGTGAACACACCGAATATAGATATGCATGAATGATAAGAACCTACTCACTTCTCCTAAACCCTCTAAACTTCTCCCCCATTGGCATCAAATGCCAAAATGGAAGAAATCTAGAAGGCCAATATAGTATGAGTTCCTCCTTAATTTGTGCATTTCTCAAATGTGAGTGGAATCAAATGCACATACCCATTTATGAATCAATGGAGGAGCTCAAACTATATTGGGGATCCATATAATGCGACAAGAAGATAAAACATGAGAGACACACATTCAAAAGATCCAAAGGGCATATTTTGGACAAGATATACGGGAAGTATCCAATAGGATCATCATGCTAAGAATGGGTCCAAAATATATCCAAAAACTCATGAGTGCAAAGATATGAGAATTACATACAAGCACTCACTACTCATCCTCTTACCGGATCCATCAAAGAATCAAAAGGAGACAATCCCATGGACCGGTAGTAAGCGAACAGATATCAAAGAAAGATATGCACTTTCTCACGTGTATAAGTTTCTTATGTGGCAAATAATAATCAAGATGAGCATCCACAAAGAAACTTGCACACACAAAAAGATACAAAAGATAAGAACATGATATCCTTGAATGAATCCATTATTATACAAACTTGATCTTTAGCATAAGAGCTTTATCACATGGCACATGGCATAAGGCACATGGCGTAAATTGATCTCATTTGCATAAAAATGAATTACTAAGTATGAGATAAAATACCACAACCAAATTGAGTGTTTTTGCAAATTTATCAATATTGCACATAAGAGCACTTTGAGGAATTGGTATGCAATACATTTCTTAATTGGCATATTTGGGATAAGTGAACCATGAGCATGGTTTTAGAGATCCCCATGATATGCTCCTTCTCAAATGGCTCATAGATGCAAAAAGGAGGTTTAAGACTTTGCAAGAAACACAAACTCAACAAGTACTAATCATGCCAAGATGCAACATACACAATGTTGATTCTAATTTAAATAAATGCATGAAGTGAGTACTTGTTACCGAGAGAGCATTGGTTCAAGGGGCCCTTGATCTAGTACGCGAACATGAGGGACTCGATCTTGTTCTTGGATAGGTACATGATCTCTCATAGCATCTTGCTCTTGTGTTGGGGGTGATGACTTCCCTTGTGGTGGATCCACAAGAGGGGCTCTTACTCCTTCTACATAGGCATGGGGTGTTTCTTGTGGAAGAATATGATCAATCCCCATTGTACTTGTATCTTGGGAAGGATCCTCATCACGTACAACACTTGAAACAAATTGCTCCGCATGGAAGCCGTTATACTCATCACACTCCACCATTCGCCGTTTCCTCAATACATCTCGTGGATTTATTGAGAATACGGTAAGTGTGGGAGTTTGATGCATATCCAACAAATTGACCCAAATTTTAGTTAACTGGGTTTTCATGATGAGAATAAAACACTTAGAACCGAACCGGGTTTTTAATTATCTTCTCCCTCAAATCAAAGAATCAACAAAGCTTGGCTCTAGTAATTTTCCACGGTGTCTCCACCTTCCTCATGAATAAGCCAAGCATCCAATGCTTCTCCAAAGTACCTAAAACACATTACGGTACAATTTGGTCTCCAAACATATTGGGTCCAAAGTAGTTAGTACAACTACAATACATAGGGAAAACTCCTCATTAAATATGTGCATATGGATATGAACTCAAAATTCATGCACATCTTTAACCATTAAAGATATTATGGAGTTTACCCTACATAGAGGATCAAGTAGAGCAAGGAAGGCATGAAGAAGAATATAAATAAATATGCATGCACAAGTCTACCAAGATCCAAAGAGCATAAAGGATATACACTACACACATGCTCAAAGGCTTATCTCACTCAAGTAGATAATAGATAGTGCAAGCAATGAGATAAGGCAAGTTGAAGCACGAGCCGAGAAGAAGATGATCATAAAGTTCTACCACATGAAGAAATACCAATTTAAAAAAAAAGAAGGTATTTGGAATTAACACTCGGTGGTAGATTCCAAATATGCACAAGATCAAAATCACAATCCAAAGCATAAGAAGAGAGTTTCATAGTGTTCTTGACCGGGTGGGCATTTCTGCCTGATGGACCCCGTGCGGACAGAGGTCAAAGACCCCGTGCGCACGGGGTACCCAGGGAGTTACGCAGAACCCCGTGCGCATGGGGGTCAAAAGACCCCATGCGCATGGGGTACCCAAAAAGTTACGCAGTACCCCGTGCGCATGGGGTATCCAGAACTTTTCTGTTACAGCTTCTTGGATACCACGGCAAGCATGCTAAGAAGGCAAAAAAACAAGAGATAATTAATGGATACTTTGAGAATTTGTATTTCAAGTGAGCTTGACATACCACATAGTGACTAGATAATATTGAATATCAATACTAGGTGGTATTTCTCATATTCATATTTTGAGTTTGTGATGTGCACAAAACCTAACACTCCCCCATAATGTGATGATCCACTAATATCTCACAAAGCCAAACAAGGTTCAAATATGATACAATAAAGGCTCAAGACAACAAACACCACTATATGATGTCCAATGCAAAATGCACAAGCTAGGTACAAAACCTAAACATGCAAGGGGCGAGTAACTTTCAATGTAAGCAATATAAACACAAGTTACCGCAAAGAGGAACATTGGATAGATAATATGAAGATAATCCACATGACTGGCTCGAACAAATAAATGGTGGATATCCTTTTCTTCATGAACTAGCCAAATCTCCAATGTCCTCCACACACCTATTGATCAAGTTTGAGCTTGATGGCCCCCAACCAAGTTGGGTCCTAAGAAGTTAGTCACAATAGGCTTGGCAACCCAAATGGTATTTTCCATTTCCAAACCACTTTGGGCACCAACAAACTTGGCAAAAAATTGCCAACAACATCCATCCTAAGTGAATAATGATCATTGACTAGAGGAGGCTTAGGGATGTTACCATTGGGGCATGATGAGGATATGTGTCCCTTCTCACGACAATTATAGCAACATGTACTCCCCCTTCTCTTCTTCTTTATTTTCTCAACTTGGGGAGCATTCTCTTGGTTTATCATTGGTAGTGGCCTTTCTTCAACTTGAGGTTGACCTTGAGGTTGAACTTGAGGCTGCTTCTCTTCTTGCTTTGAAACCTTCTTTAATGGACAAGATCTCACATGGTGTCCAACATTCTTGCACTTGAAGCATGTAATCTTGGCCTCATTCTTGACTTGGTCTTGTCCCTTCTTCTTATTCTTAGACTTCTTGTTGTTGGGAATGAAACCAAGTCCGCCCTTGTCATGAGGTGATTTTTGAACACTCAAGATAGTGTTGAGAGTGGTATTTCCTTCATGACACATTTCCAAGTCTTTCTTCAAAATAGTGACTTGGGCCTTGAGCTCTTTGTTTTCCTCTACAAGGTTAGTATCAACAAAAGTACTAGAGGAAGTAGAAGCTTCATTGTTAGAGCAACAAGGCAAGGAGAGTAATTCATCACAAGAATTGGCAATAATATGTCTAGATGAATCACTAGGACTAGCACATGTCAATAAAGCATTTTGAGTAGAAATAGTGCCAATGTCCACATGAGGCTCACAAGATGTTACCTTAGACACAATAGCCTCACGAGCTAACTTTAGCCTTTCGTGGGAGATTAGAAGGTCATCATGAGAGCCTGAGAGCTTTTCATGACTTTCCTCTAATTTTCCATAATTGCTAGTTATCAAAGCAAGTTGAGCCCTTAGCTCAGCATTCTCCTTCAAGATAGATGCTTCAAAAGAACTAGAGTTAGTAGCACAAGCATCATTGACAATATGAGAGCTAGAAGAAACTAGAGACTTCACATGAGTAGCTTGAAGTTCCTCATAAGACTTAGAGATTTTGATGAGCTCTACCTTGACATTCTTATAGCCAAGGTCAAGGTGCTCAAAATCCTCTTTAAGTTGATCATGAGCAACTTCAATCTCTTCTTTAGAAGATTCTAAGTCTCTAAGAGTTTCTAGAGCATCAAGAAGGTTACAATCAAGTTTTTCATTTTGTTCTTGCTCTTCGTGAAGTAAATCATTACACTTCCCAAAATGAGTAATAAGATCTTTAAACATCTCATAAGTGTTCTTATTTACCCCACGAAGAGAATTACCAATTTCATATATTTCTTGACTCGTATCCTATCACATTCATCATCACTCTCATCAATATCATTACAAAGAGTAGATGATACCTCGGTGTTACCTCTTGCCATGAGGCACATATAAACATTGGAGGTTGATGATGATTCTTTTGGAGAGGGAGTTTCTTTATCATCAAGAGTAGGATATCCATGTCCATCCTCTTGACACTCATAGCATTTCCTCTCCAACGTGGTGATGTCCTTCTTTGCTCTTCTAGCAATTTCCTCCTTAATGATGTGTGCACTATTTTTCCTTATTTCCTCTACATTGTTAGCCAAACAACAACTAGAGGAAATAGAAGCATAGAGATCATGGCAATAAGGAGTATCAAGCATATCATCACAAGAAGTATTCAAGGAATCTCTAAATGATATGCATGGACTATCAACACAAGAATGTATGTCATTTTTGCTAGATATGCTCAAGTCCATAGAAGCTACAACACTAGCATGTATACATGAAAGATCATCAATGTTTAGCACAACATCATCATCACAAATGATATTTCCACTCACCATGTCATTACCTTGGGACATGCCATATGATGGTGAGGTGGAAGAAGTAGAAATTTCCAAGCACACGGAGGAAGAAGCAATATGGAGTTCTTCATGATTTGTAGATGTGGAGAACTCCTCAATTGACTCCTACAAAATATGATGAACCTCACCAAGATTGGACCCACTATATATTTCTTCAAGTTTGGTCCACATCTCATGAGCCGTCACACAAGTCATGATTGACTCAAACACTGCGAGGGATATAGACCGGATTATGTCATTTTTAGCACCATACCCACAAAGCATATCATCATTTTCCTCAATAGTTGGAAAAAGTTCATCCTTCCATGGAGAAGACCGTACAAGAACAATTCGCACAAAATTTGGACCCATGGTCCAGAAATGACAAAGCATGCAAATTTTCCATAAGTGATAGTTTGTGCCACTAAAATAAAAAGTGTCATCATGCACTATACCACTAGTCGACATATTTACTCTCTAGGCGGTGAAGCCTACCAATGAGAGACCAAAGCTCTGATACCAATTGAAAGGATCAAGATGACGACTAGAGGGGGGGCGGGGGTGAATAGGCATCTTAAAACTTTTACGTATTTGGCTTTATCCTAATGCGGAGTTAAACTAAGGGATACTTTTCAAGCACAAATCCTAAATATGATAGGCTCAACTAAGTGCACCAACAACCTATGCTAAACAAGATAGGCACTTAAGGAAACTAGCAAGCACAAACTATATCACAAGATATGGAAATATAGGAACAACTAAGCAATTCAACTAGCACAAGATATATCAATATGAGCAAGTATGAATTGCGGAAAGTAAAGGGTGTGGGTATGAGATAACCACAAGTGAGTCGGGGACACGGATTTATCCCGAAGTTCACACTCATGAGAGTGCTAATATCCGTTAGAGCGGTGCCGAAGCCAAAGCTCCGGGGTGTCACCAAGTGACTCACCGTATTCTCCCTTTCGAGTCACCCCCAACGGATGAGCCTCGATTCACTCGGGATTGGTCTTGAAGGCGACCACCACACCTTTACAATCTTCTCCGGAGCACACCACAAACACGGAAGCTTTCGGAGGAACTTGACCACCTAGGCCACTTCACACCCTTCCCCGGAGCACACCACAAAAGGAAGCTTCCGAAGGAACCTTGGCCACCTAGGCCTCTTCACAAACTTCTTAATATATCACCAAACCGTCTAGGAGGCGGAAGCCTCCAAGAGTAATAAACTCATGGGCTCTCACTCGAACAAATTGATGCGGGGAGATCAAACCAATGCAACTAATGCAATGCAAGGTTAAGCAACAAATGCTCAACTCACTCTCTCAATCTCACAAGATGCACTCTCGAAAGTAGGAGATTGAAGAGAGGAGATGCAATGGAGGAAATCCATAAATGACTCCAAGATCCATCCACAAATCCCCCTTCATATAGAGGGGAGATAGGGGTTTGGGAGAGGTGGTATGATGCTCAAAATGATGTTTAGAAAGTGTATGAACAACCCCCAAACCGGTGGGGAGGAAGGGCTCTTTTATAGCCAACTTCCAAAACTAGCCGTTGGGGCTCCAATGGACACTTCCTGGGCACCCCGTGCCCACGGGGGGTTGAGACCCCGTGCCCACGGGGTCCCGTGCGCACGGTACAAGCCCATGGGCCCCATGCCCAAAGGGTACCCAGGACAGCCTGCAACAACCCACTAAAACATGCACAACTTTGGCACATGAACTCTGAATTCGATGATCTTGGGATCGTTTTAAAGCTATGGAAAAGCCCAAGGTCCTCACATAGAGAACCACCCAAGATCAACAAGAAAGAAGGATGCAAATTATGCAAAGGTTTGAGATCTCTTTATGCGACGTGATCAAACTACTCGCCCGAAAGTCCCTCTTGATAGTATGGCTATCAAACCTATAATCCGGTCTCCCACCAAGCACCATGAGACCGGCAAAACTAGGAAAACGTAGCTAAGTTATACCTTTGCCTTGCACATTCCACTTGAGCTTGATGATGACTTTGATGCTTGCCTCAAGTTGAAATCATTTTCTTGTCCACACTCACTTGGTGAAGATACTCGAAATGCTTCCTCATATTGCAATGAGGGAAGCCTTAACTTAAGCTCATCTTCACATGCACATTATCATTATGTGGACCACAAGCTTCAAAGCATATAACCTCCGGCTTCTCATCTTGCACTTGGACTCCTCGAACCCGATGACCATCACCACTTGATGTCATCCACACATAGGCTACTTGAAATCTTCCCCTTTTATGCAAGCCCATGAGAAACACCTAACCCACATAGACATAGAAAGCACATAGCATGGGTTAGTGCACAAAACGCAATTCACAATTACTTACCATACCACTAGATCACTTGATCCCCCGTGGTACATTGTTTGCGCTTGTGAGTTGACCATCTAGATACAATCTTCGAGCTTCATCTTGGTCAACCAACATCTTTACTTAAATCTCTATATTGGTTTCTTGAAAGCCATAATGAACCCTCGTTTCCGTTCATTGCTTCAAGAAAAGATCACCAAAGACTCTTTCATGACCATATCAAGTTTCTCTATGAATATCATATAGGTCATCATTTTCTCTTCTAGAAACTCCATCATAATCTCTTGAGAGGCAAAATGAATTCTTCACTCTAGTCGCTTGCATCAGGACTTGATCAACCGAGACCCAACACATGAGCTTACCATGATCTTGTCTTGAAGTCATATCTTGAATTCTTCTATTTGATTTTTCTCTCAAGCTCTTGATTCTTATAAGCCCACATATGTCAATCTTTGAGATCCTCTAACGAACTCCACCTTGAACATATTTGGTTAGACATTAAAATCAATCTTGATGGCCTCAATAGAAATCCCCAAAGACCAACTTGAAACCTCACTGGATATGGGACCACGAGACCAAAACCTAGGCCCCGTGTGCACGAGGGTCAGGGACCCCGTGCGCACGGGGTATCCAGAGAGTTGACACTCGACCCCGTGCGCACGGGGGCCAGGAGGCCCGTGCGCATGAGATACCCAGAGAGGGATACCATGAGGACTTCTTCAGATGTTTTGATGGCACTCTTCCCACATAAATCCAACATGCTTCATGGATCACTATGGAACATTTCTTCATATAGGATTCAATGCACTTGATTCTCCATAGGAGTTATCAATTAACACCAAAGCTTAGAGCAAAAATATCTTCATATATATGGACTTTATCCTTGATTCCATCTAGTATCCTTGATGCACCATCTATGTAGAATACCTTCAAATATATCTCAGTGAAAACATTAGTCTATAGAGATTCTCATTAATTACCAAAACCACACTTAGGGGCTACATGCCCTTTCAAACACTATGTAAATGCTACCTGCACACAAAGAACAAATACTTGCAACCCGACGCGTAAGAAGGATTGTCAATCCCTCCACGGTAAAAAGATAGATTGGTTTGTATGAGATTGGATAAGTATATTTGAATAAAACACGAAATAAAATAAGTAAAGAAAAAGTGCAGCAAGGTATTTTTGGGTTTTTGGAATAATAGATCTAAAAACAAATATGGTAAAAGATAGATCTGAAAGCAATATGATAAAAGATAGACCCGGGGGCCGTAGATTTCACTAGTGGCTTCGCTCGAGAAAATAGCACATGGTGGGTAAACAAATTACTATTGGGCAATTGATAGAAGAACAAATAATTATGACGATATCCAAGGCAATGATCAATATATAGGCATCACGTCCAAGATTAGTAGACCAAAACGATTCTGCATCTACTACTATTACTCCACACATCGACCGCTATCCAGCATGCATCTAGTGTATTAAGTTCATGGAGAAACGGAGTAATGCAATAAGAACGATGACATGATGTAGACAAGATCTATTCATGTAGGAATAGACCCCATCTTGTTATCCTTAATAGCAACGATATATACGTGCCTCGCTACCCCTTCTGTCACTGGGTGAGGACACCGTAAGATCGAACCCATCACAAAGCACCTCTTCCCATTGCAAGAATAATCGATCTAGTTGGCCTAACTAAACCAAAGATTTGAAGAAGAAATACGAGGCTATAAATAATCATGCATATAAGAGATCAAAGAAAACTCAAAAAATATTCATGGATATAGATGTGATCATAAACTCGAAGTTCATCGGATCCCAACAAACACACAGCAAAAAGTCATTACATCAAATAGATCTCCAAGAGACCATTGTATTGAGAATCAAAAAGAGAGAAGAAGCCATCTAGCTACTGCCTACGGACCCGTAGGTCTATGGTGAACTACTCACGAATCATCGGAGAGGCACCCATGAGGATGATGAACCCCTCCGTGATCGTGTTAGATTGGATCTCGTGGTTCTGGAACTTGCGGCAGTTGGAATTGTGTTTCGTCGACTCCCTTAGGGTTTCTGGAATATTTGGGTATTTATAGAGTTGAGAGGCGGTGGAGGAGACTTCCGTGGGCCCCATGATACATCAGGGTGTGCCAGGGGCCTCTGACGCGCCATGGTGTGTCATGGGCCCCACAGGCCTCCCCCAGGTGCTTCCTTGGCTCCCAAGTTGTCTTCTGGTCCAAAAAAATCTCCAAAAAGTTTCACCGCATTTGGACTCCGTTTGATAGGGATATTCTGCAAAGTAAAAAACAAGCAAAAAACAACAACTGGCACTAGGTACTATGTCAATAGGTTAGTCCCCAAAAATGATATAAAGTTGCTATAAAATGACTGTAAAACATCCAAGAATGATAATATAACAGCATGGAACAATAAAAAAATATAGATACGTTGGATACGTATCAGCATCCCCAAGCTTAATTCCTTCTCGTCTTCGAGTAGGTAAATGATAAAAACAGAATTTTTGATGTGGAATGATGCCTAACATGTTCATCACATATTCTTTTCTTTTGTAGCATGGACATTTGGACTTTTAGATGGTTCAAAGCAATAGTCTATAATTGACATGAAGACTTCAATACTCAAGCATATCAACAAGCAACCATGTCTTTCAAAATATCAACACTAAAGAAAGTTATCCCTAGCCCATCATGCTCAATCATTGATCCATTCATGAAACACACTCGAATATTAGCTACATCCAATGCTCAAGTACGATCATAGTGCTTCCTAGTTGGTGATTTATAAGAGAATATGGAGACTCAAATAAAAATAAAAATTGCATAAAGTAAATAGATAGGCCCTTCGCAGAGGGAAGCAGAGATTTGTAGAGGTGCCAGAGCTCAAAGCTGAAATTGAGAGATAAAATTCTTGGTAGGCATGCTTTTCCCGTCAATGAAAATGAACGAGTAATTCCCAACACTTTCCATGCTAGATATATCATAGGCGGTTCCCAAACATAAAATAAAGTTATTCCTTTTTCCACCATACTTTTACACTCCACAGCTAGCCGTATCCATGAGTACCGTCCATACCAACACTTTCCAAGGAATTTACTATTTGACAACATAAAGTAAATTTCTTTTTCATTTCGGGACTGGGCATCCCTATTACTGCCACACTCTCGTGCAATGACAAGTGAATAAACACCCATCTTGAGAATAACACATCGAGCATGGAAAATATTGGCCACCCCCTGCCGCTTCATGAGCGATACGGGCACACAAAAAGGAAATTCATTTTGAAATTAGAGTTGGCACATACAAATTTACTTAGAACGGCACGGAAATACCGCATATAGGTAGGTATGGTGGACTCATATGGCAAAACTGGGTTTAAGGATTTTGGATGCACAAGTAGTATTTCTACTTAGTACAAGTGGAGGCTAGCAAAAAGATTTAGAAGCAACCAACCAAGAAAAAAAATCTCATAAACGAGCATTAAGCATAACTAACACCGAATAATGCACCACAAGTAGGATGTAATTTCATTGCACAACTATTGACTTTCGTGCTTGCATAGGGAATCACAAACCTTAACACCAATATTCTTACTAAAGCATAATTACTCACCAACATGACTCACATATTACTATCATCATGTCTCAAAACTATTACAAGGAATCAAGTTTATTTTGTCCAATGATCTTCATGAAAGTTTTTATTATATCCCTGTTGAATATCTATCACTTTGGGACTAGTTTCATATATTGCCATTGCTTTTGAGAAGCTCAAATAAATTTAAGTGAAGAACATGAGCATAAAAATTTTCTTCTCTCAAAATAATATAAGTGAAGCATGAGAGAATTTCTTCAAAAATTTACTAACTCGCAAATAAATCTAAGTGAAGCATGAGAGTAATTCCATAGCTCAAAAAATTTAAGTGAAGCACATAGAGCAATTCTAACAAATCATAGCATAATTTGGATCTCTCAAATAGGTGTGTCCAGCAAGGATACTTGTGACAAACTAAAAATCAAAACAAGCAAAGACTCATATAATACAAGACGCTCCAAGCAAAACTCATGATATGTGACGAATAAAAATATAGCTCCAAGTAAAATTACCGATGGTTGTTAGAAGAAAGAGGGGATGCCTTCCGGGGCATCCCCAAGCTTAGTTGCTTGGTTATCCTTGAATATTAACTTGGGGTGACATGGGAATCCCAAGCTTAGGCTCTTTTCACTCCTTATTCCTTCATCCATCGATATCTCACCCAAAACTTGAAAACTTCAATCACACAAAACTTAACAAAACCTTCGTGAGATCAATTAGTATAATAAAACCAATATTTGCTTTAAGTACTGTTGAAAACCCATTCATATTTTGTTTTTGAATTATACCTACTGTATTATAACTTTACCATGGCTTATACCCCCTGATACAATCCATAGATTCATCAAAATAAGCACACAATGCAAAGAAAACAGAATCTGTCAAAAATAGAACAGTCTATAAAGATGCGAATTTTACTCATACTTATGTAACTCCAAAGATTCTGAAAAATTAGTACAATGTAGGAAATTTGTATATATATCTTGTGTAAAAAATTCATATTTTTTCGTCACTTCTGTGAATTTAAACAATTCTGTTACTGGATGTAAAAGTTTTTTTTTCAACAGGATCAAATCAACTATCACCCAACATGATCCCAAAGGCTTTACTTGGCACAAAAACTAATTAAAACATTAAAAACACAATCATAACAGTAGAATAATTGTGCAAACACTCAAGAAAAGAAATAAAAAGGCAAAAATAAATTTTATTTATTGGGTTGCCTCCCAACAAGCGCTATAGTTTTATGCCCCTAGCTAGGCATAATGCATAGATTCAAGTATTGTCATCTTTGGTTTTTGATCCATAGTATGCCCTCATGATTTATTCATATGGTGGCTTAATTATTGTTCTAGGGAAGTGTTCTATACCCTTCCTTAGTGGAAATTGAAATTTAATATTGCCTTCTTTCATATCAATCACGGCACCTATAGTGCGTAAAAACGGTCTACCAAGTATAATTGGACAAGACAGATTGCAATCAATATCAAGAACAATAAAATATATGGGCACATAGTTCCTATTTGCAAGAATAAGAACATAATTAATTCTTCCCAAAGGCTTTTTAATAGTAGAATCCACCATGTGCAAATTAAGAGAACATTCTTCAATATTGGTAAGACCAAGCACATCACAAAGAGATTTTGGAATTGTGGAAACACTAGCACCCAAGTCACATAAAGCAAAGCACTCATCATTTTTAATATTGACTTTAATGGTAGGTTCCCATTCTTCATGTATTTTTCTAGGAATTGAAATCTCTAATTCCAACTTTTCTTCTAAGGCTTTCAACATAGCATCCACAATATGTTTAGTAAAAGCTTTATTTTGTTCATAAGCATGGGGTGAATTTATCATGGATTACAACAAAGAAATACATAGAATCAAAGAGCAACTATCATAATTAAAGTCTTTGTATTCCAAAAGAGTGGGCACATCACTAGTTAAAGTTTTGACCTCTCCAAACCCACTTTTATCAATTTTTTCATCAAGATTTTCACCCTCCGAATCATTGGGACGCCCTCTAGCTAAAGTTGACTCTTCTTCAGTCCCTTTATCATCAATTTTAATTTTACTAAACAAGGAGTCAATAGAAGAAACACCAATCACTTTAAGATCTTCATCATTTTTATGAAAGCAATCACTAGAAAACGCTCTTTCTAAAAATTCTCTTTTAGCTCTAAACATAGCTGTTATTTTATTACTTTCATACATAGAAACATATAAAGCTTTAATTGATTCATTGACATCAACCTTGGGTGGAAAATTTTTAATCTTGAGATTTTCTACATCATGGGAAATTCTATTAATGCTTCTAGACATATCATCAATCTTATTCAACTTTTATTCTATCATAGTATTAAAAACTTTTTAAGCATTGATAAATTCTTTAATATTACTCTCAAGATCAAAGGGGTTCCTATTATTATTGTAAGAAGAATTACCATAGGAATTACCATAATTATTAGAGGAATTTCCAGGAAAAGGCCTAGGATTAAAATTGCCTCTATAAGCATTGTTATTAAAATTGTTTCGCGAGACAAAATTCACATCTACGGGATCACTATTTTGCTCAATCAAAGTAGACACAGGCACATCATTAAGATCAATAGGAGCATTTTTACTAGCAACCAATTTCATAAGAGCATCAACTTTTTCACTCAAAGTACTAATTTCTTCAACCGAATTAACTTTTTTACTAGTAGGTGCTCTTTCGGTATGCCATTGTGAATAATTTGCCATGATATTATCTAGAAATTTAGTAGCTTCACCCAAAGTAATTTCCATAAAAGTACCACCCGCGACGGAATCTAAAAGATTTCTAGAGACAAAATTCAATCTCGCATAAAAATTTTGTGTGATCATCCAAAGATTTAAACCATGAGTAGGACAATTTCTTAGCATCAATTTCATTCTTTCCCAAGATTGTGCAACATGTTCATGCTCAGGTTGCTTAAAATTCATGATTTGAGTTCTAAGGGAAATAATTTTCACGGGCGGAAAATACTTAGTAATAAAAGCATCCTTGCACTTATCCCAAGAATCGATACTATTGCGAGGCAAAGAAGAAAACCAAATTTTTGCACGATCCCGCAAGGAGAAAGGAAATAATTTCAACTTCACAATATCATTGTCCACATCTTTTTTCTTTTGTGTATCACGTAATTCTACGAATGTGTTTAGATGGGACGTGGCATCCTCATTAGGAGTACTAGAAAATTGATCTTTCATAACAAGATTCAACAAAGCGGCATTAATATCACAAGACTCCGCACTAGTGGCGGGAGGAGCAATCGGAGTACTAAGAACACCATTATTATTGGTATTAGAAAAATCACACAATTTGGTATTTTCTTGAGACATCGTGGCTACGCAAACAAGATTGCAAGCAAAAAGAGATCTGGCGAGAAAAAGGCGAACAAAAAAGAAGGTGAATAAAAGGCCAATTTTTGTGAAGTGGGGGAGATGAAAACGAGAGGCAAATGGAAAATAATGTAAATTGCAAGGAGATGAGATTTGTGATTAGGAACCTGATAGATGTTGATAATATCTCCCCGGCAACGGCGCCAGAAATTCCTTTGACGTGGCTTGAGACTGCATCGGTATTTCCCCAAAGAGGAAGGGATGATGTAGTACAGCTACGGTAAGTATTTCCCTCAGTTGTGAAACCAATGTATCAGTCCAGTAGGAGAACCAAGCAACACTATGTAAATGGTACCTGCACACAAAGAACAAATACTTGCAACCCGACGCGTAAGAGGGGTTGTCAATCCCTCCACGGTAAAAAGATAGATTGGTTTGTATGAGATTGGATAAATAGATCTGAATAAAACACGAAATAAAAATAAGTAAAGAAAAAGTGCAGCAAGGTATTTTTGGGTTTTTGGAATAATAAATCTAAAAACAAATACGGTAAAAGATAGATTTGAAAGCAATATGATAAAAGATAGACCCGGGGGCCGTAGATTTCACTAGTGGCTTCTCTCGAGAAAATAACACACGGTGGGTAAACAAATTACTGTTGGGAAATTGATAGAAGAACAAATAATTATGACGATATCCAAGGCAATGATCAATATATAAGCATCACATCCAAGATTAGTAGGCCGAAACGATTCTGCATCTACTACTATTGCTCCACACATCGACTGCTATCCAGCATGCATCTAGTGTATTAAGTTCATGGAGAAATGGAATAATGCAATAAGAACGATGACATGATGTAGATAAGATCTATTCATGTAGGAATAGACCCCATCTTGTTATCCTTAATAGCAACGATAGATACATGCCTCGCTACCCCTTCTGTCACTGGGTGAGGACACCGTTAGATCGAACCCATCACAATGCACCTCTTCCCATTGCAAGAAAAATCGATCTAGTTGGCCTAACTAAACCAAAGATTCGAAGAAGAAATACGAGGCTATAAATAATCATTCATATAAGAGATCAAAGAAAACTCAAATAATATTCATGGATATAGATCTGATCATAAACTCGAACTTCATCGGATCCCAACAAACACATCGCAAAAAGTCATTACATCAAATAGATCACCAAGAGACCATTGTATTGAGAATCAAAAAGATAGAAGAAGCCATCTAGCTACTGCCTACGGACCTGTAGGTCCATGGTGAACTAATCACGCATCATCAGAGAGGCACCAATGAGGATGATGAACCCCTCCGTGATCGTGTTAGATTGGATCTCGTGGTTCTGGAACTTGCGATGGTTGGAATTGTGTTTCATTGACTCCCCTAGGGTTTTTGGAATATTTGGGTATTTATAGAGATGAGAGGTGGTGGAGGAGACTTCCGTGGGCCCCATGATACATCACTGTGTGCTAGGGGCCTCTGGCGCTCCCTGGTATATCATGGGCCCCATGGGCCTCCCACAGGTGCTTCCTTGGCTCCCAAGTTGTCTTCTGGTCCAAAAAAAATCTCCAAAAAGTTTCGCTGCGTTTGGAATCTGTTTGATAGGGATATTCTGCAAAGTAAAAAACAAGCAAAAAACAACAACTGGCACTGGACACTATGTCAATAGGTTAGTCCCAAAAAATGATATAAAGTTGTTATAAAATGATTGTAAAACATACAATAATGATAATATAATAGCATGGAACAATAAAAATTATAGATATGTTGGAGACGTATCAACAACTGATAACCCACAAGTATAGGGGATCGCGACAGTCTTCGAGCGTAGTATTTTACCCTAATCTGTTGTTTCGACACAAGGGGAGCCAAAGAATATGTACGAGCCTTAACATTTGAGTTGTCATTTCAACCACACCTAGGATATAATTTTTTTGCAGCAAAGTGTTTAGTAGCACAATAGTTTGATAGTTTTCATAGTAGCAGTAACAATAACAATAGTAACAGGAACAGTAATAGAAGCAATTTGTGATGATTGTAACAGCAGCAACAGCAGTAACTTAGAGAAGATCAATATGATAAAACCTTAGGCATTGGATCAGTGATGGATATTTGTGTTGGATGACACTCATCATATAATTGTCACAACCTAGAGCGATACACAATAGCTTCAATTCATCAATGTAATGTAGGCATGTATGTCATATATAGTCATATGTGCTTATAATAAGAACTTGCATGACATCTTTTTTCCTACCCTCGCATGGCAGCGGGGTCCGTTGTGGCGCCCCGCCTGATTACCACTGTAGCCAGACGGTCGCCACGCATACCAGCCCAGGAAATCACTCTGGCATGCGCGTTTACAACAAGTATCATGAACACAGGCATTTCTATTAATGGGTATATAAGTCTTACATGATATTACACAAGAGTGATGGCAGCGGAAAAGCTCTATCTAAGGCAGCATAGTCTTGGTGCGGCTCCAATCCAAAGTGATTTGACTGGGTTACTCTCCTAACCCGCGAACGCTCTGGCTCCTCGACGACGGACGACGGATCCTTATGTGAACCTGGCCACATTGAAGGCCGCTGAGTACTTTTGAATGTACTCGCAAGCAAACCAAACTAACATATACACCAAGCAATGCAATCCATGGCATTCAAGCATGCATTTGTTATTAGAGCAACATTGATTATCATGGCATGGCATACATATCTAGCAATATTAATCATCAAGTCATAACAGGTTTATCCAGCAAGATAACTACTAAGGTAAAATACAGTAAAGTAAAGCATATCAAGTAAGTGATCCATACTCCAAACAATCTCAGGATCCAATCCAACTCTTTCGGTTATCTGACCATCTCTTACATAACCATTCCATGGCTATCATATCATATCCCTGACATCATCCAATGTCTATGCATCTCCACTGTAAGTCTGATAAACTTACTCTCTTACGGGTTGTCCCACAATCCTCAGAATATTCACGATCCATTGAGTACTTCCGATCATAAGACTAGTTCTTCCATCATTATTATCACTGTTCCGGTTGACCACCTAGTGAGGTCTGGACGGACTATCCAATACCGTGGACGCGGCTATTCGAATAGATTTTTACACTCCGCAGAGGTTGCGCACTTTACCCGCACCATGGAGCACCTGACCTCGTGATCCCATTCGGGTGGACCAGGGTTGCTCCAACGAAACCTGCCTAACCCGTGACTCCTCTACCGTACCACCGACAATCATACCCTCCCAGGGTCATGTCCTGGGTGGCCCCTGTGTCACCTCGTGACACCTGCCACCGTCATGGCCAAACAAACTGTCCCAAACGGGGACACCGGCAAATAACTCAACTGGGCTCACAAGGTTATCGCCGCCTACCGGGCCAGGGCAGCACGCACGCATAACCTTCCCTAGTTGGTGGTTCCGATAAAAGAGCACGCGATTAGACCAAGTCAAGGCCGTCCCATACCGGCAAATGTGGCTGCACGGATAAGTCCGGACAGGTGACTCTGGATCAACCAACTAGGTTTAGCTTTAGCAAGTACTTAGCAAGCATAGTTGTTTATCCAATAACTGGAGATGGCAGTAGCTATGCATGATGAAAAAATAACAACCTATCTCCCATCTGTCATATATGAGTCACTAGTGTGATAATATAATGAGCATTGACAAGTAATGTAGACAGTAAGTGCAACCTAGCAGAAGTTCAATCCTTTCTATCACAGGCATAATTATTAATTAAACACGCAAGAATAACACAGAGCAATGCTTTAGGGCATATATCAGATGGTCGGCTTGCCTGGGGTCGAAGAATACTCCGGGAAGAAGTGCGGAGAGTCCGCGGAAAGGATCGCCGGAAAAGATTCTCTCTCGGAGGGCTGATAGAAGGGCAAGGGCAAAATGGTCATTTTTAGAATGTGTAAACATTATGAAAATGATACCATGGGAACGGGCTCGATGAACTGAAGACGTGGACGTTGGATTCACCTAAATCGGAGTTATGGTCGCGGAGAAATGGCCGTTCGTTCGTTAGGCAGAAAAAGAATTAAAAATTGTCCATTTCTACTGCTAACGGGCGAGCGTTCACAATCTAACCGATTCGGCCGGCGGCTGAAGCAAAAGGCGCCTTTCCGCAAATACACTTCTGAATTAGCAAAAATGCATTTCAGGCCGAAGCAGCAGAGAAATACGCTTCCATACAGCGAAGACGTATTCAATGGAAGTGCATTTCCACTTATGCGCGTGGGGCTGGCCGGCTGGTTGCTTACATGCGGGCCCGGCGTTGACCTCCTCTCTCCTCCAGGCTTCTTCTCCAACCTCCCGTCGATGTAGAGGAGAGACGAGGCCGACCGCCCCGACGAGGCTCCCCGGCGGCACCGGCCACTAATCTCACCGGCCGGCATACCGACGAGCTCAGCGCTGCGAGCCGCATCCACCCAGTGGTAGCGCGGAGCTCAAGGAGAGCGGGCTTGAGTGCATCTTCGGCCGCGGTGGACGGCGGCTACGGGCGCCGGTGAGCTCGCAGCTAGAGGCCACCGGAGGAGGAGGCGAAGGGCGGGAGGGCTTCGCCATGGCTTGGTGGTTCTCCTGGTGCAGAAATGGGGAGGGGAGGGGCCCGGATGTGCTTGAATTTGAGCAGCCAGAGGCGGCGGCCATGGCGGCCATGTGCGGCGAGGAGAGCTTCCCGAGCTTAGTAGAGTGGAGAGGCGGGGTTCTAGGGTGAAGGAGAGGCTGTGGGTGTGCTCGAATGGCTCGGGGGAAGGCTATTTATAGCCGGGCGACGGTGAGTGGATGCGCTCAGCCGCCGTGGCGTCCTCATCGGCGTACTAGCGCTCGGGGACACACGGAGGGAGGGAGCGATGTCGGCAGGGCCTCCGGGAGCATGGAGAAGCCGGCAGTGGCTTCGGGAGATCTTGGGTTGGAATTATACTGTGACGGCTGTGTGGCGACAGTGGCGGTACGGCGACGCTTGTTGTCGTCCGGCGAGGAAGAAAACGAAGGGGGAAGTGACTGGAGATGGGTGCGTGGACGACGGGGAGGCTAGTCGGCATACAAGGACAAGCCATGGCTAGCTGGTCGAGGCGACCGGACGGGGTCAGTGCCCAGAGCACCGTTCTCGCGTGGCCGCCGCATGGTCACCATGCCAACACACGCTCTGGTACTCCCCTGGATGTCCCATCTTGTCCAACACGGTGTTCACTGATCATATAGATGGAATATGACAAGGGACTGACTAGAAAGGCTCTAGAGTAGTCAAGGTAATCCAGAACAGTTTCTGGATAGAAACTTGGGTAGTAAGTTGTGGTCATATGGATGTGGCAATAAGTTGGATAAGTTGTCATAAGGAAATGTGGTAGAAAGGAGTAGGTCATGGCAAAATTTGAGGGTATTTGGACCAGTTTTGCATACACTTCCTTTGGAAGGCCCAATTCTGGTCCAAAACCTGAATCTTGAAGAAGCACTCATCTAGCTTGATGAAATGAACTTAATTTTGGTGGAGGGAAATTATTTGGGTGAATGGAGAGACTGGAAAAGTTTCAACTCATTTGGAAATGCCAAAGTGGTACTTCCTTCTTAGAGGTTCCAAATGGACAGAAACTTAGGGAAATTGCTGTGGATGAATGGATAGAGGGATTGAGCTGGTTTTTGGTTTCCATGAGTGATTTATCAATGTTTACCACCCTGAAAAATTTCAGCTCAAAAAGATCAAGGGTTCAAGCACTTCCTTTGCAAACTGAAAATCTGGACAGAATTTGCAAATGGATGATGTGCTCAAACTTTGAACTATGGAACTTGGGTTTTGATGGAAATGGTGAATATATGGATAGGATAAGCTCCACAATTTATTTGGGATTTTTCCTGGCTACCAAAATGGTAGTTCCTTTAGAAACTGCCCAAAATGCAATATTGGCATTAAATAGGAAAATGCAATTTCCCCTATTTAATTATGGCCAATATTTTTATGGGAGCTCATTATGATCACAAAGAATATCTCCACAAGTTTTCATGAACTTTGGAGATGGATAGATATTTTCCTGGATTTAATTCCTTTAACTGGCAGAAAAAGGAATTAATTATAAATGAAAAATATTGCAAATGACTTGGCAATATTTTTACATATCCAGGGTTTACAAAGATAGGATGATCACTGGGAAAAGTTTGGGAGTCAGCAGATCAAAGGAAATTGGGGTTTCCTTTGTAACGGAAGAGATTAGGGTTTCCCTTCCGGCAACTCGGAAGGTAGGATTTCGATGGCAAAACCCTGAGTATATATCTTGGGTGGCAAGGTTGGTCTGGAGATAATCTCTGACTGGATAGAAAAGGCAAGGCTATATGACCATCTTCATATACCGAAGAGCGAGAGAAAATCCAATAACACCGAGAAAAAAGACGGGAGTCAAATCCTGCAAAGGAAAAAAAATAGGGGCGAAAACCAGGGTGTTACATCCATGAGGAAACTAAGGGATATTGAGGACTCCTTTTAATAGAGAACCAGAACAAAGCATTAACACATGGTGAATATATGAACTCCTCGAATTACAGTCATCCCAAGAGAGTATCCTGATACGTCTCCAACGTATCTATAATTTTTTATTATTCCATGCTATTATATTATCCATCTTGGATGTTTTATATGCATTAATATGCTATTTTATATCATTTTTGGGGACTAACCTATTAAGCTAGTGCCCAGTGCCAGTTGCTATTTTTTTCCTTGTTTTTGTCTTTTACAAAAAATCAATACCAAACAGAGTCCAAATGGAACGTAACTTTTTGACGATTTTTCTTGGACAAGAAGACACCCATGAAGCTTCGGGAGGAGGCCAGAAGAGCTACGGGTGGGCCACAAGCTCGGAAGGCGTGCCCTCGGGGCACACCCTATGATCTTGTGGGCCCCATGTAGCCCCTCTAACCCTAATCTCAGCTATATAAATACCCAAATATTCCCCGTATACTAGAGGGCACACCAAAAGTACTTTTCCTCCGCCACAAGCTTCTATTCTCATGAGATCCCATCTTGGGGCCTTTTTCGGTACTCTGCCAGAGGGGGATTCGATCACGAAGGGCCTCCACACCAACCTTGCCACCCTTCCGATGATGTGTGAGTAGTTTACCATAGACCTACGGGTCCATAGCTAGTATCTAGATGGCTTCTTCTCTCTCTTTGATCTTCAATACAATGTTCACCTTGATGTTCTTGGAGTTCTATTTGATGTAATCTTCTTTTGTGGTGCGTTTGTTGAGATCCGATGAATTGTGGATTTATGATCAGATTATTTATGAATATTATTTGAGTCTTCTCTGAACTCTTTTATGCATGATATGATTAAGATAGCTTTGTATTTCTCTCCGACCTATGGATTTGGTTTGGCCAACTAGATTGATCTATCTTGCAATGGGAGAGGTGCTTTGTTTTGGGTTCAATCTTGCAATGTCCTCACCCAGTGACAGAAGGGGTAGCGAGGCACGTATTTCTATTGTTGCCATTAAGGGTAAAAAGATGGGGTTTTACCATATTGATTGGATCTATCCCTCTACATCATGCCATCTTGCTTAAGGCGTTACTCCATTCTTGTTAACTTAATACACTAGGTGCATGCTGGATAGCGGTCGATGTATGGAGTAATAGTAGTAGATGCAGGCAGAAGTCGGTCTACTTTTCACGGACGTGATGCCTATATTCATGATCATTGCCTTAGATATCATCATAACTATGCGTTTTTCTATCAATTGCTCAACAATAATTTGTTTACCCACCATATATGTGTTCTTTCAAGAGAGAAGCCTCTAGTGAAAACTATAGCCCCCGGGACTATTTTTATCATATTATTTTCAGATCTGTAAAACCAAAAACCCAAAAATACCTTGCTGCAATTGATTTACTTTTGCACTTTTATTTATCTTTTATACCTATCTCTATCAGATCACATCCTTGCAAATAACCGTGAAGGGATTGACAACCCCTTTATCGCGTTGGGTGCAAGTATTTGTTTGTTTGTGTAGGTGCTATCATTGGAGACTTGTATGTTCCTCCTACCGGATTGATACCTTGGTTCCCAAACTGAGGGAAATACTTATCTCTACTTTGCTGCATCACCCTTTCCTCTTCAAGGGAAAAACCAACGCAAGCTCAAGAAGTAGCGGGAAGAATTTCTGGCGCCGTTGCCAGGGAGGTTCTACATCAAGCCTACCAAGTACCCATCATAAACTCTCATCTCTTGCGTTACATTATTCGCCATTTGCCTCTCGTTTTCCTCTCCCCCACTTCTAAAATGTTTTCAGAAAAACACAAAAATATTTGCCTTTTTATTCACCTTCTTTTCGTTCGTCTTTTCGTTTGCTTTTTGTTTGCTTGTGTGCTAGATTGCTTGCTTTATCACAATGTCTCAAGAAAATACTAAGTTGTGTGATTTTTTCAACACTAATAATAATGATTTTATTAGTGCTCCGATTCTCCCCACCACTAGTGCGGAATCTTATGAAATTAATGTCGCTTTGTTGAATCTTGTTATGAAAGAACAATTTATTTTCCAGTAGTCCTAATGAAGATGCTGCATCCCTTCTAAATACTTTTGTTGAATTATGTGATATGGAAAAGAAAAAAGATGTGGATAACGATATTGTTAAATTGAAGCTATTTCCGTTCTCACTACGAGATCATGCTAAAACTTGGTTTTCATCTTTGCCTAAAAATAGTATTGATTCATGGAATAAGTGTAAAGATGCTTTTATTTCCAAGTATTTTCCTCCTGCTAAGATCATCTCCCTTAGAAATGATATAATGAATTTTAAGCAACTTGATCATGAACATGTTGCACAATCTTGGGAGAGAATGAAATTGATGATAAGAAATTTCCCTACTCATGGTTTAAGTTTATGGATGATCATACAAATTTTTTATGCCGGATTCAATTTTGCATCTAGAAATCTTTTAGATTCCGCCGCGGGAGGTACTTTTATGGAAATCACATTAGGAGAAGCTACTAAACTCCAAGATAATATTATGGCAAATTACTCTCAATGGCATACTGTCGGTGTACTAAGTATTGGGCCTTTAGTACCCCGTACTTGTGCACGTGCGGTTGTAGCCATACCTGTGGCAAGGCTTGTCAGGGAACAGCTGAAGATTAATCCAAGATTATCAGAGACATTCAAGCCAAGGACCAGAAGATAAGGAGAACTGGAGATCAGGGGCTCGGCCCCCGGCAAGATCTTGCCGGGATAGCCCGCGGAGCCCGGCAAGATTCGCACCCCGGCAAGGTTCTGCCACTGTGCCACCGCTCCAGCGCAACGACCAAGCCTGGCATTCTGGCCCCATCTCTGGATGCGTGGCAAGGCGCTAGTGGAGGTGAGCTTAAGCGGTGCTGATGGGATGGCCCCTTTTTCCATCCCGAAGAAAGTAGGGACACCTAAACGGACACTTCACGGTGCATTAAATGCATTTGTCCTAAACCGCCAATGGTTTGGTATGATAACCCTGTAGCTACTTTACACCTCGCGTATGAACAGTTCGCCACTATGGTGACCCCTTTAAGCATATAAAAGGAGGCCCAAGGCAACTGCTACAGGGGAGAGAACACTCTCGGCCCATTCTGCATGCGTAGCTGCTGCACGAACACGCTGTTCATTGCAAGTGCTCCAAGAACTGGGACGAATACACTGATAATAAACAAAAGTAGGAGTAGGGTTTTACGCTGATCAGCGGCCTGAACCTGGGTAAAAATCCCCTCGCGCTGGTCCTCGGTTCTGAACTTTCTGCATACCTCTCTCCCTGCCGAATCGTAAAGGGGTCCTTTGGATCCCATAGGTGTCGTACGCCGACATCTTTGGCGCGCCAGGTAGGGGGATCAAGGTTGCGCGAAACTGATCCGGTGATCAGCGTGTCAGTTTCTTCACCGTCTTTGTCATCATGCCGCCCAAGAAGAAGGGTGCGACAGCGGTTGTTCCGTCTACGTCCGTCTTGCCCGTACCTACTCGGACGTGTGACGGCCTGGATGCAGGAGATGGAGGTTTAGAACCTCCACGGTGTTCTGGTGATCCGAGCCAGGCGAACGGCGTTGTTCGCAGCGGCGACGGCAACCCGCACGCCGCTAGATCCAGAGATGAAGCCGTGCTGCCTACGGGCGGCGCAGCGAACTCCAGAGATCGGAGGACGCCTTCTAAGACTCTCACGCCGGCGCAAGCGTTGCGGCCTTCTCAGGTCGCACGCGATGAGCAGCACTGTGGCGTTGGTGGGTCTGAACGTCCCCATGGAAAGACTTCTGCGTATCGATCCCAAGGTGCGCAGGCCCAGCATGCGCGCCAAACTGCCGATGGAAGTGGCGCGCGGTCGCATGATCATGATGGTGCTCCTTCTAACACTGTTAGGAGTCAGAGCACCTCACGTACCTCACACCTGTCGCCGCCACCTACGCCAGTAGAAGCCTTGGCGCGTGCGCAGCTGCTCCTCGATTTTCCTCCTGCTCCGGAGAAGATGGAGGAGTGGCGATCTACTATCCAGAGCCTCATCGGCTTCGTCAACAAGGATGGGCCGCAGCCTGCGGGGCCCTCGCGGCAGCGGTCTATCAATCCGACGCGAGCTGATGGTGAGAAGACTGGAGGCGTTGTGACCATGGTGCACTCCCCTCCAGGACAGCAGCAGCGGTCGTCAACCCGGCGGGCTGACGGCCGTGATGACGATTCCACGGCGTCATCCGATCCGCGGATGCGCCGCGATCAGCGCCAAGTTCTTCGGGAACGAAGCAAATAAGACGCTTGAACTACCATCGAGCGGCGACGGAAGGTGCGTCATCAGTCCGATAAACGCACTGGGCCTACTGTCGACAAGCCTATGCCAGGGCACGTAGGCAACTTGCCCTATGAGGTAGGTTGTCCAGCGTTTACCCGTGAGCTGCGGCGAGTCCAGTGGCCCAACTCCCGAATGTTCAAACCAGAGGTCCCGGAGAAATATGACGGCAAGACTCACCCCTCGGAGTTCTTGAGCATCTACACCATTGTGGTGCAGGCTGCCGGGGGCCGAGATGACAAGATACTTGCCAACTACTTCCCGTTGGTGCTCAAACCCAACGTCAGGTCATGGTTGATGCATCTGCCGAAAAATTCCATTTCTTCTTGGTCAGATCTGTGCCATCGGTTTGTTGGTGCCTTTGTTGGAGGCCACCAAGCTCTTGGCCAAGAGAGTGATTTGCATCTCCTCCCTCAAAAGGAGGGCGAACCCGTGCGCAAGTTTATCCAGAGATTTAGCCGGGTGCAATACAATATTCTAGACGTTCATCCTGCCGCTGTTGTTAGCACGTTTCATCAGAATGTGCGTAACCGCAAAATGCGTGAAGAGCTGGCGATGAACAAAGTCAGGAGTATTGCCGAGCTTTACGCTTTGGCCGACAAGTGCGCTCGAGCTGAAGAAGGGAGAAAACTCCCTGGCAAAGGTGTTGGCGCAGGGGGCGAATCAGAAGACGAAGATGCTGCAACCCCGCCAAAGAAAGGCCGGCGGCGGAACAAGAAGGGAACCGCCAAGAAGGCCAAGGTTGATGACCCCGGCAAGGAAGTTGCCGGGTACGCCTCCTGCCAGGCCTTGGCGGCAGCCGACAAGTCGGAAAACTCCGGCAAGCAGTATTGCAAGATCCATCGCACCAAGGGCCACGATCTCCAAAACTGCCGGCAAGTTGAGCAGCTTGTCGAGAAGCAGAGAGCTGAGTATGAAAGACGAGACAAGGAGAAGGCCCAGGATGGTGCTGAGGGATCTGGCAAGAAGCGTGGTGGCCGAGGAGGCCGCCGCGGCAAGGCTAAGCAACAGAAGGAGAGGCCCGCCCGAGGCCGCGACAAGGATGAGGGAGGCGATGATGATGAAGAAGACGACGAATCCAGTGAGCACGAGTTTCAGAAAGCCAGAGAGGCCATGTGTATTGACGGGGGCGCCTCGTTGCATTCTTCTCATCGCGAACTTAAACAGTGGGTGCGTGAGGTTAATGCAACGGAGCCGTCGTTCGATGCACGCAAGCCTTTAAAATGGTCCAGCACGCCTATCATTTTTGACGTCGAGGATCACCCTGATCGCACAACTGCAGTCGGGTGTTTGCCCTTGTTGGTCTCACCAACAATCCGCAACCTCAAGGTGACAAAAATGCTAGTTGACGGTGGGGCCGGGCTGAACTTAATCTCGCTGAACGTGCTCAAGAAGCTGCAAATTCCTGATGAAGATCTCGAGGAAACGGGCACATTTCAAGGGATTAATCCAGGAAGGACCCAGCCAAAAGGCAAGATTACGCTACCGGTGACATTTGGTAGCGAGCTCAACTACAAGACAGAGAAGGTAGTGTTCGATGTCGCTAAGATCCCTATGTCATACAATGGGATCCTTGGCCGCCCAGCGCTGGCTAAGTTCATGGCGGCATCACACTATGCGTATAATGTGTTGAAGATGCCCGGACCGATAAGTGTCATCACTATCCACTCTGACAAGAAGGATGCACTTATCTGCACCGACCAACTATACCGGGAGGCAGCTGCAGCACTTGCCGTCAAGACATCTGCTCCTGCCGCTGGAACTCCCGGGGGGGAGAAGAAGACCGGCAAGATCTTTGGCGCAAACTCCAGCAAGCGCACCTCCTCAGAGTGTTGCGCTTTCGTTGAGGACGCACCAGAGAGTTCCACCAGCAAGAACAAGAAGTCCAAGGCTGCTCCACCAGAGGTCAAGAAGGTGCCCGTCAAGGAGGACAGAATGGGAGGAACTTTCACCATAAGTTTCACCCTAGATGACAAATAGGAAAGCACGCTCGTTGCTTTCCTGCGGGCGAATGTCGATGTGTTTGCATGGCAACCGTCTGACATCCCCGGTGTTCCCAGGGAGGTAATTGAGCACCACCTTGCTGTCTGTCCTCACGCGTGGCCCATCAAGCAGAGGGTTAGGAAGCAAGCCTTGGAGCGGCAAGAATTCATTGCCGAAGAAATCAGAAAGCTAGAAGCGGCAGGCTTGGTCAGAAGAGTGCTTCACCCAACGTGGTTGGCCAATCCAGTTGTAGTGCGCAAGGTGAATGGGAAATGGAGGCTGTGTATTGATTATACAGACATCAATAAAGCCTGTCCAAAAGATCCTTTCCCCTTGCCGCGCACCGACCAGATCATAGACTCCACTGCTGGTTGTGACCTACTGTCGTTCCTTGATGCCTACTCGGGATATCATCAGATCTTCATGGCAAAAGAAGATGAAGAAAAGACCGAATTTATCACCCCATGTGGTACGTATTGTTTTATACGAATGCCTTTCGGGTTGAAAAGTGCTGGTTCTACATTTGCGAGAGCGGTCCAAATTGGTTTTGAGCCTCAGCTACATAGAAATATGGAAGCATACATGGATGACATAGTGGTCAAGACCAAGGATAAAGCGATGCTCATACAAGATCTAGAAGAAACATTTACAAATCTGCGCAAGATCAATTTAAAGCTCAATCCTGAGAAGTGTGTGTTTGGCGTTCCTTCCGGCAAGCTTCTCGGGTTCTTTGTATCTCAGCGTGGAATTGAAGCGAATCCTGACAAGATCAAAGCTATTGAGCAGATTGAAGCACCAAGACGCGTCAAGGATGTACGTCGTCTTACCGGCTGCATTACTGCCCTAAGCAGGTTCATCTCCAAATCCGCTGAGCGCGCCCTGCCCTTTTTCAAAATTTTGAAGAAGGTGGGTCCAATGAGATGGACTCCGGAAGCGGAGGCAGCGTTGCAAGATTTGAAGAGGTACCTCTCCTCTCTGCCGACGCTAGTCGCACCTAGGCCACAAGAGCCGTTGCTGTTGTATCTAGCGGCAACGAATCAAGTGGTTAGTGCTGCGTTAGTGGCACAAAGAGAAGTTGACGAGGAGGCAACGACAGCGGCAAGACCGTCAAGTGACGCGCCGGGATCTTTCCCGGCAAGGTCTGGTACCGGCAAGACAGGATCTGCGCAGTCAGAGGAATCAGTGCAAAAAAGGAAGATGGTGCAGCATCCAGTTTATTTTGTCAGTTCCCTTCTACAGGGAGCTAGGTCAAGATACTCTGGTGTGCAGAAGCTGCTCTTCGGTCTTCTCATGGCCTCGAGGAAGCTGCACCATTATTTTCAGGCACATGAGATTACCGTCGTCACTCGATTCCCGTTGCAGCGGATTTTGCGAAACCCAGAGGCAACCGGCAGGATTGTGGAGTGGGCGTTGGAATTATCAAGCTTTGGTCTCAAGTTTGAAAGTACTTCAGCAATTCAAAGCAGAGCCTTGGCGGAGTTCATTGCGGAATGGACCCCAACGCCAGACGAAGAGATTCAAGAAACGACTCTTCCCGGCAAGGAAACAGATCAAGAATGGATTATGTACTTTGACGGGGCTTTCTCGCTGCAAGGCACCGGTGCTGGCGTGCTGCTTGTCGCACCCACCGGAGAGCACCTCAAATACGTAATTCAGATGCATTTTCCCCGGGAGAGCTCGACGAACAACACTGCGGAGTACGAAGGCCTGCTTGCCGGTCTCAGGATCGCGGCAGACCTTAGTATTAAGAAGCTCGTCATCAAAGGCGACTCGCAGCTTGTTGTCAGGTAAGTCAACAAAGATTATCAAAGTCCGTTGATGCAAGCTTATGTGGATGAAGTGAGAAAAATGGAAGAGCGCTTTGACGGTCTGCAAACAAAGCACATTCCTCGTGCCGAAAATAGTATTGCAGATGACCTGTCAAAACACGCTGCCCTCAAGTTACCTGTGGAACCAGAGACTTTTGTGCTCCATTTGACTTAGCCATATATAACACCATCAATGAGGCAAGAAAAGAGAAGGAAGTTGAATTCTGGTCAGTACTTTCCAGCAGAGCTCCCGAGAGCCGCCGGCAAGGAAGTTGCCGGGATCAACGACAAGCTTGCCGGGGAACAACAGGCTCCAGCCGGGGCTCAGGCCCTTGCCGTCGAGATAAACGTTCCCCCGGCAGAAGAGATGCCTTTAGTCCTAGTTGTCGAGCCCCTGGCTCCAGCTTGGGCACAGCCCATTGTCCATTTCCTTCAGACAGGAGAACTCCCTGAGGAGCAGGAAGAAGCAGAAAAAGTAGCCCGTCAGTCTAGCATGTACCAGTTCGTCGATGGCGTTCTGTACAGGAAGAGACTGAATGGTGTGAAATTGAAGTGTATTCCTCGGGAGGATGGACTGGAGCTGTTGGCAGAGATACATGGAGGCATATGTGGCTCTCACATAGGATCAAGAGCGCTTGTCGGAAAGGCATTCCGGCAAGGTTTCTTTTGGCCCACCGCTCTCCAGGATGCAGCTGCACTAGTAACCAAGTGTGAAGCGTGCCAATTTCATTCAAAGAAATCACATCAGCTAGCTCAAGCTCTCCAGACAATCCCTCTCTCCTGGCCATTTTCGATCTGGGGGTTCGACATATTTAGCCCTTTTCCCCGTGCTACCGGGGGCTTTGAGTACTTGTACGTTGCAATCGACAAGTTCACAAAGTGGCCGGAGGTGGAAGCAGTGAGGAAGGTGACAGCACAATCAGCCGTCAAGTTCTTTAAAGGGATATTTTACCGTTTTGGTGTGCCCAACAGGATCATCACCGACAATGGCACACAATTCACAAGTCGCACCTTCATGCAGTATGTCCAGGATCTTGGCGGCAAAATCTGTTTTGCCTCTGTTGCTCACCCGAGAAGCAACGGCCAAGCAGAGAGGGCTAATGCTGAAGTGCTGCACGGTCTCAGGACTAGGACTTTTGACAAGCTGAAAAGTGCGGAAGGCGCTGGATTGATGAGTTGCCGACGGTTCTTTGGTCAATCAGAACGACACCAAATCGAGCTACTGGCCAGACACCCTTCGTTCTGGTTTACGGAGCGGAAGCAGTTCTCCCCACGGAACTCATATACGGGTCACCTCGAGTGCTCGCTTATGATGAGCTTGAGCAAGAGCAACTGCGGCAAGATGACGCTGTGCTCCTTGAAGAGGATCGTCTTTAGGCTGTTGTGCAAGCTGCACACTACCAGCAAGCTTTGCGTCGCTATCATAGCCGCAAAGTTCATGCCCGAAGTCTTCAGGAAGGCGACCTTGTTCTTCGGTGGATTCAGTCCGCCAAGAATTCAAACAAGTTGACGCCAAAGTGGGAAGGCCCTTATCGAGTAGTACGAGTCACCAGGCCTGGCGCTGTCCGCCTGGAGACCGAGGATGGCGTTCCAGTGAGTAACTCCTGGAATATCGAACATCTTCGCAAGTTCTACCCATAAGGCGCGGTTGCCAGGGGCTCCCGACAACCTCCTTTTGTACGAGTTTTGCCTGCAAGGATGGAAGGTTCCTTTGCGCACAAGTTTGCCGGGGAGGGAAGGAAGGTATGGATACCAATGGGCAACGTTCAGAATTGATGTCTTGCCGGAAGAAGTACAGCGACAAAAAGTTAAGTTGCGAAACTTTGAGCAAGTTTTTCAATTTTTACGATCAGGCTATTTTCTTTAGACAATTTCGGCCCTTGTATGGAAAACCTGCACGCGAAGGAACCCTTGTCATAATTGGTTGCGCCCTTATTTTGTTTTGAGTCCGCTCAACAGTTTAAGTGGCTGCACCAAGAGCGCCAAGGTGTCTTGCCGACTGCTGCACCTCCAGCAGGCTGCTGATGTCCCGCACCCAGCGCTCGCGGCAGGTTGCGCGCCAGCAAGTTTCCAGTAAGCGTAGGGCGTATACCATACGGGAAGAAATTGAACAGGAGAAATAGCATGCATGTATTCAATTATAGCAAGTTATATTACACCGATAATTGCCGCAGTTCTAACTTAAGACTAAATTGTCTTTGGCATGGAATGGTGGCGGCAAGGAAAAGTAAGACGGCTAGTCCCTGCGCTGGCCTTCGACCCTCTTGATTGAATCCACCTTCTCAAGGATGGGCACGACAAGCTCCTCAAGTGCCTTGAGATCTGCACCCTTCGGCAGGCGGTCGAGCACGTTGGTGAGATCAACGCCAGGGTTCTTATGCACCACCTTGACGAGTACCTTGCGGAGAACAGCCCGACAAAGTTTGCGGGATTCATTGGCCAGTTGGGTCGCTCGGTTGGACTGTAGCAGCTTCAGAGCATCAATGATGCTTTCAAAGAACATGGTCAGCCTGGCGCTCGAGGATATCCTTTCTTCAGAGGAATACCTGAAGTTTTGCAGGCCATCCTGGCCCATGGTTGACAATTGTGCTGTGAGCCTCTCCACGGTGTCGACAAGGCGATCAGTCCAGATTTTCACACCCTTCTCATAGTCGATTTGGGCGGCGGCAGCGCCCTTAAGAAAGTTCTTCTCATCCTGAAGATCTTTTCTTAGGGCCTTCTCGCGGGCCCTGCCGTCCTCAAGAGACTTTTCCAGCGTGGTTAGCTTCAGCCTCAGGTCGGCAATGGCATCGTTGGCTGAAGAGAGCTGCTTGGTCTTGTCGGATATAGCAATTCGCATCTCCGCCAGGCTATGGAGAGTTTTCTCCCTGTCGTCTTTGAGCGTCGAGAGCTCCTTGCTGTGTTCCTCAAGATCCGTCTCCAGCTTTTTCACTTTGTTGCTCAGCTCGTTCTTGGCGGCCTCTGCTGCCTCAGCAGCATCGATGGTTTCCTTGAGCTTGCTGGCGTGATCTGCAGTTGAAGCTTCGAGCGCCTCCTTGTGTTTCTGCTCCAGCTCCTGGGTCCGCTACGCGACAAGCTTTTCAATCTCCTCATCCTTGCCGCGGAGTTTGGCAGCAAGTGCCTGCTCGCGCGCGGCAAGATCTTCTTCGTGAGCATCAAGCCCAACGCGGTGCTCCGTTAAGAGGGCTTCCTCAACGGCAATCCTTTGCGCATTTTCCTCTTGCGCCTTCTCTATATCGAATTGCCTCAGAAGGAGCTCCGTCCAGCTTTGGCTCACTTGTTCCCGGCTGGCGGTCAATTCCTGAAGGGCCTCGGCATACCAGATCTGCATCTGCTCAATGCGCTTCTAAAAATCTGCCTTGGCTGCTTCAACAACCGCAACTCTAGAATCTGCCTTCTCCTTTCGAGCACGGTGGACTGCTTGGAGCTTGCGGAAATTATCACCCATAGCCTGAAGGAGCTGATCTTCTTCAGATTTGCCACTGCTGGCGCTTGGTTCATCAACAATTTCGAGCCTGGCAGCGGTGATGATTTCTTCATCAAAGGTTTCCCCTTCGGTCGGCGCTCCAATACTTGCCGTGCTTGGCAAGTTGATGAATAGGTTGTCGCCAACCTTGAGATATTTGCTCGATGAGGGAGCCTCGGATGTCGATGGTTGATCCTCGACGATCGTCTCACCGATGGCTGGGGGCTCTGTGGCCGATGTAGCGCCTGGCGCTCCTGCGGCAGGAATGCCGTCAGTATGGTCATCAGTCTCCTCGCCGGCCCTCTCGGCAGATTCCTTGGCGGCTTTCTCGGCAGCAGCTTCACTGACCTCGACAGTGGTGTCTTTGGCGGCCTCACTAGCAGCAATCTCGTCAGCTTCGGCGGCGGTGTCTCTGGCGGTCTCCTCGATGACAACGTCGACGTCCATGTGTTCCATCACAGGGAATTCTGGAGGACAAAGGAAGGAAACAAAATAAGATCAAGATTGAAGTTCAAGAAGACAAAGAGAAAGAAAGGTAAAGGAAAAGAATGACAAGTGCTCTGAGGCAAGCAGTCACCTGCGTTGAGCTGTTGAGGGGTGGCTTCATCCCTCCCGACAACATTGGTTGCCGGGGAAAGGTTGCCGGTGCCCATGTTTGCCGGCTCCTCCTTTTCCGAGGTAGGCTCATCGATAGGAGCTCTTGCCGGAGATGCGCTTGCGGGCGGCGTGGTTGACGGAGGCGGCATGACGGGGGCGTCCTCCAATGACTCCCCCTGTTGCCATCCTTCTCCTGCAAGCCCAAAGATATTAGCGGCAAAGGTAGAAACCTCAGCACCCGCCAGCGGAAAATGAGTAGTGAACTCACGTTGGGGGCTACGCTGGGGGCTACGCTAGGGGCTGCATTGAGGGCTAAGCTCCGGGCTGATGACGATAGTTGCTGGCATGCTCGCAAAGCTTGTCGGGGGCTCGTCACCCGTAGAAGTTTTTGCCTTTTTTGTCATCCTTTCCGCCAAAGTTTCTGCGTCACTACAGAGACAAGACAAAGCAAGACAATGAGATCAATTGAATTCAGAATTTGGGAGATAAAGGCTGTGACAGGATATTTACTCTTCCTCTTCCCATTCCGGGCTGAAACCGGAGATGTCAAAATCGACCTCCGTTGCGGCGTCCGTATGGGGAGGCGGAGGAGGGGTCCTGGGTCGCTTGGCTGCAGCAGGTGCAGGGGGTTGGCGTGACCCTGCCGCCTCAACCTCTGGTGCTGTTGTGTGAGACGCCCCTGCCACCCCAGTGGTTGCCGCAGGTGTGTGTCTCGTGCGTCGCACGGGTTGCTGTCGAACTCCTTGCCGCGGTGCAGCCTTGCCGGCCGCCTTCTTGCCGGGAACATCACTGCTCAAAGAAGGTTGATCTGCTGGGGCATCAGAGACGGCTTTCCGAAGGACACGCTTTGCCCTCTTTGGAGCTGGGGGCTCCTCTTGTGGCTGTTCTTCGGCTGCGTCCTCATCAGACGAGTTTTCGGCGGCTGTGCCACTCTGCTCCCCGGCAGCCTTATCCTTCCCGGCAGGATCTTCTTCCAAAATGACCTATGCGTCACTGGTTTCCCATTCCGTGAAGCCGACGTCGCCGGCCTCCGCGGCAAGGTTCGCCTCTTCCACCCTAGTGGCAATATAGGCCACTTCCTCGTCGGTGGTGGCGCGGACGAGTCCTGTTTCTTCCCAGACAGCACTTTCCGACAAGTTGTCGAAGAACGTTTGCGCCTACTCCTCAGATGGTTTGACCCAAGTTGCGTCAAGGCCATGGGCGTTGAACATTGGCATCATGGCGATGATCGACCCCAGGGCAGAGTTGTTGCACAAAGGGATAATTCTCGCTGGCAACCTATGCTTGCCATCACGCTGGAATAGCTTATGGCGGAGAGTGGCAAGCTGCATGATTGTCAAGTTGCTGTATAATCCGGGGCGCAGCCTCATGATGTCTGTCATGTTCTGGAACTCCCAAGCTGGTCTCCCCTTATTCTGCAGAGGGGCGATGCGGCGGCGAAGGAAGTTGGACCCAATCATCTCTATTGTGAGCCCGGCAGCTTTAAGACGGAGAATCCTGGTGGTGGCGATCGTGAGCTTGTCGTCTTGAGCGTCAAGATTACTCCAGTCATCGCCACGGACCACTTTCTGCCGTCGGGGCGAACAGAATGGATGGGGATCTGCTTCCTTGATCCAGCACCACTCGGACCGCCATTCTTCCCACTTCTCACGGTAAACTCCATCTGGATATATCTCTTTGTTCCATGCCCTTGGGATCCAGGCGATAGAATCGGAAAGGGCGTCTCCTTTTTGGATGCGAGGAACAAAGTAATGGCAGAAGAGGGCAGTGTTGGGAACTACTCCGGTGAAGTTTTCGCAAAGATGAGCAAAGATAGACATACATGTTACGGCATTCGGCGTGAAGTCCAGAAGATGGAAGCCGTATGTGTACATGATGTCGATAAAGAAATCGGAGAATGGAGGACAGAGCCCACAATAAAAGTAAGCAACGAAGAAGGGATATTTATCTGGTCCGCCTTTGAAAGAAGAACCTGGGGCCAAGCGAGTTGCGGGGTGAGCCTGCGTCTCCCTCGCCCACATGCACTGGTACCGGTTCTTCAAGGCTTTCGCGTCGAGCGTCGTAGAAAAGACGACATACTTCTTCCGTATCTTCGCCAGCTCGCTCTCCGGGACATCGGCCTTCGTCTCCTTGCTCTTGCCTTTGCCCTTGCTAGCCTTGGGCGGCATGGTGATTGCGAAGGCGGAAGCCGAGGATAGAGCGGGTGCGGAGGTGGTGAGCGGATGGGGAGAAGTTCTGCTCTGGGCTCAGGGGCAAGAAAGTAATGGCGGATTCCAGATTGGAAAGAAGAGGGGGTAAATGGGCGGCGCCTCTGCGGATTCCTTTTTACGGGGAAGGAGCGAGGCTGCCTCTTTTACTGCCCAATGTGAACATGCCTATACAAGCGCGCTACGGCCGCGGCCGTAGTGGGGAAGTGCAGTAAGCGGAATAATTACAAGCAGTTAACCTCTGCCACGCGTGCCCGTGCACTGTTTGGGCCTAGCCCAACAATGCCTCGCACTCGTGTGTGGCCTAGGCCTGGAGGCTCCTGTCGGTGTACTAAGTATTGGGCCTTTAGTACCCCGTACTTGTGCACGGGCGGTTGTAGCCATACCTGCGGCAAGGCTTGTCGGGGAACAGCTGAAGATTAATCCAAGATTATCAGAGACATTCAAGCCAAGGACCAGAAGATAAGGAGAACTAGAGATCAGGGGCTTGGCCCCCGGCAAGATCTTGCCGGGATAGCCCGCGGAGCCCGGCAAGATTCGCACCCCAGCAAGGTTCTGCCACTGTGCCACCGCTCCAGCGCAACGACCAAGCCTGGCATTCTGGCCCCATCTCTGGATGCGTGGCAAGGCGCTAGTGGAGGTGAGCTTAAGCGGTGCTGATGGGATGGCCCCTTTTTCCATCCCCAAGAAAGTAGGGACACCTAAACGGACACTTCACGGTGCATTAAATGCATTTGTCCTAAACCGCCAGTGGTTAGGTATGATAACCCTGTAGCTACTTTACACCTCGCGTATGAATAGTTCGCTACTGTGGTGACCCCTTTAAGCATATAAAAGGAGGCCCAAGGCAACTGCTACAGGGGAGAGAACACTCTCGGCCCATTCTGCATGCGTAGCTGCTGCACGAACACACTGTTCATTGCAAGCGCTCCAAGAACTGGGACGAATACACTGATAATAAACAAAAGCAGGAGTAGGGTTTTACGCTGATCAGCGGCCCGAACCTGGGTAAAAATCCCCTCGCACTGGTCCTCGGTTCTGCTCTTTCTGCATACCTCTCTCCCTGCTGAATCATAAAGGGGTCCTTTGGATCCCATAGGTGTCGTACGCCGACACATACCGAAAGATCTTCTACTAGTAAAAAAGTGCATGCGATTGAAGAAATTAATTCTTTGAGTGGAAAGATGGATGAACTTATGAAATTGATTGCTATAAAGAGTGCTCCTACTGATCCAAATGATATGCCTTTGTCTACTTTGGTTGATAATAATAATGAATCTATGGATGTGAATTTTGTTGGTAGGAACAATTTTGGTCATAACGCGTATAGAGGCAATTTTAACCCTAGGCCGTTTCCTAGTAATTCCTCTAATAATTATGATAATTCCTACAACAATTCTTATGGAAATTATAATAAGGTACCCTATGATCTTGAGAACAATATTAAATAATTTATTAACTCCCAAAAGATTTTCAATGCTATGGTAGAAGAAAAATTGCTCAAGATTGACGATTTCGCTAGAAACTTTGATAGAATTTCTCATGAGACTGATTCTTTTAAGATTAGATCTAAGCCACCCAAGCTTGATATTAATGAGTCTCTGAAAGCTATTCAAATTTCTATTAATGAAAGTAGGGAGAGAACCGCTAGGATGCGTGCTAAGAGAGAATGGCTAGAAAAAGTATGTTCTTCTAGTTTTTGTGATAATCATGATGAAGATCTTAAAGTGATTGGTGTGACTCCTATTGAATATTTGTTTGCTAATATAAAACTTGATAAATAAGGGACTGGAGGTGAGTCAACTTTATCTAGAAGGCGTCCCAATAATTTGGAGGGTGAAGATCTTAATGAAAAAATTGATAAAAGTGGGATTGGTGAGGTCAAAACTTTAAGTAGTGATGAACCCACTCTTTTGGATTTCAAGGACTTTAATTATGATAATTGTTCATTGATTGATTGTATTTCCTTGTTGCAATCTATGCCTAATTCACCTCATGCTTATAATCAAAATAAAGCTTTTACAAAACATATCATTGATGCTATGATGAAATCGTTTGAAGAAAAACTTGAGTTGTAAGTTTCAATCCCTAGAAAGCTTTATGATGAATGGGAACCTACTATTAAGATTAATATTAAAGATTATGAGTGCAATGCTTTGTGTGATTTGGGTGCTAGCATTTCCACTATTCCAAAAACTTTATGTGATGTGCTAGGTTTCCATAAACTTGATGATTGTTCTTTAAATTTGCACTTAGCGGATTCCACTATTAAGAAACCTATGGGAAGGATTAATGATGTTCTTATTGTTGCAAATAGGAACTATGTGCCTGTATATTTTATTGTGCTTGATATAGATTGCAATCCCGCATGCCCTATTATTCTTGGTAGACCTTTCCTAAGAAGGATTGGTGCAATTATTGATATGAAAGAAGGAAACATTAGATTTAAATTTCCGTTAAGGAAGGGCATGGAACACTTTCCAAGAAAGAAAATTAAGTTGCCATATGAATCTATTATGAGGGCTACTTATGGATTGCATACCAAAAATGACAATACCTATATCTATGCAATATGCCTAGCTAGGGACGTAAAACAATAGCGCTTGTTGGGAGGCAACCCAATTTTATTTTTATGTTTTTGCTTCTGTTCTTGAATAAATATGCAATATTACCTCTGTAATAATTGTGTTTTAGTGTTTTAATTAGTGTTTGAGCCAAGTAAGACCTTTGGGATGCTTTGGTAGATCGTTGATTTGATTTTGCTAAAAAACAGAAACTTTTGAGTCCAGTAGCAGAATTGTTAAACTTCACTGGAATGTGTAAAAAATCTGAATTTTTTACAAAACATTGATATATGAATTACCTCCGTTTTCCTTATATTTCAGAACCTTTGGAGTTACAGAAGTATGACTATAATTCTGGTCTTTATAGACTGTTCTGTTTTTGATAGTTTCTATTTTTGATGTGTTGTTTGCTTATTTTGATGAATCTATGGGTAGTATCGGGGGGTATGAGCCATGGAGAAGTTAGAATACAATAGATATAATGCAAATATAAAATTGGAATGAGTTCATAACAGTACCTAAAAGTGGAGGTTTGTTTTATCATACTAACGGATCTTACGAGTTTTTTGTTGAGTTTTGTGTTGTGAAGTTTTCAAGTTTTGGGTGAAGTTTCGATGGACTATGGAATAAGGAGTGGCAAGAGCCTAAGCTTGGGGATACCCAAGACACCCCAAGGTAATATTCAAGGACAACCAAGCATCTAAGCTTGGAGATGCTCCAGATGGCATCCCCTCTTTTGTCTTCAATCCATCGGTAAAATTACTTGAGGCTATATTTTTATTCACCACATGATATGTGTTTTGCTTGGAGCGTCTTGTATTATTTGAGTCTTTGCTTTTTAGTTTGCCACAATCATCCTTGCTATACACACCTTTTGAGAGGGACACACATTAATCGTGAATTTATTGGAATACTCTGTGTGCTTCACTTATATCTTTTGAGCTAGGTAGTTGCTCTAGTGCTTCACTTATACTCCCTCAGTTCCAGAATATAAGGTGTATTGATTTTCGTGCAAGTCAACCATGTGAATGTTTGACCAAGATTACGGAATAAAATAACAACATATGCAATATCTAATAGATAAAATATTAAACTACTTTTCATGATGGATCAAATGATATAAATTTTGTATTGTGGATACTGATATATTTTTCTAAAATCTTGGTCAAACATGCACTCGTTTGACTTTTGAAAAAACAAATACACCTTATATAAAGGAATGGAGGGAGTATCTTTTTAGAGCACGTCAGTGGTTTTATTTTGAAGAAATTGATGATCTCTCATGCTTCACTTATATTATTTTGAGAGTCTTATAAATAGTATGGTAATTTTCTTAGGTTATGAATTTAGTCCTAATATGATGGGTATTCAAGAGGGATATAATAAAAACTTTCATGAAGATCATTGAATATATGAGAAGTTTGATTCCTTGCATTTGTTTTGAGATATAAAGATGGTGATATTAGAGTCATGCTAGTGAGTAATTGTGGATTAGTAAGAATATTTGTGTTAAGGTTTGTGATTCCCGAAGCATGCACGTATGGTCTCTCGTTATGTGATGAAGATGGAGCATGATTTATTTTTGATTGTCTTCCTTATGAGTGGTGGTCGGGGATGAGCGATGGTCTTTTCCTACCAATCTATCCCCCTAGGAGCATGCGTATTAGTACTTTGCTTTGATGGTTAATAAACTTTTGCAATAAGTATGTGAGTTCTTTATGACTAATGTTGAGTCCATGGATTATACACACTCTCACCCTTCCACCATTGCTAGCCTCTTCGGTACCGTGCATTGCCCTTTCTCACCTTGAGAGTTGGTGCAAACTTCGCCGATGCATCCAAATTCCGTGATATGTGTGACGCACCGGCTTAATCGTGCACTAATCATACACGCAAATGCACACAATCAAGCCTAAGGACTCACTTGAAGATATCACAACACAACTCTAAAATATAAATAAAGTCATACAAGCTTATATTACAAGCCAGGGGCCTCGAGGGCTCGAATACATAAGCTCGCTTACAAGCGTCAGCGGAAGCATCAGATATCTGAGTACAGATATAAAAGAGAAACAGATAAGCCTTTAAGAAGGCGGGGCAAAACAAAACACTATGATCGAAAAGGCGTAGGCCTCCTGCCTGGGACCCTCCGAACCTACTCTTGGTCGTTAGCCAACTCGTAGTAGTAACCATCCTCGGGGTGGTAGTAGTGATCGTCGACAGGGGCAGCTGGCTCCGGGGCTCCATCATCTGGTCGCATCAAACGGATATGGGGAAAAAGAGGAAGCAAAGCAACCGTGAGTACTCATCCGAAGTACTCAGCAAGCAAGGATGTACACTACATATGCAACATTATCAAAGAAAGGCTGTATATGTGGACTGGGCTGCAGAAAAGCCAGAATAGAGAGAAGGCCTAGTCCTATCGAAGACTAGCATCTTCAGCATCTTCAAGCATCTTCAAGCATCTTGCAGCATTTAGAAGAGTACAAAATAGCATAATATATAGTAGTAGTGTTATCAACCTCGCCCAGAGATCCTTCCTCGACTCCCTGCGAGAAAGCAATCCCAGAGCCCTAACATCCAAGTATCAACCTCGGCCAGAGATCCTTTCTCGACTCCCTGCGAGAAAGCAATCCCAGAGCCCTAACATCCAAGTATCAACCTCGGCCAGAGATCCTTTCTTGACTCCCTGCGAGAAAGCAATCCCAGAGCCATACCATCCATTTCTCATCACAAGTATCCAGTTCTAGTTGTATCGATAGGGATACAACTCCGAGCGTCCATTACCGAGGATCCGACTATGCATAGATTAGTTCTTCCCTGCAGGGGTGCACTAACTTACCCACCACTCTCGCTTAACTCCGGCCGGACACACTTTTCTGGGTCATGCCCGGCCTCGGCCAAACGACACACTGCAGCCCTACCTAAAGCTCAGCAGAGAGGTCCCCGTCGGTCTATATCCTAAGCGCTCAGGGGTCTTGGGCCGTCGCCCTGTGCACTCCGAGTCGTTGCGAGCATGGTGGATACCAGCGCCAACGGCACGATCCGACTCGGCCGCCATGCTGAACTGGACGTCTGACAGAGCTTTCGGCTGATGCATATGATGCAGAGTGCCCATAACTATTCCCGCGTGATGGTTAGTGCTATCGGGCCAGAGGCCCACTCAGATCACATATCCAAATCGTTAGTGTATTGGTAGTGCGGTAACGAGCAGAGACTCACGATCAATGTGACCCCGTCACCCCATCTTGAGGACTTGCGGCAAGGGCTAAGAATGCCCGACCACGCCTCGTATTTAACTCTCAGGTACCTTCCAGGTCAACCCGTCTCCACATCACTCGCGGGTACCCCTCAGGGTCGACCTGCCTTTCCAAGTAATAGTTGTAAAGTCCAAGTATCTGTGTGTCCATAACATCAGGGAATCCGAGGTATCACCCTCGTTGGATTCCTACTCGATGTATCCGTCAAGGTGAACTTAGGAGGAATCACCCTCGAGGTTCACACTTGAGGTGTTGCACGACAGCGTCGTTATCGGGAGTGGTGAAGGAGGAATCACCCTCGATGACCACGACCGAGTAACTACTCCACAGAGTTAACATCGGAAGTGCTGACGAGGTATCACCCTCGGCACTCGATAGTAACGCTGCAGTGTCGTACAGATAAAGGGAATGTGATGTGCAGTGCTGGGGCCTGGTTGTCGAGTCTTCTGATAATCCAGCGGGGAAATCGGGACAAGTGGGGTCACTGGGGTCTCTAACCATCCTATTCTAAGCAGTTTAGGATAAGCAGGTAATCATCAAAAAGTAGGTTACAAAAAATCAGGCTATGCATCAGAATAGGTAAAGCAGTAGCAGCAGCAATTCTAATGCAAGCACAAGAGAGAAGAGAATAGGCGATATAGGCATGCTCAAAGGGGGGGGGGGTGCTTGCCTGGTTGCTTGGCGGCAAAGGCAGGGTCGTCAGTGGGGTCGTCGATCTCCAAAGCTGCGTCGTTCTTGGGGACTACGTCGGTACCGGAATCTACCGGAAAGAAGTAACGGAGGGGAAACACAATAAATAACAGAGCAATCAAAGCATCACAAAGCGTAACATGGCAAATACGCGGTGCTAGGGGTGACCTAACGTAGGGATACATGTTACTGACGGAGTGGGAAAACATCCGGAGGTATTTTACCAGCTCCGGGCAATTATGGGTCAGATGAACCGAAGGGGAAAAGTTCCATGTTCATCACGCTAGAGGCATGTGACATGTATGAGGAGGGCATATTCGGATTCGTCTCGTTGTTCTGAGCAACTTTCATGTACAAAGTATTTTCATCCGAGCTACGGTTTATTTTCTATGATTTTCTAAAGTTTTAATAGTTTTCTGGGATTATTTAAATTATCAAAAATGGAATATTGCATCAACAGTGATGTCAGCATGAGGTCAGCAAGTCAACTGCCACTGTTTAGGTCAAACATGTTAATGGGTCCCACCTGTCATACACAGTGATTAATCCAGAGGGTTAATTTTAACTAAAATGATTAATTAACATGCAGGCCCCATTAGTCAGCGACTAGGCTAATTAACTAATTATTATTAATTCATTTTCAGTTAATTAGGGGGATGATCCCACTTGTCGATCGCTGGGGCCAGCCCAGTCAGCGCGTGGACCTGGTCAACGGGTCAGCCGGGCCCGCTGGCAGTGGCACAAAAGCAGGCCCCATGTGGCGCCACGTCAGCGTGGTCGGCGCCGTCGCCGAAGTTTCTCCGGCTACGACATTTGCGGTGGCGCGCGTCGGGGAGTGGCCGGATTTCGCGTACGGAGGCCCATTCGCGACGCGGTTGGGCGCGTTGGATCGGCCGTTCCTCACCGCGTCTCGTGGTGGTCGTAACCGGAGCTGAAGCAGATGGAAATGGCGCAGACGTCGAGCAAGGGCGGCAGCCGGATTTTGACGAGATGGTGATCGGTGTTGCGGCCGTGCTTTCGATGAACTCGGCACCTACGCAACACTACGGTGTGCTCGGACAAGCCCGTGGGGCACGGGAGCGCGCTGCTCGCCGGCCATGGCGGACGGCGGAGCACGGCACACGGCGACGCGTCTACGGGCTACGGGGGAGACAGAAGAGAGAGGGGAGCCGGATGGTGTGCTCACCGGGCCCTGCAGATGTGCAACGCGGGCTCAAGGAAGGCACGGAGCAGACCGGACGGTGGCGGCAAGGGAGGACGGCGTCGGGGAAGAAGAGGTAGAGGGCGACGGTGGGGAGGCGCAGAGCTTGAGCTCGAGGGCGCAATCGATCCGCCAGAGGCCAGGGCAGCTTGCGGATGGGGCTTCAAGCACCGGAGGGGGCGGTGGCCTCGCGTTCCACAGCGGCCATGGCGGCAGCACTCTTGGGTGAGGGGGTGGAAAGAAAGGGGATCTGGGCGAGAGGGAGAGGTGAGGGCTAGGGTTCAAGGGGGGGGGGGCGAGGTGGTCCTTATCCACCTCTGCAGCTTGCCGGATGCTCGACGCGTGCGGCATCGTCGGCGTGTCAGCGCGCGCGGCCGACAACGCGCGTGGTAGGGGATGGGCGTGGTGGTGGGCTGGGCCTCCCTGTTTGACTTAGGCCCGTAGGTACAGTAGCACGTAGGCCTTTTTCCTTTTTTTCATTATTTCTTTTATGTTTTCCCTTTGTTTAACAAACAGAGAGAGAGAAAAGAAGTTAATTGGGCATCCAAATATCTTAGATAAATTATGGAACTGGGCCCATAAAATCAAAGGCATTTTTAGTCAGTGCCACAAAAAGTTTGGAGGCCAGGGGATGTCATTTACATTTTTCACAATTAAAATGGCATTCAAATATGCTGAAATTGTAATGAAATAATTGCTACTGTCCATCTTAGCTCAATGGTGATGTTATTTTACTTAACAATTAAATGTTATGGAATTTTGGCTAAATGATGAACATTTTTCTAGCAACTTTTGAGCAACTTTAAAATTTCACTTGAATTTGAATAGAACTCAGAGAAGAAGTTTGAAATGAGTTGCTTATCCACTGTGATCAAGAGTTGCAATGATGATGACTTGGCATGTTTACGAGGTGATCACTGTAGTTGATACATGGGGGTGTTACAATATGATACACTCTTTCACACATAAGCCACCTTATATCTTCCTCAAAACAGCCACCATACCTACCTATTATGGCATTTCCACAGCCATTCCGAGATATATTGCCATGCAACTTCCACCGTTCCATTTTATTATGACACACACCATCATTGTCATATTGCTTTGCATGATCATATAGTTGGTATAGTATTTCTGGATTGGCCACCGTTCATATTTTTTATACACGTCACGCTAGATCATTGCACTTCCTGGTACACCGTCGGAGGCATTCATATAGAGTCATATTTTTGTTCTAGTATCGAGTTGTAATTCTTGAGTTGCAAGTAAATAAAAGTGTGATGATCTTCATTATTAGAGCATTGTCCCATGTGAGGAAAGGATGATGGAGACTATGATTCCCCCACAGGTCGGGATGATACTCCAGACTTAAAATAAAAAGAGGCCAAAGAGCCCAAAAAATATATATATAAGAGGCCAAAGAGCCCAAAATAAAAAAGAGAAAACAATGAGAGAAAAAGAGAGAAGGGACAATGTTAATATCATTTTCCACATTTGTGCTTCAAATAGCACCATGTTATTCATATAGAGAGTCTCCTATTTTGTCACTGTCATATATTACTAGTGGGAATTTTTCATTATAGAACTTGGCTTGTATATTCCAATGATGGGCTTCCTCAAATTGCCCTAGGTCTTCGTGAGCAAGCAATTTGGATGCACACCCACTTAGTTTTCTTTTGAGCTTTCATACACTTATAGCTCTAGTGCATCATTGCATGGCAATCCCTACTCCTTGCATTGACATAAATTGATGGGAATCTCCATAGCCTATTGATTAGCCTCGTCAATGTGAGACTTTCTCCTTTTTTGTCTTCTCCACACAACCTCCACCATCATATTCTATTCCACCTATAGTGCTATATCCATGGCTCACGCTCATGTATTGCATGAAAGTTGAAAAAGCTTGAGAACACTAAAGTATGAAATAATTGCTTGGCTTGTCATCGGGGTTGTACATGATAAATACTTTGTGTAATGAAGATAGAGCATGTCAAGATTATATGATTTTGTAGGGATAATTTTCTTTAGCCATGATATTTTGAGAAGACATGATTACTTTATTTAGTATGCTTGAAGTATTATTGTTTTTATGTCAATATTAAACTTTTGTTTTGAATCTTATGGATCTGAATATTCATGCCATAATAAAGAAAGATTACATGATAAACATGTTAGCTAGCATTCCACATCAAAAATTCTGTTTTTATCATTTACCTACTCAAGGACAAGCATGAATTAAGCTTGGGGATGCTTGATACATCTCCAACATATCTATAATTTTTTATTGTTCCATGCTATTATATTATCCATCTTGGATGTTTTATATGCATTAATATGCTATTTTATATAATTTTTTGGGACTAACCTATTAACCTAGTGCCTAGTGCCAGCTGCTGTTTTTTCTTCTTGTTTTTGTCTTTTACAGAAAATCAATACCAAACGGAGTCCAAATGGAAAGAAACTTTTTGACGGTTTTTCTTGGGCAAGAAGACACCCACAAAGCTTCGGGAGGAGGCCAGAAGAGCTACGGGTGGGCCACAAGCTCACCAGGCACGCCCTAGGAGGGTGCCCTATGAGCTTGTGGGCCCCCTGTAGCCCCTCTAACCCTAATCTCAGCTCTATAAATACCCAGATATTCCCTGTATACGAGAGGGCATACCAAAAATACTTTTTCGCCGCCTCAAGCTTCTGTTCTTGAGGTCCCATCTTGGGGCCTTTTTAGGTACTCTGACGGAGGGGGATTCGATAATGGAGGGCCTCTACACCAACCTTGCTGACCTTCAGATGATGTGTGAGTAGTTTACCAGAGACCTACGGGTCCATAGCTAGTAGCTAGATGGCTTCTTCTCTCTCTTTGATCTTCAATACAATGTTCTCCTCGATGTTCTTGGAGTTCTATTCGATGTAATCTTCTTTTGCGATGCGTTTGTTGAGATTCGATGAATTGTGGATTTATGATCAGATTATCTATGCATATTATTTGAGTCTTCTCTGAACTCTTTTATGCATGATTAAGATAGCTTTGTATTTCTCTCCGATCTATTGATTTGGTTTGGCCAACTAGATTGATCTATATTGCAATGGGAGAGGTGCTTTGTTTTGGGTTCAATCTTGCGGTGTCCTCACCCAGTGACAGAAGGGGTAGCGAGGCACGTATTTGTATTGTTGCCATTAAGGGTAAAAAGATGGATTTTTTACCATATTGATTGGATCTATCCCTCTACATCATGTCATTTTGCTTAAGGCGTTGCTCCGTTCTTGTTAACTTAATACACTAGATACATGCTGGATACACTACAAAAAAATCATTTCTGTGATGATACGTGTTTGTCACAGTAGGTCACGTTTTCTGTCATGCAGGCAAATCCATGGCAATTTTTTGACAGAATCAAGATAGTCATACCCGTGTGGTTGTAGAAGTGTTCCATGACAATACCAAAATTATCATCACGGAAGTGTCCACTTCCATGGCGATAAATGGCGCGTCATGGAAGTGTTTTCGTCAAGGGTAACCGACACGTGGCATCCACTGTAACGGGTCGCCGTTAAGCTATCGGGTTCCGGTTTGGATCCGATATAACCCGTTAATAGCCCGGACCAATGGGGATTTTCCACGTGTAAAATTCTCATTCACCGGAGGAACCACGTGTCAGCTCCGCGTTGGGACAGATGTCATCCAGCGAATCGATGGGATGCACCTATGATACGTCGACATGTGGCTCGGCCCAACAGCGGCCCATTCAAGACAAAAGGCCGGCCTGTTTGACTTGGTCAAAAGGAAGCGGGCCAGCCGACGGAAAGCCTGTTAACAGCCTGTTCGCATATAGCCCATTTAGAACCCACTAACTCACGACCAGTTATGGCTTATCCGAATTAGGCCCAGTAGCGTCATCTGGGTCATCCAATATGATTCCAGCCCATTGTAACTTTCGGCCCATGTATGGCCCATGACATCTTTCGGCCCATATGAGGCCCTTTGTAACTCCGGGCCCAATAAAGGCCCGTGGTGAAACTAGCCCAAAATGAATAGTGTATAGCTTTATACCCATTAACAGCCCATTATTGCCTTGGGCTGTTTCCAGCCCGTGTTATCTTTCGGCCTTCTAAGGGCCCATTTATTCTTGGGCTCATTTCCAACATTCGATTACTTATGGTCCGTTACTGGCCTGTTCCGCTTGTGGGCCAAATTCAGCCCGTGGTTACAATCGGCCTGTTTGTGGCCCGATAATCCGTTGGGCTGTTTTCATAGCATCATCAAATACGACCCATTAACGACCCGTTATTGAAAGGATCGAGAAGAGGTGTCTAGAGGGGGGGTGATTAGACCCTCAACAAATAAAGGTGGCAATTTTTAAGTTCTTCAAGTTAAGGTGGAGTTTTAGCACAAGTTTAAACATTCACAATACATATCAAGCAAGCATGGCAAGAGTATATGAGCAGCGGAAAGTAAAGCATGCAACTTGCAAGAATGTAAAGGGATGGGATTGGAGTGTGCAAACGCAATTGGAGACACGGAGATTTTTGGCGTGGTTCCGATAGGTGGTGCTATCGTACGTCCACGTTGATGGAGACTTCAACCCACGAAGGGTAACGGTTGCGCGAGTCCACGGATGGCTCCACCCATGAAGGGTCCACGAAGAAGCAACCTTGTCTATCCCACCATGGCCATCGCCCATGAAGGACTTGCCTCACTAGGGTAGATCTTCATGAAGTAGGCGATCTCCTTGCCCTTACAAACTCCTTGGTTCAACTCCACAATCTTGACAGAGGCTCCCAAGTGACACCTAACCAATCTAGGAGACACCACACTCCAAAAGGTAATAGATCGTGTGTTGATGATGAACTCCTTGCTCTTGTGCTTCAAATGATAGTCTCCCCAACACTCAACTCTCTCTCACAGATTAGGATTTGGTGGAAATATGATATGAGTGGAAAGCAACTTGGGGAAGGCTAGAGATCAAGATTCTTGTGGTTGGATTGGAATATCTTGGTCTCAACACATGAGTAGGTGGTTCCCTCTCAGAAAATGAATACTGGAAGTGTAGGCAGGTTCTGATGGCTCTCCTCATGAATGGAGGAAGGGTGGAGGGGTATATATAGCCTCCACACAAAATCTAACCGTTACACACAATTTACCAAACTCGGTGGGACCAAATAGTGAAACTCGGTCAGACCGATTTAGTTCAAAATGTGAACGTTAGGATTTTCGGTGGGACCGACATGTCAACTCGGTGAGACCGATTTCGTTAGGGTTAGGGCATAACGTAATCTCGGTGAGGCCGATCACATGAACTCGGTGAGACTGATTTCTGTAATAGGCAAACAGAGAGTTGGTCAGGCAAACTCGGTGGGACCGATCGCTCATTTCGGTGAGACCGAAACATTACGAAGAGGAAACAGAGAGTTTGCATTGCGAACTCGGTGGGACCGATCGCTCATCTCGGTTAGACCGAAACGTTACGAAGGAAAACAGAGAGTTAGCAATCCCATCTTGGTGAGACCGAGATCCCTATCGGTGAGACCGAACTGATTAGGGTTTCTGGCAGTGGCTATGTCAAATGAACTCGGTGGCGCCGGATAGATCAAATCGGTGGGGCCGAGTTTGACTTTAGGTTTAGGACATATTTGGAAATGAGAAAGTGGTTGAGGGCTTTAGGAGCATATCACTAAGCACTTTGAGCAAGCAAGCCATTAAGCAACACCTCATCCCCTTTTAATAGTATTGGCTTTCCTATGGACTCAATGTGATCTTGGATCACTAAAATGAAAAGAGTAGAGTCTTGAGCTTGAGCCAATATGTGTCCTTAGCATCTTGAAGGGGTTCCACATCCTCTTGTCCTGCCACTCCACTGTTGAACTTATCTGAAGTATACTAGATAAAAGTATTAGTCCAACAAGAGGTATGTTGACATTAATTACCAAAATCACCCAGGGAGCACTTGTGCTTTCAGTTATGCCTGTCGATAGAATTAAGCCCGTTATACATATCGGCCTATTATCGACCCGTTATGCTCGGACCATTCCACTCTAGCCCGTTTACGGCCCATATAGCGGTCCGTTATTGGTCCACAAATAAGTACGGCCCATGTTTGGCCAATCGATCATACAGCCCGTAGAAGGCCCATTGATCCTACGGCCCGTAGAAGGCCCATTGATCCTACGACCGATGGTCACTACAGCAGGTAGCAGTACCATGGTTACAACGGTCCATATGTTGCCCATGGTTATTGTGGCCTAGTTTAAAAATATATTTTATTGTGGCCACTAGCAAACCGCGGAAAAAGAACTACAGTGATTACAACCAAACAAATAAACAAGACAATAAGGAAATAAATAAGCAAGCAACTTACGCTAGGCTATTACAGCTATTACACGTATTACATCCACTAGGCATCAAAGTTCGCCACCAGTGCAAATATAGGAAACAAAGCAGCATATTACATACACTGGGTGTCTAAATTGGCCACCATTGCAAATAAATGCGGCAGCAAAACAAGTCCATAACTGAAACAAGTTCAGAAGAGCTTAAGAAACGTTATCCTGGGTATCCACCATGCTGGCAATAAGCTTAGCAAGCTTATTAGCTTTTTCCTGTTTGGCGCTAAAACCTCCAACGCTTGCTATTGCACCAGAAAGTATGCATCTGAATTCTCCAGGGACTTCCTCAGTCCTTCGGCTTCTTGTCGCAGCACAACTGATTGATTTCTTTCAGCTTGTAGTTGAGACTCAAGAAACTGAACTAATTCAGACAGTGAGTTCAAAGAGCTTGTGCCAGCGATAGTGACCAGTAACTCGAACACTACATAAAGACATGACTTTGGGGTTGTCTCACTGTCTTCAAGATAGTTTTCCTTAGCTGTTTTATCAGCTTTATTGGAGACCAACAAGGATATCTCACTATCCTGAACCTTATCTGCATTACTTCCTTTACCATTGCTTAATAAGGTACTCTTCCCCAATATTCTGTCAGCATTCTAAAAGAAGAAACAAACACACACATAACAGGTTTAGCATGTAGTATATGAAACTCATTTCGGTGAACCAGTTCAATAGTAAGGTGGACAGGATTAAACTACCAAGTCTTCTATTGCGAAGTAGTACATAATAAAATCATCAAACAAACATATATCTATGTGTTGTGGTCACTGCATTGTCTTGCCAAATCAAAATAGAGACACGGTTCAAATCATATCAGTTCAAGACAAAGCAGCATTGAAAGAATACAAGTGTGGGAAACTACACGACACAACAAGATTTCAGATGGGTACCACGGGTATACATGTACAACAACACTATTGGCTCTGTTGTGATGCTAGTAATGTGCATGATATGAGAAGTCAACTGTATACACAATTGAAATTGAAATCAACAAAGCAATTTAGAACAACAAACTAGTTAAAGAAACCTATTTAAACATACCTGTTCTGCCATTGGAGTTTCGATTGGACCCTTCAATTTAAAAATAAGTTTGTATGAGTAAATACAGTGATACAAGAGGAAAGCAGTATGCACCATAGCAATGGAATCTTAAATGAGAATAGTTGTTCTTCAGGTTTAAGCACTTGTTCTACATGAATAGAGTACAGTAAGACGCAGGCATATAGTACTTCAAAATAAAAAATGATCTCATAGACCTTACCACATTCTTGCCTCGGGACTAGTACAGAATAAGGCGTTCCCAGTAATCGTCCTGTAAATGTGTCTCAGGAGAAAGTAAGGGAATTTGATGAGTTTCCTTGCCAGTGAAGTATGTTTTCCTCAGGTAATTTCGATACTGCCACAAAGCATTCTTGAAGATAGCAGAGTGTCGGGGTACAGAAACAGGGGTGTATGTTTCCCCCTGACTTGTGCCCGGACAGGCAGATCTCTGGCGCGACAGCAACAGAGCAAACTGCACCAAACATTCAAGACAAGACCAAGCAGAAGAGATGGCTCTTTGAGAAATCAAAGGGTGGATCTAGAAGACCAAGACCAACCAAACAAGCAAGATATCACTAAGGAAAAACCTCCCTTGCCGGGCAGGTGAGCCTGGCGGGGTCGAGGTTACCCCAAGACAATCCTCAAGACTCCCCTGGCAGGCTTGCCGGGGACGCCAAGGGTGGATTACCCCGCCAAAGCTCCACCGCTCCACCTCACAGCAACGCAAGTCACCCATCGGTGCGGTGGCGAGCCCCCAAGTGACTAAGTGGCTGTTATTTGGTACGTGGCAGGCCATTTCTGAGGAAGATCATCCCTAAATGACACCCATCCAGGCGACGTGACGCGCGGACAGGCAAAAAGGTGGCTGAATGGCACGGCAAGGCTTGCCGGGCTATGCCACAATGTGACACTAAGTGGTGCATTTAATGCGCCCTGACCTGTCCGCAGAGTTAGGTATGATAGCACTGTGGCTATCTAATCATTGGATAAATGACTGTTTTGCCATTGTGGTAACCGCTTGACCTATAAAAGGAGGGCCGTGGCTACCTTAGAGAGGATTCGGACCCTTGTATGCTCGTACGCGCGTAGCTGCTCCCACGCTGAGGCGACCTTGCTAGGCTAGAGCACTGCGTCTCCATCATGGTCCTTCCATCAATCCACCAAAGCAGGAGTAGGGTTTTACGCCTCGCGACGGCCCGAACCAGGGTAAAACTGCCCGTGTCATCGTTGTCGTGCTGCTCTATGCTTTCCGCTCTTTGTGCAATGCGCTCTTCCCCCTTGCCGAACCACAAGGGGCCGATCACCCCATAGGTGGCCATGTGATACCATGACATCTTTGGCACGCCAGGTAGGGGAAAGCGTTTGCGCGAACCCGAGAGTATAAGCAGCGCGTCATCTTCGTCACCATCGATTTCGTCGGCGGCCTCATTGTTCGTGGCCCCCGACGCGCCGGCTCGGGGAGGAAGCGACATCGCTCCTCCGCCGCCTTGCCCAATTTCCGTCATCTATCCCCGCTGCGGCCACGAGCGGCGGCGGAAACGAGGGACGATGACGGCATGGCGACCCTGAACGGCTCGAGCAGTGCGGCCACTATGCGCGCCCCGTTCGGGGAAAAGAGCGAGGTGGTAAGGTACATGGTTTCTCCCCCCCACCGCTTTCACTTGTCGACAATCGAGCCACCCTGGGTTTTAGCATCGTCAACATCGATGAGCCCGCGCGAAACTCGGTTCAGCATTCGCCCTGCTAAGGGAGAATCCTGAGTATAGCGCCGGTGCAAATCCGTTGATTGATGCCCCGGCAAGCACGCTCCGGCAGGGCCGTCAACGTCAGCGTGACCTTTGTGCCAACCATCGTAAGATTGTCAAAAGTGTAAGTGGAAGAAGGGCGAAACCAGCCCAACCTTACGCCAAGTTCTACCACCCGCAAGAGATTTGCGGCCCCCTCTGGCTCTTGCTAAGGGACCAATAGTGGCACGCGAAGGGCCATTCGCCCAAGATATGCGAACGCGGCAAGCGGCCGCAACCAAGCAGGGAGAAAAGCGTGAGTAAAAAGCTAAGTTCACGTGATCATTGCTCTTTTATAGATCCAGAATTCGCATTTGCTTATCCCCCAGATACCAATGTTCTTTCGTATGGTCAAGCCTTTTGTGTGGCGGCACCTTAACGGGTTTGCCTGCGCCCTCGCTTTGTTCCAAGCCTGCTCACGGAGCGGGTGGCAGCATCAAGGGCCCCTAAGGGAAAAGCTTGCCGGGACATACTTTTGCCAGCCAAACACTAAGGACCCATTCCTTGCAGCAATCGTGGCAGTATGCTACCGGCAGCCAGCCAAAACACATAAAAAGAAACTAACCATACAAACTTCCATGGATAAAACGCAAGGGGGATAGCATGTGTTCATAATTAATTAGTACACCAGTTCAACGCAAGCAAAATAAGTATGACGTCTAAACACAAGACGTGCATAATGTTTTGTTACAGGGTGGAACGCCAATGCGAATGGGTCGGAGCCGTGCTTGACGGCCTTATTGAGCCCTGGGAACGGAGAGCACCCTGTCGGCGTAGGGGGCAGCCTTCTTCTCAGTAGCAGAAACATCAGCACCTGCCGGAAGCTTCCTGATGCTACCAGTAAGGTTGAGTTTGGGGTGGCGGTATGCGAAGTTGCTCAAGACCGTGAAGAGGGCATTGCGGGCAAGCTTTCGAGACTCGCTTTCGAAAAGGGCATCTCTTCCTTCTTCATGGGTCTTCAACTTTTCAATCAACTCATTGAAGAAGAGCCCTAGCTTGGCGCTCGGGACCTCATGACCACCAACCGAGAAGACTAACCCTTGCATGGCCATTGTTGCAGCCTGGGCTGTGAGGCGCTCGGCGATGTCGATCAGGCTTTTGATCCAAAGGTCGACTTGCTCGGATTGGTTCGCCAGCTTGTCCTTCGCATCCTTTCGAAGGCGTCTTGCGTTGTCCAGATCCTTCATCAGCTGCTTCTCGTGGACATCACCAGACTCGATCGAGCTCTCCAGGGTGCCAATCCTGGCCTTCATGTCTTCAATGGTGCCATTGGTAGTCTCAAGGTCTTGACCCTTGGAGGAGAGCTGCGATTGCACCTCTTTCAGAAGGATCTCTGTTTTCTGCGCCTCCTCCTTGAGGATCACGACTTCCTTGGCACTCCCGGCAAGCTCTTTCGTCAGTTTGGCCACCTGTTGGTCGAGATTAACCCTGGCAGTAGATGCGGCGGCAAGATTGTCGGTGTACTAAGTATTGGGCCATTAGTACCCTGTACTTGTGCATGGGCAGTTGTAGCCATACTCGCGGCAAGGCTTGTCGGGGAATAGTTCAAGGTTGGCTCAGGCCACCAAAGAAATCTTCAACTCAGAGATCTGAGGATCAGTAGATAAGAAGAGCTGGAATCCGAAGGCCAGCTTCCCCGGCAAGATCTTGCCGGGGTGGCCTGCGGAGCCCGGCAAGGATCGGCGCTCGGCAAGTTTCGGCGCCCGGCAAGGTTTTGTTGCTATGCCACCGCTCTAGCACAGCAACAAACCTGACATTCTGGGTCCTTCTTTGGATGCGTGGCGACGCGCCAGTGGAGGAGAGCTTAAGCGGTGCTGATGGGATGGCCCCTTTTTCCATCCCCAAGAAAGTAAGGACACCTAAACGGACACCTCACGGTGCATTAAATGCGTTCGTCCTAGTCCGTCAGGGGTTAGGTATGGTAACCCTGTAGCTACTTTACACCTCAATGTATGTACATTTTGCCACTGTGGTGACCCCTTGATGGTATAAAAGGAGGCCCACGGCAACTGCTACAGGGGAGGAGATCTTCTGGCCCATTCTGCATGCGTAGCTGCTCTTTGAACCTACTATTCACTGCGAGAGCTCCTGGAGGCTGGGCTCAAGAACATCAATAATAAAACAAGGCAGGAGTAGGGTTTTACGCTGATCAGCGGCCCGAACCTGGGTAAAATCTTCCCGCGTTGATCGTTGGTTCTGCTCTTTGTGCATACCTCTCCCCCCGCCGAATCGTAAAGGGGTCCTTTAGGATCCCATAGGTGTCGTACCCCGACAAAGATCATCAGCAAGCTTCTTCAGTTCAGCGGCAGAGTCAGCAGTGAGAGCATCCAGGGCTGCCTTGTGCTTGTCCTCCTGCTCCTTGGTACACTGTTGTACAAGGGCTTCCAGTTCATCGTCCTTGGCGCGGAGGGCAGCCTCGAGGTTCTCCTCCCGGGAAGAGACGCTCTGCTCCCTGGCGTCCAGAAGCGCTGTGCGTTCTGCCAGGCGGGCTTCTCGGGCAGCGACATCCTCCTTTGCCATGGAGATCGTCTCTTGCTGCCACAGAAGGACTTGGAACTATTTGCCGTGCCACTCGCGTAGCTCGATGCCTTTATCCCTCAGCTTCTAATCTACGCTGTTGGTGGAGCTTCGCTACTCTTTGAGTGCCACTTCTGGCCATACCGGTTCTGCATTTCTTTGATGCCCACCGCCACAGACTCCAGAAAGGACAGGTCCAAGACCGCATCAACAGAGCCATCAGTCTCTCTGATTTGCTGAGATAGGGGCACTATGATGCACTGGATTTCCTTGTCTAGCTCTGCACTCGCTGCTGCCGAGGAACCGGGGGCTCCGAGACCAGGTTGGGCAAGCACCAATGCCAGTTGACTTGAGGTTGGCTATGGGATCCCAGTCGAAATGATAAAAGATGGAGGAGGGCTCATGGTTTGAAGGGGGATCTTCTCTTCAACCAGCATCCCCGACCCCGACGCACTACCGGGGGCCTGCCCTGCTTCCTTCAACGGCTCCTGGGCACCCCCGGCAGCGTGTTCCTGTCCCTCCGCGGCAGCAATCTTGGCGGCCTCCTCTGCGGCATCTTTGCCAATGCTGGCCACTTCCTCCAGCAACTCGGGCTCCTCGGCCAGCGCTACTGCAAGTAAAAGCAAATCAGCAATCATGAGGAGGAAGAAGCATTGGGGAACCAAGAACTTAGAGCGGGGTTATGAAGGAAAAACAGATAAGTTACCGGGAGTTGTCTTCCGTGGAGGGTCTTCATTTTCCCCAGCAACCTCGATTGTCGGGATGTGGACACCCACCCCCTTCACCAGTAACTGCGGTGTCGAACTGGACAGGGCTTTCCATGGGGGTTTCCGTCAGGGTCCCCTCAACCCGGTCAGCAGGCGGAGTGGGCCCCTCCTGGAAGGCCCCATCTTGGGTAGACCCTTCTTCTTCTCTGGATGGAGATGGGGGTGCCCTTCCGCACCATCCTTGGCGGGGGAAACCACCCCCATGTCTTCACGTTGAGATCTGGGCTGGGGACTTGCCACCGGATCGTTCGTACTGGTCCCCGCCTGGCCCGTGCCTCTCGGAGACTTCGATGGCTCCGCATGCCTACGCCGCTTGGCTCGGTGGATGAGGGTCTCCTACTCCTCCTCTTCCCTGTCGAAGGCAACAGGCAAGATCAAATTAGCAAACCGACAAGTATGATTGGGCTTGGATAAGAACAGAGAATGTTGTTCTTACTCTAAGTCCATGAGCATGGAGCCCAGCTCGAACTCCCTGGATAGCGGAGGTGCTCTGCCTCTCTTCAGGACCGGGGGAACAGTACTCCCCGGTAGCTTCAAGTCCTTCTTGGGCAGGAGGACCTCCGGCAAGGATGAGCTGCTTGAAGAGCCAGAATCTGATGGGGTGCTGGATTCATCTTCCATAACCACCCGTCGCTTAGCGGGAGGGGTCTTGGCTTCAGCAAGGCGAGAGGAATGGCGGCGCACCACTTCCGCCCCGTCACTTTTGGAGGCGACCTTCTTCACCTTCTTGGCGGGCCCGGGGGCTGGAGTTGCTGTTCCCCGGCTGGGCCGCCTACGAGGACGAGGATCCAAGTCTGGTTCTGGGGCTTGGGGACCTGCAGCAAGCCACTCTTCCCCGGGCGGCACTACATCTTCGACATCATCTCCTTGCTGGGCTGCCGCTGCATATAGAGCCTCAATCCCAGCAGGCTCATCCCCGGTACGCTCATCCACGGCAGGCTCATCCATGACAGCCTCTTCTGTGGCTCGCCCTTCGCTCCTGCCGTGGGAAGACACCTCACCTTCAACTTCCCCCTTTTCTTCCTCCCTCCCTCTTCTGGACCTTGCTTTCCCGGCGGCCCAAAGTGCTTTGTCGTCCTCAATCCGCCTCTTGATGAATGCCTCCTCTGCCTGCGAGGTGCGCTTGAACATATTGATCTCCACTCTGGTAGCCCTTTCCACTAGGCTGGAGGCCCATGCAAGTTCTTCATCAAGCTTGGGCAATTTCCAGTCACCTACAACCCCATGAGCGTTGCAATCTGGTCCCGGGCGGAGTTGATGTTCAACGGGATGATATTTTCCGGCAATTTGAACATGCCAAGGCTGCCGAACAATTGTTCGCACAGCCAAGCATGGCCATAGACCGTCAAGTTATTGGCCTGGCCCAAGTACAGTCGCATTCTGTCCGCGGCTTCCCCGTACAGCCAGGCGAACCCGTCCCTCTTGTACAGCGGGGCGATGCGGCGTCGAAGGAAATCGGCTCCCACCTGCTCAATGGTTAACCTGGCAGCCTTTAGACGGGCAATCATGTTCAGTGCTGAGCGAAGCCTGTTGTCAGTAAGGTCGAATTCCCTCCAGTCATTGCCACGCTCGATGCATTCCGTCCGTGCCTGGCAATACTCTGGGGCTTCCTCATCCTGGATCCAGCACCAATCCGCCCTCCACTCCTCCCATCTACTGTGCTGCTGACCAGGAAGGTAATCCCAAGTTTCCCTCGCCACCCGAGGCATCCAGCTTATGTTCCCGGAATGGTGGGTCTTGTTCTCCACCCGCGGGACGAAGAAGTGCCGGAACAGATCTACATTGGGGGCGACTCCGACAAAATTCTCGCACAGATGGGCAAAGATCGGCATGCACGCCATTGCATTTGGCGTGAAATCCAAGAGGTGGAATCCATATACCACCATCATCGCCTCAAAGAAATATGAGAAGGGGGGACAGAGGCTGCAGAAGAAATACGCGCAGAAGAATCGGTATGCATTCGGCAGCTCCTTTTTTCCCTCCGCCAGAACCTTGGGTGCGCCATGCCCCTTCGGAACTTCCGTCCCCCACATATATCCATACCTCGCAACCAGGGCATCGCTGTCCAGATTCGACGGGAAGAAAACTACACCTCCCCGCCGCTTCTTATCCAACTCCGCCGCTATCTTCTTGTTCCCTTCCGCGGCTGTTGTCTTCGCGGCAGCCGCACGCTTCCCCTTGTCAGCAACAGTTTTCTTCCCCATCCTTATGAACAATGGAGGGGTGGATGGTCGGACAAGGTGAATGGAAGCGAGAATGGGCGCGGGGTCGCTGCGTGGCTTGAGGAAGAAGATGAAGGATGGAGAAACGGGTGCGAATGAGCCGCACCTCTTCGCGTTTTCCCCTTTATGGGAGCGAACATGGGGGAGAAGGGCGGTTCGGTGCTACTTTCCTTCAGAAAGTTACCATTTTTGACATTAACTGCTACAGTCCCACGACCCCACGGCCTGAGGTAATTATGCGGAGTGGACGTTGGATTGACTGGTCATCATAGCAAATTGCTGCACGCGCAACATATCTTCAACACGTGTTCGTGCACCATTTTGGGGCCTAACCCAATGTGCCCAGTGACACGTATGGCTCAGGCCCGGGGCTTATGTCGGGGTACACAAACAGGGGTGTATGTTTCCCCCTGACTTGTGCCCGAACAGGCAGATCTCCGGCGCGACAGCAACAGAGCAAACTGCACCAAACATTCAAGACAAGGCCAAGCAGAAGAGATGGCTCTTTGAGAAATCAAAGGGCAGATCAAGAAGACCAAGACCAACCAAACAAGCAAGATATCACTAAGGAAAAACCTCCCTTGCCGGGCAGGCGAGCCTGGCGGGGTCGAGGTTACCTCAAGACTCCCCCGGCAGGCTTGCCGAGGACGCCAAGGGCGGATTACCCCGCCAAAGCTCCACCGCTCCACCTCACAGCAACGCAAGTCACCCATCGGTGCAGTGTCGAGCCCCCAAGTGACTAAGTGGTTATTATTTGGTATGTGGCAGGCCATTTCTGAGGAAGATCATCCCTAAATGACACCCGTCCAAGCGACGTGTCGCGTGGACAGGCGAAAAGGTGGCTGAATGGCACAGTAAGGCTTGCCGGGCTACGCCACGATGTGACACTAAGTGGTGCATTTAATGCACCCTAACCTGTCCGCATAGTTAGGTATGATAGCACTGTGTCTATCTAATCGTTGGATAAATGCCTGTTTTGCCATTGTGGTAACCCCTTGACCTATAAAAGGAGGGCCGTGGCTACCTTAGAGAGGATTCGGACCCTTGTACGCTCATACGCGCGTAGCTGCTCCCGCCCTGAGTCGACCTTGCCGGGCTAGAGCGCTGCGTCTCCAGCACGGTCCTTCCATCAATCCACCAAAGCAGGAGTAGGGTTTTACACCTCGCGGCGGCCCGAACCTAGGTAAAACTGCCCGTGTCATCGTTGCCGTGCTGCTCTATGCTTTTCGCTCTTTGTGCAATGCGCTCTTCCCCCTTGCCGAACCACAAGGGGCCAATGGCCCCATAGGTGGCCGTGTGATACCATGACACGGAGGTATTAGCACAGGTTACCTCATCCTGAGTTTCCAAATCGGTCCTTCTCTATAGAGAAAAATGGGAACATTTGCTGTATTATAACAAGCATGGCGGTAGAATGTATGGGACAAAGTAAAGTAATTGCCATGAATAACATTACTTACACATAACTCATGGACGAACACCTGCAACTGGCTTTTTCCTTCATCTTCAGTATAATATTTTCATGATGGGAATATACACACATAGGATTTAACAACATCAAATGCGATAGATGCTAAACTACGAATGGCTGGTTGTGCTTCGTCCACAGGAATAGCTGTACTAACTGGTGGAGTTGGGGTTCGCCGTGGTAGTCCTGGCGCTTTGGGCACTGGAGCTGCCTTACTAATTGTTGTTGTTTGGGAGCTCTGTGTTGGAGATGGTGCTGTGTCAACTGGATCTGGATTACTATCTGTTGGGGTTGGGTTAGATTGGGTGAAACTGGTTCTCTGTCCATCAGAGTAGGGGTACAATCTGCGAGAGTCTGGGTTATGTGTGGTAGGGCTGGTTGTTGTGCATGTACAACCGGGGTGCTATCTCCACCAAGAGGTAGCACTGTTTTATTTGAAGACCGTGTTTTTACTCCGCTAGATATTGCCATCACTCCCTCCAATTTAAATGGCTGATAAACAAGAAAAGTAGTTGAATGTACATACCTTGTATGAGAGACAGATGCAATAGATAGTGTGGAAAAAAGAGGACATGAAATAGTTCACATATATATTGTTTAACTAAAAAGGAGAGCATGACATAATTTCACATATATGATGTCTATCTAAACTAGATAGCATAGCAGGACATAATTCAAAGTTATGATGACTAACTAAATAGGATGGCGTGAGATAATTATATGATGTCTTCAGTAAACAGGTTCGCATGACATGATTCACATACATGTTATCTAAGTAGTAAGGATCGCATGATATAATTCACATATGTGATTTATATACTAAGCAGATGGCATTCGCATATATGATGTCTGAACTAAGAGCATGGTGTTGAATATTGTGTATATGATGTCTAAACTATGCAATGCAAGACACCATATGCATGATATGAGCAGTATAACCATGCCAAGTTAGAGCATACACCTCGGTGGGGGAATAGGACTGGTCATCTGTCTCTGAATCCATCTCTGAGGAGCTATCTGGACCCAGCAAGAGATCTGCTTCGACAGGTAGCACTGTCTGCTCTGAAGACCTTGTTTTCACTCCAGATTTTTCCATCACCCACTCAAATGGCTGATTCACAAGAATAGTTGAATCTCCAAACATTGTCGACAAATGGAAATGTAATGAAGAAAAGGAATGGCAAGATATAATTCAAATATATGATGCCTGGCTAAACAGGATGGCATTACATATTTCACATATATTATGGCTGGCTAAAAAAGATGAGATTGCATAGTTCACATATATGATATAGAAACTAAACAGGTGGCATTACAAAACATGTCTAAACTAAGCAGATGACATATATGATGTCGAAAGTAAGCACTGCAAGGCAACATATGCATGATATGACCAACATCATCATGCCAAGTTAGAGCAAACACCTCGGGGGGTAAATAGGAGTGGTCAGCTTCGTCTGAATCCGCCTTTGAACAGATATCTTCCTTTGGATTACAATCTGGAGGAGGGGGGAGGGTTTGCCATTGCACCCACCATGGAGCGATGTCTGCATGACATTGTATTGCCGTGCAAAACTCTTCTCTTTTTCTCTACATGTTCAGCATGACTGTGTACAATATCTGACATGCATACAAAAAAAATATAGTGAGATTATGTAAGGAGAGCATGCAGAAATCTAGAGTGATGGTAACAACCAGTGGATAGATCCAAAAACAACGATAGTAGGCTGATGATAGCTTTAATTTAATAAAAAGACAGATGATGATTGCTTTACTGTTTGTTTCCCACCCAAGATGAACATACTGTTTGTTTGCCACCCAAGATGAACAACATAGACATACCCTAGGTGAACCAGATAATAGACAGAGATACTATTCATTACTACCTCGATATGTGCCCCACAAGCATTTTAAAACTCAAGTTTGAACATTAATTTGGACCTGACTTGGGGTCTAAGAGGTGAACAAGATGATAAAGTAGCAGGTAATAGTAAGCAATGCATAACATAAGCAGAAACAAAAGAGTGCGACCTCTCTTGCGGACCCATGTACTCCTCAGGTTCATCTGCTGAGTCGATGATGGTGATGCAGTTGTGGTGGGTGCCAGCAGCAGGGAAGGAGATCTGAGGCCGCGAAAGACTGTCAGGAGTCGTGATGTCTGGTAGGGTGGATGCTTCTGTAGATGGAGCAGCTGAGGTGAGATGGACGACGTCGCGGCAGGAGTAGGACAAACAACACAAAGTTTTCTTCGACACCTATCTATAACTGAAGTAATTCTGTAAGGGCTCCTTTGGCTTGCAGGATTCTAAAAATGCAGGGATAGGAAAAACACCGGAATATGATAGGAATGCACGTGGGAAACAAAGCATTTGTAAACACATGATTTATGTCAACTTGGGTGTTTGGTTCACAGGAATTGGAAGAGCAGAGGAATGCAAAGAAACATTGCCAAATTAAAGTGAAACCATATGAAAATGTGTACAGTTAGAATATTATTCTGCCACTAATGCACTTAGTCTTGTTCTCATGCATAGGATTTTGAAAAGTCGGTCCAGGTGGATGTTTTGCTCCATTCCTTTCAACCAAATGCATGAATAATTGAATAGTAGAGTACCATAGGAAATTTTCCTATTACTATGTTTTTCCTTCACTTTTTCCTTTGAACCAAAATAGCCCTAATGGATCAACATGAATGTAGAGTAATAAGTGATGCGACAAGTGTACAACCTCTTTGGCGTAGCCGTGTCGACCTCAACATCATTGGGTTGGTCGCTGAAGAAGTTGCAGCAGAGGTGGCTGTCGGAGGTGTGGAGGAAGATCTGAGGTGTCTGTAGACGGCGTCCAAGGTACTGCTCTGTTGTGATGGATGGTTCCATTGGAGCAGCTCCGGCGAGCCGTAAGACGTCGAGGCTGAAGCAGTACAAGACATACATCGTTAACCTCAAGTGGGATTCTAATAGCATCTCCAATAGATGATGTAAAATACATTACCAAAAAGTGGTAGATGTAAAATTTACATCACCAAAAAACACCTGACTACAACAGATGAGGTAAAAACTGTTGACTCTAAACTTAACTGTTGAAACTGAAATTTACTGTGGAATCTGAATTTTACTGTCAAAACTGAACGCACTGGTAGCAGAGAAGCACTTCACATGTAGTTTAGGCCGCTCGAGCATAAGTAGTAGAGAAACAGTGATCTAAATCACCAGGCGATCGATAGGGAACACAGTAGCAGATAGCAGCCGGAGCAGCAGCACCTGGAGGAGCAACGCGAACTAGAGCCAGAGCAGCAACTCATGTAGCTGCAGCAGCCCATGTACCAGCATCAGCAGTGCGAGCAGAAGAGCAGCACGAGCAAGGGGAGGAGCAGAGCAGCAGCGCGAGCGAGTGAGAGCCGGAGCAGCAGCAGCAGCGCGGGCGAGCGAGAGCCGGAGCAGCAGCAGCTCCGGCTGGTATGGACGCTGTCATCGTGGGAGCCTCGCACTGGGGGAGAGCCGCCGTGAAGATGTCGCTGGCAGCGTCGGCGTCGAGGTAGCCGCGCCATGGGGGAGCGGGATCGAGCACCGGCGGCGCCGGGAGGTCGATTTAAGGAGAAGGTGCTATGCGATGAGTGTACAACCTCTTTGGTGGCGCCGAGTAGGCATCGGCTTCTTCCGAGGAGTCGGTGAGGATGTTGCGGTTCTGGTGGAGCAGGTTAAGGCGGCGCTGTGGGGATGGAGCAGCCGCGATAGACAAGGCGATCATCGGAGCAGCTCCTTGGAGGTGGAGGATGGGGTGGCTGAACCGGCGGGACGACGAGATTGACAACGGGCGGTGGATGAGGGACGTCGAGCTATTGCGGTGGACGACATCGTCGGGGAAGAGGCTCCGGCTGGGCAGCGGTGGGGTGGTGGACGGCGGAGGGTGGGGTTTCGCGGCTGGAGCAGAGAGGTTATGGCAGCCTAGGTTTTCGAATGGCGAAACGGAGGTGATGGGAGGAGCGGCATGACTTAGGGACACGCTTGTCCAAAATGTAGGGTGTGTTACGAAAGTACCCCCACCGATTTGAACTAGCGGGCCTTTCGGCTCAGGGTTAGAAGGGGGATCTCGCATGTCATGATTTGGCAGCTGGAGGGAGTTTTTGCGCGTGTAGTAATTTCGGGATAGCAAGGCATGAGTTTTCGGAGCACAAAGAGACAAAGCGATATCTGAATTTTCGGGATAACAAGGCACGGGTTGAAATTTCGGGACAAGCCTAACGTGTAATAATGTACGTACCAAATCAATTCACACTTCCCTGGACGAAAAAAACAAAAAAAAAACTATTCGCACCACACAAAGGGAGAGTCTTGTCCCGTTTTACTGTACAAATACCATTCAAAACTATGAATCCATGTTATGTCCAATTAATTTTTTTCGCTACCTGTATAATGCATGTAACCTACTCATACGAACATTTTAGTGCATTCCAAATGTATATACTACCGCTGCAATTCGAACTAAATTTTAATTCGTTTCTCTATTTGAATAAGAATCTACAATCATGATTGTTGCCAAGTTAAACCATCATTTGTATATTATCTTAACAACACACCACATGATTACTATAGAGTTAGATGTGAACAATGTGTACTATATATATGAACTCGAATTCAAAATTTTGAATACACTTCATGTTGATTCCAAATAATAGTACATTTGGTGTACTAGTTAGATCTTCATACTAAAACATGTTTCATATGTACACTGTGTTTATCACAAAAAGTATAGTGCCCCGCCCCATACGTTATGACAAGTATTTAGCCCTGAGTGGCAAAAGCCACACATTATCACAAATGCAAATAAATGTTATATATATTATATGTAGTATAACATGTTCATAACCACAACATGCGTATTGGCATTATATTCATGCATGCGTCGGTTTAAAACACTATGAACTCTTGTTCAAATATCCGAACCCACTTTTATAAAGAATTATGATCTCTGTTCGTCTTCTATACCCACACAATCCTCTTCTCTTTGTAGCTACTAATGGCTCGTATCCTTGTCAGTATTTCCCCGAAGAGGAAGGGATGATGCAGTATAGCTTTGGTAGGTATTTCCCTCAGTTATGAAACCAAGGTTATAGAACCAGTAGGAGAACCAAGCAACACTATGTAAACGGTACCTGCACACAAAGAAAAAATACTTGCAACCCGACGCATAAGAGGGGTTGTTAATCCCTCTCGGGTAAAAGATAGATTGGTTTGTATGATTTTGGATAAATAGATCTCGCAATAAAACAAAATAAAATAAATAAAGAAAAAGTGCAGCAAGGTATTTTTGGGTTTTTAGAATAATAGATCTAAAAACAAAAGCAAATAAAAATAGATCTCAAAGCAAATATGATAAAGAATAGACCCGGGGGCAGTAGATTTCACTAGTGGCTTCTCTCGAGAAAAATCGCATACGGCGGGTAAACAAATTACTGTTGGGCAATTGATAGAACTTCAAATAATTATGACGATATCCAGGCAATGATCATTGTATAGGCATCACGTCCAAGATTAGTAGACCGACTCCTGCCTGCATCTACTACTATTACTCCACACATCGACCGCTATCCAGCATGCATCTGGTGTATTAAGTTCATGGAAAAACGGAGTAATGCAAAAGAACGATGACATGATGTAGACAAGATCTATTCATGTAGGAATAGACCCCATCTTGTTATCCTTAATAGCAACGATCAATACATGTCTTGCAGCCCCTTCTGTCACTGGGAAAGAACACCGCACGACCGAACCCATCACAAAGCACCTCTTCCCATGGCAAGAAAAATCGATCTAGTTGGCCTAACTAAACCAAAGATTCGAAGAAGAAATACGAGGCTATAAGTAATCATGCATATAAGAGATCAAAGAAACTCAAATAACTTTCATGGATAAATAGATCTGACTGTAAACTGAAAGTTCATCGGATCCCAACAAACACACCGCAAAAAGAGTTACATCAAATAGATCTCCAAGAGACCATTGTATTGAGAATCAAAAGTGAGAGAGGAAGCCATCTAGCTACTAACTACGGACCCGTAGGTCTACAATGAACTACTCACGCATCAATGGAGAGGCACCAACGAGGATGATGAACCCCTCCGTGATGGTGTCTAGATAGGATCTGGTGGTTCTGGAACTTGCGGCGGCTAGAATTGTGTTTCGTCGACTCCCCTAGGGTTTTTGGATTTTTGGGGTATTTTTGGAGCAAAGAGGCGGTGCGGGAGGCGGTCGAGGTGGGCACAACCCACCAGGGCACACCTGGGCCCCCAGGCGCGCCCAGGTGGGTTGTGCTCCCCTCGGAGCCCTCCTCTGGTACTTCTTTGGCCCAACACGTGTCTTCTGGTCTAGAAAAAATCTCCAAAAAGTTTCGCTGCGTTTGGACTCCGTTTGGTATTGATTTTCTACGAAGTAAAAAACAAGCAAAAAACAGCAACTGGCACTGGGCACTAGGTTAATAGGTTAGTCCCAAAAAATGATATAAAGTTGCTAAAAAATGATTGTAAAACATCCAAGAATGATAATATAACAACATGGAAAAAGCAAAAATTATAGATACGTTGGAGATGTATCAGCTACCGCTAACTTTCTCTCGTGCATGCACACGCCCGCCTCCCTCTCACCCTCCCTCAGCATTCCCTAGCTCCATCACGCACATTCGTTATTTCTCTTTAGGTCGTTCACCCACTGTGTGTAGGGCCCCCAGCTCCTCCTTTCCGGCACACACCGATCGAGATACCTCTCTAACCAGGTGTACCTACCACAAACACAAGCTTTCCCTCTTCTCTTCTTACCGTCCATGCCCCCTCTGTCTAATACGGTTCCACGCACGTGCACACTCCCACCCCTCTTTTCATCGATCTCATACTCACACACTCCTTCCCCCTCGATATAGTAGGCCTCTTGCACCACCTCCTAGCCGCATCCCTCTCTCTCTCTCTATCCGTTCTCTCCTGGCCTTATTTGCTTATAACACATGCATGCATGTATACCGATCGGTCTCCCTACATATAGCTAGGTCGACTATAACTCTTTTTCCCCACACACCGATCGACGTACCTCACAAGTTATGTCTCCCCCTTTCTCCGTCACACGACGATTGATCTTCCTATGTAGTTACATCTGCTTACCATAGCCATATCATCCCCCCTCATCATCCGTGCATGCCTCCCGACACGTCTCTCACATGCACATGCACAGACAGGCAGGCATCCCCTCTCTTATTGATATTGCAGTCGTACCCTCTGTTTGTCTAGCAGGCCTCTCCCATCATTTGTGAGAAGAAACTTCACCACCAACCCTCCGACAGCTCTGTCTCTCTCCCAACCTTATTCCTTTCCTACACATACATAGCTAGGTCTCTTTCCTTCTCCACACATATATACCAGTCGTTCTACCTCTATAGTTAGGTCTCTGCCCCCCCCCCCCACACCGATAGTCGAACGCTGTAGGTAGGTATCCATGCTACAGAGACAAACTGCACCTCTCCCCTCTCATGTTCTAGTAGGCCAGCTGCCCTATATCTTTGATGTGGGCACACACAAATTTGATGGCACTCTTTATCGATCGCGCACACCCACACTTCATCCCGGTCTTCGATTCTATGGATATCTCACGCCGATGATCCCTCCACTCTCTTCTCGTGGATCGCCCCCTCTATATATGATATATCCAGGCCTCTGTTTCACACACATTGCATATGTTACATTTTTTGTTTGAGATATCATCGACACATATTCCCTGTCTATCTCTCACGCACCCCCAAAAAACACTCATGAACCCACACACCATCTCTCTCTAGGTTTGTATCTCTCTCTCACACACACACGTAGGTGGTGTACGTACACGAAGAGAATAGGTGCACGTACTCATGCCTCGTTCCCAGCCACACCCGCACGGGTGCACGGTGGAGCTCATTTCTGTACGAAATGGTAGCCCACGTGCTAATTTTTGAGCGTGTAGCGGTTGTTTACTTACGAAGGTCGTGTACCACGTGTGCATGAAACAAAGTTTGACTTGATGCGTTGGCGCATTATTTTTAAATAAGATTATATTGCTCAATGGCACGTACAGAATATAAAATGATTGTTATCGAGAAAAAAGTAATCCGCTCCACTATATACAATGGAGCTTGTCTGCTGGGGTTGGTCTATCTTCACACTCTCTCACACAAGATGGCGGTAGCCTCTCTCTCTCTCACCGCTGGTCACTGATCCGGCCCGATCCTGTTCACTGGCGAAAAGGGAGGACGTGCATCATTGCTCCGTTCGATGGCGTCGAGGAAGCACGTCCCGATCTGCGGTACCCATCATTCTCTCTGACCAAGCTCCGACGCGGTAGGGCAGATCCTGCCCGCCGGCGCCCTCCTCGTTACATCCCGACGACCCCCAGGTACAACTTCCTCCCCTCCGGCCTTGCTCCACTGCCCATCTTCCAACGTCGCTGCATGTGGAAAATCCTGCATGTGGATTTTCCATAGTACTTTGCCCAAAACATAGCTCGGCCGGCGTACTTTCCATGTTGCAATCTTGTCCTCACACCGTTTTAGATAAACAACCGTGCTGCTATCTTCCCTTAGGACAAGGAATATGCTTATTTTTTGTCGGCATATGTGTCATAAACTATTATTGGCCAGTAATTGTTTCTTGTCTACCTCTTTTCGCAAACAGGGCTATCCATTTCACCTCGTTGCTATTGCGACCTTTTAGTGAACTGCACAAATCACTTTTTTTTCTTAAGAGTGTTTTGTGCAGTTTTGCTGAAATGTCACACGGGCAACGTTTCTACATTTTAGTGGGACTGCACAAAGGGAGATTGGTTTTGCTCTATCCTCCTCATCCAAGTCCGAGCCTAATCTTCTCCAACTATTTGCTTAATCTTCTCCAACTAGTTAGTCTTAAGAGAGACTGCAAAGGTGACCGGCTTCTATTTATGTCTTTATTGTTTCATCAACAATCCTCTATTATTGTAATCGCACTTACACAATATCTTTGGAACAAGGACGCTCAACTCTATTTTAGTGGAATTGCACGCAATGATCGGAATTTTCCATGCTCCTGACAACTATTTTTTTTTCGAATATGTCTTGTTGATTTAGACAGAGCCGCGGGGAAGTTGCTGCCAATGAAAGCATGGATCAATTTTTATTTTTTTTCTTTATAACACCTTCTCACAACTTTGTCTTCAGTTGTGATGTAAATATTAGCTCCGATCTGCTAATCATTGAGATGCATTAGCAAGGAAGTTAGTTTTTTGTGTGTGAAAGAGCATGGATGTTAGTTTCCTTTCTATTTGATTGATGTTGTAACGAGACAACCTTCCAGCTGGCAAGACACATGAAACAAAAGCTGAAAGCTTCATAGCATTGTAAAATTTCATGTTGCCGGAAAATTATGTGTACGTCAATTATGTAAACAAATGCTGGAAGCTTGATAGCATTGCCAGAAGCCATTCAGCATCCGGGTCCATGTGCCATGCACCAAATTATAGTTCACAACCGCATAGGAGACTCAACCTGGTCCTTGCGCCGTACTAATAGTGAGTAATGAGCAGTCAAATCATAAGCCCCACCTTTCCCATAGTAAGTTGCTCGGACAAAGCAACCATCACTACACTCTTTTTGAATCTGTTCCTACTAGTATGAATGTGCAAAACCAAGTGCGCGTATAGCCTGTCGGTCAACGCGCTTCCTCTTGTCATATCACTGACATGTGGGACCAGAGTGTGAGCAAACCGATATCAATTGACGGCAAAATGGCCAACCCGCCGCTCCTTGAGAGAGACGAGGAGCAAGAACACAGATGGGCTAGGTGTCGCACGAAGGCCAAGAAATATTAGAGCATGGTTGATCGATGTCATCATTACATGTTTGATTTTTTTGAATAGTACCACTTCATGGGCTGCCGTTTTCCGCACTTCTCCGGAATAAATGTGTACTTTATCACATACTAAAATAAAATAAGAGTGCAGATGCTCCACCATGCGGTTCCTAGTACTACAGTAGTACTCGTACTACTAAACCTTGCGCTTGGCTCTTCGCCTCTTCGGGAAGTCGAACAATATGATGGTACTACAGTGTATGCCTCTGGCAATCTGGCACCGAATGAACTGCTGCACGTCCACCGCCTGGGTGAGGGAGAGGTTGCATTAGTCAAAAGCTTCTCCTTGTCCTGTGAGTCACCGCGCTTGTGGTAGATGGAGAGGGCGTAGTATAATAAGCAAGCTTCACCTCGCCCTGCAAGCTTCTCCTTGTTCTGCGAGTTGACGGGACACAACAAAGTAGTGCTAGTCCGTACTATCTCCTTCCGGTTAATATGGCTTAATTATTTTTTTGCGGGTAAATGAGAGAGCTTTATTCATATAAAAGCATTCTTAGGACAATCAACCAAGAGACTGGTCACTATAGGTAGCTAGGTGTTTCATCAAGCCATCTCTCGGTCGCATTCAAAGTGCAACCACGCTTCGCACAAAGATGCGTTGGAAGGTTTGCTGACCTGTTTACATGCTGAATAACAAAAGAAGAGAAATTATTACTGAGCTCTCGTATTTCTAACGGGATAGGAGCCAGAATGAAGTGAGAATTGTGTCGAGTGTTCCAGAGTGTCACCAACTCCGTGCGATCAACTTCCATTATCACATGCGAGAACCCTCGAAGAGAAGCAAATGTGTTGAAGATTGCTTTATCACAGATTAAAATAAAATAAGAGTGCAGACGCTCCACCATGCGGTTCCTTGTAGTACCTGTATAGTACTAGTAGTACGTAATACTCATAGTACTAGTAAACCTTGCGCTTGGCTCTTCGCGTCTTTGGGAAGTCGAACGATGATGGTACTACAGTGTTTGCTTCTGGCAATCTGACACCAAATTAACTGTTGCACGTCCACCGCCTGAGTGAGGGAGAGCTTGCATTAGTCAAAAGTTTCTCCTTGTCCCGCAAGCTTCTCCTCGTCCTGCAAGCTTCTCCTCATTCTGCAAGCTTCTCCTTGTTCTGCAAGTTGACGGGACACAACAAAGTAATGCTAGTCCATATTGCCTCCTTTCCGGTTAATATGGCTTAATTTGAAATGAGATAAATACAGTGGCGGTCACTATATATTTGTAAAAATATGGTCAATGGACTTCATAATACACTCATTGCGGTCGATATAATACATTTTCCGATGTTTATACGGTCACTAGCTCACCCTGGCTGAGTACGTGTGTGCATGCATGTGTAGGTTGAGCACTTGACCGTGAGCGTGTGTGTTCTATCGTGTGCTCGGGCATGCATGCGTTAGGGTATCGCGCGTGTTTTTGTGTGCATGTGTACGTGTGACTGTTGCATGCATGCATGAGGTTGTAGTCCCTCACATTCACATGTTCATATTTCAAAGCTTTTTCAAAACTTTGCATGCAAGGTTTGCTCATTCGTTGTTCATGCATGCATTATTGCCAACATTAATACGTTGGTAAAGACAATTTCTCGAGGAAAATGAGCCCATGAATTGAGTACAAAGGGGACCAATGAACCAGGAAGGAGGGAGTACTAGTACTAAACCGGAAGGAGGGAGTAGGTAGTACATAATAATTGGCGCCCGGAGCCTTGGCCAATGGTTCTTGTTACTCCCTCCTTTCTGGTTTATAGGGCTTAATTTGAAAATCTCTTCAACCAAAGTATAGATGATGAATGGTGGAATTAATTCCGTAGTTTGCAAAAGTACTTAATTAGTACTCTCGTTGTTCTCAAAATTTTGTGTATACCGATGCATTAATTACACCACATGCATGCATGGCCACTTAATGACCAAGGACTTCTACATGCATTGGTGAGTTTTTTCTTCATCCTTGCATGCAGTGATTTAATACACCTTGAAATCTGAACATGTGATGGTAAGTACTACTCCCTTCGTCTAGGTGTATAAGTCACCAAGGCGAAGGGGAAAACGAGAGATTTAAATGCTTATTTGCTAATTAATAGCATTGCATGCAATGAACTGACCACTTCATGTCGTGTTTGAAAGTCTCAAGTCATTGAAGTCATACACGCCCCACATCTCTTTGGTTGATTCCTTTATTTATGTCAAGAAACAAGAAACAAGGAAAGGAGGGAGTATTGGACAGGATGCGCGTAAAGGCATTTTGTTCCCCATCGGTTAGAGAAAACTATTCAACCATTGTTCACAGTGGAGTGACAATACATGGCTTACTCTGCAATGCTATCATGTCATGTGGGACATCCAGCATCTGGGTCCATGTTTCATGCAAGAAAATAGAGATAAGTACAAGTGAGACTCAGGAACGGTCATACACGTAGGGGGAGTACGTGTTGGGGCCGCGGTAATATGACTAAATGAGCAGTCAAATCACACAGTAAGTTGGTCGAACAAAGCAACCATCATTTCACTCTTCAATGACACGTACGCAATATAAAAAAGGTTGATATGGAGAGAAAAAGAAAACCGCTCCACTACATATACACTAGCAGGAGCCTAAGCTACAAGCCCGCTTGCTTGGGTTGCTCTCTTCACACTCTCTCACATAGAACGACGGTGGACACACCACTGGTCACATATCCGGCCTGATCCCGCTGCCGGGGGAAGGGGAGGATGTTCTGCGTAGACGCGGTCAGCAGTAGCGAGGGAGAAAACCCACTGTCGGTGCATCCCGATCGGGGGTCCCCGCGGTATGGGTTGATGCCGCCTCCCACCGGCCTTCTAGCTACAACCCGACGTCCCAGGTAGTACAACTTCCTTTTGGAGCCGGCTTGCTCCACGGCCGCAGCTCCCCACATAGCTCCATCTCCATGTGGATCTTTCTCTACTTCTACCGGCTTCTATTTGTGATGAGTTTATGTCTCATGAACTAGTGCCACTACTATTATTCTAATCACACTTCTTCAATATCTTTGCCAACAGGGATGCTCAGCTCGATTTTAGTGGAATTGCACAAAAGCATCGTATGATCCGAGGGTGCCAGGCTTCTTTCCTTCGACAGGTTCTACCTAGCCAGGAAATTAAATCATGTTTAGGGTTTAAGGCCTAGAGACTCCATCAATAGTTTTTTTTGTACACACTCTCACAAATTTTGTCTTTAGTTGTGAAGTAAATATTGGCTATGATCTGTGAATCATTGAGATGCATCAGCATGCGTGTTAGTTTTCCTTTGTATTTGATGGAATGTTGTAACGGGGCAACCTTGGAGTCAGGATACATACATGAAACAAAATCTTAAAGCTTCGGACTCCCTCCAGTCCTTTTTTGTATGCGTATAAGGCTACTCATAGTGGGGAGTATCATATACTAGTATCATGCATATGATACTAGTGTATGATACTATCTTCAGAGTGCATAGTAGTATCATAGAGTAGTATCATAGATGATCATATTTATTGCCATGCATGACACAAAGTAGCATAACATTTAACACGATACAATATCTACCTATGTTACTCTAACCCTCTCTTTCTTCTTTAATTCTCTGCCACATCAGCGTGATTGCAATTCCCAAGTGCATGATACCGGCTAAGATACCACCTAAGAAAATCTCACTTTTCCCGCAATGGTCTGCGCCTTAGCATCTTTGTGCTGCTCTTTCCAATAGTACTACCGCACACGCCGCCACAATAATTCACATCTCTCTCTCTCTCCCATATTCCTTGTCCCTTCCTAAGACCAAGTATAATAAGGTGACATAGGCGGGCTGCAAGCCTTTAAATATTGTATCTTTGTTGAGTTGGATGAGAGAGAAGAGGAGAGGGAAGAGAAGCGGGCTGTAGATTTATAGCCGGCTGTAGCACGGGCTGCAAGAAGCTACTACCTCCATAATATGAATCCAACGATATAATTTTTGTTAACATGCACTAACAATTTGTCAGTTAAATCTTTGGTAAAAAATTAGCATAAATTACATGGGGGGCTAATAAACCAGGACGGAGGTAGTATGTGAGAGTGTATGGTGGGTCATGTGGTAAATTGTAGTACTTTCTTGTAGCCCATTACTATACATGTTGACTATTACATTGGCCACTATGAAAAATACATTTTGCATCTATACAAGGCCACTAACAGTAATCGAGGCAATAGTACTTTCTTGTATAAGGGAATGGAGGGAGTAGTACTTTCTTGTAGCCCATTACTATACAAGTTGACTATTACAATGTCTATAGATGACATGGCAACATGTTAGCCATCAACCGGCTATATTATTAACCATGCTTAAGGCATGCTTGCACACAAAGAGAGAGAGAGAGAGAGTCACGTCGCATGCATGCAAAACCGGAGAGAGAGAGAGAGCTGCATGCAGATATATCTAGTGAGCCTACATCCAGAGAGATGGAGAGAGGAGTAATTGTTCGTGAGAATTGAGTACTTTGCATGCGCGTAACTACCCAACATTTCCTCCATAGAAAATCCAGGGGCAAAATAGTCTATACACTCCGGTGTATAGTAATTTTTTCTTGGCATGCGGGCTGCTACGTAGTACTACTATACCACAGTGTGTTTGTTAAACGCAAAGAAAAAAGGACCGGAGGTGTCGCACGATGTCCAAGGAATATGGTGATAGTTGGAGGTGGGCCATGTAGTCACTGGGCTGCCGTGTTTCATACTCCTCTGGTGTAAGAGTGGAGAAACTTAGTTTTATCACAGAATAAATAAATAAGAGTGCAGAGGCTCTACGATGCTCTACCGCCATAGTAATAGTGACCAATGAGCCGTCAAATCACATAGACCCGGCAGTTAGTTGGACGGAAGAAGCAAACCATCACTCTTCTTTGAATCCGCTTCTCCCTCATGCAGTACATTATTCTTTTGGAAACCAACATTTCGTTTCATTGGATCGCGCCATCGAGCAAAACCAACGTTTAAATCACGTATGTCGCATTCGTGTCTCACCCTCCTCCACCCCACAAGGTCGCTCGGCATGCCACTCACCGCAAACCGAGTGTACGCAAACTTTCCCGCCTGCTTGTCGATGGATCGCGCCATGGAGTACTAGCACTACTGGAAGAGATAGACAAGGAGGGGGAGGATAGCTAGCTGTAGCACGGACTCCCAAGAACTTTTTTACATGCATGTTGTGGCCGGCCATGGTGACGTTTGAACGCAAAGCAGTCGTGTGCACCGGGAAGCAGCACGGGCGGTGCTCTCTCGGCCGGTGCGCCGCTTCAATGCCGGCGCCGGTGAGAGGTCGCGTCAGCTCTGGCCGGGCATGAATGCGGCACTGACCGTTTTGGGCGGGAAGTGCGCGTGGGTGATGAAGAGGGTTCGGGTTGGCCAGGGCGGTCAGGAGCGGGTATGGCAGCGGTCCGGATGCCAGCAAATGAGAGATGCTGGACATACGTAAATTTTGCTACGTAATTAATAACGTAAATAATGTGAAAGTTGGACAAATATGATTGGAGATGGAGATGGAGATGGAGATGAAAGTAAAATTTTACGTAAACACAGATATGCATGTTTATGCGTGTGCGCGCACACACACACATAGTGACGACTCTCGCAATTACTCGTACACATAATCGATGTCTCGTTCTCCTTACACACACAAAAACTTAGTACCGCCTCATTTTGTTCCTAGGATAGGAATATCATAGGAGTGGGAAACAATATGAAGTGATATAAATGGAGTACTATGTACAAGAAGAAATGTACACACACTCACTCTGCCTCTGACATACCTGCGAGTACACGATGGAGCACATTTGTGCATGAAGAGGCAGCTTACGTACGTAATAATTTGACCCTTTAATTTGTTCACTTAATAATGGAGGGTCGGGGACCACACGTGAGCGCTACAAAGTGCAACCTAGAAGCGGGGGCATATTATTGATCGAGTTTTCTTTCTTGGTACGTTAAAAAAAAGATTTGTCCGCCAGTTTTCGTTTCTTTTTTCCGAAAACGCGCGTATTCTATTTAAAACCACTGCTATGGAGAGATTTTTTACTCCATTGTATATATAGCCTCTTGTTTGATATGATTTCTCGCGTCTCTCTCTCACCCTCTCCATATCTAAACAAGATGACAGTGTCCACCCTATCTCTCTCCTCACCGGTAGTCATAGATCTGGCTAGATCCCGTCTGCTGCGGGAGGTGAGGAGGTGCACCATTGACGTTGTCGCCGTCGGCGATGGAGGAAGCCGATGCGCACCGTCCTCTCTGAGCCTGTGCCGGCACGGATGAAGGTCCTCCGCGCCCTTGTTCACTGCCGTCGTGTGGGCAGATCCCGCCCGCCCGCCTAAGCCACATCTCGCCCACCTAAGGTATAACTTCTTTTGGATTTCATGCTTCATTGTACACTGCATGCGGGTTTTCTTCTATACCACTACTCCCCAGCTCCCCATGTACAGTAGCTAGGGTTCGTCGGCTAGTCCAACATCACCTATTTTTTAGTATTATAGAGGAAAGGCCACTCCAAAAGTTGTCCTGGTTTATTATTTTTTAAGTAATGCTGTTGTCAATCTAGAGGCGTCGATAAATGCTTCTGTCCTGCTTTAGTTTTTTTTTCAGGTATCCTGCTTTAGTTCCCATCAAGATAATCATGATGCTTCTATTTTTTGGTGTTCGTTTCATTAATTCTTATTGACAATTAAGATGCCGCTGTTAATCTTGTTCCACTACTAAAACAAAGTAACGACACTACGTAAATATCATTTTTTATATTTTTGCAAACAACGATGCATATCTCCATACCCGAGCATGTCTTCCTCTATTTTAGCGAAACTGCACAAAATTGGATGGCCACTATTGCTCAGCCTCACTGTCCTCTGCCAGGTGGTTCTTCCTTTCTCGAGCTTGATTACCGAGAAGAAAAAAACCACAGTGAGGATTGTCAAACTTCATTGGTGCCTGAGCCAAACTTGATGCCAAAATCGATGATGCATCACCACGATGACCTATCGATGCTCATGGTTGCGTCTCATGGTTGCATCGGCTGGTGAAGTTGATCGATGTTCAATGAAGAACGGGCTGTCTTCCATCAGTGCTCTTTGCTTGTTACCACAAAGATGATATCCTTCATCAGTTCATCTTGGACGCAGTCGTTTACATTGGTGCAATTTTATCACACAATTGGATACGAACCAAATGTTTCCTCGAAGAAGCATCGACGTTGGTACTAAGAGCAAAAGTTTTGTATTGATTTATAAGCCTTATCACAACTTTGTCTTTAGCTCCCCTGTAATTTTATTTGTCCAGCTTTTAACTAAATATGTGGTCAGACTTTGATTAAAAATATGGTGTGGACTAAAACCCCGGATGGAGGTAGTACCCCTCTGCTTTTATTTACTCTGCATATTAGATTTGACTGAATTCAAACTTTGTAAAGTTTGACCAAATTTATATAAAACAATATAAATATTTACCATAATAAATCTATATGATGTGAAAGTACATTCAATAATGAATCTAATGGTATTGATTTGTTATTGTCTATGTTAATATTTTTGTTTAGAAACTTTGTCAAAGTTTACATAGCTTGACTTTGACCAAAGCTAATACACGGACTAAATAAAAACGGAGGGAGTACGAGATACAGTGGCACAATGATTTGGCACACTGATTTAGGCCGAACACAACAAACCATAATTATTGAGAGAGGGCAAACTGTACATACAAAATAATTGAAATTAAATTTCTTTATTTGTACACACCCTCACACCTTTCTGATAATTTGGTGCGTGTGTGGTTGTTCACTTAACAGAGGGTAGTGTACCGCACGTGAACGACAGGAAGTGCGACCAGGACGTGTGGATCGTTAGTTGGTCGTAGTTTTCTTCACTGGTACGTTAAATAAAGAGCTTCGTTTCATACACAATTTAAAATGATTGTTATGGAGAGAAAAAGAAAACCACTCCACTATATTAGTACTATATACGAGTACTATATAAGTATACGAGTGCTATATAAGCTGGAGCCTCAGCGCTTGTTCGCTCGGGTTTGCACTCTTCAGACTCTCGCTGCACTATATATATATATATATATATATATATATATATATACACGTTGGAGGCTCATCGTTCCTTTGCTAGGGTTTGCTCTATTCACAATCTCTCATCCTCTTCATCAGATCTAAACAAGACTGCGTTGGCCTCTCTCTCTCCCCCCTCATAGCTGGTGAAGGAGCCATCTGATTCCCGTCAGACCGGGAAGGGGTGGAGGTGCAGCGTTCACTCCATCGCCTTCGGCGAGGGAGGCAATCCACTGCCGGCTGCGCTATTCTTTTTCACCCAGCGCCTGTGCGGGAGGGCCTCCAACCTCTTCTTCCTCGCTGTCGTACGTAGTGTGGACAGATCCGGCCTCCCGTCGCACGCCTAGCCACATCCGGATGACCCTAAGGTATAACTTTCTTTGAAACCGTCATTGCTCTAGCTGCATGCGGGTCTTGTTCGATTCTGTAGTTGAATCTAGGTCTTGGTTCAAAGAGGAAAGAAGGGGGGTGGAGCATGAATCTAGGACGTGGTTCAATGAGGAAAGGATGGAGGAAAGTTGTATAGGCTGGCTATCCAGCCGCTCCGTTGGTCGAAAAGGGAAAAAGGGGGTAACCCAGTACACACATCTATAAGGAACTGATCTCTTTGTTGAAAAAGGAAAGAAACTGGGGGGTCGGTGAGTTTGTGCAGGACTAGATTTGCTTCCCTCACATAGGAAAAAGGTTCAAAGAGAACAAATATGGGACCAACACAAATATGCTTCTTGGCAACATACTCTGCATCACCCATTTATACGTGTGGAGGCACATGGTGATGGCATGTCCCATGTCCCATACAACTATTTTGCTGTTGTTAATCTAAGAATGCCGCTGGAAAATTGAAGCAATGCCACTGTTAAAACTAAATTACATTTTTAACGAATGTTATTTTAAGAGAATGTCTCTGTTAATATGAATTAGTGCAACCGTTTTAGAAATGCTAATGTCCTATTTTGTTTTCCATCAAGATAAGGTAGATGCTTCTTTTTGTGGCCATTTGATTCACCCTCCTTTATTGGCCAGTAATTGTTTCTTTTTTTACCTATGAAAACAGGGATATCTATTCAACTCGTTGCTATTGCGACCTTTTGCTTCACTATGCAAAACACTTTTGTTTTAAGAGTGTTTTGTGCAGTTCATCTTAAATGTCACACCGGAAACTTTGCTTGATTTAGTTGAACTACACAAAATGAGATTGGATTTCCTATTCGTGTTGGAAGATTCATATTTGATCTTGTCTGCCTCATGAAAGGTCAATACCGGCCTTCATTCACATGATTGTGCAGTGTGCTTTGAGATGTTGTGCTACTTGTATTGGTACTGTTTTAAATAAATGTTGAATTGAAGCTATTGTATTGCTGTCTTTTCCCATTAAGTGAACAAAAATGGGACCAACCCAGACATGATGCTTGTTTCTTTGTTACAACAAACGCTGCATCACCCCTTTATAAGTAGATGGAAGCACATGGTGTTGTTGCGCCCACTCTCCCCTGCAACTGTTTATGCTTTTTGTTAATCTAATGCCACTGGTAAAATTAAGCAATGCCCTCTTAGAATTAACTACTGAATCTTAGTTCAAAACTTCAACACTTGTTAGGGATCGGCGGGAGTACCATTTCTGTTAGGGATCGGCGGGAGTACATGTTTAACAAATGTATTGTTCAGATAATGTCTCTGTTATTATATATCAGCTACAATGTTTTACAAATGGTACTATCCTGCTTTGTAGTTCTTTCTACATGTTTAACCAAGGTATTGTTAAGATAATGTCTCTGTTAATATGAATCGTTTGCGATGTTTTAGGAATGGTACTTTTCTGCTTTGTCGTTCTTTATACATGTTGAACCAAGGTATTGTTAAGATAATGTCTCAGTTAATATGAATGGATCACACTATTTGAGAATTGCTAATGTCCTGCTTTGTTTCCCATTAAGATAAGGTAGATATTTTTTCTTCTGGGCATATAAGTCATCAACTGTTATTTCTCAGTAATTGTTTCCTTTATACCTATTTGTGCATACAGGGATATCAAAACTTCTTCTCGGTTCTATTTTGACTTTGATTTTAGTTGAACTGCACAAAAGGAGCCAATGTGTTTAAGGCAAACTGTTGCATTATTGGGCCCAGTTCATCTTTCCACTTTGCAGAAAGAAGCAGTCACTGTTTGCGCTACATTACACAAGGAATGATCGAGAAGCTTTAGAGTATTAGTAGACGCTGGTGACATGACTAGTCTGCAGAGACTAACGTAAACTCAACAGCACGTGGAGTGCAAAATTCACTCCACAAGGAAAGGTATGACCAAGTCAGTGGCTGACGTAGCTGTAACAAATGAGGTCAGTATCGGCCTTCATCCACATGATCGTGCTTTGTTAAGTTGTGCTACTTATATTGTTGTATTGTTTTGAATAAATGTTTAATTGAAGCTATTGTATTGCTATCCTTTCCTGTTAAGATAATGAAGATGATTATATTTGTGAGCGTATGTTTAATCAACTAGTACCACTATTATATTCATCACACTTTTCTGTATTTATGCAGACAGGGATGCTCAGCTTGATTTCAGTGGAACTGCACACAATGTCCAGATGGTTCGTGTCCTCCATAATACTTCATCATGCACAATACATCGAATGGTTCTCTAATCATTTGTTGTCACCTTGAGCAACCGGACTATCAACTTAAATGGAGCTGCCAATGTCTTCAAGGCCTTGCAACATATAAATACGAAATCCACCATGCTACACAAGACATTGTTCGATTTCAGTGGAACTGCACAAAAAGATAAGCTGGTTAATCCAGCTCCATGTGCCATTTCAATGTGCAAACTGATGACAAACCCTGCCCGTTCCACAATCATAGGCATTGCATATTTTGAATGGGAAAAGCTTGTCAAAGTTTAATCATTGATGTTAGCAAGAAGACATTCGTTTGATATTTTGGAATTGGAAAACTTTGTCAAATTTTGCTCATTGATGTTAGCCAGAAGACATGCATTTGATATTTTGGAATGGGACACCCTTTGCCATGAGCAGCGTCGATCATTTTTTCCTATTCATGTGTTCAGTTCAGAAGTAAATATTGACTCTCATGAGATGCACAATCATGAATGTTGACTTATGTAATGTATTTCAAGAGTTTATTCTAAATGTTGTCTATGAAATGCCAGGCCTTATGAGTTTGATTGCAAAGTTGAGCTTGGAATGATGTGGCATGCGGCATCACGAGCTGTTCACCGTGCCTCCTGAGAATAATGCTTCGTATTGTTTTGCATGTTGATCTAATGCCAGTGATTTGCATGTTAAAAAGATCGTCCTCTTCTATTGTTTCTGTGCTTAAGAAGTTCATCGTCTTATGTTTCATTCATAGCCTATACGACAACTAGGGTAGGCTAGAGGTGAAACCATATGATCTTCCGACCAACTCATCATCTTACCGTTTCATGCCGGCTCGGTCTCTCGAAGGTGCTCATAGGGGTCCGATGATACTGGCTTCCTGAATGAGCACCGGGCGCTGTATCAGACCATCCCTAGGGCCCGCGAGGCCCTCTCCGTCGTCCTTCGAGTTGTTGCGCTCGCTGTGGTGCTGCCGTCTCATGTTGTCAACATGGTTAACGAACATGAGGAATCAGGAGATGACTTTACTTGGAGAGGATGATAGTAGGGACCCACCAGGGCCATAGCCGTACGTACGCAAGTGCCTCCTTATTATATACAACTATAAATTTTTTTGCTTCCTCCTGGTTTCCTAACATCACGGTCCCATACCATTGTCAACCTATATAGTCAATAAATGAGAGAATTGCACAAGGAGCGGCCGACAGCTGGGACCCAGCAGCTCGAGCAGTATTTGTTTTTTGAGGCGTGAGCAGAGTTTTTCTTGAGCGATGTTTTTGTTGTTGTTCAGAGGAGTAGGGTATCAACTGGGTGGGCTGTGGCCCGTCTAGCCCAGGCTATTATTTTATGTCGACCAAATATCCAGCCCAGATATTAAATTTTCAATGTGAAAATGGCTAACCCAGCTATAATTTTTTTGCGGAATACCCAACCCAGGTCAACTTGTTATTCTCCGCACCGAACAGGTAATTATAAAATGGGCTTTAAGAAATACTAAATGGGCTCTAATTATAAAAATTGGGCTGTAAATATAAAAAAATGCACCGAACAGGTAATTAGTTTCAAAATTACTATTTTTGGATTTAATTTTTTTTAATTTCATTACTTGTTGCGCGCGCAAAATTTCATTGGATTTTACCTAATACAAATTTATTTTGAAATTATATTTAATCTGACTCAAAATTTCAGGATAAAAAATATTTTGGCTCCCATCAAAATGTGGGAAGTTTTGTTGATTTTTTTGAGCGGTTGGTTGAAATTATTAACCCTTGTCCTAGCTAGAAAATGGGCTGTAATTTTAACAAACAGTAAATGGGCTGCAGTAAATTCCATTAGAATTCAAAAATGGGTTGTACATTATAACAAATCGCAAATGGGCTATATGTTCTCTGCCACAGATGTGTGATAGTCACTTGTGGGCCTACTAAGTTGACGCGTACGCAAGGTTTTGTCAACGTATAGTCAACACACGATTCTAGACTTCTAGTAGCAGTGGCCGTTGGATGTCCATCCAACGGCTGTGCTGCTTCTTCGATCTCGGATATTCATGCTTCAGCCGCCCAAACCACCGCCGGTGGTACCGCCTGCTACCGCCTCCCGTAGCCGGCTGTGCTGCCGCGCAGGCCTCACCGGCCCACCCTACTCCCATCGTCGTCCAGGCCATTCCTCTACTCACCAACACCTCCTGTTATTCTCCGACGACGGCAGCCTCACACCGCAGCCGAATGAGTGAACCCTCCCCTCCGCATGGGCATCCACTGATGTGTCTTTGCCGGCTCCGAGTCGTTCCATTCCTAGGCCTTGCCATCGTCCAACGTGTTGGTTCTCTCGGCGCGGCGTGGTCAACTTTGTCAACAAACGACAACCATCGGAAGAGGCATGTACAAGGAGTGGCTGACAGTAGGGACCCACATGTCCCATGGCCGCATGCAAGCAAGTCCCTCCTTTTTTTCGAGAAACTAAGTCCCTCCTTATTATGCGAAAACAAATGATTTCTCCCCCTGACAGGTTTGACCCACCAGCTACATCTTCGCACGCAAGGAAGTGCTTCCTTTATTACGCGAAAAAAAGTTACCTCTCCCTGACAGCTGGGACCCACCAGCTTTATTATGATCCATTTCGCGAAAATATAGATTGTACCAGAGATGCTAAATTGTTTTCTTTTTATTCTAACTCGAAAAGGAAGAAATTAAAAAAACCAGAAAACATCTTCGCACGCAAGGAAGTGCCATCTTATTACGAGCAAAAAAATGATTCCCCCTGCTAGTTGGGACCCATCAGATTTGGAGGTTGACTTGTGGGCCTACTAAGTTGACACATACGCAAGGCTTTGTCAACTTAGTCAAAACAATTCTAGCTGCAGTGACCGTTGGATGTTAAATCAACGGCCATGCTGCATCTTCAACCTCTGGTCTTCTTGCTCTAGCCGCCCAAACCAGCGCCCGTCGTACCGCCTGCTCCAGCCTCACCGCCCGACCATACTACCACTGGCCAGGCCTTCCCTCTACTCACCCACACCCCCTGTTATTCTTCGGCGATGGCAGCCTTACATCATAGCCAAATCAGTGAACCGTCGTACTCCCCTCCACGTGGGCATCCACCTGCCTCGGCTTCTCTGGCTCCGTGTCGTTCCCTTCCTAGGCCTCGCCATCATCCACCGCCTTGATGCTCTCACTGCATCATGGTCAACAAGGTCAACAAACGACAACCATCGGAAGAGGACTTTAGGCGGTGAGGCTGACAGCTGGACCCACCAGCTACATCTTCGAACAGAAGGAAGTGCCTCCTTATTACTCGCAAAATAAAAATGATTTCTCCCCCTGACAGCTGGGACCCACCAGCTATATCTTCGCATGCAAGGAAGTGCGTCCTTATCCTCCCTAACAGCTGGGACCCACCCGGTCGAAGCTGTAGTGACCGTTGGATGTTAAATCAATGGCCGTGCTGCGTCTTCAACCTCTGGTCTTCTTGCTCCAGCCGCCCAAACCAGGGTCGGCCATGCCGCCTGCTCCTGCCTCCCGTGGCTGGTTGTGCTGCCGCACAGGCCTCACAGCCCCACCCTACTCCCATCGCTGGCCTGGCCATCCCTATACTCACCCAGACCTCCTGTTATTCTTCGGCGACGACAACCTCACACTGCAGTCGCACCAGTAAACCCTAGTACTCCCCTCCGCGTGGGAAACAACTGCCGAGTCTTCCCCGGCTCCGGGTCATTCCCTTCCTAGGCCTCGCCGTCGTCCACCGCCTTGGTGCTCTCGACGCGACGTGGTCAACGTGGTCAAGGAACGACTTCTATCAGAAGAGGACTGTACGTGGAGAGGCTGACAGCTGGGTCCACGGCCGCAGCATGGAAGTGCCTCCTTATTACGCGCAAAATATTGATTCCTCGACCTGACAGCGGGGACCCATCGGAAGGGCCTCTGTATTTTGTGAAAAAATGTTTCCCCCCTGATAGTTGGGACCCACCAGCTATATCTTCAGACGCAAGGAAGCCCCCATATTAGGCGCGAAAAAAATTATTCTTCCCCCTGACAGCTGGGACCCACCAGCTATATCTTCGCACGCAAGGAAGTGCGTCCTTATCCTCCCTAACATCTGGGACCCACCCGATCAAAGCGTATGTAGCGTTGTCTGTCTGGTCGCAAACGTGTACGTATATACTGGTCGATCGGTCTCTCTGCAACGATGAACCGTGGCCGAGCAAGCAGCGGGACGTGTAGTAGTAGAGCCCCGACGTAGCAGTTCAAGCAGTCTAGTCTAAACCGTGTACACGTACATACAACCAGATGCCAAAAAATACGGCCACATACATACATACGGGCGGGGTCTCGAATGCCTACTCGCGCATACGTACGACAAGGGCTCGTGTACATGGAGAGGCAACAAACGACAGCAACGGCATCCAGTTCATCGGCAGCCAACCGGCTGGGTCGGAACGGAGAAACTGCGTCGTGTTCATTGGGAGGCAACGGAATGCATTGTGTTCATCGGGAGCCAACCGGCTTGGATGGAATAGCCGAAATGAGGCCTGGCGTACCGCAGAACGGAGGAAACAGCCTTCTGTTCGACTGCCTATAGTCAAAACGGGATCCTGTTCATCGGGAGGGGTCTGGCGTACCGCAAAATGGAGGAAACGGACTTCTGTTCGAGCTCCTACGGTCGAAACGGGGTCCTATTCATCGGGAGGGGTGTGGCGTACCGCAAAATGGGACTCCATGGGCTACTGTTCACCCACCTTCTACTGCCTCGCTCCAGCCTCCACGGGCTACTGTTCATCCACCGTCGACTTCCTTCAGCCTCCACGGGCTACTGTTCATCCACCGTCCACTTCCTTCAGCCTCCACCTACTACTGTTCATCCACCGCGTCTTCCTCCTGCCTCCACCAGCTACTGTTCATCCATGGGTTACTGTCCATCCAGCCTCCACCGGCTACTGTTCAACCAGCCCTCCATGGGGTCCTGTTCATCCACCCCCAACCGGCTCGGGTGTGGCGGCCTCCTCGGGGTCCTGTTTATCCAGCGGCAACGGCCTACTACCATGGGGTCCTGTTCATCCAACCCCCAGCAACGGTCACTGTTCATCAAGAGGCAGGTTCGATCGGCTTCAGCAGTAGCGAAGGAATCGCTTGGGTTCAATTAACAGCCAAGGGATCGTTCGCTCGGGTTCAGTAACGTAGCTAGCTAGTGCAATCGCTCGGGTTCAGTAAGCGAACGCCTCGCTCGGGTTCAGTTAGAGCCCAACTCCTCGCACACACGCGCATACGTGTACGAGAGAAATGCGCAAACCTCAGTGCATCGCTTGGCCCCGACCACCAACCTTAACCGGGAACTCCCCAAAATTTTCCTCGCCCACGCTTCTACCACGATTTTTTCCGTCATGGACGGCCCAAAGAATGTCATGCAGGTGCGTCCCTGGCCCGCCCAGGACGAAAATCCCATTTTTTGTCATGATTTTTTGTCATAGAAGTAGGAGCCCACCACATCTATGATGATACGTGGTTTTGTCACAATTATCATCACAGAAGTGTCATAAGCATGATAGAAAAACTTTTCGTTCGGGCCAAAATGTCACGGATGTGTCTTTTTTTGTAGTGATAGCGGTTGATGTGTGGAGTAATAGTAGTAGATGCAGTCAGGAGTCGGTCTACTTGTCACGGACATGATGCCTATATTCATGATCATTGCCTTAGATATCGTCATAACTATGCGCTTTTCTATCAATTGCTCAACAGTAATTTGTTTACCCACCGTATGTGTTCTTTCAAGAGAGAAGCCTCTAGTGAAAAATATGGTCCCCGGGTCTATTTTTATCATATTATTTTCGGATCTATAAAACCAAAAACCCAAAAATACCTTGCTGCAATTTATTTACTTTTATTTAGTTTTGCACTTTTATTTATCTTTTATGCCTATCTCTATCAGATCTCATCCTTGCAAATAACCGTGAAGGGATTGACAACCCCTTTATCGCGTTGGGTGCAAGTATTTGTTTGTTTGTGTAGGTGCTATCATTGGAGACTTGTGTGTTCCTCCTATTGGATTGATACCTTGGTTCTCAAACTGAGGGAAATACTTATCTCTACTTTGCTGCATCACCCTTTCCTCTTCAAGGGAAAAACCAACGCAAGCTCAATAAGTAGCATATCCCAACTATTGTCACTTTGGGGTCTATGGATCAGAACAATAACAAGTGCATATAACTAGTCAGTAGGATCAAGAACTCAGATATATTCATGAAAACATGGAGGGTTCAGATATGAAATCATGGCACTGGGGCCCTAGTGACAAGCATGAAGCATAGCAAAGTCATAGCAACACCAATCTCAGAACATAGTGGGTACTAGGGATCAAACCCTAACAAATTGACTCGATTACATGACAAATCTCATCCAACTCCATCACCGTCTAGCAAACCTATGAAGGAATTACTCACTCCCGGTGGTGAGCATCATGGAATTGTTGATGGAGAATGGTTGATGATGAGGACGACGATGAATCCCCCTCTCCGGAGCCCCGAACGGACTCCATATCAACCCTCCCGATGAAGAACAGGAGGTGGCGACGACTCCGTATCATAAAATGCGATCATTCTTTCTCCCTGATTTTTCTCTCCATGAGACAGTACTTATGGAGTTGGATGTCGCGAAAACGGAGGCCCGTGGGACTGATGCGTCTCCAACGTATCTATAATTTTTGATTGTTTCATGCTATTATTATCAATCTTGGATGCTTTATATGCATTTGTATGCTATTTTATATTATTTCTGGAGCCACTTAACAATTCTAGCATAATCTTCTCCTTACGACGACTCAAAGAAAAGAAAAGAATTTTAGAGGAACACACTGAAATATTTTTGGAGTTTTTAGTTTTTCTGAAGAAGGCAAACTAACAAAGGAAAAATAAAAACGAGAAAAACTATTTACACGGGAAAACTCCCAACAAACAAAATAAGAGATGATAAATCTTTTTGGGTTTTCTTTTACTACTATGAATTAACTAAATAAGAAGGAAAAACCAAAAAGTAGCGAGAAATATATTTGGATTTTTGAAGTTTTTCAAACACACAAAAGAAAGCAAAAATAAAACTAACATGGATATACAATGAAAGAGGGTGAACACCGACAACTAGAATGAATGTGTGGTACATGAATGTAATGTCGGTGAGAAATATGTACTCCCCCAAGCTTAGGCTTTTGGCCTAACTTGGTCTATGGCTACGACTCGCCTGGATAGAACTCGTGGAGATAGTTCGGGTTATACTCCATCGCAGACGCCAGCACCTGGCGGGCTGCCTCATTACAGCGAGCAGTCTCCTCTACCCTCTCTTCTACGCCTCAACCTCCTCCTTAAGTATAAAATATCTCTTTTTCCTAAAAGTCAAAGAAGGCAGGGGCAGGCAAACTAATATGGATGACACAATGCTTATTAAAAGATTTGCATGTATCGAAATGGTGAGGTATCTCTTTCGAGAAACTGATCACGCTCCCCAGATTCATAATCAAGGTAGCTAGGTGGCAATAGGGTATCATTTTTTTAATAGGTATGCCAAGATAAGTAGCTAAACGAGTAGCATAGATTCCACCAAAAAGATCACCATCAAGAGCATTGTTATGTAAGTGACGTGCGATGATGGCTCCCAGGTCAAATTTTCTATCTCGCAATATTGCGCTCTTAAGAACGCTCAAATCAGGTGCACACAAGGTACTAAGGTCATGTTTGCCATTTATGCATCTACCTATGAACAGAGCAAAATAGTGAATGGCAGGAAAATGAATGCTTCCAACTCTAGCTTGTATTATGCCTCTAGTTTCACCTCGAGTAATACTCATGAGAAATTCATTGCAACCAGCTTTACGAGGTTCAAGGCATCTCCCCCAAGAGGGAATTCTACAGGCAATACTAAATTCTTGAACAGTCATGCAAAAAGATTTATCATATATGTCAAACAAAATATCATGAGAGGAGCGGTGAGATACATACTTGAATTTCTGCACAATGGGAATCAGTAATATCATAGTATCGCGGACACTTATCTGACTAGAAGTCCTCCAGCTCGTCATTGTGTACGTACATATCAAACTCTTCCTTGATGCCGGCTTTGATAATGAAGGCATCAGATGGCCATTCGCACGGTTTTACGAGGGCATCCCGTGGTGGTTCGAGATCCGGCTCGCGAATTGCGGGCCTTGGGGAGCTCTTGCTCGAGGAACCCCCATGTAATACCTTCCTAAACATTATTTTGTTCTAAAAAAATTCTGAAATTTTTAGTCCCTCAAAATAAAAGTGAACAAATCTTAACAAAATTGTCAGCAACTACTCCCACAAGTGTCTAGAGGCTATATCATGCATCAAAACTACTTTGGACCATACAAATTCAACATGCAAGCTCATATACATGGTCACCACAATAAAAAAATTGCAAAACGTAAAGCACTAGAACAAAAACTAATTGGACCATCGGAGGAGTCACAAACAAAGGAGTAATTCCTCAAACAGTTTCGGAAATGGAGCTCCGAGCAAGGAGATCGAAAATCACATGGAAACGAGCAAGAACACGGGCTAGGACGCAATGGTGATTTTTCGAGAGGTGGAAGAAGGTAGTGGGCTTGTGCACTAAGTGAGGGGGCCCCTGTGGGACCTACGAGCTCACTAGGCACGCCCAAGGGGGTGGGCGAACCTTGTGAGCTCGTGCCTCACAGGTGCACCCCCCTGGGGTGTGTTTAGTGCCAAAAATTCTTAAATAATGTAGAAATAATCATACTAAATTTTAAGGTCATTCCGAGAACTTTTATTTTTGGAACATTTTTTATTGCATGAATTATTAGAAAAAAGGATAATCATGGCATTCTACTTTATTGAAATTTAAATAATAGAGAGTAAATAGTAGGTTGTGCTTACTAAATTCATCGACCATATGCCCCTCAAAAAGAATCCATTAATAAGGTTGATCAAGTCTTATTAACAAACTAGTTTCCGACTAACATGAAACCGAAGAATTTTCATAAAACAGTAAGTTACCTCAATGGGGATATGCATCTCCCCAACAATAAGAGTTTCATATTTTTTACGATCGGAAGAGGGAATTCAAAACCTCGAACAGTGATTGTCGTAATTTTCTCAATGGAGTTGATACTATTCACTGAACTTTGTTTCTCCTGAAAATAAATTGTATGGTCATTACCATTGACATGCAAAGTAACCTTGCTTTTATTGGAATCAATAATAGCGCCTACAGTATTAAAAAATGGTCTACCAAGGATAATTGACATGTTGTCATCCTCGGGCATATCAAGAATAAAAAAGTCTGTTAAGATAGTAACATTTGTAACAACAACGGAAAAATCCTCACAAATTCCAATAGGTATAGCAGTTGATTTATCAGCCATTTGCAATGATATTTCAGTAGGTGTGAGTTTATTCAAATCAAGTCTTCTATATAAAGAGAAAGGCATAACACTAACACCGACTCCTATACCATGTAAAGCAGTTTTGACACAACTTATTTTAATGGAGCATGGCATAGCGGGTATTCCTGGATCTCCTAACTTCTTAGGTACTCCACCCTTAAAAGAATAATTTGCAAGCTTGGTGGAAATTTCAGATTCAGGTATCTTTCTTTAGTGATAATAAATTTCATGTATTTAGCATATGGAGGCATTTTCAAATTATCCGTCAAATGTGTTTGCAAAAAGACGGTTCTAAGCATTTCAACAGAGCGTTCAAAATCCTCCTCATCCTTACTTTTCAGAGTTTTACTAGGAAAAGGCATGGGTTTTTGAACCCATGGTTCTCTTTCTTTACCATATTTTCGAGCAATGAAATCACTTTTATCATATCTTTTATTCTTAGGAGGTGGGTTATCAAGATCAACAACAGGTTCTATTTCCACATCATTGTCAGGTTCTTTATCATTGTCTTGTTGTGTGCATCAACATGAACATCATTATCATTATCACTAGGTGGATATTCATTACCAGATTGTGTCTCAGCATCAGAAATAGAAACATCATTATGATTCTGAGAAGGTTTTTCTATCACAGGTTCACTAGAAGCATGCAAAGTTCTATCATTTTTTCTTTTCTTTTTCTTCTTATATGTACTAGGTGCATCAATATTAATTCTCTAGGAATCTTTCTCAATTCTCTTAGGATGACCTTGAGGATATAGAGGATCCTGAGTCATTTTGCCACCTCTAGTCACAACTCTAATAGCACGATCATTCATTTTATTATTCATTTCATTAAGCAAATTGATACGTCTACAACATATCTATAATTTATGAAGTATTCATGCCATGTTTACAACAATTTTATATGGTTTTGGTATGTTTTGCATGGAACTTACCCGGACTGACGCTGTTTTCAGTAGAACTACCGTGGTGTTGTTTTTTGTGTAGAAATAAAAGTTCTCCAAATGCAACGAAACTTTTTGATGATTATTTTTGGAACAAAAGAGGCACTAGAAGCTTCGTGGGAGGGCCAGAAGACCGATGAGCTGGGCACAACCCACCAGGGCGCGCCAGAGGGGCCTGGCTTGCCTTGGTGGGTTGTGGTCACCTTGAGGCCCATCTTCGCGTGAAACCGACACCCAAAAATCCTATAAATACAGAAACCCCCAGAAATAACCCTAGATCAGAAGTTTCGTCGCGGCAAACCTCTGTAGCCATGAAAAACCAATCGAGACCCTGTTCCGGCACCCTGTCGGAGGGGGAAATCATCACCGGTGGCCATCTTCATCATCCCGGTGGCCACCATGATGAGGAGGGAGTAGTCCACCCTCAGGGCTGAGGGTTTGTACCAGTAGCTATGTGTTTAATCTCTCTCTCTCTCTCTCGTGTTCTTGATTTGGCACGATCTTGTTGTATCGCGAGCTTTGTTAATATAGTTGGATCATATGGTGTTTTCCCCTCTCTATATTGTTGTGATGAATTGAGTTTTCCCTTTGAGATTTCGTTCTTATCGGATTGAATACTTTTATGGATTTGAGAGCACTTGATGTATGTCTTGCTATGAATACTTGTGGTGACAATGGGGTATCATATTGATTCACTTGATATGTGTTTTGGCATTCAACTCGCGGATTCCTGAGGTGACATTGGGGTAATCTATGCATAGGGGTTGATACACGTTCTCGTCTTTGTTTCTCCGGTAGAAATCTTGGGGCACTGTCGGGGGGATGGACCCCGGGCAGGCAACGGAACCCGGATTCTTTTCAAAAACATCAGGGCCAGCAACGCCCCTCAATCCAGCATGCCCTGGCCAGCTTCCTAGCGCAACCCGGCCAGGTGCCGCAACCCGGCCAGTCGGCTGGCGCATGCCAGCTGGTCCCAAGAAGCCAACCTCCATCGACAAGTATGCGTGGCTACAGTACTCCCTTCTTTGCGCCGGCCCCGGCGGGCGTGGCTGTCATGCCGACCAAGCCACCGCCCAGGGCGGGCGGCATCTCGGGGGCGTTACCCTATAGCGAGGCGGCGCAGCCGTCCCATGACGTCCGGCAAGGCATGCCAACAGTACCCAGCAGCCGGCCGTACCCACGCCCGGCGTCCCGGTACGGCCAGCACCCGACAGACCCGGCGAGTCCCGCACCCGATGGACCCGGCAGACCCCGCATCCCGGCGGCCCCCACTGCTGGCTCCTAGACACTGACATTAAGGCCCTGCGCCCATGTAATATTACCATTGTAACCCCGGGGGGCCAGCCTATAAGACCCCCCGGTGCCCTTCCATACAAAGGGTCGACCATCAGTAGAACACACACAAACACGAAGAAGGAGCAACCTATGCACTGGCCTGTCTTCCACCCTCCCCAAAATGGCTCTAGGAGCAAGCTTGTATCCACCACATATAAACCACACTCAGCAGGACTAGGGGTATTTTCTCTCCGGAGAGCCCCGAACCTGGGTACGTCTTGTGTCTCATGCTCGCTCGTACCAACCTCGCCTCTAGAGCCCACCGATGGCCTCTTGTTTGTTCCTCTCTTTAGCCATCCCATGGCATCTGCCATGAGATCACCACGACAGTTGGCACCCACCGTGGGGCAGCTCGAGGTGCCGGCCGGAGACATGTTCCAGACGGGGCCCTTCACCGACTCCAGCGAGCTCAGCGTGCGTGGTCTGGTCCCTGCGCCCTGTGCGGTGCCGTCCGGTTTTGCAGGCTCGTCCGATGTCCCCTCCGGCACGCTGCGCGCCCCCACCGCGTTCGCGCCCGATGAGTACCCCAGCGAGGTGCTCGACGTCACCGACTCATCCGTCCCCCTCAGCTGCGACATCTCTGACGACGTGGCGGATCTCTGCACCCATGTGGAGGTGCTCGTCACCGACTCCGGCTCCACTTCATCCAGCGCCGCGAAGAAGGCCGCTGCCGCCAGGGCCGCAGCGGAGCGCGCCAGCACGGCCGACCCACTGCACGCCACACTGCAGAACCTCAACGTCCCCATCCCCATCACCACCGATGCCGATGCCACCCAGGCCAGAGCTCGGCTCGACGAGTAGCGCAAGTGACGATGACATGTACCTGGGGTAGGGTCTTAGGCTTGACCTAAGGGACCTACCCAAGGACGCATCATTCAAGGATTCAAGATTTACATAGTTAATCTAAGGATATGTCGACTGGAATGGTCACAGCTTGCAAGTCACTCGACGGTAGTCCCACTCGATTGCTACCCCACCACTCGACTGTCCTGATTCACTCGAAGTACCTGATTTCACTCGGAGTAGAAGACCTAAAGCCACTCGAGGATGGCAACAATCAGGCGATCAGTTCGTCCCTGTAATGATTATTAATTGTATGCATTACCAGTAATGCTCTCACCTTTACTGTGACATTGAACCCTTGCATTATGGAGGACGGCGAGGGGTCAGCAGACTCTATATAAGCCACCCCCCTCTTACACAAGGGTTCGCACCTCCTGTAACTCAACACTCTAAGAAACAAAGCTCCGGCAGCACCGAGACGTATGCCCTCTCCTACGTACCCCCTACCTCTACTGTCAGATCCATTCCCACGACAGTTGGCGCCCACCGTGGGGCAGGCGTCTAAGCGACTTCCGGCGAGGTTATGTTCTTCGAACTTCTTCGACATGGTTTCCGGCGGTGGATTGTCTCTAGGCCGCGAGATCCGTCTCGGCATGCTTAGTTTCATCGCCGACGATTCGGCCTGGCTCCAGGAAGCCCCACTCGACGTCGAGGCGCTCCCTATTCGCGGAGCAGCACACTTCCGTGCGAGTGCCTATGGTGTCCTCTTGCGGCAGCCGTCGACTCAGTATCGGTCCGCTCTGGTGGCGCCTTCACTCCCCGCTACTCGCCGTCGCAAGCGATCTGGTCGCTCGCTGCTCCAACGGTGGGTGAAGCACGCGGTGGCTCGACAGTCGTCCACTCCTCAGATCGCGGCAATCGAGCCCGACGAGTCCCTTTATGGCTTGTTCAATTTATCGTCTGGCCACTCGGATACGCTTTCCGAGCCCGAAAGCAATGATCCCGCAGCGGAAGTCCTCATGGTTGGCCCCCAGCGTAGCCCACTAGGATTTCCCCGTGGCGGGGGCGAAAGCGGCGGTCCGTCACACGGCAACGACGAGTACTACCCCCAAGCCCTCACTGCAAAACAAAGAGCAGAACTGCAGCGCAGGAATGAGCAGGCTCTCCAGACCCGCATCGTTGGGGAGACTACCGAGGCTCGGGCCTTGGAGGCTGCATGCATGGCCACTCTGGCTGAACGTGCGCATCTGGACGATCTCCGAAAATCACTCGACGACCGCGCTCGCAGGCCACCCCCAAGTTCCAGTCGACGGCAGCGACAATTGTTTTCGACTGGATCTCGAGATGAGTATCAGGTATACCACACTCCAATCCAGAATGTTGCAGCAGCCGCGAGAATTGCAGATTCGATCCAGCCGTCCCGTTCCAAGGCTGGAAGAGGCCTAGAGCAGATTCAGATGCTGCTCAGAGCGACAGGGGAGCAGAATTCGGCTGTTTCTCAGTCGCGCAATAGGATTCACAGCAGGTCCGTCAGGGCGGACACAGCCCAGTCTGCTCACAGCCCAAGATTGCCTCCGCGGCGTGAAGATCATGGTTATCGCCAGGACCAGTTCCTGGATCGAGGCCACAGGTAGTTTGATTCTCGGCATCACCGTGACGATCGTCGTCGAGTGCCTACACCCCTTCTGAGGGGTGGGTCGTACACGCCCCGGCGGTATGATGACAGGCGCATGTACAGTGACGAGCAGAGAAATCCAGTCGACCCTCGAGGACCTGGGTTCGATGCGAGGTCAGTCCTCATGTAGGGCCTAGTCGACAGGGGCAGAGCTCACAGAGAGGGCCTGGATACAGGTCGTCCGAGTAGAAGTGGTGCATTTGTTTCCGGGCCCGAGTGTTTCAGCAGGGCCATTCGAGCCGCTGAGATACCGCCCAATTTGAGATTGGCCACAGGCATGAACAAATTCACCAGTGAGTCGAAACCAGACACGTGGTTGGAGGATTACCGAGTGGCTATTCAGGTTGGTGGAGGCAATGATGATGTTGCCATGAAACACCTGCCTTTGATGTTAGAAGGATCGGCCCGAGCATGGTTGAACCAATTGACTCCTGCCAGCATCAATTGCTGTGAAGACTTGTCCCGAGTGTTTATCAAAACATTCGAAGGCACTTGCAAGCGACCTGCAGGTCTACCTGAATTGCAGCATTGCGTCCAAAAGCCAAATGAAACTTTGAGGGATTACATTCAGCGTTGGACCACACTTCACCATGTGGTGGAGAATGTTTTAGAGCACCAAGCAGTCTGCGCCTTCAAGGAAGGTGTCTGGTACATAGAGCTCATACTAAAATTTGGTCGGTCAGGTGCCCTGACCATGAACCGAATGATGGAAATTGCCACTCGGTATGCAAATGGCGAGGAAGAGGACCGCCTCCGTAATGGCAAAGGAAAGGCTGTAGACCCTGATGCCGGGGGTGGGAATCCTAGTCGGAAGCAGAAGCGCAAAGCTGAGGCCTCTGGTCAAGCTGAAGCAGCAGTAGTGGCTGTGCAAGGCAAGTTCAAAGGGAAGCCCAAGGGGCAGTGGATACCTACAAATATGAAAGATCAGTCGGGCCAGGACGTCCTGGATCTACCGTGTGCCATTCACATGAAGAAAGATGAGGAGGGTAACTTGATTCTACCCAAGCATACCACTTGACATTGCAGATTTCTTATTCAACAGTTCCGTGAAGGTCAGCCAAGTGAAAAGGGCTCTGACAAGGACGAGGATGAAGAAAAGGCATAAGATTACCCGAAGGCCAATGCCACTTTGGTGATTTTTGCTAACGTTGAGAGCAAAAGTTGACTGAAAGTCATCAACCGTGAGGTAAACATGGTTGCTCCGGTGACTACAACGTATCTCAAATGGTCAAAGACTCCCATAACCTTCAACCAGTCGGACCACCTAGCTCATGTTGCTACCCCTAGGCGGCAAGCTCTAGTTGTGGATCCAGTCGTAGGAGGCACTCGGTTGCACAAAGTTCTTATGGATGGCGACAGTGGTTGAACATTCTCTATGCTGAAACCCTTAAGGGGATGGGCATTCTGATGTCCCGACTCAGTGAGAGCAACATGCAGTTTCACGGAGTCATCCCAGGGAAAAAGGTAAGATCACTCGGTCAGATTGCTCTGGATGTGGTCTTTGGAGACTCGAAGAATTTTCAGAAGGAAAAGTTGACGTTTGAAGTGGTGGATTTTCACAGTGCCTATCATGCTATCCTAGGCCGACTGGCTTATGCTCATTTCATGGCCCGTCCATGTTACGTGTACCTAAAGCTAAAGATGCCCGAACCCAAGGGCATGATCACCATCACGGGGAATAGACAGAGAGCCGAGGAATGTGTCCAACAGGGATCCAAAATTGCTGATGAGCAGATGGCAGTAGTGGAACTAGAGGAATACAAGAAGAATGCCGATCTGAGTGATTTGCTTCGCTCTAAGAAGCCAGCGTCTGAATCTACTTGTCAGTCCGCAGGAGAGACGAAACCAGTTCACATTCACCCGGAGGATCCCACGGCTACTCTGACCAATATCTCAATGACACTCGACAGCAAATAGAAAGCCGCACTCATCCAGTTCCTCCGTGAGAACTGGGACATCTTTGCATGGAAACCATCTGACATGCCAGGTGTACCCAGGGAACTGGCTGAGCACCATTTGCGACTCGACTCGAAGGCCAAGCCTGTCAAAGAGCATCTCCGCCGCTCCACTACGGAGAAGAGGAAGGTGATTGGTGAGGAAGTGGCTCGGCTCCTGTCAGCTGAGTTCATACGCGAGATATACCACTCTGAGTGGCTCGCCAACGTCGTCATGGTCCCCAAGAAGGACAAGTCACTCCGCATGTGCATCGATTTCAAGCATATCAATCGGGCCTACCCGAAAGATCATTTTTCGCTCCCCCATATCGATCAAATAGTTGATTCGACTGCGGGATGTGAGCATTTTTCTTTTCTTGGTGCGTACTCCGGGTACCATCAAATCCGACTGTATGGGCCATATGAAATAAAGACCGCCTTCATCACCCCTTTTGGGTGTTTTTGCTATGTCACCATGCCTTTCGGTCTCAAAAATGCTGGCGCCACATTCATGCGCACGATTCAAAAGTGCCTGCTCACTCAGACCAGTCGGAATGTCGAAGCTTACATGGATGATATCGTGGTCAAGTCATGCAAAGGTTTCGACCTGCTGACTGATCTCGCTAAAACCTTTGCCAACCTGAGAAGGTACGACATCAAGCTGAACCCGTCCAAGTGCACCTTCGGAGTACCAGGAGGCAAGTTACTCAGTTTTCTCGTTTCCAAACAAGGAATAGATGCCAATCCCGAGAAAATCAGTGCGATTGTCCAAATGAAGCGCCCCGTGCGCGTACATGATGTCCAGAAGCTCACAGGCTGTCTTGCAGCTCTCAGTCGGTTCATTTCTCGCCTTGGAGAAAAGGCGTTGCCTTTGTACCGACTGATGAAGAAATCTGATACGTTCGAGTGGACTCCTGAAGTAGAAGCAGCGTTTGTTGAGCTCAAAGCCCTGCTCTCCACCCAGCCGGTGCTTGCTGCTCCGAGCAGCAAAGATCCGCTGCTTTTGTACATAGTAGCGACTGGCCAAGTTGTCAGCACGGTCCTCACAGTGGAAAGGGAAGAAGAAGGCAAGGCCTATAAGGTTCAACGGCCAATATATTACATTTCTGAGGTCCTGACTCCCTCTAAGCAAAGATATCCTCACTATCAGAAGCTTGTCTATGGCATTTATCTGACAGCGAAGAAATTGGCGCACTATTTCCAAGAACACTCGGTTTCTGTCATCAGTGATGCCCCGCTATCTGAGATCATGATCAATTGGGATGCAACTAGTCGAGTGGCTAAATGGGCCATCGAACTTCTCCCCTTTGACATTAAATTTGAAGCAAAAAAGGCGATCAAGTCTCAAGCACTCGTGGATTTCATGGCCGAGTGGATAGAACAGCAACAGCCGGCTCAGATTCACTCGGAGCACTGGACTATGTTCTTTGATGGTTCCAAAATGCTGAATGGTTCCGGTGCTGGAGTGGTCCTAGTGTCTCCAAGAGGTGATTGGCTCAGTTATGTCCTCCAGATTCACTTTGATTCCTCCAATAACGAAGCCGAGTACGAAGCGCTCCTCTACGGGTTGCGTATGGCCATCTCACTCGGTGTCCGTCGCTTGATAGTTTACGGTGACTCGGATTTAGTGGTCAATCAAGTGATGAAGAAGTGAGACGTCAGAAACCCTGCTATGACAGGATACTGCAATGCAGTAAGAAAGTTAGAGAAAAAGTTCGAGGGTTTGGAGCTTCACCACATCCTCCGAATCAAAAATCAAGCAGCCGACGATCTGGCAAAAATTGGTTCCACTCAGAAGCCTATCCCCAGCAATGTGTTTCTTGAGCACCTCCATTCCGCGTCAGTGCAAGAGGATCCTTTCACTGAAGAGCCTCCCCAAGCCATAAGTCCTACTGATCCGACTGAAATCGAGATCCCTGCAGTCATTGACTTGGTGATGGAGATTCTGGTAATTACTCCCGACTGGACAGTGCCATACATTGCATATTTGCTCAGGCAAGAACTCCCAGAGGATGAAGTCGAGGCACGTCAGATCGTTCGCAGGTCCAAAGCTTTCACAGTGATAAATGGACAGCTTTACAGAGAGGGTGTCACTGGCGTGGCTCAACGATGTATTTCTCCAGAAGAGGGTCGACTGATTTTGGAAGAAATCCACTCGGGGACCTGTGGTCATCATGCGTCCTCCCGGACAATTGTGGCCAAAGCATACCGAGCTGGATTTTACTGGTCGCGGGCCAATGAATTGCAAAGGAGATCGTTCAGTATTGCGAAGGATGCCAGTTCTATGCGAACATGTCTCATAAGCCCGCGTCTGCCCTGAAGACCATCCCACTCGTCTGGCCGTTTGCTGTGTGGGGGTTGGACATGGTTGGACCGCTCAAGACCGGCAGAAGTGGCTTCACTCATCTGCTTGTAGCAATTGACAAGTTCACCAAGTGGATTGAAGCCAATCCTATTAAGAAGTTAGATTCAAAGACAGCTATTAGGTTCTTGAAAGAGATGATATTCAGGTACGGAGTCCCACACAGTATTATCACAGATAATGGCTCAAACTTCGATTCGGAAGAGTTCAGAAACTTCTGCGCCACCCAAGGCACTCGGGTAGATTACGCATCCGTTGTGCACCCGCAGTCGAATGGGCAAGTAGAGAGGGCGAACGGCCTTATCCTTCAAGGGTTGAAACCACGTCTCATGCGTGACCTTGAGCATGAAGCTGGAGCTTGGGTGACTGAACTGCCATCCATTCTATGGGGCTTAAGGATGACTCCTAACCGGTCCACTGACCGCACTCCTTTCTTCATGGTATATGGAGTCGAAGCCGTGCTACCTAGTGATCTCTTCCACAATTCTCCCCGAGTGGAACTCTATTCGGAAGTTGAGGTGGAGCAGGCTCGACAGGACGCCGTTTACCTTTTGGAAGAAGAATGAGAGATGGCCCTGATACGGTCGACTATTTATCAGTAATACCTTTGTCGATTCCACGCAAGTAATGTCAAGGGTCGAGCATTCCAAGAAGGAGATCTTGTGCTCCGAGTGGATCAGCAACGTCCACACAAACTTGCCCCCGGGTGGGAAGGCCCCTTCATCGTCACGAAGGTGCTGCACAACGGGGCCTATCACCTCTACAACCTCGCGAAGAAGATTGACGAGCCGCACGCCTGGAACGCAGATCTTCTTTGTCGATTCTATACTTAACAGTCGGATTGTCGAGATGTAATAAGAGCACTTTTATACTGTTTATCAAAGACATGACTCCTGCAGTCCTATAATGATTTCTCTCACATAAGCACATGTTCAAAACCCCCAGTGGGTGACTTAGCCGCGAACCCGTCCTCGCCTAAGTTAAAAAACTACCCCGAGTGAGAGCATCCTTCCCACTCGGGGGCTTAGCCGCTAGCCAGTCCTCGCCTAAGTTAAAAAACTACTCCGAGTGAGAGCATCCCTCTCACTCGGGGGCTTAGCAGCAAGCCCGTCCTCGCCTAAGTTAAAAAACCACTCCGAGTGAGAGCATCCCTCCCACTCGGGGGCTTAGCCGCGGGCCCTTCCTCGCCTAAGTTAAAAAACTACTCCGAGTGAGAGCATCCCTCCCACTCGGGGGCTTAGTCGCGAGCCCGTCCTCGCCTAAGTTAAAAAACTACTTCAAGTGAGAGCATCCCTCCCACTCGGGGGCTTAGCCGCGAGCCAGTCCTCGCCTAAGTTAAAAAACCACTCCGAGTGAGAGCATCCCTCCCACTTGAGGGCTTAGCCGCAAGCCAGTCCTCGCCTAAGTTAAAAAATCACTCCGAGTGAGAGGATCCCTCCCACTCGGGGGCTTAGCCGCGAGCCAGTCCTCGCCTAAGTTAGAAAAACCACTCCGAGTGAGAGCATCCCTCCCACTCGAGGGCTTAGCCGTGAGCCCGTCCTCGCCTAAGTTAGAAAAACCACTCCGAGTGAGAGCATCCCTCCCACTCGGGGGCTTAGCCGCAGGCCCGTCCTTGCCTAAGTTAAAAAACTACTCCGAGTGAGAGCATCCCTCCCACTCGGGGGCTTAGCCGTGAGCCAGTCCTCGCCTAAGTTAAAAAATCACACAGAGTGGAGCTCCCCACACATCGGCATATAGCCAGCACGCCTTTCCTTCGCCTAGAACCCTCCAAGTAATCCCTCACTCCCGGGGCTTAGGCCCAGCCCCTCCACTCACCATCGCTTCCCCCTCCCCACTGACCCAGGTACCCCCTCCTCCTCCTTCCCATCCCCTCTCAACCATACTCTACCCCATCCACACTCCCCCTCCCCCACCCCCCTATACACTACCCACCCCTACATTGCCCGCCCCACCCACTCTTACCCTCCCCCACTACATAGCCTCCTCCCTCCCATCCCACACCCCCCCCCCACTCCTCACTTACCCTCTTCCACACCGCCCACCCCCACCGTCTTCCCCCCCTACCTCTCACCCCCACCCCACCCACCATCCCCTTTACCCCTTATCCCTACCACCCCCGCCAACTTCCATCCCTCCCACACGCTCCACATATTTTCAACGCCCCTCATCACCCTTCCCCCCGTATCCCCTTTACTAATCGCTATGTTCATTCCCTATTTCTCGTCGCACGCGAGCACCCGCCCACTCGGGGGCTTAGCCAAGAGCCAGTCCTCGCCTAAGTTGAAAAACCACTCCGAGTGAGAGCATCCCTCCCACTCGGGGGCTTAGCCGCGAGCCCGTCCTCGCCTAAGTTAGAAAAACTACTTCGAGTGAGAGCATTCCTCCCACTCGGGGGCTTAGCCGCGAGCCCGTCCTCACCTAAGTTAAAAAACTACTCTGAGTGAGAGCATCTCTCCAACTCGAGGGCTTAGCCGCGAGCCAGTCCTCGCCTAAGTTAAAAAACCACTCCGAGTGAGAGCATCCCTCCCACTCGGGGGCTTAGCCGCGAGCCCGTCCTCGCCTAAGTTAGAAAAACCACTCCGAGTGAGAGCATCCCTCCCACTCGGGGGCTTAGCCGCGAGCCAGACCTCGCCTAAGTTTAAAAAAATCCATTCACTCGGAACATGCAATAAACTGGAAAACAATATTCGGATAAATCCATCAAGTTCAGAAATGCAAGTAAAAGTACTCAGGCAACAGGCCTAAACAAGTTTAATAGTTACAAAATCACTCGGCATACCGAGGCAAAGAAGTTTCGACTGGAAGATAAAGTTTTCTTTCAAGCGCCGGTGGGACTCGCTGGCTCGACGAAGGTGTCCAGGTCTATGCCATCTGCAATCCGAGTCGCCGCCTCAATGAAAGTCTCCGTGAAAGATTGAAATTGGAGTTTCTTCGTGTTTGCCACCTGAAGGGCCTTCAGCTTGTCTTCCCTGGCTTCCTTACAATGAACACGAACAAGCGAGAGCGCCACATCGGCTCCGCAGCGGACAACTGATTTCTTCCAAGCTTGCACTGGACCAGGAATCTCATTGAGCCGAACCATCAACGACTGAGATCGTTCTGGAGCGCATCTTCTGGCCACAGTTCTTTGTCTATTCTTGTCAGTGCAACCTTCAGCCGAGCGACATACCCCAAGACACTGTCAAGGCGAGCTTCAAGACGCAGCACATTCATAGCAGCATCATCTTTGACGAGTGACTTGGTGGGGTCCATACCTGTTTCAATTTGCTCTGTCTCTTGCTCGAAGTTCTGGCAGAATTCTGCACAAAGAAGAAAGAGTGAGTTAGCAACGGCAATGTTTTCGAAACTCTCAAGAATCCACTCGAACAAAGGAAGATACCTTCAAGCATGATGTACATTATCTTTGCATGGTTCCCCAAATACTCCTCCAGCTCGTCCCTCTTTTGGGTAAGCTGGCCCACATTGTCAGCCAAGACAATCTTCTCCTCCTTAAGTTGAGCAGCTTCCTTCTTCACCTCCTCAATGGCAGTTTTTAGGGTTGCATTCTCCTCTTCAAGCTTGCCGACTGAAGCTAGTTTCGCTTCAGCAGCTTCAGTCTTCTCCTTAGCCACCTTCTGGGCGCCCGCGAGTTCCTCATCCTTCCTTTCCAGGGCCTGCTTCATTGTGTCTAAAGAAATAACATTCTTAAGTCATGCTTGGAGTTGGCGGTTCTCATTATGCACATCTGTTCGAGTGAAATCACTCGGTTCAAAAGACGAAAAGAAAGAACAACGAAACACTCAGTCAGCGAAGGGTTACCTCCCATGGTCTTCACCTCCTCCTGAGCTTGCTTCAAGTTCCTTTTCGCCAGGTCAGATCCAGTTGAAGTTGCGCCTTTTCCTTCTCCAGAGTAACGTACTGGGCACCGACCTCACAAGTCTTCTGAAGATCAGCATGGAAACAATTCAGTCGACAATGATCAAGATTTTCAATTTTAACTCCACTTCCGAGTAGAAAGAGCAAATTCGGGTGCTACAAACAAATGGGAAGACTTCTCAGACCCCCGCCGAATCAAACATTCAATGGCGGTCTCGGAGACTACACCTAGTGGGTGCACTCAGCGTGCCCCCACTGGATTCATTTCCACTCAGATCCAGCCTGACTGACCCGAGTGAAGAGCTTCAGCTAAACACATTCAAAGACCCCCGCTGAATCAAACATTCGACGGTGGTCTCGGGGACTACACCCAGTGGGTGCACTCAGCGTGCCCCCAGTGGATAAACTCTCACTCGACACGTCCTGACTAGACCGAGTGGTGAGTTACAGAACAAACAAACTACTTCCAAGCGACAAAAACACCCAATGGGTGTATAGAGTCAAGTCGAACAGGAAAAATTCAATCCAAAATCAACTTACAATTGCACTTACTCGGACATTCGCCTGAAGGGCTGTGCTGGCGTCGTAGGCTGCCTTGCTGCCTTCATACACCTCCTTCAGACACTGCATCATCAGGCCGGCCTAGATCATAGCTTCTTTGCTGGCTCCGGCCTGGTCCTCCGGAACACGATGCAGAGTGAAGACGTGAGCCGGCGGAGTTGGTAACGCAGTCGGAGGGACCAGCGCTTGAGATTGTGCAATCGGTCCTGAAGCAGGAATGGTCGACACCAAGGGAGAAGCAGTTGACAGTGGAGCAGTAGAAATAGCACCAACTTGAGATGAACCACCAAGCTCTTGAGGCGTAGCAGCGGGAGGCACTTGGAGTGTTCTACTCGATGACACTCTCCGAGTGAAACTACGAGGAGTGTTCAAGGTTGCACCTTCATCACCCGCACCCTTCTGAGGCTCATCTTCGTTGTCATCGCCAACATGAATGACATCTATTGGCTCTGCTATCATTCAACAACAACAATCTGCTCAATCGATGAATCAACTAATGAAAAAAATAGAGGGCAAATTTGTCGTACCTCGTCGAGAGGTGGCTGCGTCCGTGGTATCCGCATCCGCGTGCTCCTCATCAATTCGCATGGGCGACGTCACCGAAGTGGCGGCCCTAACACACGGTTTTCACTCGGTCAGCAATAGCGTAAAGTCTTGAAGCAGAAAGAAAAGGAAAAAAGAAGAGTACTCACGTCAAAGCAATGGGCACCGTGACCTTGATCCTAGGGAGAGCCTTCCGAGGTTTCACCGGCGCGACCTTAGGCTGCTTCGCATATTTTTCAATCAGGTTTGGCGTCGCAGTCCGAGTGCGTTTGGAGTTCCTAGCACTCAACGCCACGGCCTTGCCCTGGCCAGCCACCAGATCTTGGGCCTGTTTGGATCGACGCTCAGTTCGCGGAGGGGACTCGACGTCATCGCTCTCCTCTGAGTCATCACTGCTATCTTCGCTGTCGTCGGTGTAGTTGATGCTTGCACTGCCCCCTTCGCTCTCATTCCCCTCAATGAGTTGTTCTCCATTCGGCACGGGTGAATACATCTTTGTGAATGCCTGCAGAACGCAAATATCCAAGTCAGTCGGTCATCGAAACCAATACACAGTGGAAGCGAAAGATAATACACTCGACAAATTAAGTCTCACCTCTCCTGGAGGATGTTCGGAGTCAAATGGAAGAATTCGTTTGGATCCGCGTGGATTATCATGGGCCTCAATAATGCTCCTGAGCCACTGCGCCATGGTCTCCCCATCGACTTCCTCCGGGTGGATCCGAGTGGTGTCATCTGCACCTGAATATAGCCACATAGGGTGGTCGCGGGCTTGCAGAAGCTGGATGCGTCAACTGAGGAATGCCTCCAATAGATCCAAGCCCGTCACTCCGCCCTGGATCAACTCGACTACAACATCCACCAAGATCCCCACCTCAACTTTCTCGTCTTCGTCCACAGTCAGCGAGCGAGCAGAATTGACTCTCGCTAATGAGAAGGGAGGAAGGCCAGTTGACGAGCCAGGAGTTGGAACGTCTTTGCAGTAAAACCAGGTCGATTGCCAACCTCTAACTGACTCGGGGAAAGTCATGGCAGGGAAAGCGCTCCTACCTCTCATTTGGATTCCTAAACCCCCACACAACTGAATCACATGGGTCCTCAAATCACTCGGATTCACTTTTTTAACCGACTGAGAACAACATGTGAAGATGTGTTTGAACAAACCCCAATGAGGACGACATCCCAAGAAATTTTCACACATGGACACGAAGGCTGCGAGGTACGAAACGGTATTCGGAGGAAAATGGTGGATTTGGGCACCGAAGAAGTTCAAGAAACCACGGAAGTTCAAGAATCCCAGCACATCCCACGACCGGCGCTCGCTTGATACGTGGCGATAAAGGGGGCATGATAATCGAGGAGTCCCCCCCATTTGCCCTGCTTACCGCGTTGCAGTTAGCCCGCACACTTCTCCAAAAAAAATCGAATCCCGCGAAATCCAGGATCTGGCAGAACAATCGATTGCACCAGAGGTACCCACAATCATTCGGATCGGATCCCGTGTTCTACGATCCGCAGTTTTTTCTCACTCGGACATTTGACAAGCCAGAATTGATCGAGGCGACTAGCAAAGGATGAACAGCTCTGATACCTATGGACCATTAAGAAATGCCTCCGAGGCATTAAGTCTGATCCGAATCAGCTTCAGTCCTTTCTCACTCGAACCCCGATCCATTTGGGGGCTAATGACGATGACATGTACTTGGGGTAGGGTCTTAGGCCTGACCTACGGGACCTACCCAAGGACACATCATTCAAGGATTCAAGATTTACACAGTTAATCTAAGGATATGTTGACTGGAATGGTCACAGCTTGCAAGTCACACGACGGCAGTCCCACTCGGTCGCTACCCCACCACTCGACTGTCCTGATTCACTCGGAGTACCTGATTTCACTCGGAGTAGAAGACCTAAAGCCACTTGAGGATGGCAACAGTCAGGCGATCAGCTCGTCCCTGTAATGATTATTAATTGTATGCGTTACCAGTAACGCTCGCACCTTTACTGTGACTTTGAACCCTTGCGTTATGGAGGACGGCGAGGGGTCAGCGGACTCTATATAAGCCACCCCCCTCTTACACAAGGGTTCGCACCTCCTGTAACTCAACACTCCAAGAAACAAAGCTCCCGCAGCACCGAGACATAGGGCTTTTACCTCCTCCGAGAGGGGCCTGAACTCGTAAATCCAAGTGTACAATTTCGCCGTAGCTAGGCTCTGCCCTCTCCTACGTACCCCCACCTCTACTGTCAGATCCATTCCCACGACAACAAGCGCCTGCTGGATGAGGCCACGACGCTTGCTGCTACGTAGCGCCGGCTGGAGTCCATCCAGCGGGAGCGCGACGCCGCGTACGGCTTCACCCCCGCTGCGGCTGAGCCCAGCCGGGTTGCCGAGGTGCGGACCTGTGGCGGCGCCATCGGCCGCATGCTGGGCGCGATCCCGCCCGTCTACGACACCCCCGTCAAGAACAAGCGCGCTGGGGAGGCGGCCGCCGTGGGCATGGAGCAGCTGCAGGGCGAGGAGCTGCAGGAGCGCCTTGACCGTCCCGTGGCGTCCGAGTCGCGCCACACCAAGGACCCCGAGCAGCAGAACACGATGTCTTCTCCGCCCCCCAGTGAGGCTCATTCCGGCTGGACTCGAACCTGGCGCAACCGTGCCCTGATGACTGGCGACGACCTGGGCAACGAGCCGGCTCCAGAAGACCGGCGCCGGCAAGACCCTCCCCCGCCATCCGGCCGGCGTGGCCGTCTGGCTTCAGCCGACCCGGCTCCCCGCGGCCCGATCGCAAGTCGTCTGGGCCCGCGTGCCATCGAGGACACCGACGCCCGCCACCGCATCGAGTAGCTCGCCCTCTCCCTTGAGTTGGAGGAGGACAACACGGTCGGTCTTGCTTGCTTCGGCCCGCGCATCCGCGATGAGCCCTTCCACAAGGGATTCACGCTTCCCCGTGACACCCCCAACTACAACGGGACCGTCAAGCCGGAGGACTGGCTCATCGACTACACCACCGCCATCGGCATCATGGGTGGCAATCAGTGCCTGGCCGCGTGCTACGCACCGCTCATGCTCCAGGGCTCGACCCGGACGTGGCGGAACAGTCTGCCGGCCGGTAACGTCAACTCGTGAGTTGACTTCGAGCAAGCCTTCGTGCGCAACTTCACCGGCACCTACAAGCGACCCGGCTGTCCCAGTCAGCTCGCCATGTGCGTGCAGAGGCCGAGCGAGACTGGCCGCGAGTACCTCGCATGCTAGATCGAGCTCCGGAACAGCGGTGACGGGGTCCATGAGGTCCAAGCTATCCAGTACTTTGTGAGCGGCTGCCGGGATGGCACCCTCCTCAAGCACAAGCTCCTGCGCTCCGAGCCAACCACCATGGCCGCGCTCATGGTCACGGCGGACAAGTACGCCAAGGCCAACTCCGCCATGAAGATCCAGGTCATGTTGGACGAAGCCGGCAAGGCGCTGCCGGCATCACCCTCCAAGCCGGCTGGCGAAAGCAGCCACCAGCAGAACAACAAGCACAAGGCTGAGCAGCTGGCTGCCCGCTACCCGCTATGACAATTGCCTTGTCGAAACCGCTGACCAAGCACCTGCGGCCGAGCCGGTCGGCAAGCGCCCGCAAACCTGCAAGACCGCGTGGCAACCCGCCATGAGCTTCGAAGAGATGCTCGATGCCCCCTGCAAGCACCACAGCGGCGCAAGGCCATCTACGCACACGCTCCGGCAGTGCGCCATCACCAAGCGCATCATGAGGGGCGACATCCCACCGCCTCCCGCTCCAGCTCCGGGTGCCGGGTAGCCGCCTCCGCCTCCGTCCCCGGCGGCCGGCGCCGTGCGCGATGAAATCTTCCCCAATCAGAACGCGAGTTACGTCGTCTTCACCAGCTTTGGTGATGACAAGCGCAGCGAAAGCTTGCTCCGGCAAGAGGTGAACAATGTCATCCCGGCCGTGCCCGAGTACATGCACTGGTTGAAGCGCCCGATCAGCTGGACCCAGCAGGACCACCCGGCCATCATGCCTACGCCAGGTGGCTACGCCCTCGTCGTCGCCCCCACCATAGTCGCTGCAAAGCGCACCTGCAAGTTCTCGCGGGTCCTCATCGATGGCGGCAGCAGCATCAACATCCTCTACCACGACACCATGACCAAGCTCGGCATCGAGGCAAGGCAGCTGGAGCCATCCCGGACGGTGTTCCACGGCATCGTGCCGGGTCTCTCTTGCTCCCCGATCGGCCGGATCCGGCTTGACGTCCTGTTCGGCATGAGCGACCATTTCCGGCGCGAGCCTATCTGGTTCGAGGTGGACTTGTATAGCGCCTACCACACGCTGCTGGGCCGACCTGTGCTGGCAAAGTTCATGGCAGTCCCCCACTACGCCTACTTAAAGATGAAGATGTTGGGTCCCAAAGGCCTCATCACTGTTGTGGGCGACTACAAGAAGTACCTGGAATGTGCCCAAGCCGGCGCCAAGCTGGCCGAGTCGCTGGTCATAGCCGAGGAGCAGCGTCAGCTTGTCCGGATTGTGGCGCTAGCCGGCGAGCAGCCAGCCATGCCGGCTCCGGCCAAGGAGTCGGCCGGTGAGGCCTCATTCCAGCCATTGAAGGATACCAAGAAGATCCTGCTCAACCCGGAAGACCCCAGCTGCAGCAAGTACGTTGTTGTGGGCACCCGCCTCAGCAACAAATAGGAAGGCGAGCTCGTCGACTTACTCCGTGAGAATCGGGATATCTTTGCATGGTCCCGAAAGGACATGCCGGGTGTCCCGAGGAAGTACGCTGAGCACAAACTACACGTCCGCAAGGATGCCAGGCCTGTCCGTCAGCCCCTATGTTGCCTTTCAGAAGAGAAGAGAAGAACCATCGGTGAAGAAGTCGCCCGGCTGCTCGCGGCCGGCTTCATCATGGAAGTGTTTCACCACGAGTGGCTAGCCAACCCAGTCCTCGTCCTGAAGAAGAACCATACTTGGCGCATGTGTATCGACTACACCAGCCTCAACAAAGCATGCCCCAAGGATCCTTTTGCCCTCCCGCGGATAGATCAAGTGATTGACTCCACGGCCAGTTGTGAGCTCCTGTCCTTCCTGGATGCTTACTCCGGCTATCATCAGATCAAGCTGGACCCGAACAATGCCCTGAAGACGTCCTTCATCATGCCCTTCGGGGTGTACTGCTACATCACCATATCGTTCGGCTTGAAGAATGCCGGCGCCACCTTCCAGCGCTGCATGCAGAAATGCCTGCTACCGCAACTCGGCCGCAACATTCACATCTATGTTGACGACATCGTCGTGAAGACCAACCAGCAACTCACGCTCCTTGACGACCTGAAGGAAACTTTCGCCAACCTGCACCAGTACCAGATCAAGCTCAATCCAGAGAAGTGTGTGTTCGGCGTGCTGGCTGGGCAGCTGCTCGGCTTCCTCGTCTTGGAGCGCGGCATTGAGGCAAACCCGGAGAAGATCAAGGCCATCGAGCGCATGCGCAAGCCGACCCGGCTGCGCGATGTCTAGAAGTTCACCGACTGCTTGGCCTCTCTCAGCCGGTTTCTTAGCCGGCTGGGGGAGAGGGCCTTGCCCCTATATCAGCTGATAAAGAAGACATCGTCGTTCGAGTGGACGACTAGGCGGATGAAGCGTTCCGGGATCTCAAGCGCATGCTCTCCACCGCACCCGTCTTGGCCGCGCCGGCCAACAAGGAGCCGCTATTGCTATACATCGCCGCCACCTTGCGGTCAGTCAGCACGGTGTTGGTGGTCGAGCGACCAGAGAAGGGCAAGATCCAGCAGGTTCAGCGCCCAGTATACTATCTGAGAGAGGTGCTTTCCGCCTCCAAGCAGAACTACCCTCACTACTAGAAGATGTGCTACGACGTGTACTTCATTGCCAAGAAACTAAGGCAATACTTCCAAGAGCATGGCATCACCGTGGTCAGCACGGCCCCCATCGGCGAAATCATGGGATGCTGGGATGCCGTCGTCCGGGTAGCCAAGTGGGCCATCGAGCTGGCGAGCCACACTATCCTCTACGAGCCCCGCACCACCATCAAGTCCCAGGTGCTGGCCGACATCCTCGTCGACTGGATGGAGACCCAGTACCTGCCGCCGCCACCCGACTCGACGCACTAGCGCATGCACTTTGACGGCTCCAAGATGCGATCCGGCTTGGGAGCCGACACCGTGTTATCTTCCCCGAAGGGTGACCGGCTGCGGTACGCGCTACAGATCCACTTCGCCGCCTCCAACAATGTTGCCGATTATGAAGCCCTCGTGCAGGATATCTGGCTTGCCAAAGAACTCGGCATCCGGTGCATCCTCTGCTACGGTGACTCGGATCTGGCGGTGCAGCAAGCTTCTGGTGAGTGGGATGCCAGCGATGCCAATATGGCCAGCTAGCGTTTCCTGGACCAGCAGCTTTCCGGCAACTTCGACGGTTGTGAGTTCCTCCACGTCCCCCGCGCGGACAATGAGGCAATTGACACGCTGGCTAAGATAAGCTCCAGCCGGCAAGCAATCCCGCCCGGCGCCTCCCTCGAGCACCTGCGGAAGCCGTCCATCAAGCCGTCTCCGGATTCCGAGTCCATCTTCGTCCCGGACGACCCCGCGGCCCCCCACCCAGCCCTCATGACCCCGACCCAGTCCCGGGGGCTGTCGGCTCCGGCTTAGGGGCTGCTGATCCCGGCTTGGGGGCTGCCATCTCCAATCCGGTGGCCGTTGTCTCCGACCCGGGGGCTGCCAGCTCTGACCCGGGGGCTGCTGATCCCGGCCCGGGGGCTGCCATCTCCAACCCGGCGGTCGTTGTCTCCGACCCGGGGCTGCCGATCCTGGCCCGGGGGCTGCCGCCCCGGATCCCGCCCTGGTGGCCGTCTCCACTATGGTGACGGCTCTGTCATGGGCCCAGCCAATCTTGGCCTTCATGGAGAGCGGATCACTCCGCATGGACGAGACCGAGGCCCGAGAAATGCAGCGCCGGGCGTCCTCCTATAGCATCATCAATAGCGAGCTCGTCAAGCGCAGCACGACAGGCATGTTCCAGCTGCGTTGAGCAAGACAAGGGCATAGAGATCCTCCTTGACATACACCAGGGCGAGTGTGGGTACCACGCCACCTCCAGGTCCCTGGTGGCCAAGGCTTTCCGCCATGGCTTCTACTGGCCCGCAGCCCTCAAAGACACCGAGTCGCTCGTCCTCAAGTGCGAGGGTTGCCAACGCTTCAGCAAGCGCAGCCACCAGCCGGTTTCATCCCTCCAGACCATCTCGATCACCTGGCCCTTTGCCGTCTGGTGGCTGGACATGGTGGGGCCCTTCAAGACCGCTCGATGCGGCATGACCGACTTGCTGGTGGCAGTCGACAAATAAACCAAGTCGATCGAGGCGCGGCCGATCAAGAAGCTGGACGGGCCAACGGTCGTCCAGTTCGTCAAAGACATTGCGGTTCGCTACGGTGTCCCGCACAACATCATCACAGACAATGACACCAACTTTGCCAAGAGCGCGCTGATGTAGTACTACTCCGTCTCCGGCATCCAGCTTGACCTGGCCTCCGTCGCTCATCCTCAGTCCAACGGCCAGGTTGAGCGGGCCAACGGCCTGATCCTGTCCGGCATCAAGCCGCAACTCGTTGAGCCCCTCGTCCGCTCACCCGGCAGCTGGCTCGATGAGCTATCGGCCGTCCTCTGGAGTCTCTGGACGACGCCAAACCAGTCGACCGGGTTCACCCTGTTCTTCCTCGTCTATGGAGCAGAAGCCATCATCCCGACCGACATCGAGTTCGACTTGCCACGAGTCACAATGTACATGGAAGCACAAGCCAAAGAAGCCCACGAAGATGGCGTCGACCTGCAGGAGGAGGCGCGCCTATTGGCCCTCAGCCGATCGGCCATCTACCAGCAAAGCCTGAGGCACTACCACAACAAGAAGATCAAGCCCCTCACATTCCGCGAGGCGACCTCGTACTCCGGCTCGTCCAGTAGCAAGCCGGCCAGCACAAGTTGGCCTCCCCATGGGAGGGCCCCTTTATCATCAGCAAGGCCCTGTGTGACCGCAACGCGTACTACCTCATCGATGCACGCAAGCAGAACAAACGCAAAAGAGACATCGCCGGCGAAGAAACAAGCCGGCCTTGGAATGCAGAGCTCCTCCGCCCATTTTACAGTTAGCTGTATGCACGTATGTATCACTACCTTTTGATGTTCAATGAAAGACAGCAGGACCCCCGAACGACACTCGGGGGTTACCTTTTCCTATCAATTATTGTGTCTCGCACACCCTTGTGATTTTTTGCCCTCCACCGCTGGGTCGGTCCGTCCAGCTCGGGGTCTCGGGGGCTAGCCGGCTCGGCCGCGCTCTGCCATCTCCCTTAGTCCATTTCGGCGTGTCCGAGTCGCCAAGGCCCTCTCCTTCGCCCTAAGCCATGGTCCGGCTTCGGCTGTTCGGCCGGCAAGAACCACGGGCCAAAGCGCTGGCACGCAGGGATCTGCTAAGTTGGATCGGCCGGATCGGTCCATCCGGCACCACCGCACTAAGTTGCCGCACGACCGGCTACGCGCTAGCCGGCTTCGCCGTCTGCCGCCAACTGGCACAATGGGTGTTTCGCTCGTGCTCAATGTTCGAAAAGCCTAAGTACTGCGCACTCCTTCCCAAGGCCGAACTCCTTGTCACAGACCGGAACCCGGCTATTCGACTCGCGGGAGGGAAGCCCAAAGGAGCAAGCAAGAAAAATCCTAAGGACAAAAAGCAAAAGTGTAAACACTGTCAAAAATATTTACATTACAAAAGGCCCATGGCCGGAGTTCATTACATTCGCCCTACACCCCTAGTGGGTGGACTTGTTGCTTAACAAAAATCAAAAAATATACAAAGCAGGACGCCTTCAGGGAGTGGCCGCGTCGGGTTGCGCGTTCGCCGGCTCCTCCGTGAAGGCCTCCAGGTCCGCCGAGACGCCGGTATCGTCCAACCCAGCATCTTCATCCGTGTAGGGACCCGACTCTTCGGAGCTGCCTGCCGGGTCGTCAAGCGCCAGGCCAAAGTTATCGGGTGGCAGTTCCACGCGGTCCTCCGTCCGCTCCGCCGGAAACTCATCGTGAGCGGCGAATGAGGCGAGGTAGCTGGCCCGCCCGGCAATCCGGCCCGCCTCCGCACCTAGTTGGGCCTCTGCACCAGCTCACTGGGCCGCTAGCTGGTTCAGGTTTAGGCCCGGGTACCAGGACATGACGAAGTGCAGCGCCAGGTCCGCGCCGGCATGGGCCATGGAGACCCGCCACGCGTGGAGCCATGCCGATCCGGCCTCCAGCCAGCGCGCCAGCCGTGTGAAGCTATTGGGCACAACCGCAGCTGGCCAGAAGGTCACCACCATGCCCAATTCGTCCTAAGACAGCCTCGCCGTCTGCTTGTCCAGGGCCTTCAGGCGGGCCTCGGCGGCATGCATGATCTCCGAAAAAGTCCAGGTGGCGTGCGGGTCAACTCTGGCACCCGCATCTGCCTGGGTCGACCGGTGGGCACGCACAACCTCGTCTGCCATGTCCTGCGTCACCGGGAAGTACTCCCACGAATGAACAAGGGAAACGGTCAGCCGTGTAAAGACTCGGCCGGTTTACAACCCGGCATGACAGATGAAGAAGTACTTACTAACGAGGAGCTCGTCCAGGTGCTGCGCCTCGCACAACATACCGTGCCACTCCAAGTCTCCAGCGCGGCCGCGGGTTTCAAGCGCCTTCTTAAGCTCGGCGCGCTTGTCAACGGCCGCCTTCAGCTCATCATCCTTGGCGGCCGCCGCTTTCTCATACTCATCCTTCAGCCGGATAAGCTCCGCCTGGTGGGCCTCCGCCGCCTTGGCGGCTTCCGCCTTCAGCCGCTCCACCTCGGCCTGGAGCTGGCTCTTGTCACCAGCCAGCTGGTCGCATTGCTGGCCGGCTTTGGCAAGCTGGGCTTGGAGGTCCGGCACCCCGGCCGCAGTGGCTGCGTGGCGAAACTTCAAGTCAGATGCCGGAAAGAGAGAAAAATACATTAAGATTTGACCCAACTATTTCATAGTTGGCCCGAATCTTGGGGGCTACACCCAATGGGTGTGCTCGCGTGCCCCCACTGAAAGCATGCAAGACGCACCTATGGCAAAATGAAGCGCTTCCTCCTTGGCGGCGAGCTGCGCCGTGACCTGGCGGTGCTTCTCCATAAGCCGGTTGTGGATGCCGACTCGGAGGCCATCCAGGTGCTACAGGAAAGCAAGGGTTAGCGAAGGCTGCAAAGACATTTTAAGATTTGACCCAACTATTTCATAGTTGGCCCGAATCTCGGGGGCTACACCCAGTGGGTGCGCTAGCGCGCCCCCACTGACCATCCGCAACGACAAACCAAAGGAAGAATCCTTACCACAACGGTGCGCTCCAAGTCTCGCGCCCGGTCCAGCTCGCCCTGGACGAAGGCCTGCAGACGGTCCTCGCGTCCCCGAAGCTGCTAGCACACCACGTCCATCGCCGCCTCCTCCTGGGCGCGCGGCCTGTACACGACTCCACTGGACCTGGCCCGGGGCTGCTGCGACCCGACGACGAGGCCGCTTCCCGGTGCCTGCTCCGGGTTCACAGCAACCTGCGGTGGCAGGACCACCAAGGCACGCTCGCCTCCCGCCGGCTCCTCCGCAGGCAGCATCGACTCCGGCGCTCCGACCGGGGTCGCCTGCGGCGCCCCGGCCGAGGCGGCGTCCTCCTCACGACCTGCTCCCCCGTCCCCTGTCGGCTCGGCCGAGTCATTCCGGGGCGGGATGGCGAAGCATCGTGTAATTGCCATCGTTCGCCGCCGGCCACTCCTCCGAGTCACGCCCCTCCACTGCCTGCGGCTCGACGACAGTCTAGGCTGGCGCCGTACCCTCCGCCATTTCCGGCCAGGCCTGATCCGTGATCACCTGATCTGCGGTGGCCTATCCCCTCGCCTCGGCAGCCCTCGCCCACGCCTGGGCCGAGGCCTCCTCTGCCGCCCTGGCGGCCGCCGCCTCCTCCTCTAGTGCCATATTCCGTTCCCGCCAGGCACAGCGCTTTGCGTCCTCCGGGTCCAGACCCAGGTCCTCCTCGGGCGAATTCTCCACCTGGTCGATGGCGCTGCTCTGGGTCCTCCAGAACAAGAAGTTGCCTCCGGACGCGGCTTCTATGGCCGCCAACGCCAGGTCGAGAGGCATCCTGAGCAACTCAGAAGATAACATGAGAAGAGTGCAATTAAGCAGCAGGCAGAAATTGACAAAGGAAACTTACCCAATCACCGTTGGGATGGCCCGCCTTGGTGGCGTGGCCGGGATGGCTCAGCGCGCTTTCTTCCCGGCTGTCTTGCCATGCGCGAGCGGATCCTCTGCCGCGCATTTCGGGGCCGGCTTCTACGGCGCCGTGTCCTTCCTGTGCGGCCGGCTTGCCGCTGCTAGCCTGCAGGACGACCCGGCGTCGTCCGTCTTCTTTAGCCATCTTGGGGGGTCGACACTGCCGTCCCCTCCCCTCATCGGCGCTGCACCACCAGCGTGTGCCAAGATCTCTTCATCATCGTCCGACCAGTCTTGCAAGAGGTCTGGGTGCGGAGACTTACCCGAGCGGCGCGCCACGCCAGCTTCAGTACCAGCCGGCTGCACATCAGCCGGCTCCGTGTTCTCGGTGAAGGACTTCGCCCCCTCTGAGTCGGCTTGCTCAGCGGCCAGTACCTGTGTCCTCGTCCCATCACGCATTTGCTGGATGGCGTTCAGCAGCACCTCCCTTGTCGCATCAGGACGGAGAAAAAGCTAAGACATTGCAAAGAACAGGGACCAAGGACTCACCGTTGGCGTCGGGTTCGCTTGGTTGTAGGGCGCCTTCCCGAAGTGCCAGTCAGCAACCATCTCGGCCTTCAAGATGTTGTTGACCCGGTCGGCGACCTGCTCCAGCGACAGCCCCCTGGACGACATCCAGGTGGGATCCCGCCAGTCCCCCATGTGGCCGATCATGTGCGCCCGGCGCTGTAGCGGCAGCACCCGGCGTGCGATGAAGGCAGCGACGAGATCCGTCCCGGTGAGCCCCTCGCGCATTGTCATCTCCACAACCCGGGTGCACAACTTCAGCACCCCCTGCGGCAGGTTCTTGGGGTAGTAGTTCCAATTCGTCTTGGCATGTGGCGCCACATCGACGAACGGCGGCAGGTTGATGCGGTCCTCGCCGAGGTTGCAGACGTAGAAGAATGAGTTCTGCCGTTTCTTGGCAGAATCCTTCGGTGGCATCTTGGGGCACAATCCGTGCGGCCGGGCCGAGACGACGGCAGCCCCGCATGCAGACATCACACCGGCCGATGGCTCCTGCTGCTTCAGGAAGAAGAAGCGAACCCAGAGGTCTATGCTGGGCTCCACGCCCAGGTAGCCTTCGCACAGGGTGACAAAGCCGGAGAGCTGCAGCACCGCGTTTGCGCCCAAGTGATGCAGCTGCAGCTCGAAGAAATCAAGAAAGGAGCGGAAGAAATCGCTCGCGGGGGGGCCGAGCCCGCGCTTGAAGTGGGTGAGGAAGACCACGCGCTCGGTCCCCTCTAGCCGCGGCACAACCTCATTGCCCGCCACGCGCGTGGCTACCTCTGTCACCGGTGGCAGCCGCCTAGTGTCGCGGAGGTACTGAATGTCGTCTTCGGTGATCTTAGACCCCTCCCATGACCCCTTGGGTCGTGCTATCGGCAGAGATGGTTGGGGGCAAGAGACGCGGCAGCAAGCAAGAAGACGGGGTGGTCGCTGGGCGCTGCTAAGCATCACCGGAATGCTACGGCGTGAGACGGGCTTGAGAGTTGGAGAAGGAGGAGGAGAGCAAGATGGGGGAGCGTGCGGGAGCATTTCCGCCACCCCCCTCCTCCATTTTTATAACCGCGACAAGACATGGGGAAGTGGGATCGGCTGCGCCCACGATTCCACTTCCGCGCATTATGTGGGCACGTTTCCCACATGACTTAATTGCTTGGAGAAGCGCAACCATCTGCGGCGGCCGCAATGAATCCCCGCGCGTGGGCCGAGGGCGCGGCGTGGCGGGGCCTAGCCCGCTATCGTGCCCCATCGCGCGCGTGGCCTGGCACGGCCTTGCCGGCCACTGTTCACCATGTGGTGCCTACGTCGGGCCGTGGGAGGCGCGTCCCTTCCCCTTCAAGACTCGGCGGACACCTCGGTTTTCCCGCCCATACCGGGATGCCGCGATCCGGCTTCTAGAAGCTGGCACACAGTGGGTGTTGTCGGGACCTGGTAGTCGTGAGCTTCATCAACCTAGCTGCCATCTCAGGGAGTGAAACTGCGAAGGCCCCCCTGCTTGGAGCCGGCAAGCCTTCACAACTTCGGGGACTACTGTCGGGGGCATGGACCCCGGGCAGGCAACGGAACCCGGATCCTTTTGAAAAACATCGGGGCCAGCAGCGCCCCTCAATCCGGCATGCCCTGGCCAGCTTCCCAGCGCAACCCGGCCAGGTGCCGCAACCCGGCCAGCCGGCTGGCGCATGCCGGCTAGTCCCAAGAAGCCAACCTCCATCGACAAGTATGCATGGCTACAGTACTCCCCCCTTTGCGTCGGCCCTGGCGGGCGCGGCTGTCGTGCCGACCAAGCCACCGCCCGGGGCGGGCGGCGTCTTGGGCGTGTGACCCTGTAGCGAGGCGGCGCAGCCATCCCATGATGTCTGGCAAGGCATGCCAACAGTACCCATCAGCCAGCCATACCCATGCCCGGCGGCCCCGATATAGCCCGCACCCGACGGACCTGGTGGCCCCCACTGTCGGCTCCTAGACACTGACATCAAGGCCCCGTGCCCATGTAATATTACCATTGTAACCCCGGGGGGCAGCCTATAAGACCCCCCGGTGCCCTTCCATGCAAAGGGTCGACCATCAGTAGAACACACACAAACACGGAGAAGGAGCAGCCTATGCACGGGCCTGTATTCCTCCCTCCCCAAAACGGCTCTAGGAGCAAGCTTGTATCCACCACATATAAACCACACTCAGCAGGACTAGGGGTATTATCTCTCCAGAGAGCCCCGAACCTGGGTACGTCTTGTGTCGCATGCTCGCTCGTACCAACCTCGCCTCTGGAGCCCACCGGTGGCCTCTTGCCTGTTCCTCTCTTTAGCCATCCCATGGCATCTATCATGAGATCACCACGACAGGCACTCTTTGAGGTTCTTTGTGTTGGATTGAGTATTATGAATCTGAAATTGTATGATGCATATTGTATAATCAACTCAAGGATACTCGCGGTGACATTGGAGTATCTAGGTGACATTAGAGTTGGTTGATCTATATCATATGGTGTTATTTTAGTACGAACTCTTGGTTAGATCGATCGGAAAGAATAGGTTGGTGTTATTTTAGTACGAACTCTAGGATAGATTGATCGGAAAGAATAGCTTTGAGGTGGTTTCGTACCCTACAAACAATTTCTTCTTATGTTCCTCGCTAGATATGAACTTTGGAGTGATTCTTTATCTCACGTGAGGGATGGTTATATGATCCAATTATATTAGCATTGTTGAGAGATTGCACTAGTGAAAGTACGGACCCTAGGCCTCATTTTTAAGCATTGCAATACCATTTGTGCTCCGTTTTATCAATTGCTACCTTGCTGTTTTTTATTGTTCCTATTACAAAAATCAATATCTACTATCATTACTACGCTTTTATTACCATCTCTTCGCCGAACTAGTGCACCTATACAAATTACCATTGTATTTGGTGTGTTGGGGACACAAGAGACTTTTTGTTATTTGGTTGCAGGGTTGTTTGAGAGAGACCATCTTCATCCTACGCCTCCCACGGATTGATAAACCTTACGTCATGCACTTGAGGGAAAATTGCTGCTGTTCTACAAAACTCTGCGCTTAGAGGCCCAACACGAGTCTACAAGAACAAGTTGTGTAGTAGACATCAAGCTCTTTTCTAGCGCCGTTGCCGGGGAGGTGAGTGCTTGAAGGTATATATTTAGATCTTGCAACTGAATCTTTTAGTTTCTTGTTTTATCACTAGTTTGGTTCGTAAAAGAAAACTACAAAAAAAATGGAATTGAGGTGGCCCCATATTATTCGTGTTTATCATGTCTTTCTTGAAAATGATGGAAAGGAAAATTGTGCTCAATTAATAGAAGAAGAATTCAATAAAATGTTTGGCATAAAATCTTTGTATGATGAGCATGATTGCAATGTTGCTATTATGAATTCTTTGAATATCCATGATGTTAATGATATGCAAAGCTACAAGCTTGGGGATGCTATATTTAATGAAGATGATATTTGTAGTCCCCCAAGTTTTGATGAGAAAATTTATTATGATGGAAGCATGCCTCCTATTTATGATGATTATATTGATGAAAGTGGATTTGGAGAGGTCATGACTTTATTTAGTGACGAATCCACTATTTTGAAAGAGGTTTCAATTGATTATGAAAACAAAGTTGCTATCTATGATGATTATGGTGATGACATGTATGCTGTAAAGAATAATGATAACCATGAAACTTGTCATCATGATTTTAACTTTCAATTGCATTATGCCAATCAAGAATCTCATGATAGTTATTTTGTTGAGTTTGCTCCCGCTATTATTCATGAGAATAAATTTGCTTATGTGGAGAGTAATAAAAAATTTATGCATGTGGATCATGAAAAGAATGCTTTATGTGATAGTTATATTGTTGAATTCATTCATGATTCTACTGAAAATTATTATGAGAGAGGAACATATGCTTTTACATATTGCAATAATATCAAGTTTCCTCTCTATGTGTTGAAGATCTTGAAGTTTTGCTTGTTTTGCCTTCCTATGCTAGTTGATTCTTGTTCCCATAAATTGTTTGCTCACAAAATCCCTATGCATAGGAAGTGGGTTAGGCTTAAATGTGTTAGTCATATGCTTCATGATGCTCTCTTTGTGTTTCAATTCTTATCTTTTATGTGAGCATCATTGAAATCATCATGCCTAGCTTAAAAGGCATTAAAGAAAAGTGCTTGTTGGGAGACAACCCAACATTCACCCCTACTGTTTTTTATGTTCACATTATTAGGCTTCTGTAGTAATCATGTTTTATAGCTTTTGTTTCAATAAAGTACCAAGTAAAGCCTTTGGGATAGTGTGGATGATAGTTGACTTGATTCTGTGAAAAAACAGAAACTTTTGTTCCCAGTAACAGAATTGTTAAAATTCACTGGAGCGTCAAAAAACTCTGAATGTTTTACAGATGATTTATATACAAATTTTCTACATTTTCTTAAATTTTCAGAATTTTTTCAGTTACAGAAGTATGACGAAAATTCAGATATTTACAGACTGTTATGTTTTTGACAGATTCTGTTTTCAATGCACAGTTTGCTTGTTTTATAGTTTTTTGGCTTATATTGGTCAATATAAGTTGTATAAATTGTAGGTTACAGTAGGCATTGTGTGATAAAAATTATTGATCTTATCTTGACAGTACCAAAGTGAATGATTTGTCTTTATCATACTAACCCATCTCACGAAGTTCCGTTAAGTTTTGTGTGATTGAAGTTTTCAAGTTTTGGGTGAGATATCGATATGAGGAGATTAAGGAGTGACAAGACCCTAAGCCTGGGGATGCCCAAGGCACCCCAAGGTAATATTCAAGGAATATCCAAGCAACTAAGCTTGGGGATGCCCCGGAAAGCATCCCCTCTTTCGTCTCCAACATTATCGGTAACCTTACTTGGGGCTATATTTTTATTCGTCACATGATATGTGTTTTGCTTGGAGCGTCATTTTCTTTTATTAGGATTAGCTTTATGTTATTTAGAATAATGTTTTGTATCTTTTACTTCAATAAAAATGTCAAGTATAGCCTTTGTTATGCTTATTTTGCAAGTCTATGTGTTGCTGTTTGAAAACAGAAAGTTGCACGCTAGTGCGTGAATTCTTGAGAAAAGTCAGAATGTGATAAAATGTTGAATTTTTTTGCACAATAAGCTATGATAAATTTTATACAGTGTGGTAAATTTTCAGAATTTTAGAGTTAGGGAAGTATGATGATAATATCACTCTTTACAGACTATTCTGTTTAGACAGATTGCTGTTATGTTTGCATATGTTTGCTTGTTTAATGATTCTATTTGAGGATAGGAGTATTAAATATGCAGAGGCATTTAGTATGCAATGTTAAATAATAATTTTAGTGATTTGCTACAGTAGAGAATGATAAGGTTATTGCGTTGATTTATACTAACTTATCTCACGAGTTCTTGTTGAGTTTTGTGTGGATGAAGTTTTTAAGATTTAGGGAAACCGTGATATAAAAGGAATTCAGGAGACACAAAAGCTCAATCTTGGGGATGCCCAAGGCATCCCAAGATAATATTTCAAGAGGTCTCAAGCATCTAAGCTTGGGGATGCCCCGGTAGGCATCCCACCTTTCTTCATCAAGAATTATTGGTTAGTATCGGTTGAGCCTAAGTTTTTGCTTCTTCACAGGATGTGTGCTATTCTTAGAATGTCATTTTATTTTGTTTTGCTTGCTGTTTTAATAAAATACTTAGATCTGAAAAAAATTAAATGAGAGAGAGAGTCCTCACATAGCTACCTATTTACTTAACCACTCATTTGATCTTCACTTATATCTTTTTGGAGTAGTTTGTCGAACACTCTCATGCTTCACTTATATTATTTTGAGATTTGATAATATTGATGACAATTTGCACAAGCTATGAAATTGGTACCAAAGTGATGGTTGTTCAAGAAGGATATAATAAAAACTTTCATGTAGATCATTGGATATGATAAGTTTGATTCCTTGCAATAGTTTTGCGATATGGAGATAATAATATGTGAGTCATGTTGGTGAGTAATTATGCTTTAGTAAGAATATTGGTGTTAAGGTTTGTGATTCCCTATGCAAGCACGAAAGTCAATAGTTATGCAATGAAATTACATCCTACTTGTGGTGCATTATTCGGTGTTAGTTATGTTTAATGCTCGTTTATGATCGTTTTCGTTTCTTGGCTGGTCACTTCTCAATCTATTTGCTAGCCCTCATTTGTACTAAGCTGGAATACTGCTTGTGCATCCAAAATCATTAAACCAAGTTGTGCCAAATGAGTCCACCATACCTACCTATATGCGGTATTTCCATGTCGTTCCAAGTAAATTTGTATGTGCCAACTCTAATTTTCAAAACGAATTTCCTTTTTGTGTGCCTGTACCGCTCATGAAGCGGCAGGGGGTGGCCAATATTTTCCGTGCTAGATGCGTTATTCTCAAGATGAGTGTTTATTCACTTGTCATTGCACGAGAGTGTGGCAAAGGTAATAGGGATGCCCAGTCCCGAATTGCAAAAAAATTTATTTCTGTTGTTCAATAATAAATTCCATGGAAAGTGTTGGTATGGAAGGCACCCGTGGATACGGCTAGCCATGGATTGTGAAAGAATGGTGGAAAAAGGAATAAACTTTATTTTCTGTTTGGGAACCGCCTATGGTGTATCTAGCAAGGAAAGTGTTGGGAATTCTCGGTCGTTTTCATTGACAGGAAAAGTATGCCTCTCAAAATATTTTATCTCTCAATTCAAGCTTTGAGCTCTAGCACCTCTACAAATCTCTGCTTCCCTCTGCGAAGGGCCTATCTATTTACTTTATGCAATTTTTATTTTTATTTGAGTCTCCATCTTCTCATATAAAGCACCAACTAGGGAGCACTATGATCATACCTATGCATTCAATGTAGCTAATATTCAAGTGTGTTTCATGAATGGATCAATGATTGAGCATAATGGGCAAGGGATAGCTTTCTTTAGCGTTGATATTTCGAAAAACATGGTTGCTTGTTAGTATGCTTGAGTATTGATGTCTTCATGTAAAATTATAGACTATTGCTTTGAATCATTCAAGTCCAAATGTCCATGCTACAAAATAAAGAGTATATGATGAATATGATAGGTAGCATTCCACAACAAAAATTCCATTTTCAATTGCTACTTTATCATGATGAGTTTTATGAGAAAGAGTTGCTGTTATGATGCTAGGAAAAGTGATTGAAATTATCATTGATTAAACTTATGCACTATGCTAGCATTCACACTTCATAAATTATTTCTTTTATCATTTACCTACTCGAGGACGAGTAGGAATTAAGCTTGGGGATACTGATACGTCTCCAACGTATCTATAATTTATGAAGTATTCATGCCATGTTTACAACAATTTTATATGGTTTTGGTATGATTTGCATGGAACTAACCTGGACTGACGTTGTTTTCAGCAGAACTACCGTGGTGTTGTTTTTTTTGCAGAAATAAAAGTTCTCCAAATGCAACGAAACTTTTTGACGATATTTTTTGGAACAAAAGAGGCACTAGAAGCTTCATGAGAGGGCCAGAAGACCCATGAGCTGGGCACAACCCACCAGGGTGTGCCAGAGGGGCCTGGCTTGCCTTGGTGGGTTGTGGTCACCTCAAGGCCCATCTTCGCGAGAAACCGACGCCCAAAAATCCTATAAATATAGAAACACCCAGAAATGACCCTAGATCAAAAGTTCCGCCGCCACAAGCCTCTATAGCCACGAAAAACCAATCTAGACCCTGTTCTGGCACCCTGCCGGAGGGGGGAATCATCACCGGTGGCCATCTTCATCATCCCGGCGGCCACCATGATGAGGAGGGAGTAGTCCACCCTTGGGGCTGAGGGTCTGTACCAGTAGCTATGTGTTTAATCTCTCTTTCTCTCTCATGATCTTGATTTGGCATGATCTTGATGTATCGCGAGCTTTGTTAATATAGTTGGATCATATGGTGTTTTCCCCTCTCTATCTTGTTGTGATGAATTGAGTTCTCCCTTTGAGATTTCGTTCTTATCAGATTGAATACTTTTATGGATTTGAGAGCACTTGATGTATGCCTTGCTATGAATACCTGTGATGACAATGGGGTATCATATTGATTCACTTGATTTGTGTTTTGGCACTCAACTCGCGGATTCCCGAGGTGACATTGGGGTAATCTATGCATAGGGGTTGATGCACGTTCTCGTCTTTGTTTCTCCGGCAGAAATCTTGGGGCACTCTTTGAGGTTCTTTGTATTGGATTGAGTATTATGAATCTGAAATTGTTTGATGCATATCGTATAATCAACTCACGGATACTCGATACGTCTCCAACGTATCTATAATTTATGAAGTATTCATGCCATGTTTACAACAATTTTATATGGTTTTGGTATGATTTGGATGGAACTAACCCGGACTTACGCTGTTTTCAGCAGAACTACCGTGGTGTTGTTTTTTTGTGCAGAAATAAAAGTTCTTCAAATGCAACGAAACTTTTTGACGATTTTTTTGGAACAAAAGAGGCACTAGAAGCTTCGTGGGAGGACCAGAAGGTGAAGGAGGTGAGCACAAGACACCTGGGTGCGCCAGGAGGTCCAGTAACAAAATTGTTTAAATTCACTAGACCCTGAAAAACTCTCAATTTTTTACAGTTTTTTGGTATACAAATTTTCTATGTTTTCCTAACTTTCATAATTTTCAAAGTTAAATAAGTATGACTAAAATTTAGATCTTTGCGTATTGTTCTGTTTTTTTCAGATTCTGTTTTCAATGCATAGTTTGCTTGTTTTATGGTTTCTATGGCTCATATTGCTTAATATAAATTGTGGAAATTGTAGAGTACAGTAGGCATTATGTGGAAACAATTATGAATCTTATCTTGACAGTACCAAAGGGAATGATTTGTCTTTATCATACTAACCCATCTCACGAAGTTTCGTTAAGTTTTGGGTGAGATATCGATATGAGGAGAATAAGGAGTGACAAGACCCTAAGCTTGGGGATGCCCAAGGCACCCCCAAGGTAATATTCAAGGAATATCCAAGCAACTAAGCTTGGGGATGCCCCGGAAGGCATCCCCTCTTTCGTCTTCAACATTATCGGTAACCTCACTTGGAGCTATATTTTCATTCATCACATGATATGTATTTTGCTTGGAGCGTCATTTTATTATGTTAGGATTTGCTTTCTGTTATTTATATAATGTTTTTCATCTTTTTATTTCAATAAAAGTGTCAAGTATAGCCTTTGCCATGCTTATTTTGCAAGTCTATATGTTGCTGTTTGCAAACAGAAAGTTGCATGCTAGTGCGTGAATTCTTGAGAAAAGTTAGAATGTGATAAAATGTTGAATTGTTTTGCACAAGAAGCTATGATAAATTTTCTACAGTGTGGTAAATTTTCATAATTTTTGGAGTTAGGGAAGTGTGAGTAAAATTGCACTCTTTACAGACTGTACTGTTTAGACATATTGCTGTTATGTTTGCATTGTTTGCATATGTTTGCTTGTTTAATGATTCTATTTGAGGATGGAAGTGTTAAATATGCAGAGGCATTTAGTATGCAATGTTAAATAATAATTTTAGTGTTTTTCTACAGTAGATAATGATAAGGTTATTGCATTGATTTATACTAACTTATCTCACAAGTTCTTGTTGAGTTTTGTGTGGATGAAGTTTTTAAGATTTAGGAAAACTGCGATATAAAAGGAATTAAGGAGACACAAAAGCTCAAGCTTGGGGATGCCCAAGGCATCCCAAGATAATATGTCAAGAAGTATCAAGCTTCTAAGCTTGGGGATGCCCCGGTAGGCATCCCACCTTTCTTCATCAACAATTATCGGTTAGTATCGGTTGAGCCTAAGTTTTTGCTTCTTCACATGATGTGTGTTATTTTTGGAATATCATTTTATTGTGTTTTGCTTGCTGTTTTAATAAAATACTTAGATCAGAAAGTTTTTAAATAAGGGAGAGTCCTCAAATAGCTACCCATTTACTTAACTACTCGCATGATCTTCACTTATATCTTTTTGGAGTAGTTTGTCATTTACTCTTGTGCTTCACTTATATCCTATGAGTAAATTGTTAAATGAATTGAATGTCATGCAGTTGAAATTATATGTTCATATCATGCCTTGTAGTAGATTCACTTTGGTTTTATAAAGTGAAATCTTTTGAAGCTTGACAATCACAATATTGGTCATATAAGCAATTCACGAATGATTAGTATAAGGAAGAGAACTTTCACATATAAATATATTATGTTGGACATCTTCAATGATTGTGAATACCCATTAATTATTTTCAAACTTGAGCAAATTAGTTGAAGTTGGACAAGGAAGACAACGTAATGAGTTATGGTTGTGTATATTTGCATAGAAGTTATATTGTTATGGATCCTCCAACATTTGGTGTTTGCTTAGGATATTTTGCTAGCCAAAAATTCGTACTAAGTAGAGATACTACTTGTGCATCTAAAAACCCTTAAACCCAGTTTCTTGACATGAGTGTCCACCATACCTACCTATGGATTGAATAAGATCCCTCAAGTAAGTTGTCAACGGTGTATAAAGCAATAAAAATTGCTCCTAAATATGTTTGATCTTTTATTGTAAGGGAAAATTAAGCGTTGTACGAACTTGTGATGGCAAAGTAATAAAAGCGACGGACTGCATAATAAAGGTTGCTATCATAAGAGGCAATATAACATGATGTTCCTTTGCATTAAGAGCTTGGGCATCCAAAAATAAAAAGCGCATGACAACCTCTGCTTCCCTCTGCGAAGGGCCTATCTTTTACTTTTCAGTATTTACTTTTATGCAAGAGTCAATAGAATGCATTCTCATTTCAACCTCAATTATCCTCTAGTTGGCAAGCATCATGTGGTGGGGAAAGATCTAGGCACATATGGCCAGTCAAATATATCTGATCATGATTTTTTATTGTTGACAATTATCTCTATGATAAATGAGTTGGGAGGCGAAACATTAAGCCCCTATCTTTCTCTGTGTTCGATGGATGCTATTAGTTCTAAAAATATGCTTTGAGTACTAGCAATCATAGAACACTATATGATGATTGAGTATGTGGAGCTCTTACTTAGACTCTGTTGAATAAGTTGAATTGCAATTGTTTGGTGACTAAGAATATAGGTTGTTGAGTTTCAAAAGAATTCATTGTTTGAACCTTAACATGTGAATTGTTTGCTACTTTAACAAGAGAAGTTTTATGAGAAAAAATTGATGTTATGATGCTAGGAAAAGTGATTGAAATTATCATTGATCAAACTTATGCACTTTGCTAGCATTCACACTTCATAAATTATTTCTTTTATCATTTACCTACTCGAGGACGAGTAGGAATTAAGCTTGGGGATGCTCATACGTCTCCAATGTATCTAGAATTTATGAAGTATTCATGCCATGTTTACAACAATATTATGTGGTTTTGGTATGATTTGGATGGAACTAACCCGGACTGACGTTGTTTTCAGCAGAACTACCGTGGTGTTGTTTTTTTTTTGTGCAGAAATAAAAGTTCTCCAAATGCAACAAAAAAATTTGACGATTTTTTTGAACGAAAGAGGCACTAGAAGCTTTGTGGGAGGACCAGAAGGTGAAGGAGGTGAGCACAAGACACCTGGGTGCACCAGGAGGCCCAGGGGCGCCCAGGTGGGTTGTGCCCACCTCGAGGCCCATCTTCGCGTGATTCCAACGCTGAAAAATCTTATAAATAGAGCAACCATCAGAAATAACCCTAGATCAGAAGTTCCGCCGCCGCAAGGCTCTGTAGCCATGAAAAACCAATCTAGACCCCGTTTCGGCACCCCGCCGGAGGGGGAAATCATCACCGGTGGCCATCTTCATCATCCCGGCGGCCACCATGATGAGGAGGGAGTAGTCCACCCTCGGGGCCGAGGGTTTGTACCAGTAGCTATGTGTTTAATCCCTCTCTCTCTCTCTCGTGTTCTTGAGTTGGCATGATCTTGATGTATCGTGAGCTTTGTTAATATAGTTGGATCATATGGTGTTTTCCCCTCTCTATCTTGTTGTGATGAATTGAGTTTTCTCTTTGAGATTTCACTTTTATCGGATTGAATACTTTGTTGGATTTGAGAGCACTTGATCTATGTCTTGGCACTCAACTCGCGGATTCCTGAGGTGACATTGGGGTAATCTATGCATAGGGGTTGATGCACGTTTTCGTCCTTGTTTCTCCGATAGAAATCTTGGGGCACTCTTTGAGGTTCTTTGTGTTGAATTGGGTATTATGAATCTGAAATTGTTTGATGCATATCGTATAATCAACTCACGGATACTCGTGGTGAGATTGGAGTATCTAGGTGATATTAGAGTTTGTTGATGTGTATCATATGATGTTATTTTAGTACAAACTCTTAGATAGATCGATCGAAAAGGATAACTTAGTGTTATTTTAGTATGAACTCTTGGATAGATCGATAGGAAAGAATAACTTTGAGGTGGTTTCGTACCCTACAAACAATTTCTTCTTATGTTCTCCGCTAGATAAGAACTTTGGAGTGATTCTTCATCGCACGTTGAGGGATGATTATATGATCCAGTTATATTAGCATTGTTGAGAGATTGCACTAGCGAAAGTACGGACCCTAGGCCTCATTTTCAAGCATTGCAATACCGTTTGTGCTCCGTTTTATCAATTGCTACCTTGCTGTTTTTTATTGTTACTATTACAAAAATCAATATCTACTATCATTACTATGCTTGTATCACCATCTCTTCGCCGAACTAGTGCACCTCTACAAATTACCATTGTATTTGGTGTGTTGGGGACACAAGATACTTTTTGTTATTTGGTTGCAGGGTTGTTTGAGAGAGACCATCTTCATCCTACACCTCCCACGGATTGATAAACCTTAGGTCATCCACTTGAGGGAAAATTGCTACTGTCCTACAAAACCCTGCGCTTGGAGGCCCAACACGAGTCTACAAGAACAAGTTGTGTAGTAGACATCAGAAATCATTTTGTGGCTTAGGGACTTGTTCTAACTGAGTATGAACCACAGATGAATGTTTACTTAAACCTCTAAGATCATTACCAATCCTAAACATCACATCACTCAAACAATCAATCATGATAGCATTACGTTTCAATTGATTACTAACATACATATTGAAGTTCTCTTGCTTAACAATTTAGTTATCAAATTTAATCCAGGCATTGACTAGCAGATTTATTATAGGGAATATCACCCTTATCGAATCTAATAAGAGAATTTACCTCCACTACCTGTGTCGAGATATCAAGTCCATGTATTTCTTCAATAGGTGGTAAATTCTTAACATCTTCAGATTTAATACCCTTTTCTTTCATAGATTTCTTAACTTCTTTCATATCTTCTGGACTGAGGAATAGAATACCTTTTTTTTGAGTTGGCTTCGGTGGTGGTTCAGGAAGTGTCCAATCATCGACATTCTTTAGCATATTATTCAATAGTTCTTCAGCCTGTCCAATAGTCCGTTCCCTGGAAACAGAGCCATCACAACTATCTAGGTAGTCCCTAGAAGCATCGGTTAGTCCATTATAAAAGATATCAAGTATTTCATTTTTCTTAAGAGGATGATAAGGCAAAGCATTAAGAAATTTGAGAAGCCTCCCCCAAGCTTGAGGGAGATTCTCCTCTTCAGATTGCACAAAGTTAAATATTTCCTGTAAGGCAGCTTGTTTCTTATGAGCAGGAAAATATTTATCAGAGAAGTAATATATCATATCCTGGGGACTATGCACACAACCAAGAGCAAGAGTATTGAATCATTTCTTAGCATCACCCTTTAACGAGAAAGGAAATAACTTAACAATGTAATAGTAGCAAATTTTTTCCTCTTTAGCAAATAGGGTGGCTATATCATTCAATTTGGTAAGGTGTGCCACAACAATTTCTGTTTCATAACCACAGAAAGGATCAGATTCAACCAAAGTAATTAACTCAGGATCGACAGAGCATTCATAATCCTTATCAGTAACAAAGATAGGAGAAACTTAGGATTAGGATCATATTTCATTCTCTCTATCATAGCCTTTTCTTTCAGCTTACTCAATAATTTCTTAACATCATCTCTATCATTACAAGCAAGAAATTCTCTAGCTATATCCCCATCCATAGCATAACCCTCGGGTATTTTAGGCATTTTAACTCTAGTAGGAGAGCTAGGCATAATAGGTGAATCATAATTTTCATCAGCTTCATCATTCTCAAATTCTTTAGCTTTAGCAAGTTGTTCATCAAGAAATCACCTAGTGGCACAATATCATCAAGCAGAGTACTAGCATCATCACAAGTTTCATTTATAGCAGAAGTAGTATCATCAATTGCTTGTGAGATATCAGAATGAATAGTGGGTGGTGGTGTCGCAAGCCTACTTAAAATAGAAGGTGAATCAAGTGTGGAGCTAGATGGCAGTTCCTTACCTCCCCTTGTCTTAGAGGTATGATCTTGACCTTAGAGTCTTCCATTTTCTTCATAGTGTAAAATCCCAAGTGAACTCGATAAATAGAGCTATGCTCCCCGCAATAGCGACAGTTTTTGAGGGTAGTATTTCACCCAAATTTGTTGATTTGACACAAGCGGAGCCAATGAATATTTATGAGCCTTAGCAGTTGAGTTGTCAATTCAACCACACATGGGATATAATCTTTCTGTAGTAAAGTGTTTAGTAGCACAGTAGTTTGACAATTTTGATAGTAGCGGTAACAGTAGCAATAGTAACAGGAACAGTAACAGAAGCAGTTTGTGATGATTGTAACAGCAGCAGCAGTAGTTACTTAGCAAAGATCAATATGAAAAAGTGTAGGCATTTGATCAGCGATGGATATTTGTGTTGTATTACATTCATCATATAACACTCACAACCTAGAGCGATACACAATAGCTCCAATTCATCAATGTAATGTAGGCATGCATTCCGTATATAGTCATACGTGATTATAATAAGAACTTGCATGACATCTTTTGTCCTACCTTCCCGTGCCAGCGGGGTCCATACGTAAACAAAGGGATATTAAGGCCTGATAACCCACAAGTATAGGGGATCGTGACAGTCTTCGAGGGTAGTATTTCACCCAAATTTGTTGATTCGACACAAGGGGATCCAAAGAATATTTATGAGCCTTAGTAGTTGGGTTGTCAATTCAACCACACCTGGGATATAATATTTCTGTAGCAAAGTGTTTAGTAGCACAGTAGTTTGATAGTTTTGATAGTTGCAGTAACATCAGCAATAGTAAGAGGAACAGGAACAGTAGCAATTTGTGATGATTGTAACAGCAGCAGCAGTAGAAACTTAGCAAAGATAAATATGAGAGAAGCATAGGAATTGGATCAGCGATGCATATTTGGGTTGGATGACATTCATCATATAATAGTGACAACCTAGAGCAATACACAATATCTTCAATTCATCAATATAATATAGGCATGTATTCCGTATATAGTCATACGTGCTTATAATAAGAACTTGCATGACATATTTTGTCCCACCCTCCCGTGGCAGCGGGATCCATAAGGAAACTAAGAGATATCAAGGCCTCCTTTTAATAGATAACCAGAACAAAGCATTAACACGTGGTGAATACATGAACTCCTTGAATCACAGTCGTCCCCAGAGAGTTGTGACGCCCCCGGTTCAATCGTACACTAGTCATACACGCAAACGTGTACGATCAAGCCCAGGGACTCACGGGAAGATATCACAACACAACTCTAAACACAAATAAACGGAGGTCCACAATATTACAGACCAGGGATCCGAAGATCCGAATACATAAGTCAGTCATACAAATAATATCTGGGTACAGACATAGTTAGACAAGTTCTGCCTTAAGAAGGCTAGCACAAACAGCGACACTAGATCGAAAGGCGTTGGCCTCCTGCCTGGGAGCCTCCGATCCTACTCCTGGTCAGATGGCTCGATCCAGTAGTACGTGCCCTCTGGACCCGCCTGGTAGTAGGCTCCGGTGGTGGCGTCTGGCTCCTGGACTCCATCGTCTGGTGTATCATCAAGGTGGGGTATATGGGGGAAAAGAGAAAATAAAGCAACCGTGAGTACTCATCCGAAGTACTCAGCAAGCAAGGATCTATACTACATATGCAACATTATCAATGGAGAAAGGCTGTATATGTGGACTGGGCTGCAGAAATGCCAGAATAGAGAGAAAGGCCTAGTCCTATCGAAGACTAGCATCTTCAAACATCTTCTCAAAGCCATCATCTTGCAGCAGTAGAAGAGAGTAGAATAGCATTTTATTTAACAAACATGTTGAAGTACAGCTCAAAGATCCTTCCTCGACTCCCAGCGAGAAAGTAATCCCGAAGCTTCAATTAAGTAACAAGTATCCAGTTTAAGTAGTAGATCGGGATACACAAACTGAGCGTCCTTTACCGTAGGACCGGCTATCGATAGAAGATTCATCCCTGCAGGGGTGCACTACTGTTACCCAACACGCTCGATCAACTCTGGCCGGACATACTTGCTGGGTAATGCCCGTCCTCGGAAGATCAACACGAAGCAGCGCTCTACCTAGGCTCAGCAGAGAGGTCAGCACGCCGGACTAACCTATGCACCCAGGGGTCTTGGGCCATCGCCCTGGGCACCCTGCGCGTTGCGTGGCTGGCCGGGGTGCAGGCGCGACACTGAACTCGCCAGTGAAGTATCCAGCCCAATCCCGACGATCAGCCCGCACGATGAATCGTGACGTCTGATAAGCTTTCGGCGAAACGTACATCGCAGAGGGCCCCATAACCATTATCCCGCGTGGTGGTAGTGCGTATAGGGCACGTCGACCCACTCAGATCACACACCCAAATCCAATAGGCTCAATTAGTATCAAGCGGAGACAATCAGAGTCTCTGATGCTCCGCCACAATGTCACAATCGAGTGCCCTTCCGGCACACCCGAAATCATAGATCCCCAGCGGGTACCCACCAGGGTGGATCCGCCTGTGAAAAAGGTCAAGTAACCGTGTGGTCATAATCATCAGGGTGAACGTAAGAGGTATCACCCTCGAGGTTCACACTGAGGGGTTGCACGACAGAGTCGTATCGGACATGGAGAAGGAGGAATCACCCTCGATGACCACGACCGTACAGCTATGCTGCAGAGTATTCATCAGGAGTGCGTTACGAGGTATCACCCTCGGCACTCGATAGTTACTACGCAGAGTCGTACAACTAAGGGGGTGTGAAGTGAGGCGTCTGTCTCTGATCGACGATCACGTTGATCGAGTCGTCGATGAACAAGCAGGGGCGACAAAGTAAGGTGGTGGGGTCACAGATGGTTCATACCAACCTATACTAAACAGTTTATCATAGGCAGGTAAGATAGCAATGAACGGGTTACAACAGCAGGCTATGCATCAGAATAGGAGCATACATTAACAGTAGCGAAATCTAATGCAAGCAGGAGAATAGAATGGGCGATATCTGGAATGCTCAAGGGGGGGGCTTGCCTGGTTGCTCTGGCAAGAGAGGGAGGTCGTCAACGGGCTGCTCGTCGGTAGAGTAGCCGTAACCTGGTGCAGCGTCGTCGGTCTCGGCGTCTATCGAGAGAGAAGGAGGGGGAGAGAAACAATAAATTCACGGCAATAATGCAAACAATATGTATGACATGCCTAAATGATATGCCGGGGTGTTCTACTGCCTAACTAAATGATTTAGTTAACTTAGGAATTTATTCGGATTTATTTAATTAAAGTTGGACACTATTCATTTATCGAAATCGGTCTAATTGTTCAACGTTCTTATAGTTGCGGGCATCTGACGGGAATACCGAGGGCGTATCCGGGTTCGTATCGTCGTTCTGAGCAAGTTTCATGTACAAAGTATTTTCATCGGAGTTACGGTTTATTTAATATGATTTTCTAAAGTTTTTATTAATTTCTGAAATTTAATTAATTATTTAATTCAACATTATCCGAAACAGTGATTGATGACGTCAGCATGACATCATGCTGACGTCAGCAGCCACCTGACAGGGTGGGTCCCACCTGTCATAGGCTGTTAGGTTAATTAGGTTTAATTAATTTAATTACTGATTAATTAACACTAATTAGTTAATTAGATTAACCTAATCAGGATTAATTAACTAATTAATTAACTAATTAATTATTTTATTTATTTCTATTTTTATTTTCTATTTCTTTTAAATCGTTTTTAGGGGGGGTGGGCCCCATTTGTCAGCGTCACAGGGGGGGCAGGGCCCACCGGGCAGTGGCCCAGAGGGGCCTTGCGGGTTTGGGCGCTCGGGTGCGGGTGCTGGGCACCCGTATGCGCCCGAGGGCGCTGGCGGGCGAGGCGAGCAGCGCCAGTGCGCGGCGAGGCGATGGCGCGGGCACGCGGTCGGCGGCGCGGGAGGCGGGGCACACGGCGAGCGATGCGGACGAGCGCGCGGGCGAGGGGTGGGGGCGCGCGCGCGTGCGGGTGGCCGCGGCGAGCGGAGGCAGAGGCGAGAGGACGAGCGGCAGCGGCGGCTGGAGTGGGCGCGAGCGGGGCGCGCGCAGCGCGGTCGGGCGCGAGCCGGGGCGCGGCGACGCGTGAGCATGCGCGCAGCGCGGTGAGCGGCGGCACGGGGGCGCGGTGCGCGCGGCGAGGTGCGGGAGCAGAGAGGGGGGAAGAGGCCCGAGGCCTCACCGTGCTCGTAGGGACGGGGCAGCGGGAGGTCGGGGTGGTCGACGGGGACGACGGCGACGGGGAGGCAGGCCGGCGGGGAGGCGCGGGCTCCGGGCGGCGGCGAGGTCGTCGCGGGCGACGGGATCGGGGATTTGCCCCGATCCGGATCCAGTCGAGGGAGGGGGCGACCGAGCGCCAGGCGGCTGGTCGGGGAAGAGGAGAGGACGGGGCGACGTCGGTGCGGCGGCGGCGTCGGCGCTAGCCGACCGGCGCGGGAGCGGGGCGGCGTCGGCGAGAGGCGTCGGCGACGGGGCCGTTCCCGCGATCCCGATCCCGATCTGGATCGGGAGGTGGGGGCTGACGAGGGGGAGGCGGCGACGGGGCGGCGTCGGCGACGGCGTAGGCGACGGGGCGGACGGGATCGGGAGATCCCGATCCAGACGCGAGGGGGGGGGAGAGGAGCGAGGGGAATGCGGGTGGGTGACGCTAGGGTTCGGGCGTCCCTGGGGGTATAGGCTAGGGGGCGCGGGTGGGCCGGCCGGCTGGGCTTCGGCCCAGTTGGGCCGGGGGGGGGGGCGTTGCTCTTTTTTTCTGTTTCATTTTTCTTTTATCTTTTTCTTTATTCTCCTTTCTCAGTTTAGTAAATAGTCAGGCCTCAAAATGGTTTTTGTAAAACATGAGACCTAGTTCATAAATAATAGTGCATTATTCCCTAACACCTAAAACTAGTTTGGACAAAACATAATTCCATATTTATTTCAGATTTAATAAATGGTTATTAAACATTATCTTTATCCACTGTTTGAGGTTGTTCGAGTCACTTATCCAATTCCAATGATGTTGGTTTCAATTTTAGAATAGCCTCTGGAATATTTGTTATTTATCTGACATTTTAGCTCCTATGTTGGACAACTTTCATATTCCACTTTCATTTAAATTTTGAATTTGACTTAGGAGTTGAAATGCAATGTGATGCTAATGATGATTATGCACTGTTGATCATGCTAACATGTCATTATCAAAAGTGATTACTGTTGCTAATCACCGGGGGTGTTACAACTCTCCTCATCTATTAAGAATTCTCGTCCCGAGAATTAAGAGGAAGACTGAAAGAAAGAGGGGTATTCTTCGCGAAGACGATCCTCGCGTTCCCAAGTGGCTTCATCTTCAGAATGATTTGACCACTGAACCTTGAGGAACTTGATTGACTTTTGACGTGTTCGACGCTCAGCTTGATCAAGAATACGGATAGGATATTCTGGATATGACAGATCTTCCCGTAATTCAAGCACTTCATGATCCACAGCTCAAATAGGATCCTTGAAGCAGCGGCGGAGTTGGGATACATGAAAGACGTCATGTACCTGAGAAAGGTTTGGCGGCAATTGCAACTGATATGCCACTTCTCCTCGATGGGCAAGAATACGGAACGGGCCAATGTAGCGAGGGGCTAACTTGCCTTTGATTCCGAACCGATGAGTGCCTTTCAATGGAGTGACACGGAGGTAAGCTTGCTCGCCAGGTTGATAGACTATTTCCTGGTGCTTTCGGTCATAGTTGCTCTTCTGACGAGACTGAGCAGACTTCAAATGTTCACGAACAATACGGACTTGTTCTTCAGCTTGCCGAATAATGTCCGGTCCGACGAGTGAGCGTTCCCCAGTTTCTGACCAATTCAGAGGGGTTCGACACTTACGACCGTATAGAACTTCAAACGGTGCCATCTTCAGACTAGCTTGATAGCTATTGTTGTAAGAGAATTCGGCATACGGGAGAGATTCCTCCCATTTCTTACCGAAGGAGATGACGCAAGCTCGAAGCATATCTTCGAGCACTTGATTAACTCGTTCAACTTGACCCTGTGACTGAGGGTGAAAAGCGGTGCTGAAAGACAGATGAGTTCCCATAGCTTCTTGGAAACTATTCCAGAATCTGGAGGTGAAGAGGCTGCCACGATCAGAACTGATCTCCAACGGAACACCATGGAATGACACAATTCGGGAAACATACAAGTCTGCTAACTGGCTAGCAGTGATTGTCTCCTTAACAGGCAGAAAGTGGGCAACCTTAGAGAATCGGTCAATGACAACAAATATAGCATCATTACCCTTCTGGGATTTGGGAAAACCAGTAATGAAATCCATTTGGACCTTGTCCCATTTCCATTCAGGAATTTCCAGGGGTTGCAGAGTTCCTGCCGGCCTTTGATGTTGAGCCTTAACGCGGCGGCAAACGTCACACTCAGAAACATAACGAGCAATGTCTCGCTTCATATTAGGCCACCAGAATCTTTGACAAATGTCACGGTACATCTTTGTGCTACCAGGGTGAATGGACAAGGGAGTGTCATGAGCTTCCTTCATAACGTTTTCCCTCTCATTCTTGAACTTGGGTACGAAGAGACGGTGTTGGAAAAATAGGATCCCATCTGCATCAAGATGGAATTCCGACGGCTTTCCTTTCTCGAGGTATCACTTGATCTTTTCAACTTCAGTGTCATACCCTTGCATAACCTTAATGCCGTGTTCTAAATCTGGTTCGACAACCAGGGTATTGAGATAACCCTGTGGGACAATATGGAGGTTCAACTTGCAAAGCTCTTCATGGAGAAGAGGTTGTGTTTCTTGAACCATAAGATTGTTGCTATAGGACTTGCGACTCAAAGCATCGGCCATTACATTAGCCTTGCCGGGGGTATATGAAATATTCATATCATAATCGGCAATTGTTTCGAGCCATCTTTGTTGACGAAGGTTCAGATCTGGTTGAGTATATAAATACTTCAAGCTTTGGTGATCCGTGTATATCTCGCAACGGTTACCGAGAAGGTAATGTCGCCATAGCTTCAAGGCATAGATAACCGCAGATAGTTCAAGATCATGCACGGGATAATTTTCTTCATGAGGACGCAATTGTCGGGAGGCATAAGCAATCACTTTGCGCTCTTGCATTAGGACACAGCCTAATCCTTGACGAGATGCATCACAGTATATCACGAAATCCTTTTGGGAATCCGGGGGTGCTAGTACTGGGGCAGATGTCAATTTATCTTTTAGTGTCTGAAAGCTTTCTTGACATTTTTCTGTCCACTCAAATTTAACACCTTTGTGAAGCAGATTTGTCAATGGTTTTGCAATCTTGGAAAAGTTCTCAACGAATCGACGGCAATAACTAGCGAGTCCGAGAAAACTTCTGACTTGCTTAACATTCTTTGGGGGAGTCCAGTCAAGAATAGCCTGAACTCGTTCGGGGTTAACAGCAATTCCATCCTTGGAAATCACATGTCCAAGGTAAGTTACTTCAGGAAGCCAAAATTCGCATTTGGAATACTTGGCATACAACTGGTGTTCTCGGAGCCTTTCTAGAACAAGGCAGAGATGTTCAGCATGTTCCTCTTTATTCTTAGAATAGACCAGAATATCATCTAGATATACCACGACGAATTTGTCGAGGTAATCCATGAATATATAATTCATCAGGCGGGAGAATGTAGCTGGAGCATTCGTTAGGCCAAATGACATGACGGTGTATTCATAGGAGCCATAACGAGTGACGAATGCAGTCTTGGGAATGTCCTCCTCACGGACACGGATCTGGTGATAACCCAACCTCAAGTCGAGTTTAGAGAACACCGATGATCCAGCGAGTTGATCATAAAGATCATTGATACGGGGCAGTGGGTATTTATTCTGGATTGTGGCTTGGTTAATGGGCCGGTAGTCCTGAACCAATCGGTTAGTTCCATCCTTCTTCTTAACGAAGAGTGAAGGTGCTCCCCAAGCAGAGGAACTGGGGCGGATGAAACCACTCTTAAGTGACTTGTCGATTTCTTCCTTAAGCTCAAGAAGGTGATGCGGAGGCATCTTATAGGGTCGCTTGGCAATAGGAACGGTGCCAGGCTTCAAGTCGATGACGAACTCGACAGCTCTAGCCGGGGGTATTCCTGGAAGTTCTTCTGGAAAGACGTCTGGAAAATCTCGAACGACAGGAACGTTCTCGATCCCTTCCAGAGGTGAGGCGTTCAAAGCATTCATAACATATATCTCAGCTTCAGCGTCTCGAGTAATGCGGGCGGTATAGTTCACTATCTCATCGGTGGGGTGAAGAAGTTGGACGACTTTAGTGGCACAATTGATCGAAGCAATGTGAGCTTTCAACCAATCCATTCCGAGTATGAGGTCTATGGTGGAAGACTTCAGGATAATAGGGGAAGCTAGGAATTCAAATTCCTCGATTTCAACAGGGACATTATGTGCCATCATAGTGGTTTGACATTGGCCTCCAGGGGTACGGACAACTATTGGCAGGTTCATCTTTTCAAATGCAATGTCATGAGATAATGCAAATGCTTCAGACATGAATGAATGCGATGCTCCTGAATCAAATAATACAGAAGCAGGTACTGAGTTAACAAGAAGGGTACCCATCACAGTAGCAGGTTGATCCTGGACTTCTTCAATGTCAATGTTGTAAGCTTGACCACGACCACGTGAAGCAGACCCAGTATTATAGCTGCGGGTCTGATTGTTGCCACGGCCATATCCACGGCCAGCACGAGGAAAATCTAACTGATTCTGAGTCTGGCGGCAGTCTTTAGCCTGGTGGCCTGGTTTGCGGCACTTGAAACACAAACCATCTTCAGGACGAAGAGGGGCATGGTTCTGGATAGCTTGAGCCTTTGATGGCCTCGGTGGTGGAGGAGGCAGACGTAGTGCAGCATTGTTCTTTGGCGCAGAGGCATTGGGACGGAACGCGTTGTTGGGAATCCAAACTCTATGCTTCGGTGCTGAGCCCGAAGATGAGCCAGCATCACGATAGCGCTTCTGCGAGTCCTTGTGTTCCATCTGAGCGGTCTCAACGAGAATAGCCTTGTTCACTAGAGTTGAGAAGTCATTGATGTCTTGAGCAGCTAGTGCAAGCTTGAGGTCAGGGTGTAGTCCATTACGGAACTTCTCCTGTCTGCGAGCATCTGTGGCGATGTCTTCTTCAGCATAGCGGGAGAGATCAAGAAATTCCCGCTGATAAGCTTCGACGGTTTTATTGCCCTGAGTGAGGTTGCGGAACTGGGTCTTCATGCGTTCCATAATTGCTTGAGGGATGTAACGTGTACGGAAAGCAGCCTGGAACTCATACCAAGTGATGACTGTTCCAACAGGCAGAGTACGCTTGTGTGTGTCCCACCATTGAGCAGCGGGGCCCTTTAAGAAAAAGGCCGCGAAGGTGACAAAGTTGGCGGGGGCGACATTAGCAGACTCCATCTCGTGAGTGATGTCGCGGAGCCAGTCATCGGCATCCAGGGGCTTGTTAGAGTTGCGAAACTGCGTTGGGTTGAGTCGCGTAAACTCTGTCAAAGTTATTGAAGCTGGGTTCTGGTTCTGGTTGTTCTGATGCGGAAACTGAGCCATGATTCCAACCATGAACTGCCGGTTAAGCTCAAACTGTTGCAACATAGCCGCCATATAGTCTGGCGGTGGTGGGCGCGAACAGCGGGTAGCAACTGCGTCATAGCATCGTAGAGACGTGCTCGAGTGGCAACCAACTCGACGGCAAGAGCCCGAACAGTGCGATCCAGAGCCTGAGTGCACTGAATCAGAACGCGCGGATCATAGCGACGAGGTTCGAACGGGGCACAGATAGCTGTGTAGTATCCGGTAGCATCTCCAGCAGGGGCATACGGAATGTATCGGAACTCAGAGTCATCCAAGATATCACTGAACTGTCCTCGAAGACGTGCGACAGCAGAGTAGGCGGCATCATGTACTGCCATCTCAATCGTCACGCCGATACCGTGGAAAAGGTGCAGCTCGGTGTCTGAGTCATTCTGCCGATCATAGATACGAACATCAGCATGGTACTGCTCCTGATTAAACTCGCGGTAATCCTCGTAAACCATGTACTCAGGGTACCAGCGGTAGCCAAGTCTGGTCATGAGAGCGATCAGGACAGCTGGAAACCCAGGGGTATTACGAGCCCAAGTGCGAAGCACAAGCTGTATCGTAGGACGCGGTGGAAACAAACGGTCCATCTGAAATAGAGGAAATTCAGATTTGTCAAATGACAATGAGAAGTTTAACTCAACTCGGAGAGAAAGGTTAAACAAAACAATGGAAAGGAAAATGATTATCAGACTAATCAGATCAATGACTGGGAAATCGCACAGATATCCAGCTCTCCGGGTAGACGGGATTTACGAGATCCTAAGTGTCGGCGTTAGTAAACTTTATTTAACCCGAATAGAAGAGATATTAGAGTCCCAGAGTATAGACGAGGAATAAAAGATCCTAATACCACCCAGTTGGCGACGTGGGCCCGTAAGCCACACAGCCAAGTTAGTAAATTAGTTTCTCGGTTTCTAGACTCAACTTCGGCCAAGGAATTTGGAGGGGGGCTTCCTACAGGCAGTCGGCTCTGATACCAACTTGTGACGCCCCCGGTTCAATCGTACACTAGTCATACACGCAAACGTGTATGATCAAGCCCAGGGACTCACGGGAAGATATCACAACACAACTCTAAACACAAATAAACGGAGGTCCACAATATTACAGACCAGGGATCCGAAGATCCGAATACATAAGTCAGTCATACAAATAATATCTGGGTACAGACATAGTTAGACAAGTTCTGCCTTAAGAAGGCTAGCACAAACAGCGACACTAGATCGAAAGGCGTTGGCCTCCTGCCTGGGAGCCTCCGATCCTACTCCTGGTCAGCTGGCTCGATCCAGTAGTACGTGCCCTCTGGACCCGCCTAGTAGTAGGCTCCGGTGGTGGCGTCTGGCTCCTGGACTCCATCGTCTGGTGTATCATCAAGGTGGGGTATATGGGGGAAAAGAGAAAATAAAGCAACCGTGAGTACTCATCCGAAGTACTCAGCAAGCAAGGATCTATACTACATATGCAACATTATCAATGGAGAAAAGGCTGTATATGTGGACTGGGCTGCAGAAATGCCAGAATAGAGAGAAAGGCCTAGTCCTATCGAATACTAGCATCTTCAAACATCTTCTCAAAGCCATCATCTTGCAGCAGTAGAAGAGAGTAGAATAGCATTTTATTTAGCAAACATGTTGAAGTACAGCTCAAAGATCCTTCCTCGACTCCCAGCGAGAAAGTAATCCCGAAGCTTCAATTAAGTAACAAGTATCCAGTTTAAGTAGTAGATCGGGATACACAAACTGAGCGTCCTTTACCGTAGGACCGGCTATCGATAGAAGATTCATCCCTGCAGGGGTGCACTACTGTTACCCAACACGCTCGATCAACTCTGGCCGGACATACTTGCTGGGTAATGCCCGTCCTCGGCAGATCAACACGAAGCAGCGCTCTACCTAGGCTCAGCAGAGAGGTCAGCACGCCGGACTAACCTATGCACCCAGGGGTCTCGGGCCATCGCCCTGGGCACCCTGCGCGTTGCGTGGCTGGCCGGGGTGCAGGCGCGACACTGAACTCGCCAGTGAAGTATCCAGCCCAATCCCGACGATCAGCCCGCACGGTGAATCGTGACGTCTGATAAGCTTTCGGAGAAACGTACATCGCAGAGGGCCCCATAACCATTATCCCGCGTGGTGGTAGTGCGTATAGGGCACGTCGACCCACTCAGATCACACACCCAAATCCAATAGGCTCAATTAGTATCAAGCGGAGACAATCAGAGTCTCTGATGCTCCGCCACAATGTCACACTCGAGTGCCCTTCCGGCACACCCGAAATCATAGATACCCAGCGGGTACCCACCAGGGTGGACCCGCCTGTGAAAAAGGTCAAGTAACCGTGTGGTCATATTCATCAGGGTGAACGTATGAGGTATCACCCTCGAGGTTCACACTGAGGGGTTGCACGACAGAGTCGTATCGGACATGGAGAAGGAGGAATCACCCTCGATGACCACGACCGTACAGCTATGCTGCAGAGTATTCATCAGGAGTGCGTTACGAGGTATCACCCTCGGCACTCGATAGTTACTACGCAGAGTCGTACAACTAAGGGGGTGTGAAGTGAGGCGTCTGTCTCTGATCGACGATCACGTTGATCGAGTCGTCGATGAACAAGCAGGGGCGACAAAGTAAGGTGGTGGGGTCACAGATGGTTCATACCAACCTATACTAAACAGTTTATCATAGGCAGGTAAGATAGCAATGAACGGGTTACAACAGCAGGCTATGCATCAGAATAGGAGCATACATTAACAGTAGCGAAATCTAATGCAAGCAGGAGAATAGAATGGGCGATATCTGGAATGCTCAAGGGGGGGGCTTGCCTGGTTGCTCTGGCAAGAGAGGGAGGTCGTCAACGGGCTGCTCGTCGGTAGAGTAGCCGTAACCTGGTGCAGCGTCGTCGGTCTCGGCGTCTATCGAGAGAGAAGGAGGGGGAGAGAAACAATAAATTCACGGCAATAATGCAAACAATATGTATGACATGCCTAAATGATATGCCGGGGTGTTCTACTGCCTAACTAAATGATTTAGTTAACTTAGGAATTTATTCGGATTTATTTAATTAAAGTTGGACACTATTCATTTATCGAAATCGGTCTAATTGTTCAACGTTCTTATAGTTGCGGGCATCTGACGGGAATACCGAGGGCGTATCCGGGTTCGTATCGTCGTTCTGAGCAAGTTTCATGTACAAAGTATTTTCATCGGAGTTACGGTTTATTTAATATGATTTTCTAAAGTTTTTATTAATTTCTGAAATTTAATTAATTATTTAATTCAACATTATCCGAAACAGTGATTGATGACGTCAGCATGACATCATGCTGACGTCAGCAGCCACCTGACAGGGTGGGTCCCACCTGTCATAGGCTGTTAGGTTAATTAGGTTTAATTAATTTAATTACTGATTAATTAACACTAATTAGTTAATTAGATTAACCTAATCAGGATTAATTAACTAATTAATTAACTAATTAATTATTTAATTAATTATTTTATTTATTTCTATTTCTTTTAAATCGTTTTTAGGGGGGGTGGGCCCCATTTGTCAGCGTCACAGGGGGGGCAGGGCCCACCGGGCAGTGGCCCAGAGGGGCCTTGCGGGTTTGGGCGCTCGGGTGCGGGTGCTGGGCACCCGTATGCGCCCGAGGGCGCTGGCGGGCGAGGCGAGCAGCGCCAGTGCGCGGCGAGGCGATGGCGCGGGCACGCGGTCGGCGGCGCGGGAGGCGGGGCACACGGCGAGCGATGCGGACGAGCGCGCGGGCGAGGTGTGGGGGCGCGCGCGCGTGCGGGTGGCCGCGGCGAGCGGAGGCAGAGGCGAGAGGACGAGCGGCAGCGGCGGCTGGAGTGGGCGCGAGCGGGGCGCGCGCAGCGCGGTCGGGCGCGAGCCGGGGCGCGGCGACGCGTGAGCATGCGCGCAGCGCGGTGAGCGGCGGCACGGGGGCGCGGTGCGCGCGGCGAGGTGCGGGAGCAGAGAGGGGGGGAAGAGGCCCGAGGCCTCACCGTGCTCGTAGGGACGGGGCAGCGGGGGGTCGGGGCGGTCGACGGGGACGACGGCGACGGAGACGAGGTGCAGGCCGGCGGGGAGGCGCGGGCTCCGGGCGGCGGCGTCCAACGGCGACGGCGAGCGGCGTCGGCGACGGGGCCGTTCCCGCGATCCCGATCCCGATCTGGATCGGGAGGTGGGGGCTGACGAGGGGGAGGCGGCGACGGGGCGGCGTCGGCGACGGCGTAGGCGACGGGGCGGACGGGATCGGGAGATCCCGATCCAGACGAGGGGGGAGGAGAGGAGCGAGGGGAGTGGGGGTGGGGATTAGGGTTTGGCCGGCTGGGGGCCATATAGGCCAGGGGGGGCACAAGTGGGCCGGCCGGCTGGGCTTCGGCCCAGTTGGGCCGGAGGGGGGGGGTCCTTTTTCTTCTTTTCTGTTTCATTTTTCTTTTATCTTTTTCTTTATTCTCCTTTCTCAGTTTAGTAGATAGTCAGGCCTCAAAATGGTTTTCGTAAAACATGAGACCTAGTTCATAAATACCAGTGCATTATTCCCTAACACCTAAAATTAGTTTGGACAAAACATAATTCCATATTTATTTCAGATTTAATAAATGGTTATTAAATATTATCTTTATCCACTGTTTGAGGTTGTTCGAGTCACTTATCCAATTCCAATGATGTTGGTTTCAATTTTAGAATAGCCTCTGGAATATTTGCTATATATCTGACATTTTAGCTCCTATGTTGGAGAACTTTCATATTCCACTTTCATTTAAATTTGAATTTGACTTAGGAGTTGAAATGCAATGTGATGCTAATGATGATTATGCACAATCGATCATGCTAACATGTCATTATCAAAAGTGATTACTGTTGCTAATCACCGGGGGTGTTACAACTCTCCTCATCTATTAAGAATTCTCGTCCCGAGAATTAAGAGGAAGACTGAAAGAAAGAGGGGTATTCTTCGCGAAGACGATCCTCGCGTTCCCAAGTGGCTTCATCTTCAGAATGATTTGACCACTGAACCTTGAGGAACTTGATTGACTTTTGACGTGTTCGACGCTCAGCTTGATCAAGAATACGGATGGGATGTTCTGGATAAGACAGATCTTCCCGTAATTCAAGCACTTCATGATCCACAGCTCGAATAGGATCCTTGAAGCAGCGGCGGAGTTGGGATACATGAAAGACGTCATGTACTTGAGAAAGGTTTGGCGGCAATTGCAACTGATATGCCACTTCTCCTCGACGGGCAAGAATACGGAACGGGCCAATGTAGCGAGGGGCTAACTTGCCTTTGATTCCGAACCGATGAGTGCCTTTCAACGGAGTGACGCGGAGGTAAGCTTGCTCGCCAGGTTGATAGACTATTTCCTGGTGTTTACGGTCATAGTGGCTCTTCTGACGAGACTGAGCAGATTTCAAATGTTCACGAACAATACGGACTTGTTCTTCAGCTTGCCGAATAATGTCCGGTCCGACGAGTGAGCGTTCCCCAGTTTCTGACCAATTCAGAGGGGTTCAACACTTACGACCGTATAGAACTTCAAACGGTGCCATCTTCAGACTAGCTTGATAGCTATTGTTGTAAGAGAATTCGGCATACGGGAGAGATTCCTCCCATTTCTTACCGAAGGAGATGACGCAAGCTCGAAGCATATCTTCGAGCACTTGATTCACTCGTTCAACTTGACCCTGTGACTGAGGGTGAAAAGCGGTGCTGAAAGACAGATGTGTTCCCATAGCTTCTTGGAAACTATTCCAGAATCTGGAGGTGAACAGGCTGCCACGATCAGAACTGATCTCCAACGGAACACCCTTGAGTGACACAATTCGGGAAACATACAAGTCTGCTAACTGGCTAGCAGTGATTGTCTCCTTAACAGGCAGAAAGTGGGCAACCTTAGAGAATCGGTCAATGACAACAAATATAGCATCATTACCCTTCTGGGATTTGGGAAAACCAGTAATGAAATCCATTTGGACCTTGTCCCATTTCCATTCAGGAATTTCCAGGGGTTGCAGAGTTCCTGCGGGCCTTTGATGTTGAGCTTTAACGCGGCGGCAAACGTCACACTCAGAAACATAACGAGCAATGTCTCGCTTGATATTAGGCCACCAGAATCTTTGACAAATGTCACGGTACATCTTTGTGCTACCAGGGTGAATGGACAAGGGAGTGTCATGAGCTTCCTTCATAATGTTTTCCCTCTCATTCTTGAACTTGGATACGAAGAGACGGTGTTGGAAAAATAGGATCCCATCTGCATCAAGATGGAATTCCGACGGCTTTCCTTTCTCGAGGTATCGCTTGATCTTTTCAACTTCAGGGTCATACCTTTGCATAACCTTAATGCCGTGTTCTAAATCTGGTTCGACAACCAGGGTATTGAGATAACCCTGTGGAACAATATGGAGGTTCAATTTGCAAAGCTCTTCATGGAGAAGAGGTTGTGTTTCTTGAACCATAAGATTGTTGCTATAGGACTTGCGACTTAAAGCATCAGCCATTACATTAGCCTTGCCGGGGGTGTATGAGATATTCATATCATAATCGGCAATTGTTTCGAGCCATCTTTGTTGACGAAGGTTCAGATCTGGTTGAGTATATAAATACTTCAAGCTTTGGTGATCCGTGTATATCTCGCAACGGTTACCGAGAAGGTAATGTCGCCATAGCTTCGAGGCATAGATAACCGCAGAAAGTTCAAGATCATGCACGGGATAATTTTCTTCATGAGGACGCAATTGTCGGGAGGCATAAGTAATCACTTTGCGCTCTTGCATTAGGACACAGCCTAATCCTTGACGAGATGCATCACAGTATATCACGAAATCCTTTTGGGAATCCGGGGGTGCTAGTACTGGGGCAGATGTCAATTTATCTTTTAGTGTCTGAAAGCTTTCTTGACATTTTTCTGTCCACTCAAATTTAACACCTTTGTGAAGCAGATATGTCAATGGTTTTGCAATCTTGGAAAAGTTCTCAACGAATCGACGGCAATAACTAGCGAGTCCGAGAAAACTTCTGACTTGCTTAACATTCTTTGGTGGAGTCCAGTCGAGAATAGCCTGAACTCGTTCGGGGTTAACAGCAATCCCATCCTTGGAAATCACATGTCCAAGGTAAGTTACTTCCGGAAGCCAAAATTCGCATTTGGAATACTTGGCATACAACTGGTGTTCTCGGAGCCTTTCTAGAACAAGGCAGAGATGTTCAGCATGTTCCTCTTTATTCTTAGAATAGACCAGAATATCATCTAGATATACCACGACGAATTTGTCGAGGTAATCCATGAATATATAATTCATCAGGCGGGAGAATGTAGCTGGAGCATTCGTTAGGCCAAATGACATGACGGTGTATTCATAGGAGCCATAACGAGTGACGAATGCAGTCTTGGGAATGTCCTCTTCACGGACACGGATCTGGTGATAACCCAACCTCAAGTCGAGTTTAGAGAACACCGATGATCCAGCGAGTTGATCATAAAGATCATTGATCCGGGGCAGTGGGTATTTATTCTGGATTGTGGCTTGGTTAATGGGCCGGTAATCCTGAACCAATTGGTTAGTTCCATCCTTCTTCTTAACGAAGAGTGAAGGTGCTCCCCAAGCAGAGGAACTGGGGCGGATGAAACCACTCTTAAGTGACTTGTCGATTTCTTCCTTAAGCTCAAGGAGGTGATGCGGAGGCATCTTATAAGGTCGCTTGGCAATAGGAACGGTGCCAGGCTCCAAGTCGATGACGAACTCGACAGCTCTAGCCGGGGGTATTCCTGGAAGTTCTTCTGGAAAGACGTCTGGAAAATCTCGAACGACAGGAACGTTCTCGATCCCTTCCAGAGGTGAGGCGTTCAAAGCATTCATAACATATATCTCAGCTTCAGCGTCTCGAGTAATGCGGGCGGTATAGTTCACTATCTCATCGGTGGGGTGAAGAAGTTGGACGACTTTAGTGGCACAATTGATCGAAGCAATGTGAGCTTTCAACCAATCCATTCCGAGTATGAGGTCTATGGTGGAAGACTTCAGGATAATAGGGGAAGCTAGGAATTCAAATTCCTCGATTTCAACAGGGACATTATGTGCCATCATAGTGGTTTGACATTGGCCTCCAGGGGTACGGACAACTATTGGCAGGTTCATCTTTTCGAATGCAACGTCATGAGATAATGCAAATGCTTCAGACATGAATGAATGCGATGCTCCTGAATCAAATAATACAGAAGCAGGTACTGAGTTAACAAGAAGGGTACCCATCACAGTAGCAGGTTGATCCTGGACTTCTTCAATGTCAATGTTGTAAGCTTGACCACGACCACGTGAAGCAGACCCAGTATTATAGTTGCGGGTCTGATTGTTGCCACGGCCATATCCACGGCCAGCACGAGGAAAATCTAACTGATTCTGAGTCTGGCGGCAGTCTTTAGCCTGGTGGCCTGGTTTGCGGCACTTGAAACACAAACCATCTTCAGGACGAAGAGGGGCATGGTTCTGAATAGCTTGAGCCTTTGACGGCCTCGGTGGTGGAGGAGGCAGACGTAGTGCAGCATTGTTCTTTGGCACAGAGGCATTGGGACGGAACGCGTTGTTGGGAATCCAAACTCTACGCTTCGGTGCTGAGCCCGAAGATGAGCCAGCATCACGATAGCGCTTCTGCGAGTCCTTGTGTTCCATCTGAGCGGTCTCAACGAGAATAGCCTTGTTCACTAGAGTTGCGAAGTCATTGATGTCTTGAGCAGCTAGTGCAAGCTTGAGGTCAGGGTGTAGTCCATTACGGAACTTCTCCTGTCTGCGAGCATCTGTGGCGATGTCTTCTTCAGCATAGCGGGAGAGATCAAGAAATTCCCGCTGATAAGCTTCGACGGTTTTATTGCCCTGAGTGAGGTTGCGGAACTGGGTCTTCATGCGTTCCATAATTGCTTGAGGGATGTAACGTGTACGGAAAGCAGCCTGGAACTCATACCAAGTGATGACTGTTCCAACAGGCAGAGTACGCTTGTGTGTGTCCCACCATTGAGCAGCGGGGCCCTTTAAGAAAAAGGCCGCGAAGGTGACAAAGTTGGCGGGGGCGACATTAGCAGACTCCATCTCGTGAGTGATGTCGCGGAGCCAGTCATCGGCATCCAGGGGCTTGTCAGAGTTGCGAAACTGCGTTATAGCATCGTAGAGACATGCTCGAGTGGCAACCAACTCGACGGCGAGAGCCCGAACAGTGCGATCCAGAGCCTGAGTGCACTGAATCAGAACGCGGTGGTCATATCGGCGAGGCTCGTACGGGGCACAGATAGCTGTGTAGTATCCGGTAGCATCTCCAGCAGGGGCATACGGAATGTATCGGAACTCAGAGTCATCCAAGATATCACTGAACTGTCCTCGAAGACGTGCGACAGCAGAGTAGGCGGCATCATGTACTGCCATCTCAATCGTCACGCCTAATCCGTGAAAAAGGTGTAACTCGGTGTCTGAGTCATTCTGCCGATCATAAATCCGAACTTCAGCATAGTACTGTTCCTGATTAAACTCGCGGTAATCCTCGTAAACCATGAACTCAGGGTACCAGCGGTAGCCAAGTCTGGTCATGAGAGCGATCAGGACAGCTGGAAACCCAGGGGTATTATGAGCCCAAGTGCGAAGCACAAGCTGTGTCGTAGGACGCGGTGGAAACAAACGGTCCATCTGAAACAGAGGAAATTCAAACTTGTCAAATGACAATGAGAAGTATAACCGATCTCGGAGAGAAAGGTTAAACAAAACAATGGAAAGGAAAATGATTATCAGACTAATCAGATCAATGACAGGGCAATCGCACAGATATCCAGCTCTCCGGGTAGACGGGAATTACGAGATCCTAAGTGTCGGCGTTAGTAAACTTTATTTAACCCGAATAGAAGAGATGTTAGAGTCCCAGAGTATAGACGAGGAATAAAAGATCCTAATACCACCCAGTTGGCGACGTGGGCCCGTAAGCCACACAGCCAAGTTAGTAAATTAGTTTCTCGGTTTCTAGACTCAACTTCGGCCAAGGAATTTGGAGGGGGGCTTCCTACAGGCAGTCGGCTCTGATACCAACTTGTGACGCCCCCGGTTCAATCGTACACTAATCATACACGCAAACGTGTACGATCAAGCCCAGGGACTCACGGGAAGATATCACAACACAACTCTAAACACAAATAAACGGAGGTCCACAATATTACAGACCAGGGATCCGAAGATCCGAATACATAAGTCAGTCATACAAATAATATCTGGGTACAGACATAGTTAGACAAGTTATGCCTTAAGAAGGCTAGCACAAACAGCGACACTAGATTGAAAGGCGTTGGCCTCCTGCCTGGGAGCCTCCGATCCTACTCCTGGTCAGCTGGCTCGATCCAGTAGTACGTGCCCTCTGGACCCGCCTGGTAGTAGGCTCCGGTGGTGGCGTCTGGCTCCTGGACTCCATCGTCTGGTGTATCATCAAGGTGGGGTATATGGGGGAAAAGAGAAAATAAAGCAACCGTGAGTACTCATCCGAAGTACTCAGCAAGCAAGGATCTATACTACATATGCAACATTATCAATGGAGAAAAGGCTGTATATGTGGACTGGGCTGCAAAAATGCCAGAATAGAGAGAAAGGCCTAGTCCTATCGAAGACTAGCATCTTCAAACATCTTCTCAAAGCCATCATCTTGCAGCAGTAGAAGAGAGTAGAATAGCATTTTATTTAGCAAACATGTTGAAGTACAGCTCAAAGATCCTTCCTCGACTCCCAGCGAGAAAGTAATCCCGAAGCTTCAATTAAGTAACAAGTATCTAGTTTAAGTAGGTAGATCGGGATACACAAACTGAGCGTCCTTTACCGTAGGACCGGCTATCGATAGAAGATTCATCCCTGCAGGGGTGCACTACTGTTACCCAACACGCTCGATCAACTCTGGCCGGACATACTTGCTGGGTAATGCCCGTCCTCGGAAGATCAACACGAAGCAGCGCTCTACCTAGGCTCAGCAGAGAGGTCAGCACGCCGGACTAACCTATGCACCCAGGGGTCTCGGGCCATCGCCCTGGGCACCCTGCGCGTTGAGTGGCTGGCCGGGGTGCAGGCGCGACACTGAACTCGCCAGTGAAGTATCCAGCCCAATCCCGACGATCAGCCCGCACGGTGAATCGTGACGTCTGATAAGCTTTCGGCGAAACGTACATCGCAGAGGGCCCCATAACCATTATCCCGCGTGGTGGCAGTGCGTATAGGGCACGTCGACCCACTCAGATCACACACCCAAATCCAATAGGCTCAATTAGTATCAAGCGGAGACAATCAGAGTCTCTGATGCTCCGCCACAATGTCACACTCGAGTGCCCTTCCGGCACACCCGAAATCATAGATCCCCAGCGGGTACCCACCAGGGTGGACCCGCCTGTGAAAAAGGTCAAGTAACCGTGTGGTTATAATCATCAGGGTGAACGTAAGAGGTATCACCCTCGAGGTTCACACTGAGGGGTTGCACGACAGAGTCGTATCAGACATGGAGAAGGAGGAATCACCCTCGATGACCACGATCGTACAGCTATGCTGCAGAGTATTCATCAGGAGTGCGTTACGAGGTATCACCCTCGGCACTCGATAGTTACTACGCAGAGTCGTACAACTAAGGGGGGTGTGAAGTGAGGCGTCTGTCTCTGATCGACGATCACGTTGATCGAGTCGTTGATGAACAAGCAGGGGCGACAAAGTAAGGTGGTGGGGTCACAGATGGGTCATACCAACCTATACTAAACAGTTTATCATAGGCAGGTAAAATAGCAATGAACAGGTTACAACAGCAGGCTATGCATCAGAATAGGAGCATACATTAACAGTAGCGAAATCTAATGCAAGCAGGAGAATAGAATGGGCGATATCTGGAATGCTCAAGGGGGGGGGCTTGCCTGGTTGCTCTGGCAAGAGAGGGAGGTCGTCAACGGGCTGCTCATCAGTAGCGTAGTCGTACTCGACAGCAGCGACGTCGGTCTCGGCGTCTATCGAGAGAGAAGGAGGGGGAGAGAAACAATAAATTCACGGCAATAATGCAAACAATATGTATGACATGCCTAAATGATATGCCGGGGTGTTCTACTGCCTAACTAAATGATTTAGTTAATTTAGGAATTTATTCGGATTTATTTAATTAGGGTTGGACACTATTCATTTATCGAAATCGGTCTAATTGTTCAACGTTCTTATAGTTGCGGGTATCTGACGGGAATACAGAGGGCGTATCCGGGTTCGTATCGTCGTTCTGAGCAAGTTTCATGTATAAAATATTTTCATCGGAGTTACGGTTTATTTAATATGATTTTCTAAAGTTTTATTAATTTCTGAAATTTAATTAATTATTTAATTCAACATTATCCGAAACAGTGATTGATGACGTCAGCATGACATCATGCTGACGTCAGCAGCCACCTGACAGGGTGGGTCCCACCTGTCATAGGCTGTTAGGTTAATTAGGTATTAACTAATTAAATTACTGTTTAATTAACACTAACTACTTAATTAAATTAACCTAATCAGGATTAATTAACTAATTAATTAATTAATTATTTTAATTATTTATTTTTATTTTCATTATTTTTATTTTCTATTTCTTTTAAATCGTTTTTAGGGGGTGGGCCCCATCTGTCAGCGGCACAGGGGGGCAGGGCCCACCGGGCAGTGGCCCATACGGCCACACGGGGCGGGCGTGGGCGCAGCCCGAGCGGGCGCGTCCAGGGTGCGCCCGGGCGCTGGCCACGGGCGCCGGCGAGGCGCGGCTGGACGGGTCGGTGGTGAGCGCGGGGCCACGGCGAGCGATGCGGGCGAGCGCGCGGGCGAGGTGTGGGGGCGCGCGCGCGTGCGGGTGGCCGCGGCGAGCGGAGGCAGAGGCGAGAGGACGAGCGGCAGCGGCGGCTGGAGTGGGCGCGAGCGGGGCGCGCGCAGCGCGGTCGGGCGCGAGCCGGGGCGCGGCGACGCGTGAGCATGCGCGCAGCGCGGTGAGCGGCGGCACGGGGGCGCGGTGCGCGCGGCGAGGTGCGGGAGCAGAGAGGGGGAGGCCTGGGGCCTCACCGTGCTCGTAGGGACGGGGCAGCGGGGGGTCGGGGCGGTCGACGGGGACGACGGCGACGGAGACGAGGTGCAGGCCGGCGGGGAGGCGCGGGCTCCGGGCGGCGGCGAGGTCGTCGCGGCGTCGGGCGACGGGATCGGGGGTTTGCCCCGATCCAGATCCAGTCGAGGGAGGGGGCGACCGAGCGATAGGCGGCTGGTCGGGGAAGAGGAGAGGACAGGGCGACGTCGGCGTGGCGGCGGCGTCGGCGCTGGCCGATCGGCGCGGGAGCGGGGTGGCGTCGGCGAGCGGCGTCGGCCCGATCCAGTTTCTGGATCGGGGGGGGCGAACGAGTGAGGAGGGGGTGTCGGTGAGGCTAGGGTTTGGCCGGGGGCCTTATAGGCCAGGGGCGACGCAGGTGGGCCGGCCGGCTGGGCTTCGGCCCAGTTGGGCCGGGGGGGGCGTTGCTCTTTTTTCCTTTTCTGTTTCTTTTCCTTTTTCTTTATTCTCTTTTCTCCACTGTTAAATGTTTAGGCCCCAAATGGCTTTTGTAAAAAGTGTGACCTATTTCATAAATACCAGTGCATTATTCCCTAACACCTAAAATTAGTTTGGACAAAACATAATTCCATATTTATTTCAGATTCAATAAATGGTTATTAAATATTATCTTTATCCACTGTTTGAGGTTGTTCGAGTCACTTATCCAATTCCAATGATGTTGGTTTCAATTTTAGAATAGCCTCTGGAATATTTGCTATATATCTGACATTTTAGCTCCTATGTTGGACAACTTTCATATTCCACTTTCATTTAAATTTTTGAATTTGACTTAGGAGTTGAAATGCAATGTGATGCTAATGATGATTATGCACTGTTGATCATGCTAACATGTCATTATCAAAAGTGATTACTGTTGCTAATCACCGGGGGTGTTACAACTCTCCTCATCTATTAAGAATTCTCGTCCCGAGAATTAAGAGGAAGACTGAAAGAAAGAGGGATATTCTTCGCGAAGACGATCCTTGCGTTCCCAAGTGGCTTCATCTTCAGAATGATTTGACCACTGAACCTTGAGGAACTTGATTGACTTTTGACGTGTTCGACGCTCAGCTTGATCAAGAATACGGATGGGATATTCTGGATATGACAGATCTTCCCGTAATTCAAGCACTTCATGATCCACAGCTCGAATAGGATCCTTGAAGCAGCGGCGGAGTTGGGATACATGAAAGACGTCATGTACTTGAGAAAGGTTTAGCGGCAATTGCAACTGATATGCCACTTCTCCTCGACGGGCAAGAATACGGAACGGGCCAATGTAGCGAGGGGCTAACTTGCCTTTGATTCCGAACCGATGAGTGCCTTTCAACGGAGTGACGCGGAGGTAAGCTTGCTCGCCAGGTTGATAGACTATTTCCTGGTGCTTTCGGTCATAGTTGCTCTTCTGACGAGACTGAGCAGACTTCAAATGTTCACGAACAATACGGACTTGTTCTTCAGCTTGCCGAATAATGTCCGGTCCGACGAGTGAGCGTTCCCCAGTTTCTGACCAATTCAGAGGGGTTCGACACTTACGACCGTATAGAACTTCAAACGGTGCCATCTTCAGACTAGCTTGATAGCTATTGTTGTAAGAGAATTCGGCATACGGGAGAGATTCCTCCCATTTCTTACCGAAGGAGATGACGCAAGCTCGAAGCATATCTTCGAGCACTTGATTCACTCGTTCAACTTGACCCTGTGACTGAGGGTGAAAAGCGGTACTGAACGACAGATGTGTTCCCATAGCTTCTTGGAAACTATTCCAGAACCTGGAGGTGAAGAGGCTGCCACGATCAGAACTGATCTCCAACGGAACACCGTGGAGTGACACAATTCGGGAAACATACAAGTCTGCTAACTGGCTAGCAGTGATTGTCTCCTTAACAGGCAGAAAGTGGGCAACCTTAGAGAATCGGTCAATGACAACAAATATAGCATCATTACCCTTCTGGGATTTGGGAAAACCAGTAATGAAATCCATTTGGACCTTGTCCCATTTCCATTCAGGAATTTCCAGGGGTTGCAGAGTTCCTGCGGGCCTTTGATGTTGGGCTTTAACGCGGCGGCAAACGTCACACTCAGAAACATAACGAGCAATGTCTCGCTTCATATTAGGCCACCAGAATCTTTGACAAATGTCACGGTACATCTTTGTGCTACCAGGGTGAATGGACAAGGGAGTGTCATGAGCTTCCTTCATAACGTTTTCCCTCTCATTCTTGAACTTGGGTACGAAGAGACGGTGTTGGAAAAATAGGATCCCATCTGCATCAAGATGGAATTCCGACGGCTATAACTAGCGAGTCCGAGAAAACTTCTGACTTGCTTAACATTCTTTGGGGGAGTCCAGTCGAGAATAGCCTGAACTCGTTCGGGGTTAACAGCAATCCCATCCTTGGAAATCACATGTCCAAGGTAAGTTACTTCCGGAAGCCAAAATTCGCATTTGGAATACTTGGCATACAACTGGTGTTCTCGGAGCCTTTCTAGAACAAGGCAGAGATGTTCAGCATGTTCCTCTTTATTCTTAGAATAGACCAGAATATCATCTAGATATACCACGACGAATTTGTCGAGGTAATCCATGAATATATAATTCATCAGACGGGAGAACGTAGCTGGGGCATTCGTTAGGCCAAAGGACATGACGGTGTATTCATAGGAGCCATAACGAGTGACGAATGCAGTCTTGGGAATGTCCTCTTTACGGACACGGATCTGGTGATAACCCAACCTCAAGTCGAGTTTAGAGAACACCGATGATCGATCAACTTGCTGGATCCTACTCTCTGTGTGCACTCTGATGCAGAATCCGGTCATATCGAACGACAACTCGGAGTATAATTCAACTCGGAGAGAAAGGTTAAACAAAACAATGGAAAGGAAAATGATTATCAGACTAATCAGATCAATGACTGGGAAATCGCACAGATATCCAGCTCTCCGGGTAGACGGGATTTACGAGATCCTAAGTGTCGGCGTTAGTAAAATTTTATTTAACCCGAATAGAAGAGATATTAGAGTCCCAGAGTATAGACGAGGAATAAAAGATCCTAATACCACCCAGTTGGCGACGTGGGCCCGTAAGCCACACAGCCAAGTTAGTAAATTAGTTTCTCGGTTTCTAGACTCAACTTCGGCCAAGGAATTTGGAGGGGGGCTTCCTACAGGCAGTCGGCTCTGATACCAACTTGTGACGCCCCCGGTTCAATCGTACACTAATCATACACGCAAACGTGTACGATCAAGCCCAGGGACTCACGGGAAGATATCACAACACAACTCTAAACACAAATAAACAGAGGTCCACAATATTACAGACCAGGGATCCGAAGATCCGAATACATAAGTCAGTCATACAAATAATATCTGGGTACAGACATAGTTAGACAAGTTCTGCCTTAAGAAGGCTAGCACAAACAGCGACACTAGATCGAAAGGCGTTGGCCTCCTGCCTGGGAGCCTCCAATCCTACTCCTGGTCAGCTGGCTCGATCCAGTAGTACGTGCCCTCTGGACCCGCCTGGTAGTAGGCTCCGGTGGTGGCGTCTGGCTCCTGGACTCCATCGTCTGGTGTATCATCAAGGTGGGGTATATGGGGGAAAAGAGGAAATAAAGCAACCGTGAGTACTCATCCGAAGTACTCAGCAAGCAAGGATCTATACTACATATGCAACATTATCAATGGAGAAAAGGCTGTATATGTGGACTGGACTGCAGAAATGCCAGAATAGAGAGAAAGGCCTAGTCCTATCGAAGACTAGCATCTTCAAACATCTTCTCAAAGCCATCATCTTGCAGCAGTAGAAGAGAGTAGAATAGCACTTTATTTAGCAAACATGTTGAAGTACAGCTCAAAGATCCTTCCTCGACTCCCAGCGAGAAAGTAATCCCGAAGCTTCAATTAAGTAACAAGTATCCAGTTTAAGTAGTAGATCGGGATACACAAACTGAGCGTCCTTTACCGTAGGACCGGCTATCGATAGAAGATTCATCCCTGCAGGGGTGCACTACTGTTACCCAACACGCTCGATCAACTCTGGCCGGACATACTTGATGGGTAATGCCCGTCCTCGGAAGATCAACACGAAGCAGCGCTCTACCTAGGCTTAGCAGAGAGGTCAGCACGCCGGACTAACCTATGCACCCAGGGGTCTCGGGCCATCGCCCTGGGCACCCTGCGCGTTGCGTGGCTGGCCGGGGTGCAGGCGCGACACTGAACTCGCCAGTGAAGTATCCAGCCCAATCCCGACGATCAGCCCGCACGGTGAATCGTGACGTCTGATAAGCTTTCGGCGAAACGTACATCGCAGAGGGCCCCATAACCATTATCCCGCGTGGTGGTAGTGCGTATAGGGCACGCCGACCCACTCAGATCACACACCCAAATCCAATAGGCTCAATTAGTATCAAGCGGAGACAATCAGAGTCTCTGATGCTCCGCCACAATGTCACACTCGAGTGCCCTTCCGGCACACCCGAAATCATAGATCCCCAGCGGGTACCCACCAGGGTGGACCCGCCTGTGAAAAAGGTCAAGTAACCGTGTGGTCATAATCATCAGGGTGAACGTAAGAGGTATCACCCTCGAGGTTCACACTGAGGGGTTGCACGACAGAGTCGTATCGGACATGGAGAAGGAGGAATCACCCTCGATGACCACGATCGTACAGCTATGCTGCAGAGTATTCATCAGGAGTGCGTTACGAGGTATCACCCTCGGCACTCGATAGTTACTACGCAGAGTCGTACAACTAAGGGGGGTGTGAAGTGAGGCGTCTGTCTCTGATCGACGATCACGTTGATCGAGTCGTTGATGAACAAGCAGGGGCGGCAAAGTAAGGTGGTGGGGTCACAGATGGGTCATACCAACCTATACTAAACAGTTTATCATAGGCAGGTAAGATAGCAATGAACAGGTTACAACAGCAGGCTATGCATCAGAATAGGAGCATACATTAACAGTAGCGAAATCTAATGCAAGCAGGAGAATAGAATGGGCGATATCTGGAATGCTCAAGGGGGGGGCTTGCCTGGTTGCTCTGGCAAGAGAGGGAGGTCGTCAACGGGCTGCTCGTCGGTAGAGTAGCCGTAACCTGGTGCAGCGTCGTCGGTCTCGGCGTCTATCGAGAGAGAAGGAGGGGGAGAGAAACAATAAATTCACGGCAATAATGCAAACAATATGTATGACATGCCTAAATGATATGCCGGGGTGTTCTACTGCCTAACTAAATGATTTAGTTAACTTAGGAATTTATTCGGATTTATTTAATTAAAGTTGGACACTATTCATTTATCGAAATCGGTCTAATTGTTCAACGTTCTTATAGTTGCGGGCATCTGACGGGAATACCGAGGGCGTATCCGGGTTCGTATCGTCGTTCTGAGCAAGTTTCATGTACAAAGTATTTTCATCGGAGTTACGGTTTATTTAATATGATTTTCTAAAGTTTTTATTAATTTCTGAAATTTAATTAATTATTTAATTCAACATTATCCGAAACAGTGATTGATGACGTCAGCATGACATCATGCTGACGTCAGCAGCCACCTGACAGGGTGGGTCCCACCTGTCATAGGCTGTTAGGTTAATTAGGTTTAATTAATTTAATTACTGATTAATTAACACTAATTAGTTAATTAGATTAACCTAATCAGGATTAATTAACTAATTAATTAACTAATTAATTATTTTATTTATTTCTATTTTTATTTTCTATTTCTTTTAAATCGTTTTTAGGGGGGGTGGGCCCCATTTGTCAGCGTCACAGGGGGGGCAGGGCCCACCGGGCAGTGGCCCAGAGGGGCCTTGCGGGTTTGGGCGCTCGGGTGCGGGTGCTGGGCACCCGTATGCGCCCGAGGGCGCTGGCGGGCGAGGCGAGCAGCGCCAGTGCGCGGCGAGGCGATGGCGCGGGCACACGGTCGGCGGCGCGGGAGGCGGGGCACACGGCGAGCGATGCGGACGAGCGCGCGGGCGAGGTGTGGGGGCGCGCGCGCGTGCGGGTCGCCGCGGCGAGCGGAGGCAGAGGCGAGAGGACGAGCGGCAGCGGCGGCTGGAGTGGGCGCGAGCGGGGCGCGCGCAGCGCGGTCGGGCGCGAGCCGGGGCGCGGCGACGCGTGAGCATGCGCGCAGCGCGGTGAGCGGCGGCACGGGGGCGCGGTGCGCGCGGCGAGGTGCGGGAGCAGAGAGGGGGGGAAGAGGCCCGAGGCCTCACCGTGCTCGTAGGGACGGGGCAGCGGGAGGTCGGGGTGGTCGACGGGGACGACGGCGACGGGGAGGCAGGCCGGCGGGGAGACGCGGGCTCCGGGCGGCGGCGAGGTCGTCGCGGGCGACGGGATCGGGGATTTGCCCCGATCCGGATCCAGTCGAGGGAGGGGGCGACCGAGCGCCAGGCGGCTGGTCGGGGAAGAGGAGAGGACGGGGCGACGTCGGTGTGGCGGCGGCGTCGGCGCTAGCCGACCGGCGCGGGAGCGGGGCGGCGTCGGCGAGAGGCGTCGGCGACGGGGCCGTTCCCGCGATCCCGATCCCGATCTGGATCGGGAGGTGGGGGCTGACGAGGGGGAGGCGGCGACGGGGCGGCGTCGGCGACGGCGTAGGCGACGGGGCGGACGGGATCGGGAGATCCCGATCCAGACGCGAGGGGGGGGGAGAGGAGCGAGGGGAATGCGGGTGGGTGACGCTAGGGTTCGGGCGTCCCTGGGGGTATAGGCTAGGGGGCGCGGGTGGGCCGGCCGGCTGGGCTTCGGCCCAGTTGGGCCGGGGGGGGGGGCGTTGCTCTTTTTTTCTGTTTCATTTTTCTTTTATCTTTTTCTTTATTCTCCTTTCTCAGTTTAGTAAATAGTCAGGCCTCAAAATGGTTTTTGTAAAACATGAGACCTAGTTCATAAATAATAGTGCATTATTCCCTAACACCTAAAACTAGTTTGGACAAAACATAATTCCATATTTATTTCAGATTTAATAAATGGTTATTAAATATTATCTTTATCCACTGTTTGAGGTTGTTCGAGTCACTTATCCAATTCCAATGATGTTGGTTTCAATTTTAGAATAGCCTCTGGAATATTTGCTATATATCTGACATTTTAGCTCCTATGTTGGACAACTTTCATATTCCACTTTCATTTAAATTTGAATTTGACTTAGGAGTTGAAATGCAATGTGATGCTAATGATGATTATGCACAGTCGATCATGCTAACATGTCATTATCAAAAGTGATTACTGTTGCTAATCACCGGGGGTGTTACAACTCTCCTCATCTATTAAGAATTCTCGTCCCGAGAATTAAGAGGAAGACTGAAAGAAAGAGGGGTATTCTTCGCGAAGACGATCCTCGCGTTCCCAAGTGGCTTCATCTTCAGAATGATTTGACCACTGAACCTTGAGGAACTTGATTGACTTTTGACGTGTTCGACGCTCAGCTTGATCAAGAATACGGATGGGATATTCTGGATATGACAGATCTTCCCATAATTCAAGCACTTCATGATCCACAGCTCGAATAGGATCCTTGAAGCAGCGACGGAGTTGGGATACATGAAAGACATCATGTACTTGTGAAAGATTTGGCGGCAATTCCAATTGATATGCCACTTCTCCTCGACGGGCAAGAATACGGAACGGGCCAATGTAGCGTGGAGCTAACTTGCCTTTGATTCCGAACCGATGAGTGCCTTTCAATGGAGTGACACGAAGGTAAGCTTGTTCGCTAGGTTGATAGACCATTTCCTGGTGCTTACGGTCATAGTTGCTCTTCTGACGAGACTGAGCAGATTTCAAATGTTCACGAACAATGCGGACTTGTTCTTCAGCTTGCCGAATAATGTCCGGTCCGACGAGTGAGCGTTCCCCAGTTTCTGACCAATTCAGAGGGGTTCGACACTTACGTCCGTATAGAACTTCAAACGGTGCCATCTTCAGACTAGCTTGATAGCTATTGTTGTAAGAGAATTCGGCATACGGGAGAGATTCCTCCCATTTCTTACCAAAGGAGATGACGCAAGCTCGAAGCATATCTTCGAGCACTTGATTAACTCGTTCAACTTGACCCTGTGACTGAGGGTGAAAAGCGGTGCTAAAAGACAGGTGTGTTCCCATAGCTTCTTGGAAACTATTCCAGAATCTGGCGGTGAAGAGGCTGCCACGATCAGAACTGATCTCCAACGGAACACCGTGCAGTGACACAATTCGGGAAACATACAAGTCTGCTAACTGGCTAGCAGTGATTGTCTCCTTAACAGGCAGAAAGTGAGCAACCTTGGAGAATCGGTCAATGACGACAAATATAGCATCATTACCCTTCTGGGATTTGGGAAAACCAGTAATGAAATCCATTTGGACCTTGTCCCATTTCCATTCAGGAATTGTAAGGGGTTGCAGAGTTCCTGCGGGCCTTTGATGTTGAGCTTTAACGCGGCGGCAAACGTCACACTCAGAAACATAACGAGCAATGTCTCGCTTCATATTAGGCCACCAGTATCTCTGACAAATGTCACGGTACATCTTTGTGCTACCAGGATGAATCGACAGAGGAGTGTCATGAGCTTCCATCATAACATGTTCTCTCTCATCCTTGAACTTAGGTACGAAGAGACGGTGTTGGAAAAATAGGATCCCATCTGCATCAAGATGGATTTTCGACGGCTTTCCTTTCTCGAGGTATCGCTTGATCTTTTCAACTTCAGTGTCATACCTTTGCATAACCTTAATGCCGTGTTCTAAATCTGGTTCGACAACCAGGGTATTGAGATAACCCTGTGGAACAATATGGAGGTTCAATTTGCAAAGCTCTTCATGGAGAAGAGGTTGTGTTTCTTGAACCATAAGATTGTTGCTATAGGACTTGCGACTCAAAGCATCGGCCATTACATTAGCCTTGCCGGGGGTATATGAAATATTCATATCATAATCGGCAATTGTTTCGAGCCATCTTTGTTGACGAAGGTTCAGATCTGGTTGAGTATATAAATACTTCAAGCTTTGGTGATCCGTGTATATCTCGCAATGGTTACCGAGAAGGTAATGTCGCCATAGCTTCAAGGCATAGATAACCGCAGAAAGTTCAAGATCATGCACGGGATAATTTTCTTCATGAGGACGCAATTGCCGGGAGGCATAAGCAATCACTTTGCGCTCTTGCATTAGGACACAGCCTAATCCTTGACGAGATGCATCACAGTATATCACGAAATCCTTTTGGGAATCCGGGGGTGCTAGTACTGGGGCAGATGTCAATTTATCTTTTAGTGTCTGAAAGCTTTCTTGACATTTTTCTGTCCACTCAAATTTAACACCTTTGTGAAGCAGATTTGTCAATGACAATGAGAAGTTTAACACAACTCGGAGAGAAAGGTTAAACAAAACAATGGAAAGGAAAATGATTATCAGACTAATCAGATCAACGACAGGGAAATCGCACAGATATCCAGCTCTCCGGGTAGACGGGATTTACGAGATCCTAAGTGTCGGCGTTAGTAAAATTTTATTTAACCCGAATAGAAGAGATATTAGAGTCCCAGAGTATAGACGAGGAATAAAAGATCCTAATACCACCCAGTTGGCGACGTGGGCCCGTAAGCCACACAGCCAAGTTAGTAAATTAGTTTTTCGGTTTCTAGACTCAACTTCGGCCAAGGAATTTGGAAGGGGGGCTTCCTACAGGCAGTCGGCTCTGATACCAACTTGTGACGCCCCCGGTTCAATCGTACACTAATCATACACGCAAACGTGTACGATCAAGCCCAGGGACTCACGGGAAGATATCACAACACAACTCTAAACACAAATAAACAGAGGTCCACAATATTACAGACCAGGGATCCGAAGATCCGAATACATAAGTCAGTCATACAAATAATATCTGGGTACAGACATAGTTAGACAAGTTCTGCCTTAAGAAGGCTAGCACAAACAGCGACACTAGATCGAAAGGCGTTGGCCTCCTGCCTGGGAGCCTCCGATCCTACTCCTGGTCAGATGGCTCGATCCAGTAGTACGTGCCCTCTGGACCCGCCTGGTAGTAGGCTCCGGTGGTGGCGTCTGGCTCCTGGACTCCATCGTCTGGTGTATCATCAAGGTGGGGTATATGGGGGAAAAGAGAAAATAAAGCAACCGTGAGTACTCATCCGAAGTACTCAGCAAGCAAGGATCTATACTACATATGCAACATTATCAATGGAGAAAAGGCTGTATATGTGGACTGGGATGCAGAAATGCCAGAATAGAGAGAAAGGCCTAGTCCTATCGAAGACTAGCATCTTCAAACATCTTCTCAAAGCCATCATCTTGCAGCAGTAGAAGAGAGTAGAATAGCATTTTATTTAACAAACATGTTGAAGTACAGCTCAAAGATCCTTCCTCGACTCCCAGCGAGAAAGTAATCCCGAAGCTTCAATTAAGTAACAAGTATCCAGTTTAAGTAGTAGATCGGGATACACAAACTGAGCGTCCTTTACCGTAGGACCGGCTATCGATAGAAGATTCATCCCTGCAGGGGTGCACTACTGTTACCCAACACGCTCGATCAACTCTGGCCGGACATACTTGCTGGGTAATGCCCGTCCTCGGAAGATCAACACGAAGCGGCGCTCTACCTAGGCTCAGCAGAGAGGTCAGCACGCCGGACTAACCTATGCACCCAGGGGTCTCGGGCCATCGCCCTGGGCACCCTGCGCGTTGCGTGGCTGGCCGGGGTGCAGGCGCGACACTGAACTCGCCAGTGAAGTATCCAGCCCAATCCCGACGATCAGCCCGCACGGTGAATCGTGACGTCTGATAAGCTTTCGGCGAAACGTACATCGCAGAGGGCCCCATAACCATTATCCCGCGTGGTGGTAGTGCGTATAGGGCACGTCGACCCACTCAGATCACACACCCAAATCCAATAGGCTCAATTAGTATCAAGCGGAGACAATCAGAGTCTCTGATGCTCCGCCACAATGTCACAATCGAGTGCCCTTCCGGCACACCCGAAATCATAGATCCCCAGCGGGTACCCACCAGGGTGGACCCGCCTGTGAAAAAGGTCAAGTAACCGTGTGGTCATAATCATCAGGGTGAACGTAAGAGGTATCACCCTCGAGGTTCACACTGAGGGGTTGCACGACAGAGTCGTATCGGACATGGAGAAGGAGGAATCACCCTTGATGACCACGACCGTACAGCTATGCTGCAGAGTATTCATCAGGAGTGCGTTACGAGGTATCACCCTCGGCACTCGATAGTTACTACGCAGAGTCGTACAACTAAGGGGGTGTGAAGTGAGGCGTCTGTCTCTGATCGACGATCACGTTGATCGAGTCGTCGATGAACAAGCAGGGGCGACAAAGTAAGGTGGTGGGGTCACAGATGGTTCATACCAACCTATACTAAACAGTTTATCATAGGCAGGTAAGATAGCAATGAACGGGTTACAACAGCAGGCTATGCATCAGAATAGGAGCATACATTAACAGTAGCGAAATCTAATGCAAGCAGGAGAATAGAATGGGCGATATCTGGAATGCTCAAGGGGGGGGGGGCTTGCCTGGTTGCTCTGGCAAGAGAGGGAGGTCGTCAACGGGCTGCTCGTCGGTAGAGTAGCCGTAACCTGGTGCAGCGTCGTCGGTCTCGGCGTCTATCGAGAGAGAAGGAGGGGGAGAGAAACAATAAATTCACGGCAATAATGCAAACAATATGTATGACATGCCTAAATGATATGCCGGGGTGTTCTACTGCCTAACTAAATGATTTAGTTAACTTAGGAATTTATTCGGATTTATTTAATTAAAGTTGGACACTATTCATTTATCGAAATCGGTCTAATTGTTCAACGTTCTTATAGTTGCGGGCATCTGACGGGAATACCGAGGGCGTATCCGGGTTCGTATCGTCGTTCTGAGCAAGTTTCATGTACAAAGTATTTTCATCGGAGTTACGGTTTATTTAATATGATTTTCTAAAGTTTTTATTAATTTCTGAAATTTAATTAATTATTTAATTCAACATTATCCGAAACAGTGATTGATGACGTCAGCATGACATCATGCTGACGTCAGCAGCCACCTGACAGGGTGGGTCCCACCTGTCATAGGCTGTTAGGTTAATTAGGTTTAATTAATTTAATTACTGATTAATTAACACTAATTAGTTAATTAGATTAACCTAATCAGGATTAATTAACTAATTAATTAACTAATTAATTATGTTATTTATTTATTTTTATTTTATTCTTTTTAAATCGTTTTTGGGGGGTGGGCCCCATTTGTCAGCGTCAAAGGGGGGGCAGGGCCCACCGGGCAGTGGCCCAGAGGGGCCTTGCGGGGTTGGGTTTGGGCGCTCGGGTGCGGGTGCTGGGCACACCGTATGCGCCGAGGGCGCTGGCGGCGAGGCGAGCAGCGCCAGGGCGCGGCGAGGCGATGGAGCGGGGCAACGGTCGGGGCGCGGGAGGGAGGAGGCGGGAAGGAAGGAGAGAGGAGGAAGAGGAGAGGGGGAGGGGTGGGGGAGAGCGGGGGGGGTCGGAGGAGAGGGAGGAAGAGGAGACGAGGAAGAGAGGAGCGGAGGGGGAGTGGGAGCGAGAGAGGGGGGGGGAGAGGGTCGGGCGCGAGCCGGGGCGCGGCGACGGTGAGCATGCGCGCAGCGCGGTGAGCGGCGGCACGGGGGCGCGGTGCGCGCGGCGAGGTGCGGGAGCAGAGAGGGGGGGAGGGAAGAGGCCCGAGGCCTCACCGTGCTCGTAGGAGGGGACGGGAGCGGGGGGGGGGGGGGTCGGGGCGGTCGACGGGGACGACGGCGATGGGGAGGAGCAGGCCGGCGGGGAGGCGCGGGCTCCGGGGGCGGGAGGTCGTGCGGCGTCGGGCGACGGGATCGGGGGTTTGCCCCGATCCGGATCAGTCGAGGGAGGGGGCGGAGAGCCGAGGAGGCTGGGGGGGGGGGGAAGAGGAGAGGACGGGGGCGACGTCGGTGTGTGGCGGCGGCGTCGGCGTCGCGATCGGCGAGGGGGAGCGGGGCGGCGTCGGCGAGCGGCGGTCGGCGACGGGGCCGTTCCCGCGATCCCGATCCCGATCTGGATGGGAGGTGGGGGCGACGAGGGGGAGGCGGACGACGGGGGGCGGCGTCGACGACGGCGCGGACGACGGGGCGGACGGGATCGGGAGACCCCGATCCAGACGAGGGGGGAGGAGAGGAGCGAGGGGAGTGGGGGTGGGGATTAGGGTTTGGGTCTCCTGGGGGAGGCCATATAGAGAGGGGGGGCGCAGGCGGGCCGGCCGGCTGGGCTTCGGCCCAGTTGGGCCGGGGGGGTCCTTCTTCTTCTTTTCTGTTTCATTTTTCTTTTATCTTTTTCTTTATTCTCTTTTCTCCACTGTTAAATGTTTAGGCCCCAAAAGGTTTTTGTAAAAAGTGTGACCTATTTCATAAATACCAGTGCATTATTCCCTAACACCTAAAATTAGTTTGGGCAAAACATAATTCCATATTTATTTCAGATTTAATAAATGGTTACTAAATATTATCTTTATCCACTGTTTGAGGTTGTTCGAGTCACTTATCCAATTCCAATGATGTTGGTTTCAATTTTAGAATAGCCTCTGGAATATTTGCTATATATCTGACATTTTAGCTCCTATGTTGGACAACTTTTATATTCCACTTTCATTTAAATTTGAATTTGACTTAGGAGTTGAAATGCAATATGATGCTAATGACGATTATGCACTGTTGACCATGCTAACATGTCATTATCAAAAGTGATTACTGTTGCTAATCACCGGGGGTGTTACAAGAGTACCCCAACTATTGTCACTTTGGGGTCTATGGATCACAACAATAACAAGTGCATATAACTAGCAAGTAGGATCAAGAACTCAAATATATTCATGAAAACATAGAGGGTTCAGATCTAAAATCATGGCCCTCGGGTCCGAGTGACAATCATTAAGCATAGCAAAGTCATAGCAACATCAATCTCAGAACATAGTTGATACTAGGGATCAAGCCTTAACAAATTGACTCGATTATCTGACAAATCTCATCCAACTCCATCACCGTCCAAGAAGCCTACGAAGGAATTAATCACTCCCGGTGGTGACCATCATGGAATTGTTGATGGAGAAGGGTTGATGATGACGACGGCGATGAATCCCCCTCTCCGGATCCCCGAACGGACTCCAAATCAGCCCTCCCGATGAAGAACATGAGGTGGTGGTGGCTCCGTATTGTAAAACGCTATGATTCTTTCTCCCTGGTTTTTTTCTCCATGAGATGGTACTTATGGAGTTGGAGGTAGGGAAAACGGAGGCCCGTGGGACTGATACGTCTCCAACGCATCTATAATTTTTTATTGTTTCATGCTATTATATTTTCAATCTTGGATGCTTTATATGCATTTCTATGCTATTTTATTTTATTTTTTGGGACTAACCTATTAATCTGGTGCGAGTGCCAATTCCTGTTTTTTACTTGTTTTTGGATTTTCAGAAAATCAGGACTAAACGAAGTCCAAACACGATGAAACTTTACAGTGATCTTTTCTGGACCAGAAGGGACCCTAGAAGGCTTAGGAGGAGGTCAGAAGACGTACGGGAGAACCACGAGCTCACAGGGTGTGGCCCAGGGGGCTAGGCATTCCCCCTGAGCTCGTGACTCCCACGCAACTCCGTTTAACCTAATTCCACCTCTATAAATTCCCAAACTAACAGAGAGCCACCCGAAACACTTTTTCCGCCGCCACAAGCTGCTGTTCTTCCGTGATCCCATCTGGAGGCCTTTGGTACTCTACCGGAGGGGGAATCGATCACGGAGGGCTTCTACATCCTCCTTGCTTCCTTCCAATGGTGCGTGAGTAGTTCACCACAGACCTATGGGTCCGTAGCTAGTAGCTAGATGGCTTCTTGTCTCTCTTTGATCTTCATTACAATGTTCTCCTCCATCTTCTTGGACTTCTATCCGATGTAATCTTCTTTTGCGGTGTGTTTGTTGGGATCCGATGAATTGTGGGTTTATGATCAGATTATTCATTGAAAGTAATTGAGTCTTTTCTGAACTTTATTATGCATGATTTTTATAGCTTTGTATTGCTCTCCGATCTGTCTGTTTGGTTTGGCCAACTAGATTGATTTATCTTCAGTGGGAGAGGTGCTTTGTAATGGGTTCAATCCTGCGGTGCTCTACATCCCAGTGACAGTAGGGGACAAGACACGTACTGTATTGTTGATATTAAGGGTAAAACGATGAGGTTTATTCATATTGATTGGTTTACTTTGTCTACATCATGGCATCTTGCACCAAACCCGTAGAATTGGAAACCCTTGGGGGCGGTCTCCGGAACCCGTACAAATTGCTCGGGGCACTCTCCACAACTTAATTGAATCTCCCGAAGCTTGTTTGTAGCTTTACACCACAATGATTGAGCTTCGACAACACCAACCATCTAGGGCACCAAAGCAACCAAGAGGAACAAGATCTAGGGTGCCCAAACACCCAAGAGTAATAAGCTTCTCAACTTTTCACTTACATGTATCACCGTGGAGAACTCAAACCTATGCACCAAATGCAATGGCAGGAGCACACGGAGTGCCCAAGTCCTTCTCTCTCAAATCCCACCACAACAACAAAAGCTATGGAGGAAGATGAGACGAAGAACACAAGAGGAGAACACAAAGAAATCCAAGATCTAGATCCAAGGGGTTACCCTCACATAGAGGAGAAAGTGATTGGTTGAAATGTAGATCTAGATCTTCTCTCTCTTTTCCCTCAAGAATTAGCAAGAACCATTGGAGGGATTGAGAGATAGCAAGCTTAAATAATGTCAACAATGGGGGGCAAACACGAGCTCAAAGGGATGAGAAACATTGAGGAAGAAGACCCCTTTAAATAGCCCCCCCCCTGAATCCAACCGTTATGCCCACTAGTCGTGCACAAGCGGTACTACCACTTAGCACGGTCAACGCAACACAACGAGACAAAAATACAAGAGTGGTAATTCTGCCAGATCAGTACTACTGCTCGAGGGAGCAATATTACCGCTTAGAGTAGTGCTACCGCTCAGGAGCAGTACTACCGCTTGGAGCAGTACTACCACTCTACTACCGCTCAACAGATTGGGCAATAGAAGCACCAAACTAATCGGAAGTGGAAGCGGCACTGGTTAGTGGAAGTACCGCCTAAGCGGTACTACCGCTCTGGGGAGCAGTACTACCACTAGGAAGCAGCAAAACAGCCCAAGAAAAACAGAAGAAACAAGTAAGACCGAAACTGACATAACTTTTGCATACGGGCTCCGAAATCAGCAAACTCAAGCTTGATGGATAGATGACGACAAGTACTATCCAACGACAATGACTAGCAATGGAGAATAGATGGCAAAAAGGATAAGGAAGAGGACCTTCCCAAAGTATGAACCGACAAACACTCCAACATCGAAAACACAAAGATGATGCAAATGAACTCTATTTTCGACGAGCTTGAGTTTGACAGGAAGACGAACACAAACTCTAAAACCTCACAAAGAGAAAACCAAATAATAACCAATAAAGATGATGCCAAGTATGGGAAGTTTTGAGCTCTCTACAAATGATACGATCAAGCTACTCACTCGAGAGCCCCCCTTGATAGTACGACCATCAATCCTATAAGTCGGTCTCTCAACTAACACCATGAGACTGATAAAATAGAAAGCCTGTCAAGGACAAACCTTTGCCTTGTGCATAGTCGACTTGAGCTAGATGATGATGATCTTGTACTCCTCAAGTTGGACCACCTTTCTTGATTGCGCAGGCTCGATGAAGACTAGTAGATTGCTCCCCCATACACCACTATGGGTGAGCCACTTTTTGGCACATCTTTAAAAGTCGACAAGCTTCAAGCACGATCGCTTAGTGACGCTCCACTTGAATTTGCACACCGCAACCTTGATGATGATCACCACCTGATGTCATCCTCCATGGGTTATATGATATCTTCCTTTTGATGCACGCACATGGAAACAAACCTAACCCCAAAACAAACTCTCACATAGACCATGGGTTAGTACACAAAGCGTAATGTACAATGCTTACCATACCGTGAGATCACTTGATCCCACTCGGTACATCTGATACGTCCATTTTGCATGATGATTTCCTACTATTATTTATAGTGTTTTTAATCAACATAACACTTTCTAGAGCAATTCTAATGCCTTTTCTCTCTTAATATGCAAGATTTACATGAAGAGGGAGATTGCCGGCAGCTGGAATTCTAGACCTGAAAAAGCTATGTCAGAGATACCTATTCTGCACATCTCCAAATGAGCTGAAATTTTACGGCGATTTATTTTGGAATAAATAAAAAATATTGGAGCAAAGAAGTACCAGAGGGGGCCACCCAGGTGCCCACAAGGCACCAGGACGCCCCCCAGGCGCGCCCTGGTGGCTTGGGGGCCCTGGCCAGCCTCCGGTGCCCATCTTCTGGTATATAAGCCCATTTGCCCTAGAAAAAAAATAAGGAGAGGACTTTTGGGACGGAGCGTCGCCATCTCGAGGTGGAACTTGGGCAGGAGCACTTTTGCTCTTCAGCGGAGCGATTCCGCTGGGGATACTTCCCTCCGGGAGGGGAAAATCGAAGCCATCGACATCACCAACAACCCTCTCATCGTGGGAGGAACAATCTTCATGAACATCTTCACCAGCACCATTTCATCTCAAACCCTAGTTCATCTCTTGTATTCAATCTTTATATCAAAACCTCAGATTGGTACCTGCGAGTTGCTAGTAGTGTTGATTTCATCTTGTAGTTGATGCTAGTTGGTTTATTTGGTGGAAGATTATATGTTCAGATCCATTATGCTATTCAATACCCCTCTGATCTTGAACATTAATATGATTTGTGAGTAGTTGCTTTTGTTCTTGAGGACATGGGAGAAGTCTTGACATAAGGAATCATGTGAATTTGGTATTCATTCGATGTTTTGATGATGTGTATGTTGTGATTCCCCTAGTGGTGTCGTGTGAACGTCGACTACATGACACTTCACCATCTTTGGGCCTATGGGAATGCATTGTGGAGTAGTTATTAGATGATGGATTGGTAGAGTGACAGAAGCTTAAACCCTAGCTTATGCGTTATTCCGTAAGGGGCTGAATTGGATCCATAAGTTTAATGCTATGGTTAGATTTATCTTAATTCTTCTTTCGTAGTTGCGGATGCTTGCGAGAGGGGTTAATTATAAGTGGGAGGCTTGTTCAAGTAAGAACAACAACCAAGCACCATTCCACCCACATATCAAATTATCAAAGTAGCGAGCGAATCAAACAAACATGCTGAAAGTGACTAGATGAAATTCCCATGTGTCCTCGAGAACGTTTTACTTATTATAAGAGATTGTTTCGGCCTATCCTTTTCAACAAAAACGACTGGCCTACCTTGCAGCACCTTATTTACTATTGCTACTTATCACTTGTTACAAATTATCTTGCTATCAAAATATCTGTTACCGATAATTTCAGTGCTTGCAGAAAATACCTTGCTGAAAAGTGAAAACCGCTTGTCATTTCCTTCTGCTCCTCGTTGGGTTCGACACTCTTACTTATTGAAAGGACTATGATTGATCCCCTATACTTGTCAGTCATCAAGGCTCTTTTCTGGCGCCGTTGCTGGGGAGTGAAGCGCCTCTGGTAAGTGGAATTTGGTAAGGACACATCTATATTACATGCTGAAATTTACTGTTACTTGTTACTATGTAAAACAATCCTTTGAGGGGTTTGTTCGGGGTATCTTCACCTCGACCGGAAGCACAAAGAGTTGCTCCTAAACCTACTGCACCTACTGAAAATATTTATTATGAGATTCCTTCGGGTATGATAGAGAAACTACTAGCTAATCCTAATGCAGGAGATGGAACATTACATCCTGATATGCACCTAATCCATGTGGATGAAGTTTGTGGATTATTTAAGCTTGCAGGTTTACCCGGAGATGAAGTTAAGCAGAAGGTTTTCCCTTTATCTTTGAAGAAAAATGCATTGACATGGTATAAGCTATGTGATGATATTGGAGCTTGGGATTGGAATCGATTGAAATTGGAATTTCATCAAAAGTTTTATCCTATGCATCTGGTTCATCGTGATTGGTATTATATATATAATTTTTGACCTCGTGAAGGAGAAAGCGTAGCTCAAGCTTGGGGGAGGCTTAAGTACATGATGTACACATGCCCCAATCATGAACTCCCAAAATAAATTATCTTACAGAATTTTTAAGCTCGGCTTTCTCATGATGATCAAACCATGCTCGATTCTTCTTTGGCTGGCTCCTTTATGAAGAGAACTATTGAATTCATATGGGATCTTCTGGAAAGAATTAAACTCAACTCTGAATATTGGGAACTCGATAAAGGTAATGAGTCAGGTATAATACTTGAGTTCGATTGTGTTAAATCTTTCATGAATACCGATACTTTTCATAAGTTTAGCACTAAATATGGACTTGACTCTCAGACAGTAGCCTCTTTTTGTGAATCATTTGCTACTCATGTTGATCTCCCTAAGGAGAAGTGGTTTAAATATCATCCCTGTATTAAAGAAAAGATTGAGGAGCCTGTTATAGTTAAAGATGAACTATCATTTACAATGTTGATCCAGTTGTTCCTACTGCTTATATTGAAAAACCACCTTTCCCTGTTAGGATAAAGGAACATGCTAAGGTTTCAACCATGGTTAACAAAAGTAATATTAGAGCACCTAGACCCTCTAAACAAATTAAAGTGGAACCTAATATTGCTATGGTTAAAGATCTCTTAGTCGATAATATAGATGGGAATGTTATTTATTTTTGTGGCGAAGCCGCTAGAATTGCTAAGCTCGATGATAAAGATAAGAATAAATCTGTTTTTGGCATGCATGTTGTCTCAATTAAGATAGGAGATCATTGTTATCATGGTTTATGTGATTTGAGTGCTAGTGTGAGTGCTATTCCGTTTACCTTATATCAAGAAATTATGAATGATATTGCACCTGCTGAAATAGAAGATATCGATGTTACTATTAAGCTTGCGAATAGAGATACTATTACACCGCTGGGGATTGTTAGAGATGTTGAAGTCTTGTGTGGAAAAATAAAATACCCTACTGATTTTCTAGTTCTTGGTTCTACACAAGATGATTTTTGTCCCATAATATTTGGTAGACCTTTCTTGAACACTATTAATGCTAAGATTGATTGCGCTAAAGAAACTATCAGTGTTAACTTTGGTGATGTATCTCATGAGTCTAATTTTTCTAAGTTTCGTAGACAACCTCATGATAAGGAATCGTCTAGTAAAGATGAAATTATTGGTCTTGCTTATATTGTCGTGCCTCCAACTGATCCGTTAGAACAATATTTGCTAGACCATGAAAATGATATGCACATGAATGAAAGAAATGAAATAGATAAAATGTTCTTTGATCAACCACCTATACTTAAACACAATTTACCTATTGAAACTCTTGGAGGTCCTCCTCTGCCTAAGCGTGATCATGTGTTTGAATTAAAACAATTGCCCGATACTTTGAAATATGCTTATCTGGATGAAAAGAAGATATATCTTGTTATTATTAGTGCTAACCTTTTAGAGCATGAAGAAAAGTGATTATTAAAAACTCTGAGGAAGCACCGTGCTACTATTGGATATACTCTTGATCATCTTAAGGGCATTAGTCCCACTCTATGTCAGCATAAATATGGAGCCTGATGCTAAACCAGTTGTTGGTCATCAACGACGGTTAAATCCTAAGATGAAGGAGGTGGTAAGAACTGGAATATTAAAGCTTCTGGAAGCAGGTATAATCTATCCCATAGCTAATAGTAGATGGGTAAATCCCGTTCATTGTGTCCCTAATAAAGGAGGTATTACCGTTGTTCCTAATGATAAAAATGAACTAATTCCACAAAGAATTGTAACTGGTTATAGGGTGGTAATTGATTTTAGAAAATTAAACAAAGCTACTAGAAAAGATCATTACCCCTTGCCTTTTATCGATCAAATGTTAGAAAGATTATCTAAGCATACACACTTTTGCTTTCTTGATGGATATTCTGGTTTCTCTCAAATACCTGTATCACAATCCCACCAGGAGAAAACCACCTTTACTTGTCCTTTTGGAACCTATACTTATAGACGTATGCCTTTTGGTGCAATGCACCTGCTACCTTTCAAAGGTGTATGACTGCTATATTCTCTGACTTTTGTGAAAGTATTGTTGAGGTTTTCATGGATGGTTTTTCCGTTTGCAGAACTTCTTTTGATGATTGCTTAAGCAACCTTGATCAAGTTTTCGAGAGATGTGAACAAACTAATCTTGTCTTGAATTGGGAGAAGTGCCACTTTATGGTGAATGAAGGTATTGTCTTGGGGCATAAAATTTCTGAACGAGGCATTGAAGTGGATAAAGCTAAAGTTAATGCAATTGAGAAAATGCCATGTCCTAAAGATATTAAAGGTATAAGAAGTTTCCTTGGCCATGTTGGTTTTTATAGGAGGTTTATTAAAGACTTCTCTAAAATTTCTAGGCCTCTTACCAACCTCTTGCAAAAAGATGTTCCATTTGTTTTTTATGATGATTGTGTAGAAGCCTTTGAAACACTTAAGAAAGCCTTAACCTCTGCCCTATTGTACAACCACCTGATTGGAACTTACCTTTTGAAATTATGTGTGATGCTAGTGATTATGCTGTTGGTGCTGTTTTAGGACAAAGAGTTGATACAAAATTAAATGTTATCCATTATGCTAGCAAAACTCTAGACAGTGCCCAAAGAAATTATGCTACTACTGAAAAAGAATTTCTAGCAGTTGTGTTTGCTTGTGATAAATTCAGATCTTACATTGTTGATTCTAAAGTAATTGTTCACACCGATCATGCTGCTATTAAATACCTTATGGAAAAGAAAGATGCTAAACCGAGACTCATTAGGTGGGTTCTGTTGTTACAAGAATTTGACTTGCACATTACGGGTAGGAAGGGAGCTGAGAACCCCGTAGCTGATAACTTGTCTAGGTTGGAAAATATTCTTGATGACCCACTACCTATTGATGATAGTTTTCCCGATGAGCAACTAGCTGTCATAAATGCTTCTCGTAACACTCCTTGGTATGCAGACTATGCTAATTATATTGTTGCAAAATTTATACCACCTAGCTTTACATACCAACAAAGGAAAAAATTCTTCTTTGATTTAAGACATTACTTCTGGGATGACCCACATCTTTATAAAGGAGTAGATGGTATTATTAGACGTTGTATACCTGAGCATGAACAGGAACAAATCCTACGTAAGTATCACTCCGAGGCTTACGGAGGACACCATGCGGGAGACAGAACTGCACACAAGGTATTACAATCTTGTTTCTATTGGCCTACCCTTTTCAAGGATGCTCGTAAGTTTGTCTTATCTTGTGATGAATGTCCAAGAATTGGTAATATTGGTAGACGTCAGGAAATGCCAATGAATTATTACTTGTTATTGAACCATTTAATGTTTGGGGATTTGATTATATGGGACCTTTTCCTTCCTCTAATGGGTATACAAATATTTTGGTTGTTGTTGATTATGTTACTAAGTGGGTGGAAGCTATTCCAACTAGTAGTGTTGATCATAACACTTCCATTAAAATGTTTAAAGAAGTTATTTTCCCGAGGTTTGGAGTCCCTAGATATTTAATGACTGATGATGGTTCACATTTTATTCATGGTGCATTCCGTAAATTGCTTGCTAAATATGATGTGAACCATAGAATTGCATCCCCTATCACCCTCAATCTAGTGGTCAAGTTGAATTGAGCAATAGGGAAATAAAATTAATTTTGCAAAAGACCGTCAATAGATCTAGAATGAATTGGTCTAAGAAACTTGATAATGTATTGTGGGCTTATAGGACTGCTTATAAAAACCCCATGGGTATGTCTCCATATAAAATGGTATACGAAAAAGCATGTCATTTAACCCTTGAGTTAGAACATAAGGCATATTGGGCAATCAAATAACTCAATTATGATTTCAAACTTGCCGGTGAAAAGAGGTTATTTGATATTAGCTCGTCAGATGAATGGAGAAGACAAGCTTATGAAAATGCCAAATTGTTTAAATAAAAAGTTAAAAGATGGCATGATAAACGAATCCAAAAACGGGAATTCAAAGTGGGTGAGTATGTTCTATTATACAACTCTCGTTTTAGAATTTTTTTGCAGGAAAACTTCTCTCCAAATGGGAAGGACCATATATCCTAGAGGAAGTTTATCGCTCTGGAGCTATTAAGATCAATAATGCCGAAGGCACTAATCCGAAGGTGGTCAATGGCCAAAGAATTAAGCATTATATCTCAGGTACGCCTATTAATGCTGAAACTAACATTATTCAAACTATGACACCGGAGGAATACATAAAAGAGACCTTCCAGAACACTCCAGAACCCTGAAAAGGAAGAGGTACGTGATACGGTTAGTAAACCGACTCCAAAAATTCCATAAAATACTTTCTGTCATTTTTGGAATATTAGAAAAAAATACAAAAATAAGAAACACCCGAGGTGGCCACCCAGGTGCCCACAAGGCATCAGGGCGCGCCTACCCCCCCCCCCCAGGCGCGCCCTGGTGGCTTGTGGGCCCCTCGTGAGCCTTCCCGACTCCGTTTTCTTCTGGTTTACGTGTTTTGCAAGATAAAAATTCTTTATATATACTCCCGGACGTTTTGACCTCCGCATCATGGAAATATCCTCTGTTCTTGTTTCGTGCTATTTTTCTGACAGATCTAGTTCGCCATGGCTCCCCAAAGGCTCCGTACCAAGCACCGTATCATGCAACCATCGCCGGGAAAATGCCCCTACAACGAGGTTTACTACGAGTGGTCGTCAGGGGAGGAGGACAACACCAAGGAGGACAATGTCAAGGAGGAGAAGGCCAAAGAATTTACAGGGAACCATGTTCAAGAAGGAGGCCAAGCCATGCCCGTGGAGAAAACTGCACAGGAGGGAGATATCCTTCAACCCTTTTATGATCATCTCTCCCCATCTGAAATTGAAGCCCTAAGGATCTTTGAAATAGTTTCTGTTCAGAATACTTACCTCACTCGTGAAGTTATTTTGTTGGAGGAGCAAAACATCGCCTTCGGAGCATCAATTGCAAATTGGAATATCTGCTAAGGTTGAAGGACAGGCTCACCACACCACCACCACCACCGAAGAAAGAAACTTGAGTACACGGGTATGGGCGCTCCACTTGGCTTGTTCCAAGCTTGGGGGAGGCGCCCCGGTATTGTATCACCATCACCTTTATTATCTTTACCTATTTTTAGTTTGATCCTTAGTTATTTCATGATTTAGTTGAATAAAAGTTTAGTATGATCTATTTCTGAGTGCTAGTTTCGTGATCTATCTATCTATGTAATCGAGTTGAGAGTTATATAATAAAGAGTAGTTTGAGTTTTCGCTTCTTTACTTTCATGTTTCAATCCTAGCAATGAAAATAATGAAAAAGATCATATGCTAATCTTATGGTAAGTAATGACATTACATAAGGAAAAGTATAAGTGGTAAAATTTATTGAAGGTTGACAAAAATAGCATTGGTCAATGGTGCAATTCATGAAAGAATTAATAAGGGAAGAGAAGATTAACATGCAAATACACTATCTTGGACATCTTTTATGATTGTGAGCCCCCATTAAGTATTTTATGCCAAACTCTTGACGTTGGACAAGGAAGACAACGTAATGAATTATGTTTGCTTATATTCACATAGAAGTTATATTGTCATAGATCCTCCAACATGTGGTCCTTGCCCAATATCTTTGCTAGCCAAAAAATCCACAACAAGTAGAGATACTAGTTGTGCATCCAAAAACCTTAAACCCAGTTTCATGCCATGAGAGTCCACTATACCTACCTATGGATTGAATAAGATCCTTCAAGTAAGTTGTCATCGGTGCATAAAGCAATAAAAATTGCTCTTAAATATGTACGATGTTTTAGTGTAAGGGAAAATAAGCATTGTATGAACTTGTGATGGTGAAGAAATAAAAGCGACTGACTGCATAACATAGGTTGCTATCACGAGGGGCAATATAACGTGACGTTCCTTTACACTAAGAGCTTTTGCGTCCAAACAAAAAAAATGCGTGACAACCTCTGCTTCCCTCTGCGAAGGGTCTATCTTTTACTTTTATGTATTTACCTTTTACGGAAGAGTCAATAATGTTCTCCTATATTCCTTTTTATTTTTTCTCTTTTGTAAGCATCATGTGGTGGGGAAAGATCTAGGCACATATATCCAGTTGGATATGAGTGATCATGAGTTATTATTGTTGACATCACCCTTGAGGTGAATAAGTTGGGAGGTGAAATTATAAACCCCTATCTTTCTATGTGTCTGGATGAAACTTTTTGCTCCATATATGTCGGTGTGGAATGATGATCTATGGGGCCAACGAGCCCCTTTGTGGTTCGGCGAAGGGATTGCACAAAACGCAAAGAGTAGGATAGCAGAGGGCGTGAGAGTCGTTTACCCAGGTTCGGGCCGCTGATAAGCGTAAAACCCTACTCCTGCTTTGAGTGTATTGAAATGTGGAGAACAGGTACACGGAGTGCTCTCCCCTGGAAAGGTGCAAGGAGAGGGCTGCTACACACGTACGTGTGCTCATAGTTGTTATGGGTTCGAACCCTTGCATCGGTTGCCCTGACCCTCCTTTTATAGCTCAAGGGGTTACCACAGTGGAAAAAGGGTCATTACATGATGATTAGATAGCAACAGTGCTTATCATACCTAACTCTGCTAGTTAGGACAAAGTGCATTTAATGCATCGCTAGGTGTCATGAGAAGGAGAAGCCCCGGCAAGGATGTACCACCGCTTGCCCAACTAACTCCTATTAGTGTGACACGCCATTTGGATGGGTGTCTATAAAGGTAATCTTCTCTCCAGTGAGCTGACACGTGAAGGCGAGCTCCGCCGCACAGCTTGCGGGCTCGACACCTCACCAACCAGCAACCAGCTGGCTGGTGAGGTGGAGCGCTAGTGGTTGGCGGGGATCTGCTTGCCGCGGGGCTTGCCGGGTCTTCGTCTTGCCAGCTCGACTTTGCCTGTGAGGATTTCTTGGATGCTTGTATTGTTCTTGTTCTTTGGTCTTCTTGATGTGCTCCTTGATTTCTCAAGGGCTGCCTCTTTTGATTTGGAAACCTCTACCTTGCCTGGGGAGCTGCTACTTGTTTGTGCATAAGTAAGGGTATTACACACCCATGTTCAATACACCGACAATATATATGTTGTGAGTGTTAGCAATCATAGAAGACTAAATGATGGTTGAGTATGTGGACTTGCTAAAAATCTCCGACATGAGACCCTTCCTGAAAAGATGATGAATTGCAATTGCACTGTTGACTGAGAACATAGTTTGTTAGTTTTCAAGAAAGTTTATGCCTTATACTTTGATGTGTGATCAATTATTACTTGCTCATGAGAAGTTTTATCATAATAAATATTGTTGTTATAATAATGATCATGATGCTACTATGTCCGTATTTTGTTTTTATCGACACCTCTCTCTCAAAACATGTGGACATGATTATCGATATCGGCTTTCGCTTGAGGGCAAGCGAGGTCTAGGCTTGGGGGAGTTGATATGTCCATTTTGCATCATGATTTCCTACTGTTATTTATAGTGCTTTTAATCAATATAACACTTTGTGGAGCAATTCTAATGCCTTTTTCTCTTAATATGCAAGATATAAATGAAGACGGAGATTGTCGGTAGCTGGAATTCTGGACATGAAAAGGCTACGTCAGAGATACCTATTCCGCACATCTCCAAATGAGCTGAAATTTTACGAAGATTTTTTTTTGGAACAAATAAAAATACGGGAGCAAAGAAGCACGAGAGGGGGCCACCCAGGTGCCCACAAGGCACCAGGGCGCCCCCCAGGTGCGCCCTGGTGGCTTGTGGGGCCCCTGGCCAGCCTCCGGTGCCCATCTTCCGGTATATAAGTGATACATCCATTTTGCATCATGTTTTCCTACTGTTATTTATAATGTTTTTAAGCATAATAATGCGTTTTGGAGTAATTCTAATGTCTTTTCTCTGATAATATTCAAGGTTTACACAAAGAAGGAGAATACCGGCAGCTGGAATTCTGGACCTGAAAAAGCTACGTCATAGTTACCTATTCTGCACATCTCCAAATGAGCTAAAAATTTACGGAGAATTATTTTGCAATATAACTACCAGAGGAGGCCCACCTGGTGGGCACAACCCACCTGGGCGCGCCAGGCCCCCCAGGCGCGCCTTGGTGGGTTATGCCCTCCTCGGCCCACCTTCGGTGCCCATCTTCTGGTATATAGGTCATTTCGACCTAGAAAAAATTAGGAGGGGACTTTCGGGACGAAGCGCCGCCGTCTCGAGGCGGAACTTGGGCAGGAGCACTTTTGCCCTCCGGCGAAGCGATTCCGTCGGCGGAACTTTCCTCCCGGAGGGGGAAATCATCGCCATCGTCATCACCAACAATTCTCCCATCTTTGGGAGGGCCATCTCCATCAACATCTTCAACAGCACCATCTCCTCTCAAACCCTAGTTCATCTCTTGTGTTCAATCTTTGTACCAGAACCTTAGATTGGTACTTGTGGGTGACTAGTAGTGTTGATTACGTCTTGTAGTTGATTACTATATGGTTTATTTGGTGGAAGATTATATGTTCAGATCCATTATGCTATTTAATACCCCTCTGATCTTGAGCATGATTATCATTTGTGAGTAGTTACTTTTGTTCTTGAGGTCACGGGAGAAGTCATGTTGCAAGTAATCATGTGAACTTGATATGTGTTCGATATTTTGATGATATGTATGTTGTGATTCCCTTAGTGGTGTCATGTGAACGTTAACTACATGGCACTTCACCATATTTGGGCCTAAGGGAATGCATTGTGGAGTAGTTATTAGATGATGGGTTGCTAGAGTGGCAGAAGCTTAAACCCTAGTTTATGCGCTACTTCGTAAGGGACCGATTTGGATCCAAAAGTTTAATGCTATGGTTAGATTTTATCTTAATACTTTTCTCGTAGTTGCGGATGCTTGCGAGGGGGTTAATCATAAGTAGGAGGTTTGTTCAAGTAAGAACATCACTTAAGCACCGGTCCACCCACATATCAAATTATCAAAGTAGCGAACATGAATCAAACCAACAAGATGAAAGTGACATGGTAAAATTCCCGTGTGCCCTCAAGAACGCTTTGCTTATTATAAGAGACCGTTTTGGCCAGTCCTTTGTCACAAAAGGATTGGGCTACCATCTCTGGTGGTCGCCGGAGCATGCGCCGGTGGGCTGATGTGTCGCCGCTGGGGCCACCCCCATAGTCACTGACTGGTGGCCCCCTGTGGCCCTGCTGACTTGTTGACTGGGTTGACCGAGTCAACATGCTGACTGGGCAGCCCAGTGATGCTGACATGCGGGCCCACCACTTCATTAGTTAATTAAAACTTTTTTTATAAATCAAAGTAATTAGTAAATACTAATCAGTCACTGACATGTGGGGCCCTGCTACTAATTAACCTCAGTTTAGTTAAATTAAACCATGTTTAGCCCAGAGTCTATGACAGGTGGGACCCACTGGTCAGGTTTGACAAGGTCAGCGAGTCTGTTGACCACTGATGTCACCTTTACCTCATGCTGACATCATCAGACACTGTTCTGGATAATGTTGAATTAGATAATTAAAATAATTCCAGAAAACTGTTTAAATCTTCAGAAATTCGTAGAAATTAAACCGTAGCTCGGATCAAAAAACTTTCTACATGAAAATTGATCAGAACGACGAGACGAATCCAACCGTGCTAGCTGTTTCCGTGTCGGGACCCTCTACAGAGGTGAACCCACAACTTTTAGCCTGTTTCCGGTAGATAAATAGTGCATACATACCGGTTAATAAATCCAACTTAATCCTAAAGTAACTAATATGATTTAGACATGTCTTTAGGCAACCCTGCACTGCACGTTAGCATAGCATGCTCTGTGTTGCATATGTTTGATGTGTATTTATCTGTTTCCTTCCCCTCTTCTCTCTCGGTAGACCCCGGTACCGACGCAGTTCCCGAGACCGACGCAGCTCCGGAGACCGACTACACCGTTGACGACCCTGCCTTTGCCGCCGAGCAACCAGGCAAGCACCCCCCTTTTGAACATGTTGATATCGCCTATTCTTTCTCTCTTATGCTTGCATTAGAAATTGCTGCTGCTACTGTTTATCCTATTTCTGATGCATAGCCTGATTTTGTAACCTGCTATTGTTACCTACCTGTTTATCCTAAACTGCTTAGTATAGGCTGGTCAGTGATCCACCAGAGACCCCCACTTTGTCCCCAGTTGCCCCCGCTGGATCATCGGAAGACTCGACGAACAGACCCCAGCACCGCACATCACACCCCCTTTATCTGTACGACACTGCAGCGTTACTATCGAGTGCCGAGGGTGATACCTTGTACGCACTTCCGATGTTAACTCTGTAGAGTAGCTATTCAGTCGTGGTCATCGAGGGTGATTCCTCCTTCACCACTTCCGATAACGACGCCGTCATGCAACACCTCAAGTGTGAACCTCGAGGGTGATTCCTCCTAAGTTCACCTTGACGGATACATCGAGTAGGAATCCAACGAGGGTGATACCTCAGATTCCCTGATATTATGGACACATGGATACTTGGACTTTACAACTGTTACTTGGAAAGGCGGGTCGACCCTGAGGGGTACCCGCGAGTGATGTTGAGTCGGGTTGACCTGGAGGGTACCCGAGAGATAAATACGAGGTGTGGCCGGGCATTCTTAGCCCTTGCCGCAAGTCCTCGAGACGGGGTGACGGGGTCACATCGATCGTGAGTCTCTGCTCGTTACCGCACGCTACCAACACACTAACGATTTGGATATTTGATCCGAGTGGGCCTTTGGCCCGATAGCACTAACCATCACGTGGGAACAGTTATGGGCACTCTCCGTCATATGCATCAGCCGAAGCTTAATGGATGTTAGCAACTGAGCGGCGCGCGCCGGGTTGGACCGCGTAATGCAACCGCCTTGATAGTGTGGGTTGCTAGGTCTGCTCACCGGCCACCCACGCAACATGCAGGAGTTCCCGGGGCGATGGCCCAAGACCGCTGGGGGCATAGGTTTAGTCCGGCGTGCTGACCTCTCTATTAGGCCTAGGTCGGGTTGCGGTGTGTTGTTTAGCCGAGGCCGGGCATGACCCAGAAAAGTGTGTCCGGCCGGAGTTAAGCGAGCATGGTGGGTAAGTTGGTGCACCCGTGCAGGGAAGAAAACATCTATGCATAGCCGGATCCTCGGTAACGGACGCTCGGAGTTGTATCCCGATCGATAAAACTAGAACTTAATGATGAGAAATGGATATTAGGGCTCTGGGATCGCTTTCTCGCAGGGAGTCGCGAAAGGATCTCTGGCCGAGGTTGATACTTAATGCTACTACTACTTTATACTGTACTAATCTACACTCTTCTAATGCTGCAAGACCATTGAAGATGCTAGTCTTCGATAGGACTAGGCCTTCTCTCTATTCTGGCATTTCTGCAGCCCAGTCCACATATACAGCCTTTCTTTGATAATGTTGCATATGTAGTGTAGATCCTTGCTTGCTGAGTACTTCAGATGAGTACGCACAGTTGCTTTGCTTCCTTTTTCTCCCCATATCCGTTTGATGCAACTAGATGATGGAGCCCTGGAGCCAGCTGCCCCCGTCGACTACTACTACTACCACCCCGAGGGTGGTTACTACTACGAGTTGGCGGACGACCAGGAGTAGGTCTGTCCCAGGCAGGAGGCCCGCGCCTTTTCGATCGTAGTGTTTTCTTTTGCCCTGCCTTCTTAAAGGCTTATCCGTTTTATCTTTTATATCTGTACTCAGATATTTGATGCTTCCGCTGACGCTTGTAAGCGAGCTTATGTATTCGAGCCCTCGAGGCCCCTGGCTTGTAATATAAAACTTGTATGACTTTATTTATGTTTAGAGTTGTGTTGTGATTCCTTCAAGTGAGTCCTTAGGCTTGATCGTGTGCATTTGCGTGTATGGTTAGTGCACGATTAAGCCGGGGGTGTCACAGGTTGGTATCAAAGCCGACTGCCTGTAGGAACCCCCTTTCCAACTCCTTGGCCGAAGTTGAGTCTAGTAGTCCAAAACTGTTTTATTAACTTGGCTGTGTGGCTTACGGGCCCACATCACCAATTGAGTGGTATTAGGATCTTTTATTCCTCGTCTTTACTCTGGGACTCTGATCTCTCTACTATTCGGGTTAAATGGTTTTACTAACTCCAACATTAGGTTCTCGTGATCACATCCACCCGGAGTTATGAAATTACCCCCCCTTTCTTCAAGATTGTGGGCCAGGTTCTGCTTGCAGGATCCTTTTATCAAGGGCACCCTGTGTTGCCACTTGCAGATTCCTCGCTCCAGCAGTTTTCTCCGACGTTGATGTAGCCTTTGCTATGTCTCGTTGTGTACTTCCTTACCGCGTGCCTGCGCGCCGCCTAGCATGTCTAGTTTTTAAATTTGCGCCATTATGCTATCCACATGTACCCGACTCTGTGTATGGATCTGTACGTCTTAATTGACTACTATTAAGTATCCGTTACACTGCTTAATTATTGTCGTGTTACATCATGCTTATCGCTAAACACTTGCAATTGCTTTTACTAAACTACCCCTATTGATACTAAGCATGATGGTTAGACCAGGTGGTCGTGGTCGTGCCCCTGAACAACCACCACCGCCAGATTATATGGCAGCTATGATGCAACAATTCGAGCTCAACCGTCAGTTCATGACTGGGATTATGGCTCAGTTCCCGCATCAGAACAACCAGAACTAGAACCCTACTTCAATAACTCTGTCGGAATTTGTGCGTCTTAACCCCACTCAGTTCCACAACTCTGATAAGCCACTGGATGCTGATGACTGGATTCGCGACATCACTCACGAGATGGAGTCTGTGAATGTCTCCCTGCCAACTTTGTCACCTTCGCGTCCTTTTTCTTAAAGGGTCCCGCTACTCAATGGTGGGACACACACAAGCGTACACTGCCTGCTGGAACAACTGTCACTTGGCCTGAGTTCCAGGCTGCTTTTCATGCCCGATATATTCCTCAAGGAATCATGGACCGGATGAAAACCTAGTTCCGCAACCTCACTCAGGGCAACAAGACTGTCGAAGCCTATCAACGGGAATTCCTTGACCTATCCCGCTATGCTAAAGAAGACATCGTCACAGATGCTCGTAGACAAGAGAAGTTCCGTAATGGACTCCACCCAGACATCGAGCTTGCACTTGCTGCTCAAGACTTCACCGACTTTGCTACCCTTGTGAACAAGGCTATTCTAGTTGAGACCGCTCAGGTCAAGCACAAGGAATCACAGAAGCGCTATTGTGATGTTGGCTCATCTTCAGGTTCATCTTCACAGAAGCACCGCATATGGATCCCTCAGAGCATGTATCGTCCAACTGCACCTGCACCAAGGCCGTACCATGCTGCACCTCGTTTGCCTCCTCCACCACCGAGGCAGCCTCTTCGAGCTGCACCACCCCGAGCTCCTGCTCTCAATCCCAATGATGGGATGTGTTACAAGTGTGGCAAACTAGGTCACCTTGCCAGGAATTGCTACCAGAGTCATAAGCAACTGGCTCCGCCTCCCAGTGCCCGTGACAACAATCAACCCCGCAACAACAACGTCAGGCCTTCTTATGGTCGTGGACAGAATTACCATGTCAATATGGCTGAAGCTCAGGATCAACCTGAAACTATGATGGGTACTCTCTTTGTTAATTCAGTACCAGCATCTGTTTTATTTGATTCAGGAGCATTGCATTCATTCATGTCAGAACATTTTGCACTCATGCATGACGTTAAATGTGAAATGCTACACCATCCATTAGTGGTAAACACTCCCGCGGGTCAATGCCGAACTTCTATGTTCAGCCCCCGAGTCACTATTGAGATTGAAGGGTTGGACTTTCAGGCATTTCCCATTGTCCTCAAATCTTCCAAAATTGATCTTATTCTGGGAATGGATTGGTTAAAGGCTCATTAAGCCTCAATCAGTTGTGCCACTAAGGTTGTACACCTCCTGCACCCATCAGATGAGCTAGTGAATTACCATGCTCATATCACTCCAAATGCTGAGGCCCTAATATATGCTCTAAATGCGTTAAATGCTTCTCCGCTTGAGGGATCGAAAACATTCCAGTCGTTCGAGACTTCCAGGATGTTTTTCCAGAAGAACTTCCAGGAATACCTCCTGTTAGAGCTGTCGAGTTTGCCATCAACTTGAAGCCAGGCACAACTCCCATTGCGAAGCGTCCTTATAAGATGCCACTGCATGAACTTCTAGAGCTTAAGGAGGAAATCGACAAATCACTCCACAAGGATTTATTCTTCCAAGTTCCTCTGCCTGGGGAGCACCTTCTCTCTTTGTCAAAAAGAAAGATGGTACGAATAGGTTGGTCCAAGATTACCGTCCTATCAACCAGGCAACCATTCAGAATAAATATCTGCTTCCTCGGATCAATGATTTGTATGATCAACTTGCTGGATCATCGGTGTTTCCTAAACTTGACTTGAGGTTGGGTTATCACCAGATCCGTGTCTGCGAAGAGGATATTCCCAAGACTGCATTTGTTACTCACTATGGCTCTTATGAGTACACTATCATGTCATTTGGCTTAACAAATGCTCCAGCTACGTTCTCCCGTCTGATGAATTACATCTTCATGGATTACCTCGACAAGTTCGTTGTGCTATATCTAGATGATATTCTGGTATATTCGAAGAATAAGGAAGAACACGCTAAACACCTTCGTCTTGTTTTGGAAAGGCTCCGAGAACACCAGTTGTATGCCAAATACTCCAAATGTGAATTCTGGCTTTCTGAAGTAACCTACCTTGGACATGTGATTTCCAAGGATGGAATTGCTGTTAACCCGGAACGAGTTCAGGCTATTCTTGACTGGACTCCTCTGAAGAATGTCAAGCAAGTGAGAAGTTTTCTCGGCCTCGCAAGCTATTGCCGTCGATTTGTCGAGAACTTTTCCAAGATTGCTAAGCCCCTGACTAACCTGCTTCACAAAGGCGTTAAGTTTGAGTGGACAGACAAATGTCAGGAAAGTTTCCAGACCCTCAAGGACAAGCTAACTTCTGCTCCAGTGCTTGCTCCTCCGGATTCTCGCAAAGACTTTGTGATTTATTGCGATGCCTCTCGTCAAGGATTAGGCTGTGTCCTAATGCAAGAACGAAGAGTAATTGCGTATGCTTCGTGTCAATTGCGTCCACATGAAGAAAACTATCCAGTGCATGATCTTGAACTTGCTGCAGTGATTTATGCATTAAAGCAGTGGCGACACTACCTCCTTCATAATCGATGTGAGATATATACTGATCATCAAAGTCTGAAGTACTTGTTTACTCAGCCGGATCTCAATCTCCATCAACAATGATGGTTGGAAACAATTACGGACTAGGACTGTGGTATTTCATATACCCCTGGCAAGGCTAATGCCATGGCTGATGGCTTAAGTCGCAAGTCCTATTGTAACAACCTCATAGTTAAGCAAGCTCAACCTCATCTTTATGAAGAATTGCGCAAGCTGAACCTACGTATCGTTCCACCGGGTTCTCTTAGTAACCTTGTAATACAGCCAGATCTCGAGAAGGCTGTTAAGAGTGCACAAGCTAAAGATGCTGAAGTTGATCTGATGAAGAAAGATCTTCACCTGGAAAAGTATAGGGATTTCTCGCTGTCTGAAGATGGAACCTTGTATTTCAGAGACCGCATTGTGGTACCTCGCTTCGAGCTTATGACTGACAAGGTCATGAAGGAGGCACATGATACACCGCTGTCTATCCATCCGGGTAGCACCAAGATGTATTGTGATCTCAGGCAAAGGTACTGGTGGTCCAAAATGAAGCAGGATATTGCTCGCTATGTTGCTGAATGTGACATTTGCCGGCGCGTTAAAGCAGAACATCAGAAGCCTGCTGGAATTCTGCAACCGCTTTGTATTCCTTTATGGAAATGGGATAAGGCTCAAATGGATTTCATTACTGGCCTTCCTAAGTCACAGAAGGGTCACGATGCTATTCTTGTCGTCGTCGACCAACTCTCTAAGGTTGCACACTTTCTGCCTGTCAAGGAGACTATCACTGCTAGTCAGTTAGCAGAGTTGTATATCTCCAGAATTGTTTCACTCCACGGTATTCCGAAAGAGATCAGTTCGGACCGTGGCGGCCCTTTCACCTCTAAGTTCTGGGAAAGTTTCCAAGAAGCTATGGGAACTCATATTACCTGGAGTTCAGCTTATCACCCCCAGTCCCAAGGCCAAGTCGAGCGAGTCAATCAGGTTCTTGAAGACATGCTTCGGGCTTGTGTTATATCGTTCGGTAAGAAGTGGGAAGAATCTCTTCCTTATGTGGAATTCTCATATAACAACAGCTATCAAGCCAGCTTGAAAATGGCCCCCTTCGAAGTACTTTATGGACGTAAGTGTCGAACCCCTCTGAACTAGTCAGAAAATGGGGAACGACCGCTCGTTGGCCCGGATATTATCCAACACGCAGAAGAGCAAGTTCCTATTGTCCGTGAAAACCTCAAGGCGGCTCAGGACCGCCAAAAGAGCAATTACGATCACAAACGATAGGGTTTGATCTATCAACCTGGAGATCAAGCTTATTTGCGAGTCACTCCTATGAAGGGCACTCACCGCTTTGGAATCAAGGGTAAGTTAGCTCCACGCTACATTGGTCCCTTTCGCATTCTCGCCAGACGTGGTCAGGTGGCATATAAATTGGAGTTGCCGCCATAATTCTCTCATATCCATGACGTCTTCCATGTGTCGCAACTTCATCGTTGCTTAAAGGAATCTCCGCACCGAGCAGTGGACCATGAATTGCTTGAATTGCAAGATGATTTATCTTATAAAGAGCATCCGATCCGCATTCTCGATCAAGCTGAACGTCAGACCCGTCAGAAGGTTACCAAGTTCCTCAAAGTGCAGTGGTCAAATCATACTAAAGATGAAGCCACTTGGGAACGCGAGGATAATCTTCGGGCGGAATACCCCGACCTCTTTCCTTCTACCTCCTGAATTCTCGGGACGAGAATTTCTTTTAGAGGAGGAGAATTGTAACACCCCTGTGTAATAAGCACTGTGACTTAGTGTTAATTCTGCCAAGTCATCTTCATTTACATTGCATGATCACAGTGGTTAATCACTCCAAACTCAAATTCTTCTCTGAATCCAATTCAAATTCAAAGTGCAAAATGAAGTTGCTCAAAACTTGCTGGAAAAATGTTCACCTTCTAGCAAATATTCCAAAACAAATGGTGGTTAAGGAAAACAACATCCCCATTAACCTATATTGGCGTAGAGCATTTAAAACAGTGCCAAAACAACACTTTAAATGCCCTATTCATTTTTGAAAAATTTAAATTAATTCCAAACTTGCCCAAACTTTTTGTGGCAGTGTCTAAAATCACCAGGGATTTAATGGGACACTTCCCAAGTTTTTCCCGAGTAAATAGACTACCCAAATAATTCTTTTCCTCTCTCTGTTATTAAATAAAAATAAAAACAGAAAAATAGGAGATAAGAAATAGAAAAAGGCCTAGTAACTACTGTGCACTTAGGGCTATGAGCTACAGGGACCGGCCCAGCCCACTTAGCCGCATCGTCGTCCTCATCGCGCGCTGTCGCTCGCGCCCGCTGACACGCCGACGAGGCCGCACGCGTCGCCCATCCGCCACCTCCCTGGGGTGGATAAGGACCACAGTGGCCTCCCGCAACCCTGGCAGCCCCAGTCTCCCCCACGCGGCTCGCCCCTCTCTTTTCCCCACCTCACCCGAAACATCACCGCCGTCCTCCGCTCGATCCCGCGGCCACCGAGCCCCTCTGACCTCGCCGGACTGTCCTAGAGCTCCAGCGCCGTCGTCCTCTTCGTCCGGTGCCGTTGGGTCAAGGCGGGGAGCAGCACAGCAACGCCGACGACTTGATCCCCACCGCCGGCCAACTACACTGCCTCGCCTTGATCTGCAGCAACCCCGCGCTCCTAAGCTCTCGCCGGCCATCGTGTGCCTCTCGGTGAGCGCCTGGCCAGTTCCCCTCTGCTCCCTCTCTCGGGTTTCCGCCGTAGCATGCAACGCCGCGATCGCCCGAGCTGAGCTTCGCCGCAATCGATGCCGCCGTCGCTGTAGTTGTTTTCATGAGCGCTTGAGCACACTAGCATGCTCAGCGTGCTGCCAGGAGACGAACTCAAGCAGCCGCGCTCCTCCTCGTTGCCGTTTTGCCCGAACTCGAGCGGTTCCCGATTCCGGTGTCCGCCACGGTGGTCGCTGTAGGCGGTGTAGCCCTCCCCGTGGCAAGCCAGTGTCTCCATCGTGCACGGAGTATCGTGGGCGACCGAACGCACTAACCCGCGCATCGAACCGTGGCAGGACGGCCGTTTCCGTGCACCGCCGCCGTCTTGGTGGTCGTCGGAGCGTGCCCCAGCGTTGAACGCCGGTGGGCCGACGTCGCGCCGCTGGGGCCACCCCCACCGTCACTGACTGGTGGCCCCCTGTGGCCCTGCTGACTTGTTGACTGGGTTGACCCAGTCAACGTGCTGACTGGGCAGCCCAGTGACGCTGACATGCGGGCCCCACCGCTTAATTAGTTAATTAAAACATTTTTTTATAAATAAAAGTAATTAGTAAATACTAATCAGTCACTGACATGTGGGGCCCTGCTACTAATTAACCTCAGTTTAGTTAAATTAAACCCTGTTTAGCACAGTCTATGACAGGTGGGACCCACTGGTCAGGTTTGACCTGGTCAGCGAGTCTGTTGACCGCTGACGTCACCTTTACCTCATGCTGACATCATCAGACACTGTTCTGGATAATGTTGAATTAGATAATTAAAAAAATCCAGAAAACTATTTAAATCTTTAGAAATTCGTAGAAATTAAACCGTAGCTCGGATCGAAAAACTTTCTACATGAAAGTTGATCAGAACGACGAGACAAATCCAATTGTGCTAGCTGTTTCCATGTCGGGACCCTCTACGGAGGCGAACCCGCAACTTTTAGCCTGTTTTCGATAGATAAATAGTGTATACATACCGATTAATAAATCCAACTTTAATCCTAAAGTAATTAATATGATTTAGGCATGTCTTTAGGCAACCCTGCACTGCATGTTAGCATAGCATGCTCTGTGTTGCATATGTTTGTTGTGTATTTATCTGTTTCCTCCCCCTCTTCTCTCTCGGTAGACCCCGGTACCGGCGCAGTTCCTGAGACCGACGCAGCTCCGGAGACCGACTACACCGTTGACGACCCTGCCTTTGCCGCCGAGCAACCAGGCAAGCACCCCCCCTTTTGAACATGCCGATATCGCCTATTTTTTCTCTCTTATGCTTGCATTAGAAATTGCTGCTGCTACTGTTTATCCTATTTCTAATGCATAGTCTGATTTTGTAACCTGCTATTGTTACCTACCTGTTTATCCTAAACTGCTTAGTATAGGCTGGTTAGTGATCCACCAGAGACCCCCACTTTGTCCCCAGTTACCCCCGCTGGATCATCGGAAGACTCGACGACCAGACCCCAGCACCGCACATCACACCCCCTTTATCTGTACGACACTGCATCGTTACTATCGAGTGCCGAGGGGATACCATGTAAGCACTTCCGATGTTAACTCTGTAGAGTAGCTATTCGGTCGTGGTCATCGAGGGTGATTCCACCTTCACCACTTCCGATAACGATGCCGTCATGCAACACCTCAAGTGTGAACCTCGAGGGTGATTCCTCCTAAGTTCAACTTGACGGATACATCGAGTAGGAATCCAACGAGGGTGATACCTCAGATTCCCTGATGTTATGGACACACGGATACTTGGACTTTACAACTGTTACTTGGAAAGGCGGGTCGACCCTGAGGGGTACCCGCGAGTGATGTGGAGTCGGGTTGACCTGGAGGGTACCCAAGAGATAAATATGAGGCGTGGCCGGGCATTCTTAGCCCTTGCCACAAGTCCTCGAGATGGGGCGACAGGGTCACATCGATCGTGAGTCTCTGCTCGTTACCGCACGCTACCAACACACTATTGATTTAGATATTTGATCCGAGTGGGCCTTTGGCCCGATAGCACTTACCATCACGTGGGAACAGTTATGGGCACTCTGCGTCGTATGCATCAGCCGAAGCTTAATGGACATCAGCGACTGAGCGGCGCGCGCCGGGTTGGACCGCGTAACGCAACCGCCTTGATAGTGTGGGTTGCTAGGTCTGCTCACCGGCCGCCCACGCAACATGCAGGAGTTCCCGGGGCGATGGCCCAAGACCCCTGGGGGCATAGGTTTAGTCCGGCGTGCTGACCTCTCTATTAGGCCTAGGTCGGGTTGCGGCGTGTTGTTTAGCCGAGGCCGGGCATGACCCAGAAAAGTGTGTCCGGCTGGAGTTAAGCAAGCGTGGTGGGTAAGTTGGTGCACCCCTGCAGGGAAGAAAACATCTATGCATTGTCGGATCCTCGGTAACGGACGCTCGGAGTTGTATCCCAATCGATACAACTAGAACTTAATGATGAGAAATGGATATTAGGGCTTTGGGATCGCTTTCTCGCAGGGATTCGAGGAAGGATCTCTGGCTGAGGTTGATACTTAATGCTACTACTACTTTATACTGTACTAATCTACACTCTTCTAATGCTGCAAGACCGTTGAAGATGCTAGTCTTCGATAGGACTAGGCCTTCTCTCTATTCTGGCATTTCTGCAGCCCAGTCCACATATACAGCCTTTCTTTGATAATGTTGCATATGTAGTGTAGATCCTTGCTTGCTGAGTACTTCAGATGAGTACGCACGGTTGCTTTGCTTCCTTTTTCTCCCCAAATCCGTTTGATGCAACCAGATGATGGAGCCATGGAGCCAGCTGCCCCCGTCGACTACTACTACTACCACCCCGAGGGTGGTTACTACTACGAGTTGGTGGACGACCAGGAGTAGGTCTGTCCCAGGCAGGAGGCCCGCGCCTTTTCGATCGTAGTGTTTTCTTTTGCCCTGCCTTCTTAAAGGCTTATATGTTTTATCTTTTGTATCTGTACTCAGATATCTGATGCTTCTGCTGATGCTTGTAAGCGAGCTTATGTATTCGAGCCCTCGAGGCCCCTGGCTTGTAATATAAAACTTGTATGACTTTATTTATGTTTAGAGTTGTGTTGTGATTCCTTCAAGTGAGTCCTTAGGCTTGATCATGTGCATTTGCGTGTATGGTTAGTGCACGATTAAGCTGGGGGCGTCACATTGTGCTGGTTCTTTTATGAAGAAGACTATTGAATTTAGGTGGGATCTTTTAGAAAGAATTAAATGCAACTCTGAAGATTGGGAACTCGACGAAGGTAAAGAGTCACGTATTAAGCTTGAATTTTATTGTGTTAAATCTTTTTTGAATATCGATGCTTTTCACAAGTTTAGCACTAAATATGGACTTGACTCTGAGATAGTAGCCTCTTTTTGTGAATCATTTGCTACTCATGTTGATCTCCCCAAAGAGAAGTGGTTTAAATACCATCCCCCTATCAAAGAAGAAATTAAAGAACCCGACATAGTTAAAGATGAAACTATTATTTTCAATGTTGATCCAGTTGTGCCTACTGCTTATATTGAAAACCACCTTTCCCTGTCAGTGTAAAGGAACATACTAAGGTTTCAACTGTGGTTCGCAAAAGTAATATTAGAGCACCTAAACCTGCTGAACAAATTAAAGTAGAACCTAGTGATGCTATGTTTAAGGATCTCCTGGTAGAAAATATTGATGGGCATTGTTGGGGATATAACCCCACGGTGTGACTTGCCCAGGAGGGACCGGGTTACACTATTGGCGACTCAGAGATAAAGCCTAGGTAGGCCCAATAAACCAGACATGGAACCCGGAGGGCAACTTACGTGGTGAGCCGCCGGGGGCCCAAGCCCAGAAGATGGTGCGAGACCCGGCGCTGTAAGCCGCCCAACGATGACTTGCCTAGTAAGGCAAGGAGACTTAGAACCCAGGTCGGTCACGTTGTACGACCTGACTTGGACTCTTGTAAGCCCAGGGCCTTGACCTGTGTATATAATGGCGAGACCTTGCGGCGGGTTAACTCAAGTTACAACCAATCGATAGCGAGGTCAGACGATTCCACTCCTTTGTAATCGATACTCAATCAATACAACACAAAGCAGAACGTAGGCTTTTACCTCATTGGTGAGGGGCCGAACTTGGGTAAACTCGTGTCTCTCATCTTGTTCAACCCCTTTAAGCTAACCTACGTTGCGATGGCTCCACACCTAAGTCCTTTCACAAGGGCATCTGCCGTGACAAAACCACGACAGCTGGTGCCCACCGTGGGGCCAGCGCACAGTGGTTTCAAGTTCTTGAAGGGCACTTTCCCAGGGATCGAGGGATACACTATTGGCAGGATGACCAAGAGTCGCCGCGGCAGGCTCTATATCGACGACACTGGCTGGGGCCCCAAGGCCGACTCAATCGAGTACCGGTACCGGTTCTCCTTCGGCGGGATTCACGTCTTCATCGGCAAGATTGGCAGATCAGAGCCTGAGCCAGACATCTGCACTGACATCGTCGAGCTGGCTCGGCATGCACAACCCGCCAGGGCTCAACCTGGTTGGAAGCGTGTCTTCGTTGGATTTGCGCATGGCACGGACCTTGCGGAGGATTCTGTGTCCGGAGGAGAGACTCTCGTCTACTTAGGTGACGAGTCCTCAACTGGAAAGACGGAGTCGATCTACCAGCTTCAAGATGGCAGGCTTGGGGCTATTCCGATGGTGATAGTATTCCGGATCCCTATGAGCCACCATGCCGGGCTGCTATCTTCATGGCTGGCACAGGGCCGGCTCTCAATTCATCAACAACTGCAGCTATGACGTCTAGTTCGGCAGCTGCGGCGGCTGGGGCTGGCGGGTCAGCTTGGCCGCCGGCTCAGGTTTTGTCTGAACTCTTGGGCACCTTGACAACCCTATTAGCAACAGAGGTTACTGGGGCGAATCAAGCACAGCATAATGCAGAGATTGCAAAGGTAAGGTGGCCAAGGCTCAGGAAGATCTTAATGCAGAGAATGCCAGGATGGCAACAGAACGAGCTCTGATGGATGCCGAGTCACAACGTATAAGGGCGGGGACGAATCCGCGATCACCTATGGGACCCAGGGAAGGACCCCTTTACGTTCAGCAGGGAGAGACGGTCGCACGAAGAGCAAATCTAGCGAAGAACACGACAGTGCACGAGAGAGATTTACCCAGGTTCGGGCCGCACGGATGCGTAAAACCCTACTCCTGCTTTTTGGTTTATTATCTGTATGATTGTTCTAGCTCCAGGAGCGCTACAGTACCGAGTAGCTGCGTACAATACTGGAGTTCTCCCTTTTCCCCGTTCCTCCCCTTTCACGTTGCCTATGGGCCTCCTTTTATACGCACAAAGGGGTCTCCAACAGGTGGCAAACAGTAAAGGTAGAGGTGGAAAGTTGCTACAGTAAGGCCACTATTACCAGGATGACATGTCCTACCTACCACTGACGGCAGGGGACAAGGGCATTAAATGCCCATGCCTTTGCTGTCCAGATACATGTACCCGGACGTCGTGGACGTGGGAAAAGCCTATCCCACCTGCTGCTGCACCGCTATCTACAGTGCACCGCCGTCTACACAGTGCCCTGCCACGCACGCTTGGAAGGACCCAGAGCGCCACGCTGGCAGAGGCACCGGAGCAGCACAGTAGCACAGTGGTATAGTAACGCTTGCCGCGGCAAGACCTTGCCGCACCTGACAGCTTGGCGCAACCCATAGTTTGCCGTGCAAGGTAACTTGCCGGGGCAAGTACCTTGCCGCAGCCGCTATCTTGCCGCAGCCAATGACTTGCCGGGGCAAGTACCTTGCCGCGGCAAGTACTCTGCTTCAGCAATGCCCAGGCTGGGCCTCAGCTGTCCCTCCCGGCAAGCTCCTCTTGCCGGGGCCTTAACTCTTGCTTTGTATACTTTGTCCTTGAGTGGCTTAATAATCTTGAGCTTCTCTCTGGCCGTCCTCCCGCAAGCCTGGCCGCGGGATGCTACTACTGCCCGTGCACAAGTACGGGGTACTAGGGTACCCCTATTCTAGTACACCGACAGGAGCCCCCGGGCCTGGGCCACACACGGTGCCGGGCGTTGTTGGGCCAGGCCCAAACAGCGCACAGGCACGCGTGGCTGGGATAAGCCGAAACGTCTCTATGCTGTTTAATTGCACGCTCTCCCACGCATCGCGCGCTGAATGCGAAGCGTGGGAAGCGTGCGCAGTTATCTCGAATGACGAAGGGGCGGATGGTTCCGCATCTTTCCCCATAAAAGGAGGGACCTGCAGAAGCATTCACACACCCCTCTCACCATTCTCGATCTCCAAATCTCCGCCTTCTTCTTCCTCCGCTCCAAAACAAAGCGGTTTCCCAATCCTCCGCCACCGCGCGCGTCCGCATCTCCCTCGGTCCTCAGCTCCGCCTTCGCCATGCCTCCCAAAGGAGAAAAGGGGAAGACGGGGAAGTCCTCAAGGACGGAGACCCAGGCGCAGATGAAGAGGCAGAAGTACGCGCTCTTCGCTCCGACGCTCACGGAGGCGGATCTGAAGGCCAAGTTCCAAGGCATGTGGGCCGCGAGGACCAAGGCGCATCCGGCCACCCGCGTTCGCCCAGCCACCGACGAGAGCGAAGTGAGCAAGTACCCCTTCTTCGCTTGCTACTTTTGGTGCGGGCTCTGCCCACCGTACTCGGATTTCTTCAGCGACGTCATGTACACCTTCAACCTCCGGCTGCTGGATCTCACACCGAATGCCGTATCTACCATGGAAATATTTGCGCATCTGTGCGAGAACTTCGTCGGCGTTGCACCCAACACCGCGCTGTTCAGGCATTACTTCACTCCCCGTGCTGAAAAGGGGGAGCCTCTCACTGTTGGCGTCTCGTTCGTTTCAAGATTGGGCGCCAAGGAGCATTATCTGAAGGGGGATCTCCGCCCAAGATGGGGAGAAATCCGGTCTAAATGGTGTTGGATCAGTGACGACGAGCCACCACCATACTGTGAGCTTCGCAAGACCCCAGCAGCGCGTGGCACAGACTGGAGCGATCTGGATCCCTGGTAATAGTGGCCTTACTGTAGCAACTTTCCACCTCTACCTTTACTGTTTGCCACCTGTTGGAGACCCCTTTGTGCGTATAAAAGGAGGCCCATAGGCAACGTGAAAAAGGAGGAACGGGGAAAAGGGAGAACTCCAGTATTGTACGCAGCTACTCGGTACTGTAGCGCTCCTAGAGCTAGAACAATCATACAGATAATAAACCAAAAAGAAGGAGTAGGGTTTTACGCATCCGTGCGGCCCGAACCTGGGTAAATCTCTCTCGTGCACCGTCTCTCCCTGCCGAACGTAAAGGGATACATGTACCCGGACGTTGTGGACGTGGGAAAAGCCTATCCCACCTGCTGCTGCACCGCTATCTATAGTGCACCGCCGTCTACACAGTGCCCTGCCACGCACGCTTGGAAGGACCCAGAGCGCCACGCTGGCAGAGGCACCGGAGCAGCACAGTAGCACAGTGGTACAGTAACGCTTGCCGCGGCAAGACCTTGCCGCACCTGACAGCTTGGCGCAACCCATAGTTTGCCGTGCAAGGTAACTTGCCGGGGCAAGTACCTTGCCGCAGCCGCTATCTTGCCGCAGCCAATACCTTGCCGCAGCCAATGACTTGCCGGGGCAAGTACCTTGCCGCGGCAAGTACTCTGCTTCAGCAATGCCCAGGCTGGGCCTCAGCTGTCCCTCCCGGCAAGCTCCTCTTGCCGGGGCCTTAACTCTTGCTTTGTATACTTTGTCCTTGAGTGGCTTAATAATCTTGAGCTTCTCTCTGGCCGTCCTCCCGCAAGCCTGGCCGCGGGATGCTACTACTGCCCGTGCACAAGTACGGGGTACTAGGGTACCCCTATTCTAGTACACCGACAAAGAGCGACGTAAGGCTATTGGAGAAGAGGTAGCCCGACTCTTAGCGGCTGGGTTTATCATCGAAGTTTTTCACCCTGAGTGGTTGGCCAACCCTGTGCTGGTGCTCAAGAAGAACGACACATGGCGTATGTGTGTTGACTACACAGATCTCAACAAAGCTTGTCCAGCTGACCCGTTTGCTCTTCCCCGTATTGACTAGATCATTGATGCAATGGCGGGTTATGAGAGCTTATGTTTCCTAGATGCTTATTCTGGTTATCATCAGATCAAGATGGCAGTTAAAGACCAAGATAATTGTTTTCTATGTTATGTTTCTATGCCTTTTGCAGTGGGGGCTAATTTTGAACACAGCATAGCAGAAATCTATGCCTTTTGCAGTGGGGACCAACATAGCAGAAATCTTTCATTACACATTTTGGAGCTTTCTGCTATGTTTCTATGCCTTTTGGACTCAAAAGTGCTCAGGCGACTTATCAATGTTGTGTTCAGAATTGTTTTCACAGTCAGATTGGGCACAACGTTCATGCCTATGTGGATGATATTGTGGTTAAGTCTAGAAAGAAGGAGACTCTCTTGGATGATCTGAAAGAAACTTTTGACAATCTTCGGGTCTATAAAATGATGCTTAACCTAGCCAAGTGTGTCTTTGGCGTGCCTGCAGGTAAACTATTGGGATTTCTGGTCTCAGAAAGGGGCATCGAAGCTAACCCGGAGAAGATCAAGGCTATCACCTCACTTTCTAAGCCGGCGTGTGTCAATGACGTCCAACGTTTGGCGGGTCGTACTGCAGCTTTGAGCCGTTTTATAAGTCGCTTGGGAGAGAAGGCAATTCCCTTATACCAGATGATGAAAAAGACAAAGCACTTTATCTGGAGTGATGCTGCTAATGAGGCATTTGAGTCACTCAAGAAACAGTTAGCTGAGTCACCCGTCCTTGCTGCTCCCATTGAGAAAGAGCCTTTGCTCCTATACGTGGTAGCTAATAATAAGGCGGTCAGTGTGGCAGTTGTTTTAGAGCGCAAGGAGGCAGGTAAGGAGTACCCAGTTCAGCGGCCGGCTTACTATGTCAGTGAGGTGTTGACAAAGTCCAAGCAACGATATCCACATTGGCAGAAATTGGTGTTTGGGGAGTTCATGGCAAGTCACAGGCTGAAGCATTATTTTCTTGGCCATCCTATTACTGTGGTCAGCTCTGCTCCTTTAGGAGATATTATTCAGAATAGGGAGTGTCGGTGTACTAAGTATTGGGCCATTAGTACCCCGTACTTGTGCACGGGCAGTTGTAGCCATACTCGTGGTCAGGCTTGTCGGGGAACAATTCGAGATTGATTCAAGTTATCGAAGAAACACTCAAGACAAGGATCTGAGGATCAGCAGATAAGAAGAGTTGAAGACCGAAAGCCAGCCTCCCCGGCAAGATCTTGCCGGGGTGGCCTGCGACGCCCGGCAAGATTTCACGCCCGGCAAGATTCGGCGCCTGGCAAGATTCTGCTACTGTGCCACCGCTTCGACGCAGCAACAAGCCCGACATTCTGGGTCCTTCTCTGGATGCGTGGCAACGCGCCAGTGGAGGGGAGCTTAAGCGGTGCTGATGGTTTGGCCCCTTTTTCCATCCCCAAGAAAGTGAGGACACCTAAACGGACACCTCACGCTGCATTAAATGCATTCGTCCTAATCCGTCAGTGGTTAGGTATGATAACCCTGTAGCTACTTTACACCTCAATGTATGTACATTTTGCCACTGTGGTGACCCCTTTGAGCGTATAAAAGGAGGCCCAAGGCAACTGCTACAGGGGAGGAGGATCTTCTGGCCCATTCTGCATGCGTAGCTGCTCTTTGAACATACGGTTCATTCCGAGCGCTCCTGGAGCCTGAGCTCAAGAACACTCATAATAAAACAAGGCAGGAGTAGGGTTTTACGCTGATCAGCGGCCCGAACCTGGGTAAAATCGCCCCGCGTCGATCATTGGTTCTGCTCTTTGTGCATACCTTTCTCCCTGCCGAATCGTAAAGGGGTCCTTTGGGGTCCCATAGGTGTCGCACACCGACATCTTTGGCGCGCTAGGTAGGGGGATTGAAGGTTGTGCGAACCTGATCCAGTGATCGGCGCCTTAGTTTCTTCATCATCTTCATCATCATGCCACCCAAGAAGAAGAGTGCCGCAACGGCGCAACCATCTACATCGGTTTTTCCTGTGCCCTCTCGTACGGGCAACGGTGTAGATGCAGAGGGAAGAGGTCTAGAGCCTCCACGGTGTTCCGGTGATCCAAGCCAGGCGAGCGGCGTTGTTCGCAGTGGCAGCGGCAATCCACACGCCGCTGGATCTAGAGATGGAGTTGTGTTGCCTACGGGCGGCACAACAAACTCCAGAGATCGGAGGACGCCTTCTAGGGCTCCCGCGCCGGCGCAAGCATCATGGCCTTCCCAGGTCGTATACGATGAATAGCATCGTGACGCTGGTGGTTCAGGGCGTCCCCATGGAAAGGCTTCTGCACATCAATCCCAAGGTGCGCAGGCCCGGCATGCATGTCAAACTACCGGCAAAAGTGGCGCGCGGTCGCGTGATCGTGACGGTGCTCCTTCTAACATTGTTAGGAGTCAGAGCACCTCACGTACATCGCACCTGTCGCCGCTGCCTACGCCAGCGAAAGCTTTGGCACGTGCACAGCTGCTCCTCGATTTCCCTCCTGCTCCGGAGAAGATGGAGGAGTGGCGAGCTACTATCCAGAGACTCATTGGCTTTGCCAACAAAGATGGGCCGCAGGAGGCAGGGCCCTCACAACCGCGGTCCATCAATCCGGTGCGAGCCGATGTGGAGAAAACCAGAGGTGGTGCAACCACGGTACACTCCCTTCCACGACACCAGCGGCGGTCGACAACCCGGTGGACTGACGGCCGTGATGATGGTTCCACGGCATCATCCGATCCACGGATGCGCCGCGACCAGCGTCAAGTTCTCCAGGAACGAAGCAAAGAGGACGCTTGAACCACCATCGAGCGGCGACGGGAAGCACGCTATCAATTTCATAAGCGCGCAGGGCCCGCTGTCGACGAGCCTGCGCCAGGGGACGCAGGTGACTTACCTTACGAGGTTGGTACTCCAGTGTTTACCCGTGAGCTGCGGCAAGTCCAGTGGCCCAATTCCCGAACCTTCAAGCCAGAGGTCCCGAAGAAATACGACGGCAAGACTCATCCCTCAGAGTTCTTGAGCATCTACACCATTGCGGTGCAGGCTGCCGGGGGCCGGGACGACAAGATACTTGCCAACTACTTCCCGTTGGTGCTCAAACCCAACGTAAGGTCGTGGTTGATGCATCTGCCGGAGAATTCTATTTCTTCTTGGTCAGATCTGTGCCATCAGTTTGTTGGCGCCTTTGTTGGAGGCCACCAAGCTCCTGGCCAAGAGAGTGATTTGCATATCATCCCTCAGAAGGAGGGTGAACCCCTGTGCAAGTTCATCTAGAGATTTAGCCGGGTGCAGTACAATATTCCTGACGTTCACCCTGTCGCTGTTGTTAGCGCGTTTCATCAGAACGTGCGTAACCGCAAAATGCGTGAAGAGCTGGCGATGAACAAGGTCAGGAGTATTGCCGAGCTTTACGCTTTGGCCGACAAGTGCGCTCGGGCTGAAGAAGGGAGGAAACTCCCTGGCGAGGCTATTAGCACAGGAGGCGAATCGGAAGATGAAGACGCTGCAACCCCGTCAAGAAAAGGCCGACGGCGGAACAAGAAGCGCAGAGGCAAGGCCGTGCTTGCTGTCGAGGAATCCGGCAACCCCGGCACCACCAAGAAGGCCAAGGTTGACGACCCCGGCAAGGAAGTTGCCGGGTGCTCTTCCTGCCAGGCCTTGGCGGCGGCCGACAAGACGGAAAGCTCCGGCAAGCAGTATTGCAAGATCCATCGCACCAAGGGCCACGATCTCCAAAACTGCCGGCAAGTTGAGCAGCTTGTCGAGAAGTAGAGAGCTGAGTATGAAAGGCGAGATAAGGAGAAGGCCCATGACGGTGCTGAGGGGTCTGGCAAGAAGCGCGTCGGCCGAGGGGGTCGCCGCGGCAAGGACAAGCAATAGAGGGAGAGGCCTGCTCGAGGCCGTGACAAAGAAGAGGATGATGATGATGGAGAAGATGATTAGTCCAGTGGGCAAGAATTTCAGAAAGCTACAGAGGCCATGTGTATCGACGGGGGCGCCTCGTTGCATTCTTCCCATCGTCGACTTAAACAGTGGGTGCAAGAGGTTAATGCAACGGAGCCGTCACTAGATGCATGTAAGCCCCTGAAGTGGTCCAACACGCCTATCATTTTTTACGCCGAGGATCACCCTGATCGCACAACTGCGGTTGGGTGCTTGCCATTGTTGGTCTCACCGACAATCCGCAACCTCAAGGTGATGAAAATGCTAGTTGACGGTGGGACCGGACTGAACCTAATTTTGCCAGATGTGCTCAAGAGGCTCCAAATTCCTGATGAAGATCTCAAGGAAACGGGCACATTTCAAGGGGTCAATCCAGGAAGGACCCAGCCAAAAGGCAAGATCACGCTACCGGTGACATTTGGTAGCGAGCTTAACTACAGGACAGAGAAGGTAGTGTTTGATGTCGCCAAGATCCCTATGTCATACAATGGGATCCTTGGGCGCCCAGCGCTGGCTAAGTTCATGGCAGCATCACACTACGCGTATAATGTGCTGAAGATGCCTGGGCCGTTGAGTGTCATCACTGTCCACTCCGATAGAAAGGATGCACTCATTTATGCCGACCAACTCTACCGGGAAACAGTTGCAGCACCTGCCATCAAGGCATCTGCTCCTACCGCTGGAACTCCCGGGGGGAAGAAGAAGACCGGCAAGAATCTTGGCACGAACTCCGGCAAGCGCACCTCCTCGGAGTGCTGCACTTCCGTTGAGGACGCACCAGAGAGTTCCACCGGCAAGGACAAGAAATTCAAGGCTGCTCCACCAGAAACCAAGAAGGTGCCCGTCAGGGAGGACGGAACGGGAGGAACGTTCACTATAAGTTCCACCCTAGATGACAAATAGGAAAGCGCGCTCATTGCCTTCCTGCGGGCGAATGTCGACGTGTTTGCATGGCAACCGTCTAACATCCCCGGTGTTCCCAGGGAGGTAATTGAGCACCACCTTGCTATCTATCCTCATGCACGGCCCGCCAAGCAGAGGGTCAGGAAGCAAGCCTTGGAGCGACAAGAATTCATTGCCGAAGAAATCAGGAAGCTGGAAGCGGCAGGATTGGTCAGAGGAGTGCTCCACCCAACGTGGTTGGCTAATCCGGTTGTAGTGCACAAAGCGAATGGGAAATGGAGGCTGTGTATTGATTATACAGACATCAATAAAGCCTGTCCAAAAGATCCCTTTCCTTTGCCGCGCATCGACCAGATTGTGGACTCCACCGCTGGATGTGACCTACTGTCGTTCCTTGATGCCTACTCAGGGTATCATCAGATCTTCATGGCAAAAGAAGATGAAGAAAAGACGGCATTTATCACCCCATGTGGTACGTATTGTTTTATACGAATGCCTTTCGGGTTGAAAAGTGCTGGTTCTACATTTGCCAGAGCGGTCCAAATTGGTTTTGAGCCTCAATTCCATAGAAATATGGAGGCATACATGGATGACATAGTGGTCAAAACCAAGGACAAAGCAACACTCATACAAGATCTAGAAGAAACATTTGCAAATCTACGCAAGATCAACTTAAAGCTCAATCCTGAGAAATGTGTGTTTGGTGTTCCTTCCGGCAAGCTTCTCGGGTTCTTTGTATCTCAACGGGGGATTGAAGCGAACCCCGACAAGATCAAAGCTATTGAGCAGATTGAAGCGCCAAGACGCGTCAAGGATGTGCGTCGTCTTGCCGGCTGTGTTGCTGCCCTAAGCTGGTTTATTTCCAAATCTGCTGAGTGCGCCCTGCCCTTTTTCAAAATTTTGAAGAAGGCAGGTCCAATGAAATGGACTCTGGAAGCGGAGGCTGCGCTACAAGATTTGAAGAAATACCTTTCTTCTCCGCCGACACTAGTCGCGCCTAAACCACAAGAACCGTTGCTGCTGTATCTGGCAGCGACAAATCAAGTGGTTAGTGCTGCGTTAGTGGCGCAGAGAGAAGCTGATGAGGAGGCAACACCAGTGGCAGGACCGCCAAGCGAAGCGGCGGGATCTTCCCCGGCAAGGGTTAATCCCGGCAAGACAGGATCTGCGTAGTCAGAAGGACCAGTGCAAAAGAAAAAGGTGGTGCAGCGCCCAGTTTATTTTGTTAGCTCTCTTTTGCAAGGAGCTAGGTCAAGATACTCTGGTGTGCAGAAGTTGCTTTTCGGCCTCCTTATGGCCTCAAGGAAGCTGCGCCATTATTTTCAAGCACATGAAATCACCGTCGTCACTCGCTTTCCGTTGCAACGGATTTTGCGAAATCCAGAAGCAACCGATAGGATTGAGGAGTGGGCATTGGAGTTGTCGAGCTTTGGCCTCAAGTTTGAAAGCACTTCGACAATTCATAGCAGAGCCTTGGCAGAGTTCATTGTGGAATGGACCCCAATGCCAGACGAAGAAGTTCAAGAATCGACTCTCCCCGGCAAGGAAATTGATCAAGAATGGGTTATGTACTTTGACGGGGCTTTCTCGCTGCAAGGCGCCGGTGCTGGCGTGCTGCTTGTCGCACCCACCGGAGAGCACCTCAAGTATGTAATCCAGATGCATTTTCCTCGGGAGAGTTCGACAAACAACACTGCAGAATATTAGGGGCTGCTTGCCGGTGCTGGCGTGCTGCTTGTCGCACCCACCGGAGAGAACCTCAAGTATGTAATCCAGATGCATTTTCCTCGGGAGAGTTCGACAAACAACACTGCGGAATATTAGGGGCTGCTTGCCGGTCTCAGGATCGTGGCAGACCTTGGTATCAAGACACTCGTCATCAGAGGCGATTCACAGCTTGTTGTCAGGCAAGTTAACAAGAATTATCAGAGTCCATTGATGCAAGCCTACATGGATGAAGTGAGGAAAATGGAAGAGCGCTTTGACAGTCTGCAAATGAAGCACATTCCTCGTGCTGAAAACAGTATTGTTGATGACCTGTCAAAGCGCGCTGCCCTCAAGTTGCCTGTGGAACCAGGATCTTTTGTGCTCCATTTGACTCAACCATCTATGGCACCATCAATGAGACAAGAAAAGAGAAGAAAGTTGAATTCTGGACAGTACTTTTTGGCAGAGCTCCCTGGAGCCGCCGGCAAGGAACTTGCCGGAATCAGCGACAAGCCTGCCGGGGAACGACAGGCTCCGGCGGAACCTCATGCTTTCGCTGTCGAGACAAATGTTCCCCTGGCAGAAGAGATGCCTTTAGTCCTAGCTGTCGAGCCCCAGGCTCCAGCATGGGCATAGCACATTGTCCATTTCCTTCAGACAGGAGAACTCCCTGAGGAACAGGAAGAGGCGGAAAAAGTAGCCCGTCGGTCTGTTATGTACAAGTTCGTCGATGACGTCTTGTATAGAAAGAGACCAAACGGTGTGAAATTGAAGTGTATTCCTCGGGAGGATGGACTAGAGCTGTTGGCAGAGATACATGGAGGCATATGTGGCTCTCACATAGGATCAAGAGCACTTGTCGGGAAAGCATTCCGGCAAGGTTTCTTTTGGCCCACCGCTCTCCAGGATGCAACTGCACTAGTAACCAAGTGTGAAGCATGCCAGTTTCATTCAAAGAAATCACATCAGCCAGCTCAAGCTCTTCAGACGATCCCTCTCTCCTGGCCATTTTCGATCTGGGGCTCGACATATTGGGCCCCTTCCCCCGTGCTACCGGGGGCTTTGAGTACTTGTATGTTGCAATCGACAAGTTCATAAAGTGGCTGGAGGTGGAAGCGGTGAGGAAGGTGACAGCACAATCAAGTTCTTTAAAGGAATAGTTTGTCGCTTCGGTGTGCCCAACAGGATCATCACCGACAATGGCATGCAATTCACAAGTCGCACCTTCATGCAGTACGTCCAAGACCTTGGCGGCAAAATTTGTTTTGCCTCTGTTGCCCATCCGAGAAGCAACGGCCAAGCGGAGAGGGCTAATGCTGAAGTGCTACGTGGTCTCAGGACCAGAACCTTTGACAGGCTGAGGAAATGCAGAAAACGCTGGATTGATGAATTGCCGGCGGTTCTTTGGTCAATCAGAACGACACCAAATCGAGCCACCGGCCAGACACCCTTCGCTCTGGTCTACGGAGCGGAAGCAGTTCTCCCCACGAAACTCATATACGGATCACTTCGAGTGCTCGCTTATGATGAGCTTGAGCAAGAGCAACTGCGGCAAGATGATGCTGTGCTCCTTGAGGAGAATCGTCTTCAGGCTGCTGTGCGAGCTGCACGCTATCAGCAAGCTTTGCGCCACTATCATAGCCGCAAAGTTCATGCCCGAAGTCTTGAGGAAGGCGACCTTGTTCTTCGGCGGATTCAGTCCGCCAAGAATTCAAACAAGTTGACGCCAAAGTGGGAAGGCCCTTATCGGGTAGTACGAGTCACCAGGCCCGGTGCTGTCCGCCTGGAGACCGAAGATGGCGTTCCAGTGAGCAACTCCTGGAATATCGAGGATCTTCGCAAGTTCTACCCATAAGGCGTGGTTGCCGGGGGCCCCCGGCAACCACCCTTTTATACAAGTCTTGCCGGCAAGGCATGTAATCCTTTGTACAAAGCTAGGCGCAGACCCTGAGCCCAGATGAATAAGTTTAAGTGTTGTGCATTTCCTTATCGATTTTCATGTTCATATATATATATATATATGCATGTTTGTCTAAGATGTTGTATGACACTTGTTCCCGGTAAGTTCTAACGAACCGCCAAGGTTCCATATCTTTATTTTCTCTTCTTTCTTTTTCTCAAAAAACAGAAGGATTCCTCGCGTACACGTTTGCCGGGGAGGAAGGAAGATATGAGTACCAGTGGGCGTTGTTCAGAATTGACACCTTACCGGAGGAAGAACAGCGATAGAAAGCTAAGTTATAAAATTTAAAGCAAGTTTCTTTTATTACAAAGTTATTTTCCTTAGATGATTTCGACTTTTGTATGGAAAACCTGCACGCGAAGGAACCCTTGTCGTAATCGATTGCGCCCTTATTTTGTTTCGAGTCCGCTCAACAATTTAAGTGGCTGCACTGAGAACGCCAAGGTGCCTTGCCGGCCGCTGCACCTCCAGTACGCTACTGAAGTGCCACACCCAGCGCTCGCGGCAGGTTGCGCGCCGGCAAGTTTTCAATAAGCGTAGGGTATACTCCGTACATAAAGGAATCAGACAAGGGAATAGCATGCATATACCCAAATATACACAAGTTATATTACATCAATATGTTGCCGCAGTTCTAACACGAGACTTGATTGTCTTTTGGCATGGAATGGTGGCGACAAGGAAAAATGAGGCAGCTAGTCCCTGCGTCGGCCCTCGATCCTCTTGATTGAATCCACCTTCTCGAGGATGGGCACGACAAGATCCTCAAGTGCCTTGAGATCTACATCCTTCGGCAAGTGGTCGAGCACGTTGGTGAGATCAATGCCAGGGTTATTATATACCACCTTGACGAGTACCTTGCGGAGGACGGCCCGACAAAGTTTGCGGGATTCATTGGCCAGTTGGGTCGCTCGGTTGGACTGTAGCAGTTTCAAAGCGTCAACGATGCTTTCGAAGAACATGGTCAACCTGGCGCTCGAAGATATCCTTTCTTCGGTGGAATACCTGAAGTTTTGCAGGCCATCCTGCCCCATGGTTGACAACTGTGCAGTGAGCCTCTCCGCGGCGTCGACAAGGCGATCAGTCCAAATTTTCACTCCCTTCTCATAGTCAATTTGGGCGGCGGCAGCACTCTTAAGCAAGTTCCTCTCTTCCTGAAGATCTCTGCTTAGGGCCTTCTCACGGGCCCTGCTATCCTTGAGGGACTTCTCCAGCATGGTCAGCTTTAGCTTCAGATCGGCAATGGCATCGTTGGCTGAAGTGAGCTGTTTGGTCTTGTCGGACATGGCAACTTGCATCTCCGCCAGGCTGTGGAGAGTTTTCTCCCTGTCCCCTTTGAGCGTCGAGAGCTCCTTGCCGTGTTCTTCAAGATCCACCTCCAGCTTCTTCACTTTGTCGCTCAGCTTGTTCTTGGCGGCCTCTACAACCTCGGCAGCATCGACAGCCTCCTTGAGCTTGCCGGCGTGATCTACAGTTAGAGCTTCGAGCGACTCCCTATACTTCTGCTCCAGCTCCTGGATCCGCTGCACGACAAGCTTATCTGTTTCCTCATCTTTGCCGCGAAGTTTGGCTGCGAGCGCCTACTCACGCGCGACAAGATCTTCCTCATGAGCATCAAGCGCAATGCGACGCTCTGTCAGGAGAGCATCTTCAGCGGCAGTTCTTTGTGCAGCTTCTTCCTGCGCTTTCTCCAGGTTAGGTTGTTTCAAGAGGATCTCTGTCCAGTTTTGGCTCACTTGTTGCCGGCTGGCAGTCAACTCTTGAAGGGCCTCGGCGTACCAGACTTGCATTTGCTCGACGCGCTTCTGAAAATCTGCTTCGGCTGCCTCGACAACTGCCATTCTGGAATCTGCTTTCTCTTTTCGAGCACGGTGGAGTGCTTAGAGCTTGCGGAAATTTTCGCCCATGGCCTGGAGGAGCTGATCCTCTTCAGATTTGCCACTGCTGGCGCTTGGATCATCAACAATCTCAAGCCCGGCAGCGGCGATGATTTCTTCATCAAAGGCTTCCCCTCTGGTCGACGTTTCAATATTTGCCGTGCCCGGCAAGTTGATGAATAAGTTGTCACCAACCTTGAGATATTTGCTTGATGAGGGGGCTTCGGACGTCGATGGTTGGTCCTCGACGTTCATCTCGCCGGTGGCTGGGGGCTCTGTGGCCGATGTAGTGCCTGGCGCTCCTGCGGCAGGAATGCCGTCAGTGTGGTCATCAGTTTCCTCGCCGGCCCTCTCGGCAGATTCCTTGGTGGTTTCCTCGGCAACATTTTTGTCGGCCTCGACAGTGGCATCTTTGGCGGCTTCGCTAGCGGCAATTCTGTCAGCTTCAGCGACGGCATCCCTGGTGGTCTCCTCGATGACGATGTCGACATCCATGTGTTCCATCACAGGGAATTCTGGAGGACGAAGGAAGGAAACCAAATAAGATCAAGATTGAAGTCCAAGAAGACAAAAAAAAAGAAAGATAAAGAAAAGGATAACAAGCGCTCCAAGGCAAACAGTTACTTGCATCAAGGTGTTGAGAGGTGGCCTCGCCCCTCTCGGCAATGTTGGTTGCCGGGGAAATGTTGCTGGTATCCATGTATACTGGCTCTTCCTCAACCAGGATGGTCCCGTCAATGGTAACTCTTGCCGGGGATGCGCTTGTGGGCGGCGCGGTTGACGGAGGCGGCATGACGGGGATGGTTTCCACTTCTCCCTGTTGCTGTTCTTCTCCTGCAAGCCCGAAGATATCAACGGCAAGGGTAAAAACCTCAGTGCCCGTCAGCGGAAAACGAGTGGAGAACTCACGCTGGGGGCTGCGCTGGAGGCTGCGTTGAGGGCTGAGCTCACGCTGGGGGCTGCGCTGGGGGCTCTTCGCCCGTGGAAGTTCTCAACCTCTTTGTCGCCCTTTCCGCCAAGGTTTCTGCATCACTGTGGAGACAAGACAAAGCAAGGCTATGAGATTACTCCAAGATTTGGAAGATAAAGGCTATGACAGGGTACTTACTCTTCCTCTTCTCGTTCCGGGCTAAAGCCGGAGATGTCAAAATCGACCTCCGTTGCAGTGTCCGTGTAAGGAGGCGGAGGAGGGGTCCTGGATCGCTTGGCTGTAGCGGGCGAAAGGGGTTGGCGTGATTCCGCCACCTCAGCCTCCGGTGGGTTGTGTGAGATGCCCCTGCCGCCTCAGCAGTTGTCACAGGTGCGGGTCTCGCGCGCCGCACAGGTTGCTGTCGAACTCCTTGGCGCGGCGCAGTCTTGCCGGCCGCCTTCTTGCCGGGAGCCTCACTGCTCAAAGAGGGTTGGCTTGCCGGGATGCCGGAAGCAGCTTTTTGAAGGATGTGCTTGGCCTTCTTCGGAGCTGGCGGCTCCTCCTGCGACTCTTCTTCGGCTACGTCCTCGTCGGACGAGCCCTCGGCGGCCGCACTGCTCTGTTCCTCGGCAGCCTCAGCCTCCCCGGCAAGATTTTCTTCCACCATAACATCCGCGTCACTGGTTTCCCATTCTGTGAAACCGACGTTGCCGTCCTCCGCGGCAAGATTCGCTTCTTCCACCATAGAGGCAATATACGCCACTTCTTCGTCAGTGGTGGCGCGAATGAGGCCCGTCTCTTCCCGGACGGCCCTCTCTGACAAGTTATCGAAGAACTTTTGTGCTTCCTCCTTGGTTGGCTCGGCCCAAGTCGCGTCAAGACTGTGGGCGTTGAACATTGGCATGAAGGCAATGATCGACCCCAGCGAGGAGTTGTTGCACAAAGGAACAATTCTTGCCGGCAACCAACGTTTGTCATCGCGCTGGAATAGCTTGTGGTGGAGAGCGCCGAGCTGCATGGTCGTCAGATTGTTGTTCAATCCCGTGCGCAGCCTCATGATGTCCGCTGCGTTTCGGTATTCCCAAGCTGGTCTTCCCCTGCTCTGTAGGGGGGCAATGCGGCGGCGGAGGAAATCAAAGCCGATCATCTCCATTGTAAGCTCGGCAGCTTTCAGGCGGAGGATCCTGGTGGTAGCGATTGTGAGCCTCTCGTCTTCCGCGGCGAGATCGCTCCAGTCACTGCCACGGACCACCTTCTGCCGACGAGGCGAACAGAATGGATGGGGATCTGATTCCTTGATCCAGCACCACTCAGACCGCCATTCATCCCACTTCTCGCGCTGAACTCCATCTGGGTATATCTCCTTATTCCAAGCCCATGGAATCCAGGCGATAGAACCGGAAAGGGCCTCCCCCTTTTGGATTCGAGGAATAAAGTAATGGCAGAAAAGGGCGGTGTTGGGAACTACTCCGGCAAAGATGAGCGAAGATGGACATGCACATTACGGCGTTCGGCATGAAATCAAGAAGGTGGAAGCTGTATGTGTACATAATATCGTTGAAGAAATCAGAGAATGGAGGACAGAGTCCGCAATAGAAATAAGCGGTGAAGAAATGATATCTATCAGGGCTGCTCTTGGAACAAGAACCTGGAATCACGTGTGTTGCGGGATGAGCTTGTGTCCCCTTCGCCCACATGCACTGGTACCGGTTCTTCAAAGCCCTCGCATCAAGCGTTGGAGCGAAGACGACGAACTTCTTTCGCATCTTCACCAGCTCGCTCTCCGGGACATCGGCCTTCGTCTCCTTGCTCTTGCCTTTACCCTTGCTAGCCTTGGGCGGCATGGTGATTGCGAGGGCGGAGGCTGAGGATCGAGCGGGTGCGGAAGCAAAGAGCGGATGAGGAGAAGTCTGGCTTTGAGCTCGGGAGGGGAAGATAATGGCGGAATCCAGATTGAGAAGAAGAGGGGGGTAAATAGGCTGCGCCTCTACGGTTTCCCTTTTTATGGGGAAGGGGCTAGGCCGCTTCTTTTACTCCCCAATGAAAATACGCCTCTGCAGGCACACTGCAGTTGCAGCCTTTCAGCGCACGCTTCCCACGTCATGCATTTAGCGCGCGTAGTGGGGGGCACAGTAAGCAGGATATTTACGAGCAGTTAATTCCCTACCACGTGTGCCCGTGCACTGTTTGGGCCTAGCCCAACAATGCCTCACACTCGTGTGTGGCCTAGGCCCGGGGGCTCCTGTCGGTGTACTAAGTATTGGGCCATTAGTACCCCCGTACTTGTGCACGGGCAGTTGTAGCCATACTCGTGGTCAGGCTTGTCGGGGAACAATTCGAGATTGATTCAAGTTAGCAAAGAAACACTCAAGACAAGGATCTGAGGATCAGCAGATAAGAAGAGTTGAAGACTGAAAGCCAGCCTCCCCGGCAAGATCTTGCCGGGGTGGCCTGCGACGCCCGGCAAGATTTCACGCCCGGCAAGATTCTGCTACTATGCCACCGCTTCGACGCAGCAACAAGCCCGACATTCTGGGTCCTTCTCTGGATGCGTGGCAACGCGCCAGTGGAAGGGAGCTTAAGCGGTGCTGATGGGATGGCCCCTTTTTCCATCCCCAAGAAAGTGAGGACACCTAAACGGACACCTCATGCTGCATTAAATGCATTCGTCCTAATCCATCAGTGGTTAGGTATGATGACCCTGTAGCTAATTTACACCTCAATGTATGTACATTTTGCCACTGTGGTGACCCCTTTGAGCGTATAAAAGGAGGCCCAAGGCAACTGCTACAGGGGAGGAGGATCTTCTGGCCCATTCTGCATGCGTAGCTGCTCTTTGAACGTACGGTTCATTGCGAGCACTCCTGGAGCCTGAGCTCAAGAACACTCATAATAAAACAAGGCAGGAGTAGGGTTTTACACTGATCAGTGGCCCAAACCTGGGTAAAATCGCCCTGCGTCGATCGTTGGTTCTGCTCTTTGTGCATACCTTTCTCCCTGCCGAATCGTAAAGGGGTCCTTTGGGGTCCCATAGGTGTCGCACGCCGACAGGGAGGCTACAGGCCGGGTTGCTAAATGGGCAATTGAACTTGGACCTCATAATTTGAAGTATGTGCCAAGAACAGCCATCAAGTCTCAGGCTTTGGTGGATTTCATAAATGACTGGACAGAGTTGTAGACACCTGAGGAGAAACCTGACAACACATATTGGACAATCCACTTTGATGGGTCCAGGCAGTTGGAGGGCTCGGGGGCTGGAGTTATTTTGACTTCCCCACGAGGTGACAAATTTTGTTATGTTTTAAGGCTAATGTTTCCTTGTACTAACAAAGTAGCTGAGTATGAAGCTTTACTCCATGGCCTTCGTATGGCTAAAGAGATGAATTTAAGCCGGGTCAGGTGTCTGGGTGACTCAGACCTTGTGGCTCAGCAAGTCTGAGGCAAGTGGGACTCTAAAGACCCGCTCATGGCGGCTTATCGCCGGGCGGTTGATAATATTGCTGGTCACTTTAAGGGTTATCAGGTGGATCACCTTGATCGACAGAAGAATGAGGCGGCTGATGCATTATCCCGACTTGGGTCTCAATGTAAGCCAGTGCCTCCTAATGTGTTCCTCGATGTTTTGCACAATCCTTCCGTCAAGTTGCCATCTAAAGAAGACCTTGCTATCCCTGGCCCGGAGGCGCAGTTGGTGGCGGCTCTTCATGCTATTCCTGACTGGACGCTGCCTTATTTAGCTTATATGACCCGGGGCGAGTTACCCGAGGATGAAATTTTGGCGCGACAAATAACCAGGAGGTCTAAATCTATGACTATCATCAACGGCGAGTTACACCGATGCAGTGTGACAGGCGTGTTCCAACATTGTGTTTCTCCTAAGGAGGGCCGTGAAATTTTACGAGAGATTCATGAAGGCGATTGTGGTCATCATGCCGGCTCTAAGTCTTTAGTGGCTAAAGCTTTTCGTCATGGGTTTTATTGGTTGACGGCTCATGCTGATGTAGAGGACATCGTTAGCATGTGCGACGGGAGTCAGAAATTTGCAAGACAAGCTCATGTGCCGGCTCAAGAGTTGCGAATGATCCCAATAACTTGGCCGTTTGCAGTTTGGGGGCATGATATGGTTGGACCGTTCAAGAGGTCTAAGGATAAGAAGACCCACCTTTTGGTGGTGGTTGACAAGTTTACTAAGTGGATTGAGGCGAAGCCAGTTAGCAATTGTGAGGCGGCAACAACTGTTCAGTTTGTTAAAAACCTGATTTTCCGTTTTGGATATCCTCATAGTATCATCACTGATAATGGCACCAACCTTTCTAAGGGTGCTATGAAGGAGTTTTGTCAAAGAGAGCATATTCGTCTTGACGTTTCCTCAGTGGCTCATCCACAGTCCAATGGTCAAGCAGAACAAGCGAACCAAGAAATCTTGAGAGGCATCAAGCCCTGGCTTATGGTTCCTTTAGAGTGTATGCCATGTTGTTGGGTTGAGGAGCTACCTTTAATACTTTGGAGTATCAATACCACCCCCAATAGGTCCACAGGCTATACGCCTTTCTTCATGGTCTATGGTGCAGAGGCGGTTCTCCCAAGTGATCTCCGTCATGACTCGCCTAGAGTGGCGGCTTATGTTCAAGCTGATAATGAGACGGCACATCAGAATGCACTTGATGCCTTAGATGAAGAGCGTGACCTTGCGGCATCTCATTCAGCGATATATCAACAAGACCTACGTCGCTATCATAGTCGTAGAGTTCAAAGCCGGACCTTTCAGGAGGGCGACTTAGTGCTCTGTTTGATTCAAGACCAGACAGGGATGCATAAGCTTTTGCCTCCTTGGGAAGGACCCTTTGTGATCAGCAAAAATCTCAATAACGGGTCTTACTACCTCATTGACATACGAGAGAACAAAGATCCCCGCACGTCTGAGGAGGAGACCAATAGGCCGTGGAACATTGCTCATCTTCGGCCTTACTACACTTGAGTCATAGGCTCTCATCATTGTATATACTTTCATTGATGTACATACTTTTTATGATCAGTATAATAAAGCCGACATCCCCAAAATTCGGTGCCTCTGTCGTTTCATCTCAAATCTTTGGAGCAAGAGTCATTATTGGTTACTCACAAGATCATTTGGGGGCTTCCTGCTCTATGAGCATAGCGTATAACCCTTTTGATCGGCCTTTATGCCATGTTAGGTCACTTGGGGGCTTCCTGCTCTATGAGCATAGCGTATAACCCTTTTGATCGGCTTTTATGCCATGATAGGTCACTTGGGGGCTTCCTGCTCTATGAGCATAGCATATAACCCTTTTGATCGGCTTTTATGCCATGTTAGGTCACTTGGGGCTTCCTGCTCTATGAGCATAGTGTATAACCCTCTTGATCGGCTTTTATGCCATGTTATGGGTCGTTTGGGGGCTTCCTCCTCAATGAGTATAGTGTATAACCCATTTTAACCAGCTTTTATGCCATGACTGAGTTAAACCTGCCTATTTGCAACTTGCCACTCCACCAGGTGACCCACCGAACATTTGACAGTCAATCTTTTAAAAGACCCTGAACTAGTCAAAGTTAAAACGGCGGCTTATGTCACAGGATTCATGCATGTCCCTCTCAAAAGGTGTGTACAGGAAGGATGATTGTGGCAAACTAAAAATCAAAGACTCATATCATACAAGACGCTCCAAGCAAAACACATAACATGTGGTGAATAAAAATATAGCCTCAAGTAAATTTACCGATAGACGAAGACGAAAGAGGGGATGCCATCTGGGGCATCCCCAAGCTTAGATGCTTGGTTGTCCTTGAATATTACCTTGGGGTGCCTTGGGCATCCCCAAGCTTAGGCTCTTGCCACTCCTTATTCCATAGTCCATCAAATCTTTACCCAAAACTTGAAAACTTCACAACACAAAACTCAACAGAAAACTCATGAGATCCGTTAGTATAAGAAAATAAATAACCACTTTTTGGTACTGTTGTGAACTCATTCTTTATTTATATTGGTGTAATATCTACTGCATTCCAACTTCTCCATGGTTCATACTCCCCGATACTACCCATAGATTCATTAAAATAAGCAAACAACACATAGAAAACAGAATCTGTCAAAAACAGAACAGTCTGTAGCAATCTGAAAAGTTCGTATACTTATGTAACTCTAAAAATTCTGAAAAATTAGGACAACCTGGGAAATTTGTATGTCAATCTTTTGTAAAAAATTCAGATCAAAAGCACGCTTCTGTGATTTTTTAAAATTGTTTTACTGAGCATAAAAGTTTCTGTTTTTCAGCAAGATCAAATCAACTATCACCGTAAGCCATCCCAAAGGTCTTACTTGGCTCAAACACTAATTAAAACACCAAAACACAATTAATACAGAGGTAATAATGTGTATTAATTTAAAAACATAACCAAAAACATAAAACATAAAAATAAAATTGGGTTGCCTCCCAACAAGCGTTGTTGTTTAACGCCCCTAGCAAGGCATAAAACATAGATCTAGGTATTGTCATCTTTGGTATGCAACTCCTCAATTGCACACTTATAACCCTTAGGAGACCTTCTGGTTTTATCAATAATCACACTCCTAGGAAAGAAATCAAGAAATTCACTTGTGGCAATTGGTTCCTTAATAATATTGATAAAGTTAGGGTGAACACTTATCATCTTAAGATCTTCGTTTCCTTTACTAGAAGATTCACCCTTATTCTTAGGAACATAAATAAACTTAGTAGCTTTAGTAGGAGGAAAATTTGGAGTAGTTTTAACAAAGGTAAAAGCGGAACCCAAGTTGGCAATAATATCTTCTAGCATGCCAATTCTAGTAGAATCTTGATCTATCTTTTCATTAACTATAGGTTCTTTTTCCTTTGGATTCTTCAAAGTGATTCCTACCTTCGATCCATATTGAGTAATTTGATTATGAATCTTCTTATCCAAGTTTTCAATAAGCTCTACGGTAGCAATTTTATTCTCAATAATATCAAGCCTTTGCATCACATGTTCCAAAGTTAAAACTATTTCATTAACCATGAGTGGTGGTGAGCCTACCAAATCTATCATAGCATTATAAGCATCCAAAGTATGGCTCCACAAGAAATTACCTCCGGTAATGGTATCTAGCACGTATGTATACCAAGTAGTAACACCCACATAAAAATTGCGAAGGAGAACGGTAGTAGATTGCTTACGAGTAGATCTATTTTGAGCATTGCAAATTCTATACCAAGCATCTTTTAAATTTTCTCCCTCCCTTTGCTTAAAATTGAGAACCTCACTTTCGGGGGTACTAAAAATGGTAGAAGGACTAGCCATGATGGCAAGACAAGCGATCTAGCACACAAGCAAACAAAAAGATGAGCAGAAGAAGGGCGAATAAAAAGACAAATCATGTTGTGTTTTTCTGAAATTGTTTTAGAAGTGGGGGAGAAGAAAACAAGAGGCAAATGGAAAATAATGTAATGCAAGAGATGAGAGTTTATGGTGGGTACTTGGTAGGCTTGATGTAGATCTCCCCGGCAACGGCGCTAGAAATTCTTCCTGCTACTTCTTGAGCTTGCGTTGGTTTTTCCCTTGAAGAGGAAAGGGTGATGCAGCAAAGTAGAGATAAGTATTTCCCTCAGTTAAGAACCAAGGTATCAATCCAGTAGGAGATACACACAAGTCTCCAACCTATACACCTGCACAAACAATCAAACACTTGCACCCAACACGATAAAGGGGTTGTCAATCCCTTCACGGTCACTTGCAAAGGTGAGATCTGATAGAGATAGATATAAAAGCTTACTAAAACGTAAAACAAATAAATTGCAGCAAGGTATTTTTGGGTTTTTTGGTTTATAGATCTGAAAATATATGGTGGAAAATAGACCCGGGGGCCATAGGTTTCACTAGAGGGTTCTCTCTTGAAGGCAAATAATATGGTCGGTGAACAAATTACTGTCGAGCAATTGATACAAAAGTGCAAAGTTATGATGATATCCAAGGCAATGATTATGAATATAGGCATCACGTTCATGTCAAGTAGACCGAAACGATTCTGCATCTACTACTATTACTCCACACATCGACCGCTATCCAGCATGCATCTAGCGTATTAAGTTCATAAGAACGGAGTAACGCCTTAAGTAAGATAACATGATGTAGAGGGATAAACTCAAGCAATATGATGAAAACCCCATCTTTTTACCCTTCATGGCAACAATACAATACGTGCCTCGCTACCCCTACTTTGTCACTGGGTGAGGACACCGCAAGATTAAACCCAAAACTAAGCACCTCTCCCATTGCAAGAAGAACCAATCTAGTTCGCCAAACCAAACCGATAATTCGAAGAAAAATACAAAGATATCAAATCATGCATATAAGAATTTAGAGAAGATCCAAATAATATACATAGATAAACTGATCGTAAATCCACAATTCATCGGATCTCGACAAACACACCATAAAAGAATATTACATCGGATAGATCTCCAAGAACAACGAGGAGAACATGGTATTGAGGATCAAAGAGAGAGAAGAAGCCATCTAGCTACTAGCTATGGACCCGTAGGTCTGTGGTAAACTACTCACGCTTCATCGAAAGGGCAATAGAGTTGATGTAGAAGCCCTCCGTGATCGAATCCCCCTCCGGCAGGATGCCAAAAAATGCCCCAAGATGGGATCTCACGGGAACAGAAGGTTACGGTGGCGGAAAAGTATTTTGGTGGACGCTTCTGGTGGTTTGGGAATATTTCTGAATTTATAGGCCAAAGATTAGGGTTGGAGGACTCCCGTGGGGCCCACAAGCCAGGGGGCGCGCCCTGAGGGCTTGTGGAGCCCTCGGGACTCTTTTGCATTCCTCTTCAAGTCCTACGTGTGCCTTCTGGTCCAAGAAAAATCATCACGAAAGTTTTATTCTGTTTGGACTCCGTTTGGTATTCCTTTTCTGTAAAACTCAAAAACAAGGAAAAAACAGAAACTGGCACTGGGCTCTTGGTTAATAAGTTAGTCCCAAAAATAATATAAAATAGCATATTAATGTATATAAAACATCCAAAACAGATAATATAATAGCATGGAACAATAAAAAATTATAGATACGTTGGAGACGTATCACAGGCTTTTATGCCAAGCTTCTTTGGAGCAAAAAATTGATTTTTTTTCAAAAACCAATCTATTTTGGTCATGCTTTGCAAGCCGACTTAATAAATATTTGAGTTATGCATACTCTATAAGTTTTTGTTTTGCAGAAACCTTTTACTGGTGAAAAGTTGCTGGGTCATACTGATCCGGGTTATATTGCCCTATATTGAGTTTATGCTTATAAAAGCCGCCAAGGGGATCTTTTCAAAAGCTGGATATGACTATAAGTTGCCATGGTTGTTGAGTTGTTTAACTCGCCAATAGATTGTGATTATAAGCCGCTAGTTGAGGGGTTAACAGCTCTTTGACGGATTATATAAGCCGCCAAAGTTTTTTGGTAATATTGCGAAATAGCTGTGCATCATAAAGGTCATGGAAATTCAAGTTGTTGAAGCATAAATTGATAAGAACATACACGAAGGCATGGCAGGGCAGGCAATTGTTTTCAGCTACCTATTACATGGCTTCAGCTGAGCCCAAAAAAATTGTGAACAAGTGTTTTTTGGAGTTCAGTTACTCTAGTAAGCCGGTATCAGCACCGTCCTGGTTTTGGCCTGGCGGGTTGTTGTCATCTTGCTGCCTTGAGATTAAAGCCCCCAGATCATCCTGTGCCGACGCTTCATCGATGGCCATCTGGATATTGGCCGAGGTCCAGTCGATGCCGGTTAAAGCTTCAAATGTGGCCTCATCATTAAGCATAACAGAAGGATCAATATCAAGGGCGAAGGTCCATAACATCATGTGAGGGCGGCTTAATCTTATTGTTCTTGTCATCGTAAGCCGGCCGATACTTGTTAAGATCCAGCTCCTCTGTAAGCTTACATGCCAGGGGCCGCATCTCTCTGACGCACTTGTTGAAGTCTTCTTCTTCAAAGATTGACCCGTCATCTTTGAACTCTGGGCATCTGGTAGCCATTTCTTCTGGGTCAAGCTCTAATGACCAAGCTTTGGCTCGGCTTAGAGCAACAATGGCTCCAGCACGGGCGGCTGATAATTTAACTTCCTCAATTTGAGCCGGCACCGTTGACAGATGATCTAGGACAGTCTTGATAAGAGTTGGAGGTTTTTTACCACCTGACAAAGCTACAAGGCTGTGCAGTGTTCCAGCATACAACTGCTCAGTTAATGAATAAGCCGCCTTCAATTTGAGCAGCATGTTCTGACCAAGACTGGCACTTCTGGGGCCTGTTCAATTTTTTGCACGAGAGTCGCCAGGCGGGTCAAAGATTATATATTATGAATCGCCAGGCGGTTTAAAGAAATATCAAAATAGATGATGAGTTGCATATTAAGCTTATCAAAGATGGCGGCTGACATTTGAGAGATATGTTGCTTCAAGCTGGCTAACTCTTTGGTTACCGGTTTAAGCTCAACCTCAGCATCTTCTGCTCTTTTTTGCAGTGCAGTCTTGTCGGTTTCCCAGGTGTTTCTTTCAGCATCAAAACCCGCCTTGATTTTTTCAATTTCTTCCAATGAAGTTTTCAGCTTTGACTCGGCCTTGAAGGTTTCTAATTGCTGCAATTCTATATTCTTCTTTAAATTGCTAAGCTGCAACTCTTTCACGTTCAACGTCTCCTGAAATACAATATTGAGGCAATGGTTACAACACAAGGAGCAAGTTTTTGTGATACAGTTAATCAAGTCCCAAGCACATTGCAAGCAATATACTTGACACTTGGGGGCTAATGTAGGTCATTTCAATCTCTATTAAGACCTGGCTCATCTTATCAAAGTTAAGCCGGCCCTTGGGGGCTACATATTTGGTTATGTCAAGTCATTAAGACCTGGCTCATCTTATCAAAGTTAAGCCGGCCCTTGGGGGCTACATATTTGGTTCTGTCAAGTCATTAAAACCCGACTCATCTTATCAAAGTTAAGCCGGCCCTTGGGGGCTACATATTTGGTTCTGTCAAGTCATTAAGACCCGGCTCATCTTATCAAAGTTAAGCCGACCCTTGGGGGCTACACTCTAGAAAATTTCACAAGTCTCAAGCATACTCAATAATTTTCCTATACTTTAGACTTGGGGGCTAGTATGGACATATGTATATGCACAAGGCTAAAGAGGGGTTGCATATCTTCATACCTCATATTTCTGCTTCATCAACTGGACTAACCCAGCCTCCATGTCCCGGCTTGTGTGAAGGCGGCTCAAATAGCCCACGTACACATCACCTGCACTGAAGGAGGAATAGCTCTCCAGATCCAGTTTGGCTTTGCCTTTCTCCAAGGAAGGTGATTCTTCTTTGGTACTATGCTTAGTTAGCACAGTTGAGGCTCCTGGTGCTGTATAAGCCATCCCAGTGACAACAATATCATCAGAATCCTTCTCAGGAGAGATCTCTTCAGTTGGCTTCGCAGGAGTCGGCGACTTAGGACTTGGCGGGTCATGACTGGCGGCCGGGTCAATCTCAGTATTCATTGGCTCAAAGACTGTAGCATCAGTTTGCGGTGGCGGATCATCGGCAAGGTCTTCAGGATTTTGGATCGAAGCCTCAGGGGCCTCTGGCACCTACCTCTCTGGCTCAGCAGCTTTGGGGTCCGTTGAAGAACCAGCCACCTTTTGTTTCTTGCCCGCCTTTGCTATGCCTCTGTGACAAGAATGTAAGAGTCCATGAGTATATCACTATAAGTCATTTATGAACAAATGAAAATACTTACCCATGGGCAATCTTGAAAGCAGGCATTTGAGTTCCAGTAGAGTCGCCGGATGACGGAGGCGTCCCCTGATAATTTGAGTCGGAAGGATTAAGAGGTTGACGAATGAGACCAGCCTTTGGAAGGGAAAGAGTCGGGCTATGAGGCACCTCGTTACCACGCTTGCGAGGGGCAGGCGTGTTGGGTAAGCCGGATACAAGATCTTGAGCGCCGTCAGGTCATACACCTTGACTCGTGCTGATGTTTCTTCAAAAGAAAGTTGGGGTCCAAATGAGCAAGAGGGTGTGAAAAATCTTACTTTTCAGATGACCCGCCTTGTTTTCTTTCTTGTCAAAGATTCTGAGTCGGAGGAGATAGTAGTTACCTCTGCTTCATGAGCCTGGCTTGTTTCCGCGTCGTCCTGAGAGGAATCAGCATCAATAAGTTGCGTAAAGAGAAGGCCAAGAGAGTCAAGTTCTACCTCCGACTCTTCCAGCTGGAAAAGCTCTTGTGTTGTTTGCTTGTTACAGCGACCTGTGCTACGAGATTTTGCTCCCCTTGCCCTCTTGGCTCGAGCAGCGGCGACTGGAATTTTCTTTTTCCAAAATGAAGAGTCAGCCTGTTTAAATATGAGCAATATGGTTAGACAGTATGATGTACAAGAGATAGTTAAGTGAGATGAAGGCTTGTTCAAAATACTTACAGGAGTGTTGGGGATGTAACTATTGGGTATGACCCGCCCAGGAGGGGCCGGGTCATGCCACTAGCGGCTTAAAGATGAAGAGGCCCGATAAGGTCCAAGAAGATATGAAGATGGCAGTTCATAGAGCAAGCCAATTGAAGGCCCAAGACCCGGAGATGACTTGAGGCCCACGGGTGTGAGCCGCCATATGTTTAAACTTATCTTGTAAGGCAAGCTTAGTTAGAAACCAAGCCGGTCACATTTGTGTGAGCCGGCCGGGACTCTGTAAGCCGCCGGGCGTTAACCTGTATATAAAGGGGTGACCTGGCGGTGGGTTAACTCAAGTAACAATTAATCGAGAACTAGGTCAAGCGTATTCGCTCCCTGGTAATCGAAACACAAGCAATACAACCTAAAGCAGCAGTAGGCTTTTACCTCATTGAGAGGGGCCGAACCTGGGTAAACTCTCTGTGTCCTTTGTCCCATTTAACCCCTTCAAGCTAACCTAGTTGCGATGGCTCCACACCTAAGTCCTTTTGCTAGGGCATCTGCCGTCTTAAGTCCATGACAGTTGGCGCCCACCATGGGGCCAGCGCACGATGGTTTCGAGTGTTTGAAGGGCAGCTTCTCAGGGATCAAGGGATATGCCATGGGCCGGATGACCAAGAGTCACCGCGGCAAGATCTACATCGATGACGCAGGCTAGGGTCCCGAGGCCGATTCAATCGAATATGGGTACCGGGTCCCCTTTGGCGGAATCCATGTCTTCATCGGCAAGATCGGCGAGTCGGAGCCTGAGCCGGATACCTACGCCGACATCATCGAGACAGATCGGCGCGCGCGACCCGCCAAGATTCAAGCCACTGTGAAGCACAATTTTGTTGGGTTTGTTCATGGAGCGGATCTTGAGGAAGGATCTGCATCTGGCGGAGAGACGGTCATCTACTCTGATGATGAATCCACAACCGGTGAGACCAATTCAATGTATCAACTGCAAGACGGCAGGCTTGGGGGCTGTTCCGATGGCGACAATATTCCGGACCCCTATGACAACCGGTGCTGAATTCATCAACTGCGGCGGCTATGACTTCTAGTTCAACGGCTGAGGCGACGGCCGGTGCGAGCGGTTCTGTGCGCCCATCGGCTCAAGTTTTGTTCGAGCTCTTAGACGCCTTGGCAACTTTGTTAGAGGCAGAGGTGACTCCGGTGACTCAAGCCCAGCATAAGGTGGATGTGGCAAAACTGCGAGACGAGATAGCTCAAGCCAAAATTGAGCTTACCGCTGAGAATGCTAGGATGGCGACAGAATGAGCCGCCCTGGACGCTGAGTCGCAACGGATTCAAGTAGAAAATTTCCGGTTCAACTTGGACCAGAATGCATCCAACGCCGTTCTACGAAGGAGGCATCAGAGCCGTTTACCTTTGGAGTACGATGCGAGGAATCTTTTTAATACCCCTGGGGCAGGACCAAGTAACCCGCCCGAGGTGACCTGGGCTGTTGAAGCGCCCGTGGCCGGGGCGACGGCTCAACCACATGTTGCGGATCCGCCCCGCTTGAATTTAACCCCGCCTCAGCAAGTGCCTACACCGCCGGGTCATTTTTCTAATCCTCTGGATAATATGCTTACTGTGGCATCACGGCTAGCGGCTCTTCCAGTGCAAGGTGAGTCTCCCGTGGCGGTTGAAGCCCGGAAGGCTGTGGAGCTTCTTCAGACGGTGGTGGCTCAGCAGGCGGCTTATTCATACAGCCGCGATTGGATTCATTCGACTCCACGCCACAGTCGGAGTTACAGCCGGCGTATTGAGTCGCCGGCGGTTTCGAGCAGTGAACGGCACCGTAACCAACCCCGTGGACATGACCCGCCACGTGCTGATAATGAGGCTCAAGCTTTGGTGGATCAGGCCAGGGCACGTCGGGAGGCAGAGCTGGCGGCTCATCAGCGGCCTCAGCATAACCCGTCGGTGTCTGTAGAAGCTGGGATGACTTCTAGGACCGTGGGCGTGCCGTGTTTGGTGCCGGTTTTGCGTAATGAGCGCCTGCCCAAGGATTTTAAGGGCCCTCGCAAGGTGCCCAATTACACAGCTGATCAACCTCCGGAGGCATGGATTGAGACCTATGAGATGGCCATGGAGATGTTAGACGTCAATGACGCTATGTGCGCTAAGTATTTCACCATGATGTTGGATGGGCCAGCTCGTACCTGGTTGAAATGATTACCTGCCAACTCCATCAGTTCATGGGCACAGTTGAAAGCACGCTTTATTCAGAATTTCAGAGATACATGTAAGCAACCCATGTCGATCATCGACCTTGACGCCTGTGTCCAGCTTGAGGATGAGTCAACCAATCACTGGGACCGCCGGGTCTCGGCTGCTATTCACTCATCAGATAGCATCAACGCCAGTTCAGCCGTCCTGATTTTGGAGAAAAATTGTCGTTTCCTTCCCCTCAAACAGAAGCTAGGGTGGCTTAAGTGCCACTGTAATGATATGGGAGAGCTCATGGCGGCTCTCACCAAATATGCCGACTCAGATAGTACGAAAGACCCAGCGTCTGATGAAGAGAAGGCTGGCAAGGGGAAGAAGGGCGGCAATGGAAAGGGACAGCAGCACAATACGGCGGGTCAAGGTAACAACGGTAAGCGCAAGCAAACCGATGGTGGTTCAGACTTTGTGGCTAACACCAGCACGCAGAATAGCAATCAGCGCCGTAAGGGGAAATCATCAGTGCCCCGGTTTGGCGGGCCAAAGTTTAACCTGGAGGCGATAATGAATCAACCTTGTCCAAAGCACGGTTCTCAGGATAAGCTGGCCACTTATTTGTGGAAAGATTGCTTCATCATGAGGGAGTATAGAAATTCTGGTTTTTATCAGAACCATCACGGCCCAAATGGCGGGTCAGGATCCGGTTCTCACGGGCCCAACTTTGGAGGTGGCGGTTCAAACTCTGGTTTTCAAGGCCAAGGTAATCAAGGCCGTGTTAATCAGCAGCCTGGTCAAGGTAATCAGCAGCAGCAGTCTGGTTATCAGAGTAATCCAAAGCAGTTGAATAGTGTCCAATATCATGTTTTTACCACGAATTTGTGCAAGCGAGATCAGAAGGTTCATAAACGCGCGGTGAGCACGGTCGAGCCGGCAGTCCCTCGATACTTGCGATGGTCAGAACAACCCATTGTATGGAGCCGTGAGGATCACCCGCTCCGGGTCGACAACCCGGGTCAGCTGGCTTTGGTGGTGGCTCCTCAGGTTGGAGGATACAAGTTCACAAAGGTACTTATGGATGCAGGCAGCAGTATCAATATCCTGTACTATGATACTTTTCGCCATATGAATTTAACTGACAAAGATGTTAAGCCGTCTTCTACTGTTTTTCATGGGGTGGTGCCTAGTAAGTCGGCGTATCCGGTGGGTAAGATAGCTTTGGAAGTGGCTTTTGGCGATGAGCAGGATTATAGAGCTGAAACGTTGACTTTTGAGGTGGTCAAGATCAAGAGCCCTTATCACGCCCTGTTTGGACAGCCGGCTTATGCCAAGTTTATGGCACGGCCTTGTTATGTTTATCTGCAGCTTAAAATGCTGGGTCATAAGGGTACCATTACGGTGCATGGTGACAGGAAGATAGCTTTGGAGTGTGAAGAGGGCGATGCTGCCTACGCTGAGTCTATTTGTGCAACAGAAGAGTTGAAGTTTTACAAAGATAATGTTGACCCGGCGGATATGACCCCTTTGAAGAAGCCGACCACAGAGCATGACCCCTTGTTGAAGTTTAAGTCGGCAGATGACACCAAGCAGGTCGATTTTGTCCCTGGCGATTCATCCCAACAGTTCATTATCAGTGCCAACTTGGATCCGAAATAGGAAAGCGCGCTCATCGAGTTCATCCGTGAGAACCGGGACATCTTTGCATGGAAGCCTTCAGACATGCCAGGTGTACCGAGGGAACTCGCTGAGCACACTCTCAATATTGATCCGAAGTTTAAACCGGTCAAGCAATTTCTTCGTCGTTTTAATGAAGAGAGGCGCAAGGCCATTGGTGAAGAGGTGGCCCTGCTCTTGGCGGCTGGGTTTATTGTTGAAGTTTTTCATCCTGAATGGTTGGCTAACCCGGTGCTGGTGCTTAAGAAAAACGGCACTTGGCGTATGTGTGTGGATTACATGGACCTTAACAAGGCCTGTCCGGCTTATCCTTTTGCTCTCCCTCGTATTGATCAGATCATTGATGCTACGGCGGGTTGTGAGCGTTTGAGTTTTTTAGTTGCTTATTCTGGTTATCATTAGATCAAGATGTCAGTTAAGGACCAGGAGAAGACATCTTTTATCACTCCTTTTGGAGCCTTCTACTACGTGTCTATGCCTTTTGGGCTTAAGAGTGCCCAGGCGACTTATCAGCGTTGTGTTCAAAATTGTCTCCACAGTCAGATTGGACGCAATGTTCATGCTTATGTGGATGATATTGTTGTGAAGTTCAGGAAGAAGGAGACCTTGTTAGATGATTTGAAGGAGACCTTTGACAACCTCCGAGTCTACAAGATGATGCTTAATCCGGCCAAGTGTGTCTTTGGCGTGCCCGCAGGCAAGCTCTTGGGTTTTTTGGTCTCTGGGAGAGGTATTGAAGCTAACCCGGAGAAAATCAAGGCTATCATTTCTTTGGCTAAGCCGGCATGTATTAACGACATCCAACGTTTGGCGGGTCGTATCGCGGCTTTAAGCCGGTTTATAAGCCACCTGGGAGAAAAGGCTATTCCCCTCTACCAGATGATGAAGAAAATAGATCGCTTTTGTTTGGAGTGATGCTGCTAATCAGGCGTTCGAGGCGCTTAAAAAATAGTTGGCTGAGCCGCCGGTTTTTGCAGCTCCAATTGACAAGGAGCCCTTGTTGTTATATGTGGCTGCTAATAGCAGAGCCGTCAGCGTAGCGGTTGTTGTGGAAAGGAAGGAATCAGGCAAGGAATATCCAGTTCAAAGGCCGGTTTACTATGTCAGTGAGGTATTAATTGAATCTAAGCAAAGATACCCACATTGGCAGAAGCTAGTGTATGGAGTGTTCATGGCCAGTCGCAAGTTGAAGCATTATTTTCAAGGTCACCCTATTACTGTGGTCAGTTCTGCTCCTTTAGGGGATATTATTCAAAACAGAGAAGTTACAGGCCGGGTGGCCAAGTGGGCCATTGAGCTGGGACCTCATGGTTTGAAGTATATGCCTCGGACAGCCATCAAGTCTCACGCACTTGTGGATTTCATCAATGACTGGACGAAGTTGCAGATGCCTAAGGAGAAGCCTGATAACACATATTGGACTATTCATTTTGATGGATCCAGGCAGTTGGAAGGCTCGGGGGCTGGAGTTATTTTGACTTCCCCACGAGGTGATAAGTTTTGCTATGTCTTAAGGTTGATGTTCCCTTGTACTAACAATGCAGCTGAATATGAGGCCTTGCTCCATGGTCTTCGGATGGCCAAAGAGATGAATCTAAGCCGGGTTAGGTGTTTTGGTGACTCGGATCTGGTGGCTCAGCAAGTTTCAGGAACTTGGGATTCTAAAGACCCGCTCATGGCGGCTTACCGCCGGGCGGTTGATGCTATTGCTGGGCATTTCAAAGGTTATCAAGTGGAACATGTTGATCGCAGGAAAAATGAGGCGGCTGTTGCTTTGAGCCGGCTGGGGTCTCAACGTAAGTCGGTACCACCTAATGTTTTTCTTGATATTCTGAACAATCCTTTAGTTAAACTGCCTACGGAAGAGGATCTTGCTATCCCTGACCCGGAGGCACAGCTGGTGGCGGCTCTTCATGCTATTCCTAATTGGACAGTTCCGTATTTGGCTTATATGACCCGGGGTGAATTACCTGAGGATGAAACTTTGGCCAGGCAAATAACCCGGCGGTCTAAGTCAATGACCATTGTCAATGGCGAGTTACACCGATGCAGTGTCACAGGGGTGTTTCAGCGATGTATCTCTCCTGAAGAGGGCCGTGAAGTTCTAAGAGAGATTCATGAAGGAGACTGTGGCCGTCATGCCGGTTCTAAGTCTCTTGTAGCTAAGGCTTTTCGTCGTGGGTTTTATTGGCTGACGGCTCATGCTGATGCAGAGGATCTGGTTAGCAAGTGTGACGGTTGTCAGAAATTTTCCAGACGAGCTCATGTGCCGGCTCAAGAATTGAGGATGATTCCAATCACTTGGCTGTTTGCGGTCTGGGGGCTGGATATGGCTGGTTGGGCCTTTTAAGAGATCCAAGGACAAAAAGACCCACCTGTTGGTGGCGGTTGACAAATTCACAAAATGGGTTGAGGCAGAGCCGGTCAGCAAGTGTGATGCGGCAACGGCGGTTCAATTCCTTAAAAAGGTGATTTTCCGTTTTGGCTACCCTCATAGCATCATAACTGATAATGGTACTAATCTGTCCAAAGGTGCTATGAAAGAATTCTGTCAACGAGAACATATTCATCTTGACGTATCATCAGTGGCTCACCCCCAGTCCAATGGTCAAGCCGAAAGGGCCAATCAAGAAATCTTGAGAGGCATAAAGCCCCGGCTTATGGTCCCTTTGTAGAGGACGCCGGGTTGTTGGGTTGTGGAATTACCCTCAGTACTTTGGAGTATGGATACTACACCCAACAGATCCACGGGTTATACGCCTTTCTTCATGGTGTACGGAGCAGAGGCGGTTCCTCCCAGTGACATCCGTCACGATTCGCCCCGTGTGGCGGCTTATGTTGAAGCTGATAATGAAAAAGCACATCAGGATGATCTTGACCTCCTGGATGAGGAGCGTGACCTTGCGGCGGCTCATTCGGCGATTTACCAGCAAGATCTGCATCGTTATCATAGCCGTCGGGTTAAAACCCGGACCTTTCAAGAAGGTGATTTGGTGCTCCGGCTCATCCAGGATCAAACAGATATGCACAAGTTATCCCCACTTTGGGAAGGGCCTTTTGTGGTCAGCAAGAATTTGAACAACGGGTCATACTACCTCATTGATATTCGATATACAAGGACTCACGCACATCTAAGGAGGAGACCCGCCGGCCTTAGAACATTGCTCATCTTCGGCCTTATTACACTTGAGCTACTGGCTCTTGTGTTGTACATATTTTCATCCATGTATATATTATGATCAAGTATAATAAATCCAGCATCCCTGATAATTCAGGGCCTCTGTCGTTTCATTTCTGAGTATCTGAGTCTTTATTGTCAGTTCATAAGATCACTTAGGGGCTTCCTGCTCACTAAGCATAGCTATGACTACCCTATTGATCCGGCTTATACGCCTTGTTGCAAATCACTTGGGGGCTCATTGCCCAAGTTAAAAGGTTACCAAAGAGAACTTGCTACAATGAGCAGTTAAAACATAGGTATCCTGCCTTGAGGGCTCATTATAGGTCACTTGGGGGCTTCCTGTTCAACGAACATAGCTATTCTTACCCTCTTGATTGGCTTGGATGCCAGGTGTGAAACACCAAATTCCGGGTTATCCTGCCTATATGTCTGCCACTCCGCCCAGGTTATCTGGAATGACCCGCCGTACTCTTGACAGTCAATCTTATAAAGACCCTGAACTTGTCAAAGTTAAAACGGCGGTTGGTCATGTGAGGCCAGGCTTACAGGTTTGAATGAAGGATTAACTCAGTGGCTATGCGGCCCATGAACAACACTTGATATTGAGGCTTGGCAGCCTATGAAAGCCTTGCTTTTTCTGATTTGTTATTTTCTTTGAACATTGTTTGGGTTCATATCCTTGTACCATATTGATATATGGTTTAAAATGATTCAGACCATGTAGCCTTAATCCTTATGACTCATATTTGAGCATATTTGGGGTTTTGATAACCCGGTCTGGCTTTGCATGATAAGTCGCCAGTATATTTTGATTGTGCACTTGGAGTTATGCACTCTAAGTTTTGGGTTGTTACCCTTACTGCATATGGCGCTGTAAGCCGGCGGTATGAACCAATTTCACAGGTATGTGTTTACTTGTTATATGAATATGCGAGGTTTGATAACCCGCCCTGGTTATGGACTATACAGTCACCAGCAAATTTTATATGGGACATCATGACCCGCCCTGGGATAAACCGCCAGGGCACATGTTATCTGCTTGTGTGCAGGGAATATGATAATATGACCTACATGATTGATAATATTATGAGCATGAACAGCAGATCTTCCAATATCAAGATCGGCGGTTTAAAGTATTATGCAGATAAACATGCACGATGGCATGGCAGATCACTGTTTTACACTAACCTATTACAAGGCTTTCTACGGCCCAGTTGATGGAAAGTTTTTCAGAACAAAATACGCCGGGTTACAATCTGAGAACCGCCTTGTGGTTCAGTTGCCCTGATCTTGGCGAGTTGAAGCTTCCGGGTCATCCAGCGCCGGTTCTTCTTCTTCCTCCACTGGCTGGAAATCAGGCGATGTCCAATTGATGCCAGTTACGGCTTTGAATAAAGCTTCATCATCTATGAGCGCGGATGGATCAATATCAGGAGCAAAAGTGTGCTTACGTGTTGGTGGAATAAGGTCCATAACTTCGTAAACCGGCGCCTTTACTTTTGCATTTTCAACGGTATAAGCCACCTGATACTTGGATAGATTGGTCTCCTCGGCCAGTTTGCTTGCCAAAGGACGCATTTCCCTTACACATTTGGTAAAGTCATCTGCATTAAAGGGGGACCCATCTTCTTTTAAGCTTGGACAGCCAGTGGCCAACTCCTCCGGGTCTAGCTCAGCCTGCCATGCATTGGCCCGGCTCAGGGCGGTGATGGCACCAGCTCTGGCAGCTGACCACTTTATTTCCTCCACCCTTTGGGGTACGACTGACAGCTTGTCCAGTGTTGCTCTAATAAGTGAAGGAGGTTGTTTAGTATGGGAGAGGGCGGCTATAGCCCGTTGAGCGCCGGTATATAACTGCTCCACAAGGGTGTATGCAACTTTCAGCTTCACGCGCATATCTTGGCCCAGGTTCGAATTTCTGGGGCCTGCATCAGCAAAGACATTGATAAGTCAGCCGGTGGTTGTTTTAATTGGTGGTGAAAGATTAAAGTACAAGATTACTTACCAAAGATGGCAGATGTCATACTATTAATTTGATGCTTTAACCCGGATAACTCTTCAGTCACCGGCTTAAGCGCAGCCTCGGCGTCTTCAGCTCTTTTTAATAGAGCCGCCTTCTCAGTTTCCCAACCGGTTCTCTCAGCACTGAAATCCTTTTTCAACTTCTCAATGTCTTCCAAAGCGGTTTTCAGTTCTGATTTGGCCTTGGAAGTTTCAGATTGCTGTGTTTGGATGTTCTGCCGCAGATCCACTACTTGGGATTCTTTCATATTTAATTCAGCCTGCAAGATAAGGAGATTAAGCAGCAGTATGTGGTTATGATAATCATCTTATTTAAAGTCCCAAGCATAATACAAGTGTTTTACTTGGCACTTGGGGGCTAATGTACATTGCTCTTTTTGAAGACAAATTTTTAATGACTCAGCTAAGTTTCTTCAACTATAGCCGGCTCATGGGGGCTACATATTTGGATTTGTTCATAAATATGGTGGCAAGTCCCGACATAGCTAGGCAGCTTAAGCCGGCCCTTGGGGGCTACGTATGTGGATTTTAGCACTACAATTTGAAGTCCCGGCTTAACCTTCCAGTTTAAGCCGGCCCTTGGGGACTACTTGCTTTGATTCAGCAGTTACATAATGCTATGGCATAGTTGCAAGATCAAAGAGGTTATCTAAGTCTACAGCATATTCAAAGCGCTCCTTCATGAGGTTAACCAGGCTGGCTTCAAAATCATGGCTGGTGTGAAGGCAGTTTAGATAACCCGCATGAATCTCGTGAGCATTGAGCTGGGCATAACTCTCCAAATCCAGTTTCCACTTGCCCTTGTCAGCAGCTGAGAATTCTTCTTTGGTGTTGTGTTTAGATAAGACGGTGGGGTTGCCTGGTGTTGTATAAGCCGTCCCAGTAACTACTACATCTTCAGCTTCTTGAGCCGGCTGAGCGGGACTGGGCGGCTTAGCATGAGCCGGGTTAACATCCATGGAGTCCATAGTTACATGGTGCTCTTCTGGCGGCGCATCATCAATGGCTGCTTCAGAGGTTTGATGCAAAGATTCAGATATTGTCTGCTTCTCCGGGTCAGCAGCTTTGGGATCTTCTGCCGGTTTATTCACTTTCAGCTTCTTGCTGGGCTTGGCTATAGCACTGAAAATAAAACACATGACGGGGTTAGTATATCAATTGAGTAAGTGTTAAAGCAAATAAGCTTAATGTTCTCACCCAGGTATGGTTTTGAAAAGAGGAATCTGAGTTCCAGTTGAGTTGCCGGAGGAAGAGTGAGGAGTTCCCTGATAATTTGAGTCGGACGAATTAAGTGGTTGGCCAATAAGACCCGCTTTTGGGTAAAAAAATATTGGGTTCCGAGGCACCTCTTTCCAGCATTTTCGAGGAGCCGGTGTATTGGGTAAACCGGAGAAAAGTTCTCCACCTCCACTATTCCGGGTTGTGCGGTGAACTTCATGCTGTTGTTTCTTCAAAATAAAGTTGGGATCCAAGTAAGCTAAAGGATGAGAAAATCTTACTTTTCGGCTCACTTTCCGAGTTCTCTGTCTTTATAAAGGCTCTGAGTCGGAGGAAATGATAGTTACCTCTTCAACATCTGCCAGACTTCCTTCCACGTCATCCTGAGAATTTTCAGCGTCAATGAGGTGTATAAAGAAAGAGCCAAGGGAATCAAGTTTTACCTCTGACTCATCGTAATTCAAAGCAAATAGCTCGGAGGTGTTCGTTTTCTTCTTGGCGGGCTTTTTGGGAGCCTTATTCTTTGTCCTGGTCTTCTTGGCCGGTTTATCCTGAAGCTTCTTGCTCCAGAAGGGGGAATCTGCCTGCAGAAGTTTAAATAATAATGAGAAGGCAGATTGACAAATAATGATTTAGTGAAAGTTGTTTGAAAATACTTATAGCTGGCGGCTTCTTGAGGGTGCAGAAGGGGTTTAGCCCCACTTTGCTACAAGTCTCTAAGCTCTCGTTGAGCAGAGTCTTGGTCATATCGTTGATCTGTTTATCTTCTAGACGGATTGAAGAGTAACGCAGCGGATCTTTGACATCGCCGGTATACTCACACATTAAGCCGGATCGGCGGCTTAAAGGCAAGATCCTCCATGCGACCCAGCAACGAACCAGATCGACTCCAGTCTGACCATTGGCCATCAAGGCTCTGATCTTTGAAAATATGGGCATGTATTTAGCCCGTTCTTCTGTGCTGATCCATTCTGGGAGACGATGTCTATTACTAAGCCGGCTTTCACGGTAGCCTGGCAGAGGATTTTCGCCTTCTGGAGAGGTGTCTTTGCAATAGAACCAAGTCTGGTTCCAGTCCTTAGGATGGCTGGGAGGTGCGGCAGCAGGAAATGTGGCTTCTTTTCACCTCTGAATTGAAATGCCCCATAGCTCCAAGCTGGGCCCGTCCGTGAACTCGGTCTGGCGGTTCAGGTAATAGAATTCCCTGAACAATTCGATAGTGGGCTCTTGTTGAAGGTACACTTCGCAAAAGACTTGGAAATTGCAGATGTTTGAAACAGAGTTGGGCCCGATATCTTGAGGATGGAGTTGGAAGAAATGCAGCACATCACGAAAGAATTTTGAGCCGGGTGGAGTGAACCCCCGGAGCATGTGATCAGTAAAAACCACAACTTCGCCTTCTTTTGGGTCAGGGGTGGTCTCGTTTCCTGGGACTCTCCAGTGGATGACGTTCTTTGCGGCTAAAACGCCCACCTGAACATGTTCGTTCAGCGTCTACTCGGTAACCCGGGAGGCGACCCAGTTGCATGAAGTAACAGTTTTTGTCATTTTGTTGATGAAAGCCTAGAAAAGAAAATGTTGCCGGATTAAGGTTATGCTCTTAAACCGTCCAGTGATCAATAAGTAAGTACATTATGCAAGGCCAATTCGTATGCAGAGGGTATGTGCTATAAACATTAGCATGGTTAAACCGGAAGATGATGCTGGGTTGTACAGATTCTGAACGTACACTGGCGGCTTAAAAGGGGACTAATGGTATATGGCGGGTTATGGCCTATCTTATAAGCCGCCTGCATGGCTGCAGTATTACAGATCTATAAGTGAAATTTTGCTAAGTGATGGACAAACAAGTTCCACGGATCAGTTCTATTATTTTGGATCTATAGCAGTTCAGAAAATAAAATAAATTCTAAACCTAAGGTCGTGGCAGTGGAAGAACTCATGTGCTCGGATGGGATCTTATAAAGAAAAAGTATTTTCTGCGATTGGAAAGGGATGTTAAACTACTACCACGTGAACTTCAGTATCATGTTCAGATCAAACTACACAAATCTAGAGAGGAAAATGAGGAACGGTGAAGAACACCGATGAACGGTGGGAACCCTAATGCAGATCTGCTTCGGGGAAAAGTGAATACTTACTGACGCTGATGAACAGTGGAGGTGCGGTACAGTTCTCTGGTCCGTTCAGGTCGATGCAGCAGCCAGAGTTGAGGACGCTGGAGGAAGACGGCGGCGGCGGAGCTCGGGTTTGCTGAGGCGTTGCAAGGAGGAAGACGAAGACGAGGGGGCAGGGTAAAAAGTGAAAAGAAGGACCCTTGTTCCTATTTATAAGGAAGTGGATAGATGGCATGCGCGGGAATCGAGGAGGCTGAAAAATGGTTATGTGGCTATGAGGACGCCTCGATTTTTGGGAAGTCCATTAAGATAAAGATCTGTTGAGATATCCTGGGCTTTGTGCAAAGTTAATGCGCAATGATGTCATGGCGGGTTGACACGATTTTGAGATGTGACTTCATGGCGGGTTACAGTGAATTGGAAAGGAATTGATAAAGGAAGATTCTGCTAAGTCAAGTGGTGAAGATTGATGTGAACCAGTTCAAATCAACCTGGGGCCTAATGTTGGGGATGTAGCTACTGGGTATGACCCGCCAAGGAGGGGCTGGGTCATGCCACTGGCGGCTTAAAGATGAAGAGGCCCGATAAGGTCCAATAAGATATGAAGATGGCGGTTCATAGAGCAAGCCAATTGAAGGCCCAAGACCCAGAGACGACTTGAGGCCCACGGGTGTGAGCCGCCATGTGTTTAAACTTGTCTTGTAAGGCAAGCTAAGTTAGAAACCGAGCCGGTCATGTTTGTGTGAGCCGGCCGGGACTCTGTAAGCCGCCGGGCGTTAACCTGTATATAAAGGGGTGACCCGGCGGCGGGTTAACTCAAGTAACAATTAATCGAGAACTAGGTCAAGCGTATTTGCTCCCTGGTAATCAAAACACAGGCAATACAACCTAAAGCAGGAGTAGGCTTTTACCTCATTGAGAGGGGCCGAACCTGGGTAAACTCTCTGTGTCCTTTGTCCCGTTTAAGCCCTTCAAGCTAACCTAGTTGCGATGGCTCCACACCTAAGTCCTTTTGCTAGGGCATCTGCCGTGTTAAGTCCAAAATACTTACAGGAGGATCCGGGTTAAGGGCGCAGTAAGGATTCAGACCCACTCGGCTGCAGTTATCCAAAGACTCCCCAAGCAGCGTCTTAACTGAGTCATTGATTTCTTTGTTGGTTAGGCGTGCTTGGTTGTAACGCTGAGGGTCCTTGGTGTCACCAGTATACTCACACATTAAACCGGGGCGCCGGCTCAGTGGTAAAATCCTCCAGGTGACCCAGCAGCGGACCAGATCGACTCCAGTTAAGCCATTGGCAATCAAGGCCCTTATTTTTGAAAAAGTGGAGGCAAAAGGAGCGCGCTCTGCGGCAGTCAATCGGCCTGGAAGCAAGCCAGTGGTGGTGAGCCGGAAGGGACGGAAACCCGGCAAGGGGTTCTCTCCAGCTGGGGAAGTGTCTCTACAATAAAACCAGGTATAATTCCAGTCTTTGGGATGACTGGGCAGGGTGGCTGAAGGAAAAGTTACGTCTCTTCGTCTTTGGATGAAACACCTCTGAGTTCAAGACTGGGCCCATCTGACATCTCAGTCTGGCGGTTGATATAAAAATAGTCTCTAAACAGATCGACAGAGGGTTCTTCCCCAAGGTACACTTCGCAGAACACTTGAAAGTTGCATATGTTGGAAACAGAGTTGGGACCAATATCTTGTGGATGAAGATTATAGAAATGCAGAACGTCCCAGAAGAATTTTGAGCTGGGCGGTGAGAAGCCACGGAGTAGGTGATCCGTGAAAATCACAACTTCACCCTCTTGGGGCTGAGGTGAAAATTCGGAGCCTGGAACCCGCCAGTGGATGACCTCCTTGGCGGGTAAAACCCCCATGGTTACATAATCATTGAGCGAGTCCTCTGTGACTCTGGAGGCAATCAAGTCACAAGATGTGGGTGCTTTAGTCATGATGAGCCGAAATAACAAGCTGTGACCAAAGAATAAGGATGTGGCGGGTTAAAATTACTATGGTAAGACGCCTAAATGATTATACGATGATTCAGCAATGATGAGTTAGCTACAGTTAGAAGGCTACATATTATGATGAACCATTAAAGGAATTATGAGCTGCCTTAGCCATGGAGTGGAGTAATTATCAGGTTATGAGAGCATGGAGGGTTAAGTTCTGAAAGTATGAGCCGGCAACATGTTGGCGGGTTAAACAAATCTTTGGAATTCTTGGCGGGTTACAAATTCATTATTAAGTCGCCCGAACAATGAAGAGCGGGTCAACTACCTTCAGATCCAAGTTGGTGGACATTTTGCTAAGTATTGGACAAACGAGTTTTGCAGATTGCAGCTACAATTACAGATCTACGGCAGTTCAGAAAAGGGGCATAATTATTAAACCTAGAACGCGGCCGCAGAAGAACTAGTAAGCTGGGTATTGATTCGCAAGAAGAAGGGATCTATCCAGGATATGAGATAAAGGCTAAAATTGCTACCGCGCTACTTTTGTTTAGTTTTTGGATTAAAAGTGCGACTTCTGGGCAGAGCATGGATGAACTTGGACGAACGCCGATGAACTATCAAGAACTGACATGACCTAATGTGGATCTAAGAAAGAAGAAGGACGTTACCTGATGATTTGGGTGGAGAGCGGATGAGCACCGCAGATTTCTGGTCTGAACAGGGTGATACAGCAGCCTCCACGGAGTGGTCGGTGCGGTTCAGCGGTGGCGGCGGAGCTCCAGTGCCGACGGACGACGCGAGGAAGAAGAAGAGGGGGCGATGGGGGTAAAAGTGAAAAAGGATACCCCCCCGGTGCCTATTTATAAGGAAAAGTTGGTGAAACAGTGAAATGGCATGCGTGGAAATTGAGGAGGCGTCATGATTATCTTAACAGAGGAGGCACCTCGATTCTCAGACAGCTAGTTAATGCAAAAAGATCTGTTGTGATGTCATAAGTTTTTTCTGGATTTATTTCACATGACGTCATGGCGCGTTATAGGGATCCATTCAAGATTAAGCGTTGGAAGAAATCAAAGAAGACTCGCCAACCAGAAGCAGTGAAGATTGACATGAACAAGTTCAAATCAATCTGGGCCTAATGTTGGGGATATAACTCCATGGTGTGACTCGCCCAGGAGGGGCCGGGTTACACTGTTGGTGACCCAGAGATAAGGCCTAGGTAGGCCCAATAAACCAGACATGGAACCTGGAGGGCGACTTAAGTCGTGAGCCGCCGGGGGCCCAAGCCCAGAAGATGGTGCGAGACCCGGCGCTGTAAGCCGCCCAACAATGACTTGCCTAGTAAGGCAAGGCAACTTAGAACCAAGGTCGGTCACGTTGTATGATCCGACTTGGACTCTTGTAAGCCCAGGGCCTTGACTTGTGTATATAAAGGCGAGACCCTGCGGCGGGTTAACTCAAGTTACAATCAATCGATAGCGAGGTCAGGCGATTCCGCTCCCTTGTAATCGATACTCAATCAATACAACACAAAGCAGGACGTAGGCTTTTACCTCGTTGGTGAGGGGCCGAACCTGGGTAAACTCATGTCTCTCGTCCCGTTCGACCCCTTTAAGCTAACCTATGTTGCGATGGCTCCACACCTAAGTCCTTTCACAAGGGGCATCTGCCGTGACAAAACCACGACAGGCATGTTATTTACTTCTGTGATGAAGCTGCTAGAATTGCCAAACCCGATGAAAAAGATAAACATAGACCTGTTGTTGGCATGCCTGTTGTCTCAGTTAAAATAGGAGATCATTGTTATCATGGTTTATGTGACTTAGGTGCTAGCGTGAGTGCTATTCCTTTTACCTTATACCAAGAATTATGAATAACATAGCACCTGCTGAAATAGAAGAGATAGATGTCAATATTAAACTTGCTAATAGAGACACCATCACACTACTTCGGATTGTTAGAGATGTTGAAGTCTTGTGTGGGAAAAATAAAATACCCTACTGATTTTCTAGTTCTTGGTTCCCCACAAGATGACTTTTGTCCCATTATCTTTGGTAGACCTTTCTTGAACACTGTCAATGCTACTATAGATTGTCATAAACAAACTGTTAGTGTTCACTTTGGTGATGAGTCTCATGAATTTAATTTTTCCAAGTTTAAAAGATAACCTCATAAGAAAGAATTACCTAGTAAGGATGAAATAATTGGTCTTGCTTCTATTGTTGTGCCTCCTACTGATCCACTAGAACAATATTTGCTATACCATGAAAATGATTTTCATATGCATGAAAGAAATGAGATAGACAAAATTTTCTTTGAACAACGACCTCTGCTCAAACACAATTTGCCTATTGAAACTCTAGGAGGTCCTCCTCCACCTAAAGGTGATCCCGTGTTTGAATTAAAACAATTGCCTGACACTTTGAAATATGCTTATCTCGATGAGAAAAAGATATATCTTGTTATTATTAGTGCTAACCTTTCAGAACATGAAGAAGAAAGATTATTAAAGATTCTGAAGAAGCACCATGATGCTATTGGATATACTCTTGATGATCTTAAGGGCATTAGTCCCACTCTCTGTCGGCACAAGATTAATATGGAACCTGATGCTAAACCCGTTGTTGATCATCAACGACGTTTGAATCCTAAGATGAAAGAAGTGGTAAGAACTGAAATATTAAAGCTTCTGGAAGCAGGTATAATCTATCCCATAGCTGATAGTAGATGGGTAAGTCCTGTTCATTGTGTCCCTAAGAAGGGAGGTATTACTGTTGTTCCTAATGATAAAAATGAACTTATTCCACAAAGAATTGTTACTGGCTATAGAATGGTAATTGATTTTAGAAAATTAAATAAAGCAACTAGAAAAGATCATTACCCTTTGCCTTTTATTGATCAAATGTTAGAAAGACTATCTAAGCACACACACTTTTGTTTTCTTAATGGATATTCTGGTTTTTCTCAAATACCTGTTTCACAACCTGATCAAGAGAAAACCATCTTTACTTGCCCATTTGGAACTTATGCTGATAGACGTATGCCTTTTGGTTTATGCAATGCACCTGCTACTTTTCAAAGATGTATGACTGCTATATTCTCTGATTTTTGTGAAATGATTGTTGAGGTTTTCATGGATGATTTTTCTGTTTATGGAACTTCTTTCGATGATTGCTTAAGCAAACTTATCGAGTTTTGCAGAGATATGAGCAAACTAATCTTGTCATGAATTGGGAGAAGTGCCACTTTATGGTTAATGAAGGTATTGTCTTGGGGCATAAAATTTCTGAATGAGGTATTGAGGTGGACCAAGCTAAAGTTGATGCAATTGAGAAAATGTCATGTCCTAAAGATATTAAAGGTATTCATAGTTTCCTTGGTCATGCTGGTTTCTATAGGAGGTTTATTAAAGACTTCTCTAAAATTTCTAGGCCTCTTACAAATCTTTTACAAAAGGATGTTCCATTTGTTTTTTATGATGACTTTGTAGAAGCCTTTGAAACACTTAAGAAAGCCTTAACTTCTGCACCTATTGTTCAACCACCTGATTGGAACTTGCCTTTTGAAATTATGTGTGATGCTAGTGATTATGCTGTTGGTGCTGTTCTAGGACAAAGAGTTGATAAGAAATTAAATGTTATTCATTATGCTAGCAAAACTCTAGACAGTGCCCAAAGAAATTATGCTACTACTGAAAAAGAATTTTTAGCAGTTGTGTTTGCTTGTGATAAATTCAGATCTTAAATTGTTGATTCCAAAGTAATCGTTCACACCGATCATGCTGTTATTAAATATCTTATTGAAAAGAAAGGTGCTAAACCTAGACTCATTAGGTGGGTTCTCTTACTACAAGAATTTGATTTACATATTACTGATAGAAAAGGAGCTGAGAACCCCGTAGCGGATAACTTATCTAGGTTAGAAAATATCCTTGATGACCCACTACCTATTGATGATAGCTTTCCTGATGAACAACTAGCTGCAATAAATGTTTCTCATAATACTCCTTGGTATGCTGACCATGCTAATTATATTGTTGCTAAATACATACCACCTAGTCTCACTTACCAACAAAAGAACAAATTCTTCTATGATTTAAGACATTACTTTTGGGATGACCCACATCTTTATAAAGAAGGAGTAGATGGTATTATTAGACGTTGTGTACCTGAGCATGAACAGGAACAAATCCTACGGAAATGTCACTCCGAAGCTTATGGAGGGCATCATGCAGGAGATAGAACTGCTCATAAGGTATTGCAATCTGTTTTTTATTGGCCTACTCTCTTCAAGGATGCCCGTAAGCTTGTTTTATCTTGTGATGAATGTCAAAGAATTGGTAATATCGGTAAGCGTCAAGAAATGCCTATGAATTATTCACTTGCTGTTGAACCATTTGATGTTTGGGGTTTTGATTATATGGGACCTTTTCCTTCGGGTATACACATATTTTGGTTGCTGTTGATTATATTAATAAGTGGGTAGAAGCTATTCCAACTAGTAGTGCTGATCATAACACTTCCATTAAATTGCTTAAAGAAGTTATTTTCCCGAGGTTTGGAGTCCCTAGATATTTAATGACTAATGGTGGTTCACACTTTATTCATGGTGCTTTCCGTAAAATGCTTGCTAAATATGATGTTAACCATAGAATTGCAACACCTTATCATCCTCAATCTAGTGGTCAATTTGAACTTAATAATAGAGAAATAAAACTAATATTACAAAAAACTATTAATAGGTCCCGAAAGAATTGGTCTAAGAAATTGGATGATGCACTTTGGGCCTACAGAACAGCATATAAAAATCCTATGGGTATGTCTCCCTATAAAATGGTTTATGGAAAATCTTGTCATTTGCCTCTAGAGTTAGAACATAAAGCATATTGGGCAATTAAAGAACTCAACTATGATTTCAAACTTGCCGGTGAAAAGAGGTTATTTGATATTATCTCATTAGATGAATGGAGAACCCAAGCTTATGAAAATGCCAAATTATTTAAATAAAAAGTTAAAAGATGGCATGACAAAAGAATCCAAAAGCGGGAATTCAAAGTTGGAGAATATGTTCTTTTGTACAACTCTCGTTTTAGATTCTTTGCAGGGAAACTTCTGTCTAAGTGGGAAGGACCATATATTATCGAGGAGGTTTATCGCTCTGGAGTTATAAAAATAATAATGCTGAAGGTACTAACCGGAAGGTGGTCAATGGGCAAAGAATTAAACACTATATCTCAGGTACGCCTATTAATGTTGAAAGCAATGTTATTCAAACCATGACACCGGAGGAAGACATAAAAGAGACCTTCTGGAACACTCTAGAATACTAAAAATGAGGAGGTACGTGATACGGTAAGTAAACGGACTCCGAAAAATCTGCAAAAATATTTTCTGTCAGTTTTGGAATATTACAAAAATTAGGAAAATAAGAAACAACCAGGAAGGCAACCGAGGAGGGCATAAGACACCAGGGTGCGCCTGGGCCCCCTGGCGCGCCCAGGTGGGTTGTGCCCACCTCGGGAACCTTCCCGACTCCGTTTTCCTCCCGTTTGCTTGTTTCCCAAGATAAAAAATCATTATATACCCCCCGAACATATTAACCATCGTATCATGGAGAAATCTTCTGTTCTTCTTTCTTGTTGTTTTCTGACAGATCTAGATCGCCATGGCCGCTTCAAGCTCCTCCAAGGACAAGTTCTTCGAGTATGTCATCAACCCGTATTTTCGGGAGGTGATGCAGGACCCTCAAGCCATTGAGATGCGTGAGGGGGTGCTCCACATCCGGGACGTCCAGGGTCCCAAGGGGACGGGAACCGTGGAGGCTAGGCTCGAAGCTATGGAGCAAGAGGTTTTGAAGTGCAAGGGGATGGTGGAACATGGACTCAGTGCCAATCACCTCAAGATCACGGATTACACCCGTGATCTCAAGGTGGATGGAAAATCCATGAAGGACGTCGTCTTCTCCTTCAACGAGCAAATCAATTTTCTGCAAAGCCAAATCTATGATCTCCAAAATCAAGTCTTTCAATATGAGGCGAGATTTAAAGGTATGTGTTTAGCTGCCAGTTGCAGGACTCGTGAGACTCGTGCTTCTTCTTATGATGGTGAGCTGCTGCCATGGAAGCCGGAGGATAAGCCCGCTACTACTTCACCACCACCATCATCATCTTCTCCAACAAAAGAAACTTGAGTTCATGGTATGGGCACTCCCCTTGGCTTGTGCCAAGCTTGGGGGAGGTGCCCCGGTATCGTATCACCACCACTATCTTTGCTTTTATCTATTTTAGTTTGATCTTTAATTATCCTATGATTTAGTTGAATAAAAGTTTAGTTCGATCCTTTCTTTTCGAGTGCTTGCTTAGTGATCTATCTATGTAATCGTGTGCGAGATACATAATAAAGAGTAGTTTGAGTTTTGTTTCTTTACTTTTTTGTTCCAATAAAAGAAAGGAAAATAAATGAAAAAGATCATATGCTAATCTTATGGTAAGTAATGACATCACATAAGGAAAAGTATAAGTGGTAAAATTTATTGGAGATTGACAAACATAGCATTGGTCAATGATGCAATTCATGAAAGAATTAATAAGGGAAGAGAAGATTCACATGCAAATATACTATCTTCGACATCTTTTATGATTGTGAGCCCCCATTAAATATTATGTGTCAAAATTGTTGACGTTGGACAAGGAAGACAACGTAATGATTTATGTTTGTTCATATTCACATAGAAGTTATATTGTCATAGATCCTTCAACATGTGGTGCTTGCTCAATATCATTGCTAGCCAAAAACTCCGCACTAAGTAGAGATACTACTTGTGCATCCAAAAACCCTTAACCCAAAATCTTTTTGAGATTCCACCATACCTACCTATGGATTGAATAAGATCCTTCAAGTAAGTTTTCATCGGTGCAATAAGGCAATAAAAATTGCTTCTAAAAGTGTTGGATCGTTTAGTGTAAGAGAAAATTGAGCATTGTACGAACTTATGATGGCAAAGTAATAAAAGCGACGGACGGCATAATAAAGGTTGCTATCATAAGGGGCAATATAACGTGACATTCTTTTGCATTAAGGGATTTGGCATACAAACAAATAAGCGCATGACAAACTCTGCTTCCCTCTGCGAAGGGCCTATCTTTTACTTTTATGCATTTACTTTTATGTAAGAGTCAAAGTATTCTCCCCTATTCATTTTTATTTTCTCTTTTTGCAAGCATCATGTGGTGAGGAAAGATCTAGGCACATATATCCAGTTGGATATGAGTGGGCATGAGTTATTATTGTTGACATCACCCTTGAGGTGAATACATTAGGAGGCGAAACTATAAGCCCCTATCTTTCTATGTGTCCGGTTGAAACTTTTTGTTCATGGGTATGTTGTGAGTGTTAGCAATCATAGAAGATTAAATGATGGTTGAGTATGTGGACTTGCCTAAAGGCTCCGATACGTGACCCTTCGTGAAAATATGATGAACTGTAGTTGCAAAGTTGACTGAGAACATAGTTTGTTGGTTTTCAACAAGGTTAATGCTTTATACTTCAATGTTGTGATGAATTGTTACTAGTTCATGAGAAGTTATATGATAAAAGTTGTTTGATAAAGTTTTATGTTAAAGTTCCTTGTTGTTATAATAATATGCATGATGCTTCTATGTCCGTATTTTGTTTTTATCGACACCTCTCTCTCTCTAAGCATGTGGGCATGTTTTTCAATTTCGGTTTTTCGCTTGAGGACAAGCGAGGTCTAAGCTTGGGGGAGTTGATACGTCCATTTTGCATCATGTTTTCCTACTGTTATTTATAATGTTTTTATGCATAATAATGCTTTTTGGAGTAATTCTAATATCTTTTCTCTCATAATATGCAAGGTTTACACAAAGAGGGAGAATACCGGCAGCTGGAATTCTAGACCTGAAAAAGCTACGTCAGAGTTACCTATTCTGTACATCTCCAAATGAGCTGAAAATTTACAGAGAATTATTTTGCAATATAACTACCGGAGGAGGCCCACCAGGTGGGCACAACCCACCTGGGCGTGCCAGGCCCCCCAGGCGCGCCTTGGTGGGTTCTGCCCTCCTTGGCCCACCTCCGGTGCCCATCTTCTGGTATATAGGTCATTTTTACCTAGAAAAAATCACGAGGGGACTTTCGGGATGAAGCGCCGCCGTCTCGAGGTGGAACTTGGGCAGGAGCACTTTTACCCTCCGGTGGAGCGATTCCGCCGGGGGAACTTTCCTCCCGGAGGGGGAAATCATCGCCATCGTCATCACCAACAACTCTCCCATCTTTGGGAGGGCCATCTCCATCAACATCTTCAACAGCACCATCTCCTCTCAAACCCTAGTTCATCATCTCTTGTGTTCAATCTTTGTACCAGAACCTTAGATTGGTACTTGTGGGTGACTAGTAGTGTTGATTACATCTTGTAGTTGATTACTATATGGTTTATTTGGTGGAAGATTATATGTTCAGATCCATTATGCTATTTAATACCCCTCTGATCTTGAGCATGATTATCATTTGTGAGTAGTTACTTTTGTTCTTGAGGTCACGGGAGAAGTCATGTTGCAAGTAATCATGTGAACTTGATATGTGTTCGATATTTTGATGATATGTATGTTGTGATTCCTAGTGGTGTCATGTGAATGTCGACTACATGGCACTTCACCATATTTGGGCCTAAGGGAATGCATTGTGGAGTAGTTATTAGATGATGGGTTGCAAGAGTGACAGAATCTTAAACCTAGTTTATGCGCTACTTCATAATGGGCCGATTTGGATCCAAAGTTTAATGCTATGGTTAGATTTTATCTTAATAGTTTTCTCGTAGTTGCGGATGCTTGCGAGGGGGTTAATCATAAGTAGGAGGTTTGTTCAAGTAAGAACAGCACCTAAGCACCGGTCCACCCACATATCAAATTATCAAAGTAGCGAACACGAATCAAACCAGCATGATGAAAGTGACTAGATGAAATTCCCGTGTACCCTCAAGAATGCTTTGCTTATCATAAGAGAACGTATTGGCCTGTCCATTGTCACAAAAGGATTTGGCTACCTTGCTGCATATTATTTACCGTTACCGTTACTTGCTCGTTACAAATTATCTTGCTATCAAACTACTTGTTACCGACTATTTCAGTGCTTGCAGAAAATACCTTGCTGAAAACCACTTGTCATTTCCTTCTGCTCCTTGTTGGGTTCGACAATCTTACTTATCGAAAGGACTACGATTGATCCCCTATACTTGTGGGTCATCAATAAGCCCATTTTCCCTAGAAAAAATAAGAGGAGGACTTTCGGGACGGAGGGCCGCCGTCTAGAGGCGAACTTGTGCAGGAGCACTTTTGCTCTCCAGTGGAGCGATTCCGTCGGGACATTTCCCTCTGAGAGGGGGAAATCAAAGCCATCGTCATCATGAACAACCCTCTCATCGCAGATGGATCAATCTTCATCAACATCTTCACCAGCACCATCTCATCTCAAACCCTAGTTCATCTCTTCTATTCAATCTTTGTAACAAAACCTCAGATTGGTACTTGTGGGTTGCTAGTAGTGTTGATTACATCTCGTAGTTGATGCTAGTTGGTTTATTTGGTGGAAGATTATATGTTCAGATCCATTATGCTATTCAATACCCCTCTGATCTTGAACATTAATATTATTTGTGAGTAGTTGCTTTTGTTCTTGAGGACATGGGAGAAGTCTTGTCATAAGTAATCATGTGAATTTTGTATTCATTCGATATTTTGATGATGTGTATGCCGTGATTCCCTTTAGTGGTGGTATGTGAACATCGACTACATGACACTTCACCATCTTTGGGCCTAAGGGAATGCATTGTGGAGTAGTTATTAGATGATGGGTTGCTAGAGTGACAGAAGCTTAAACCCTAGTTTATGAGCTATTCCGTAAGGGGCTGATTTGGATCCATAAGTTAAATGCTATGGTTAGATTTATCTTAATTCTTCTTTTGTAGTTGCAGATGCTTGCGAGAGGGGTTAATCATAAGTGGGAGGCTTGTTCAAGTAAGAACATCACCCAAGTACCAGTCCACCCACATATCAAATTATCAAAGTAGCGAACGCAAATCAAACAAACATGATGAAAGTGACTAGACGAAATTCCCATGTGTCCTCGAGAACGTTTTACTTATTATAAGAGTTTGTTCCGGCCTGTCCTTTGCAACAAAAAGGATTGGGCTACCTTACTGCACCTTAGTTACTATTGCTACTTGTCACTTGTTACAAATTATCTTGCTATCAAACTATCTATTACCAATAATTTCAGCGCTTGCAGAAAACACCTTGCTAAAAACTACTTGTCAGTTCCTTATGCTCCTCGTTGGGTTCGACACTCTTACTTATCGAAAGGACTATGATTGATCCCCTATACTTGTGGGTGATCAGCCACCGCAGGGAAACTCGAGGATTGGTTTTACCCATAGGATGTCCCATCCGGTCGTGTCCTGAGAACGAGGTACGTGCGGCTCCTATCGGGATCATCGACACGCCGGGAGGTCTTGCTGGTTTAGTTTTACCTTTGTTGAAAGGCTTGTCCACCGGGATTCCTTATCATAAGCATCATGTTATCATGGTGTGAGGATGTTCCATCGGATGCGCGTGGTAATTTATAATGGACCACTTGGAGCACCCTGTAGGGTTAAATCTTTTCGGAAGCCGTGCCCGTGGTTATGTGGCGACGTGGAAATTTATAATATCCGGTTGTAGAGAAATTGACACTAAACCCAAAATAAAATACACCAACCATGTGCATAACCGTGACCGTCTCTTTTCGAGGGAGTTCGGGAAGAGAACAAGGTGGGGTTATGTTTGACTCGTAAGTAGTTCAGGATCACTTATTGATCAATACTAGTTTGCGACCGCTATGCGTAGTTTACTCTTCTTATTCTTGTACTCGTAAGTTAGCCACCATACTGTGGCGCCCCCGACTCGATCGTACACTAATCATGCACGCAAACGTGTACGATCAAGATCAGGGACTCACGGGAAGATATCACAACACAACTCTAAAACATAAATAAGTCATACAAGCATCATAATACAAGCCAGGGGCCACGAGGGCTCGAATACAAATGTTCGATCATAGACGAGTCAGCGGAAGCAACAATATCTGAGTACAGACATAGGTTAAACAAGGTGCCATAAGATGGCTAGCACAAACAGGGATACAACAGATCGAACAGGCGCAGGGCCTCCTGCCTGGGATCCTCCTAACTACTCCTGGTCGTCGGCGTCCTGGACGTAGTAGTAGGCTCCGTCCTGGTGGTAGTAGTCGTCGAAGGTGGCGTCTGGCTCCTGGGCTCCAACATCTGGTTGCGACAACCAGCAAGAAGGGAAAGGGGGAAAGGAGGGGGAAAGCAACCGTGAGTACTCATCCAAAGTACTCGCAAGCAAGGATCTATACTACATATGCATGGTATATGTGTAAAGAGGCAATATCGGTGGACTGAACTGCAGAATGCCAGAATAAGAGGGGGATAGCTAGTCCTGTCGAAGACTACGCTTCTGGCAGCCTCCATCTTGAAGCAATAGAAGAGATTAGTTGGAAGTTAACCAAACAACAACGTATAGCATAATCCTACCCGTCGATCCTCCCGTCGCCACCATGCGAGAGAGCGACCACCGGGTTATATCTGTCACTTGTAAGGGTGTGTTTTATTAAGTATCCATTTCTAGTTGTCATGAGGTCGGAATACAACTCCGGGTCGTCCTTTTACCGAGGGACACGGCTATTCGAATAGATAAACTTCCCTGCAGGGGTGCACCACATATTCCCCAACACGCTCGATCCCCTTTGGCCGGACACACTTTCCTGGGTCATGCCCGGCCTCGGAAGATCCACACGTCGCAGCCCCACCTAGGCCCAACAGAGAGGTCAGCACGCCGGACTAATCCTAGGCACTCTGGGGTCTGGGCCCATCGCCCAGTGCGCTCCTGCACGTTGCGTACGCGGCCGCGAGCAGACCTAGCAACCCACACGATCACGGCGGTTACGTTAGCGCGGTCCAACACGGCGCGCGCCGCTCAGTCGCTGACGTCAAGAAGGCTTCAGCTGATACCACGACGCCGGGATACCCATAACTACTCCCGCGTAGTTGGTTAGTGCGTATAGGCCAGTGGCCAGACTCAGATCAAATATCCAGTCTCGTTAAACGTGTTATTATGAAGTAAACGCGAACGCCGACCAGGGCCTGGCCCACCTGTCTCCTAGGTGGTCTCAACCTGCCCTGTCGCTCCGCCACAAAGATCCACTCAAAGGGCCGTTGGGACAAAGGTCCTTTCAGCCCCCAATCCGTGAATCACTCGCGGGTACTCTTCGAGCCGACCCGACTTTAGTCACCATCTGTATAGTATGCATATGTGTGTAGTATACACCCGTGATCACCTCCCGAGTGATCACGGCCCGATAGTATAGCAAGGCAGACTGACAAGAATGCAGGGCCAATGATGACAAACTAGCCTCCTACACTAGGCAGTTAGGATTGCAGGTAAGGTATCAACAACAGTAGCAACAATGACAGGCTATGCAGCAGAATAGGATTAACCGAAAGCAGTAACAGGCTACACTACTCTAATGCAAGCAGTATAGAGGAGAATAGGCGATATCTGGTGATCAAGGGGGGGGGGGCTTGCCTGGTTGCTCTGGCAAGTAGGGGTCGTCAACAACGTAGTCGGCCGGGGCACCAGCAGCTGCGTCGGTCTCGTAGTCTACCGAAGAGAAGAGGGGGAAGAAACAGTAAACACACGGCAATAATGCAACAGGGATGCATGACATGTCTAAACGCAGGGCCGGGGTGATATACAGCCTAACTAAGCGATTTAGTTAATTTAGGAATTTATCCGGATTTATTTAATTAGGGTTGGACACTATTCATTTATCGGAATCGGTCTAATTGTTCAACGTTCTCATAGCTGCGGGCGTCTGACGGAGATACCGAGGGCGTATCCGGGTTCGTATCGTCGCTCTGAGCAAGTTTCATGTATAAAATATTTTCATCGGAGTTACGGTTTAAAAGTTATGATTTTCTAAAGTTTTTATTAATTTCTGAAATTTTAATTAATTATTTAATTCAACATTATCCGAAACAGTAATTGATGACGTCAGCATGACATCATGCTGACGTCAGCAGTTAATTAAGTTAATTACTAATTACTGTTTAATTAACACTAATCAGTTAATTAGATTAACCTAATCAGGATTAATTAACTAATTAATTAATTAATTAATTATTTTAATTATTTATTTTTATTTCTTTCTTTTTCTTTTATTAAAACGTTCTGGGGGGGGGCCCACTGGACAGTGGCACAGCCGGACTCGTCCGCGCTGTGCCCGTCCAGAGCCGGACATGTCCGCGCGGTGGGGGGGTCAACGCGCGCGCGCGCGCACGCACTGGCCGAGGCCAGGGTGCGGTGGCCGGCCAGGGGTGGCGGCGAGGGCCAGAGGCCGGAGCGGGGCGCGCCGGCCGTGGCCGGTGGAGAGGCGGCCGCGGGGAGGAGCGCTGGGGGCCGCGCCGGCGTGCGGCGTGCGGGCGGGCGGCGTGCTCGTCGAGGGCGCGCGAAGGCGAGGCAGGGGCCGGAGCGGGGGCGCGTCCCGGGGCAGGGAAGGGGGAGGCCTGGGGCCCACGAGATTCGCAGGGACGGGCAGCGGGCTCGAGCTCGTGGAGGGGGGTCGGCGACGGGTCGAGGCGGGCGTCGGCGTCGACGCAGGGAGGGGCTCGGGGTGGAGGCCGGAGACGACGGGTCGACGGGGAGGCCGGCGTCGGTGGAGTCCGGCGAGGCGGGAGGTCCAAGGGCGACGGCGGTTCGCGACGGCGTCGGAGACGAGGCGGAGACGGGGCGCTCGGGGCGAGCGCGCGGCTCGGGCCCGAGCGAGGGCACGTCGGGGACGAGGTCGTCGGCGACGACGGCGACGGAGACGAGGTGCAGGCCGGCGGAGGCGGCGGGCTCCGGGCGGCGGCGAGCGGCGTCGGCGACGGGCGGACGGATCGGGGGATCGCCCCGATCCAGATCCAGCCGAGGAGGGGGGGGGGCGACCGGGGGGAAATGTGGTCAGGAGGGGGCTAGGGTTCGCGGGGTGGGGGGGGTGGCTATGTATGCGCCGGCTGGGCCGGCCTGGCGCCCGGTGGCTTGCTGGGCCGAGGCCCAGTCGGGGGGGGGGGTGTTGCTCTTTTTTTTTTTTTTTCTGTTTCTTTTTCCTTTTCTTTATCCTCTTTTCTCTACTGTTAAATGTTTAGGCCCCAAATGGTTTTTGTAAAAAGTGTGACCTATTTCATAAATACCAGTGCATTATTCCTTAACACCTAAAATTAGTTTGGACAAAACATAATTCCATATTTATTTCAGATTTAATAAATGGTTATTAAATATCATCTTCATCCACTGTTTGAGGTTGTTCGAGTCACTTATCCAATTCCAATGATGTTGGTTTCAATTTTAGAATAACCTCTGGAATATTTGTTATTTATCTGACATTTTAGTTTCTATGTTGGACAACTTTTATATCCCACTTTCATTTAAATTTGAAATTGGCTTAGGAGTTGAAATGCAATATGATGCTAATGATGATTGTGCACTATTAACCATGATGACATGGCCTCATCAAAAGGGTGATCTCTGTAGCTTAATACAGGGGGTGTTACACATACAATGCTTAGTGCTTGCTGCAACCTCACCACTTATCCATTCCATACCCATTAAGCTTTGCTAGTCTTGATACCCATGGTAATGGGATTGCTGAGTCCTCATGGCTCACAAATTACTACAACAACAGGTGCAGGTACAGGTAATGCGATGATCTAATGTGAGAGTGATGCTTTCTTGTTTTGGATTTCTTCTTCTGCTTCTTCTTCTTTGATCGAGGGATAGGTTCCTGGTCGGTAGCCTGGGCTAGCAGGGTGGATGTCGTTTGTGTTTTTCATTTGATTTCATCCATAGTCGGAGGCAGATCTTTTGTACGATGTTTGATGTATTCGTGTGGCGATTGTATGCCTTTGTATGTATCCCCATCTATTATGTACATGGTACGATGTAATGATATCCACCTTGCAAAGTGTCTTCAATATGCGCTTCTATCATTGGTCGGACCTCCGAGTTCCTCGAGGATAGGATCGCATATTGGGCGTGATAGAGGAGTAGCGGGGTCCGGGGTTGCCCTGGCGGATGGCAACCCACTCGAAGAGTCGCTTAGGCGCACCTTCGATGGACTGCATAAAGATGCCCGGGTGAGTTTGCTCCTACTAAAAGGACTCGTTGGAGCATAAACATAAAGAGCAACCAACATACCCTCGGGGTGCCGGTTTCTTCCTCCCCATGGTGAGGGGATCATCCTTTGACTCGTCGGAGAGCTCGATCTTCTCTGACGTCTTGCCGGCGGCCCCGGCCGAGGTCCTCCTCAACCTCTTTTGGCCCTTGGGACGCGTTCCGGCTTTGGCATCCTCTGATGTTGCCCTCTTCCCTTTGAAGGGAGGGTTCTCCTTCTCCTCGTCCTCCCCCATGTCGTCTTCATGGACGGAGGATGCGTGGGTCTCCTTGAACCGGACGACCGATGTCTTCCGAGTCCGAGCACTTGCCTTGCCCTTCTGGGACTTTGTTCCCTTGGGGATCACCACGTGCTACTCCTTGACTAGGAGCATCGTGAGCAGGGGAGTTCTCTTCCTCCTCTGGCAATGGGGCCGGGCACCACATTTTCTGCATCCTGGCTGACCATTTCTGCAAATATAAACCAAGACGATTCATCAAAATCTGTCACACCGCATAGGAAAAGAAGAATACAAACATGTGTGTTAGAATACTTACCGGTGGGGTTTCGTAGCCGACCTCGAAGCCGAGGTCTTCCCCCTCCTTAGGGATCTTGTCCTTGGCCAACTTGAAGAGGCGCGTCCACATGCCGACCAGGTTGGAGCAGAAAAGGTTGAGAACGGGCCCCGCCTCCTCGGATTTGAGCTCCCACATCTGGGTGGCCCAGAGTTGGAGCGGGAGAATGCGGCGGTTGAGCATGACGTTGACCACATCAGGGAGTTGGAGGTCCTTCTCAGTAGACCACCATTTGATCTTCTTGATCAGTGTCTCCACCTCTTCTGGGTTCCCCCAGATGACGCCCTTCTCCCTCCAGTACTTGAGTTTCCTTGGGGGCCCGGCCGAAAAGGCTGGGACCTCGGTTTGGCTGGGGCGAGTGGCTTAGTGATATAAAACCACTCGCGCTGCCATTCATTCACTGTCTCGATGAAGGTGCCTTTGAACCAGTCGGCATTCTGGTTCTTGCTGACCATTGCCCCTCCACACTCTGCCAGGTCGGAGCCGCTGGACTTCGGCTTGACGCCAAAGGTCTTCAGCCACAGGCCGAAGTGTGGCTCGATGCGGAGGAAGGCCTGGCAAACCGTAATGAAGGAGGCGAGGTGGAGAATGGAGTTTGAGGCCATGTGGTGGAAGTCGAGCCCATAGTAGAACATCATCCCACGCACGAATGGGTGCAGCGGGAACCCTGGGCCTCGGATGAGGTGGGTTACGAAGACTACCCGCTCCCCTGGGTTGGGAGCGGGCACTTGCTGGTTGGCGCCGGAAGCGCGGGCGGCGACATTGGCGGAGAGGTATCCCGCACCACGCAGCTCCAGGATGGTGTCGTATGTCATGGTGGAACCACCCCAATGCCCTTTGAGGGTATCGGCCATGGCTGGATGGGGAGCTTGGATTCACTAAGGAAGAAGAGGGCGAGATTGGATCTAGGTTCTGGAGCTCGATGAAGCAGCAGGTGGGGGAAATGAGGGCATGATTGCTTGCACTATTCTCTTTTTTACTCTTATAGGTTGCTGAAAGGCCAAGAGTCCCCCCTTTGCCACGCCGGTAAAAATGCCACTCCCCCGCGAAAGATATCATTATGCACATAGGGAGAAACAAAATCTTGATGATATCCCTTAGAAAAAAGGCATGATATCTACCTCGATGGGACGCGCCAGTAAAAAGGTTGCCTCGAGCCATGATTTGGGGTAACCAGTAACTGCCTGACACATCGTGGGATGTGCCACTTCGATAAAGTTGTCAGACTAGGTGGCATTATTCATACCTGCATGGTTGGCCTTCGAGGCTAAGTTACCCCATCTCTCTGGGCAAGGTATGAGCTCGGCTAGGTCTTGTTTGACACCGCTCCTTTAAAGAGTGGTCCGAGAGTCTTGAAGTCACAAAGGGGAACTCGTCTGTCAAGCCAAGGACTTCAGATCCGAGGTTGTGTTCATCAAGGGAATCGTCCTCGACATATAAGACTAGCTCGGGGGCTACTGGCGGTGTCCTGGATTAGGGGGTACTAACCTAGTCGGTCCATGCTCCTCAGATTGGGCCGAGGGGCCCTCATTCTTCCCAAGATGGACTCTGTAAGCTGCACGATAGGGCGTAATCAAGATTTCATCTGTCGTAGGCTGGACATATACTCCAAGACTTCTCGTGTCGCCTCCATGCCAAGATACCGACCTTGTAACCCTAGATACCCTACCTGGCGTATATATAAGCCATAGGGTTTAGCCCATAGAGGGGACATCAAGGCATTCTCATTCACCTAGACCTAGAGTTAGAACACATCTCACAATCTCGAGGTAGGTCAACTCTGTACTCGATACATCTATATCGATATAAACAAGAGTAGGACGTAGGGTTTTACCTCCATCAAGAGGGCCTGAACCTGGGAAAACATCGTCGCCTTGTTCCTGTTACCAACCGTCCGAGATCCACAGCTCGGGACCCCTACCTTGAGGTCTGCTGGTTTTCACACCAACAATAATAATGAGAGACGAGGCTCTGATACCAACTAAAAGATCGTGTATGTCGCCTAGAGGGGGTGAATAGGCGCTTTAAAATAATTACGATTTAGGCTTGAACAAATGAGGAATAAAACTAGCATTTATAATTTGTCAAGCACAAAACTTGAATCAACTAGGCTCACCTATGTGCACCAAAAACTTATGCTAAGCAAGATAAACAACTAAGTGATAGCAAGATATATAACATGAAATATTATGGCCATCACAAAGTAAAGTGCATAAGTAAAGGGATTGGCTAAGATATACGTAGAGACGATGATGTATCCCAAAGTTCACACGCTTGCGAATTCTAATCTCCGTTTGGAGTGGTGTGGAGGCACAATGCTCCCCAAAATGCCACTAGGGCCACCATAATCTCCTCACACACTCGCACAATGCAAGATGCCAAGATACCACTAAGGGACCCTTGAGGGCAGCCACCGAACCCGTACAATTGGAATCCCTTGGGGGCAGTCACCGAAACCCATACAAATTGCTCGGGGCACTCTCCACAACTTAATTGGAGTCTCCTGGAGCTTGTCCGAAGCTTTACACCACAATGATTGAGCTTCGATAACACCAACCATCTAGGGAACCAAAGCACCCAAGAGGAACAAGCTCTAGGGTGCCCAAACACCCAAGAGTAATAAGCTTCTCAACTTTTCACTTCCACGTATCACCGTGGAGAACTCAAATCTATGCAACAAATGCAATGGCAGGAGCACATGGAGTGCCCAAGTCCTTCTCTCTCAAATCCCACCACAACAACAAAAGCTATGGAGGAAGATGAGAGGAAGAACACAAGAGGAGAACACAAAGAACTCCAAGATCTAGATCCAAGGGGTTCCCCTCACATAGATGAGAAAGTGATTGGTGGAAATGTAGATCTAAATCTCCTCTCTCTTTTCCCTCAAGAACTAGAAAGAATTATTGGAGGGATTGATAGATAGCAAGCTCAAAGAAGGTCGACAATGGGGGGCAAACATGAGCTCAAAGGGATGAGAACCATTGGGGAAGAAGACCCCCTGAAATAGCCCCCCCCCCCCCGAATCCAACCATTATGCCCACTGGTCCTACACAAGCGGTACTACCGCATGGGGGAGCGGTACTACTGCTTAGCACGGTCAACGCAACCCAATGAGACAGAAATACAAGAGTGGTAGTTTTGCCAGACCAGTAGTATCTCTCGGGGGAGCAGTACTACCGCTCAGGAGTAGTACAACCGCTTGGAGCAGTACCACCGCTCTACTACCGCTCAAGTAGATTGGGCAACAAAGCACCAAAATAAGCAGAAGTGGAAGCGGCACTAGTTAGCGGAATTACCACCTAAGCGGTACTACCGCTCTAGGGAGCAGTACTACCGCTAGCAAGTAGCAAAATAGCCCAAGAAAAACAGAAGAAACAAGTAAGACCGAACTGACATAACTTTTGCATACGGGCTCCGAAATCAGCAAACTCAAGCTTGTTGGATAGATGATAACAAGTACTATCCAACAGTGATGGAGAATAGATGCCAAAAAGGATAAGAGGACCTTCGTAAAATATGAACCGGCAAAAACTCCAACATCAAAAACATAGAGATGATGGAAGCAACAAATTCTCTAGCTATCTCCCCATCCATAACATAACCCTCAGATACCTTAGGCATTTCAATTCTAGGATAGCTAGGCCTAATAGGTGAATCATAATTTACATCAGTTTCAATAGTTTCAAGTTCTTTAGCTTTAGCAAGTTGTTCATCACGAAATTCATCTAGTGGCACAGTTTCATTAAGCAGAGTACTAGCATCATTCAGAGCAGAAGTAGCATCATCAATTACTTGCGACATATCAGATTGTATAGCAGGTGGTGGTGTCACAAGCCTACTCAAAACAGAAGGTGAATCAAGTGCGGAGCTAGATGGCAGTTCCTTACCTCCCCTCATCTTAGAGGGTACGATCTTGGTTCTAGTGTCTTTCAGATTCTTCATAGTGATCAACAAATATAATCCCAAGTGACTCAACAAATAGAACTATGCTCCCCGGCAACAGCGCCAGAAAAAGGTCTTGATAACCCACAAGTATAGGGGATCGCAGCCGTTTTTGGGGTAGTATTTCACCCAAATATATTGATTCGACACAAGGAGAGCCAAGGAATATTTGCAAGTATTAGAAGTTGAGTTGTCAATTCAACCACGCCTGCAGAATCAAATATCTGCAGCAAAGTGTTTAGTAACACAGTAGTATGATAGTTTGATAGCAGTAGTAATAGTAGCAATAGTAACGGTAACAATAGTAGTAGCAGTTTTGTAATGATTGTAACAGCAACAGCAATGAAAGTAACTTAGCAAAGATCAATATGCGAAAAGCATAGGCATTGGATCAGTGAAGGATATTTGTGTTGGATAATATTCATCATATAACAGTCACAACCCAGAGTGATACACAATATCTCCAATTCATCAATGTAATGTAGGCATGTATTCCGTATATACTCATACGTGCTTATAATAAGAACTTGCATGGCATCTTTTGTCCTACCCTCCTGTGGCAGCGGGGTCCATAAAGAAATCTAAGGGATATTAAGGCCTCCTTTTAATAGAGAACCATAACAAAGCATTAACACATGGTGAATACATGAACTCCTCAAACTACGGTCATCATCAGAAAGAATCCCAACTATTGTCACTTTGGGGCATGCGGGTCATAACACGTAATAGGTGCATATAACTTGCAAGATAGGATCAAAAACTCAAATATATTCATGAAAACACTGAGGGTTTAGATCTAAAATCATGGCACTCAGGCCCTAGTGACAAGAATTAAGCATAGCAAAGTCATAGCAACATCAATCTCAGAACATAGTGGATACTAGGGATCAAGCCCTAACAAATTGAATCGATTACATGATAAATCTCATCCAACTACATCACTGTCCAGCAAGCCTACGAAGGAATTACTTACTCCGGGAGGTGAGCATCATGAAATTGGTGATGAAGAAGGGTTGGTGATGATGATGATGGTGATGAATCCCCTCTCTAGAGACCCAAACGGACTCCAGACCAGCCCTCCCGATGAAGAATAGGAGGTGGTGGCAGCTCTGTATCGTAAAACACAATGAAACTTCTTATCTTATTTTTTTCTTGGGGAATACGAATTTATAGGCTTGAGATTAGGGTTAGCGAAGCCATATGGGCCCCACAAGGCATCAGGGCGCGCCCAGGGGGTGACCGCGCCATGTTGCCTTGTGGGAAACTAGTGGCCCCCTCCGGTGGATCTTCGCTCCAGTATTTTTTATATATTCCATAAAAAATCTCCAGATAGTTTCGTCCAATTCTGCGAACTTTTATTTCTACACAAAAAACAACACCATGGTAGCTCTGCCGAAAACAGCGTGAGTCTGGATTAGTTTCATTCAAATCATGCAAATTAGAGTCCAAAACAAGAGCAAAAGTGTTTGGGAAAGTAGATACAACGAAGACATATCAACTCCCCCAAGCTTAACTCATTGCTTGTCCTCAAGCAATTCAGTTGACAAATTGAAAGTGATAAAGAAAAACTTTTACGAACTCTTTTGTTCTTGTATCCTTATATAAGCTTAAGTAACACCCAAGTTTTCAGCAAAGATCATGATATAACATGCAAATGATAACACTTAGAAATCACATTTACTCATATCGATGGCATAATCAACTAGCGAGCGATAATAACATATGTCAAATGCCAACAATTTGTCAAAACAATCATGATATAATATGATAACATGGTATCTCGCAGCCCTTTCTGAGACTGCAAAACGTAAATGCAGAGCACCTCTAAAGTTCAATCAGCAACTAAACATTGTTATTCATGGTAGAAGAGATACAGTCATGATACAAACAATATTAACTATAATCAATGCATAAGAATGACAATAGCGCTGTCAGGACTGGTGCTTAATTTAATTGAGAAGGCGATGACTCAACCATAAAAGTAAATAGATAGGCCCTTCGCAGAGGGAAGCAAGGATTTGCAGAGGTGCCAGAGCCCGAAGCTTAAATCAGAGATAAATACAATTCTGAGAGGTATGCTTTTCCTGTCAATGTTACGACAGAAAATTTTCAATATCTTCATGTTGATAGTCTAATTTGGATTTGGCTTGAAGGGTTGCCCAGATTATTTAGCTTGAGTGGTCAAGCTAATTGTTTGAGAATGCACACATGATTACAAGTACAAAGGCTAGGTGCAGCAGGCTGCATGGAACAGATTTGTGTGCTAGAGCTCAGGCATGGGTAGAAAGAAGGAAAGAGAGCTGGTTAGGAATACTGAAGAAGGAAAAGATTTTGCATAATTAGCTATTCAGCCAGAACAGAGCTAATATGGAAAATCTACTAGTATTGGGCCTAGGCTGATGCTTTTACAAACATGGATGAATTAATTAAAGATTAGGAAAAGCCTTTTGGCTTATGTGCCAAGGAAACAACACGCCAGGAGTCCTACTCCAATTTGCCAAAGGCCAGGCATATCCTTATATATGTGGGTACATGGCCGATTGAAAAAGGATCAATCGACACCTATTGCAACCTTACGTTACTTTTTGCCTACATTCTTTTCTTTCCAGCATCTAGCTCATAGCTTCTGCCCAGCCCTAGCAGTCCTAGGGTTTGGCTCATCTTTGCCGTTTTGCACTGAAAAATGGTCGGTTTACCTCCACGAAAGCGAGGAATCTATGGTGTTGTGTGGATCAATTTCCCACAGCAACACAATTGGCGACTCCGTTTGGGAAGAAGAAGAGGAATACAATGAGCACCGAACCCAAGGACGGGAGTGATCTCAACCCCAACAACATCATCGCTGTCACACTTGAGGATCTACCTGAGGATGAACGACAAAAACTTGAACAGGAGCTTGAGGAAGAGAGGGTGGAAAAGCTGAAGCATAATATGGCGGGCTTCCAAAGGACAAGAAACAACGTTATCCAGAAGGTAGCTACACCAAGTCATCCTGCTGGGGTAAGTAAAACAGCTTGTACAGAAGAGATTGCACATCTAATTGATGCATCTGTAGCTAGTAAATATGGCAAACAAATGACAGACATGGCACGCACGATTACTTAATCTGTAGCTCGCAAATTTGATGAGTTCAGAGAGCAATTAATTAAGGACATTCAGATCAGCTTGCCTCCTCAAATTCTTTCAATGGTGTTATAGGCCAATGATGAACATTATGAGAAACAACCGGTGCATCCAGAAAATAGTAGATTCCTTAATTTACCTAACCCTATGTATACACCCAGTGCAGTACCCAATGTTGTGCAGCCCCACATCCTGTTAAGCAATAACCAAAGTGGCCAGAATTACATTGGCAATTTGGCCAATAATTTTGCACCCACTGCTGCTACTCCTACTCTGACTTTGGTTCCACAAAATTTCAGCAGCAATAACCAAAGTGTTGGCTTTGATTCCAATCTGCAGCAACCCTACTATCAAACAGTAGCATATAGCACACCACTCTTCCACCTATTGGTACCGGGGTTCCTTATGGGCCGGTGCCAGATGCGTGTTTTAATGGTTCTCCGCGGCAAATGTATCATGCTCAAACTTCTTTGTCGGAGTTACCGCCACGTACCTATGGTGAATCTATGCCAGAAGCTAGTTCTCTGCAACCTACTGAAAATTTTAAGGATCAACTTGCTAATATACTTAGGGAATTGGCTTGGAACCTAAGGGTAGAGCACATGCATATCAAAAACCCTACCTTGAATATTTTGACACAACACCTTATCCTCGTGGGTTTAGAATTCCAGATTTTGTTAAGTTCACCGGGGAAGATGGTAGATCAACCTTTGAGCATGTAGGACAATTTTTGGCACAATGCAGTGAAGTTGGCACATCAGATATTTATAGAGTGAAATTATTTCCTTTCTCTTTATCTAGTGCTGCATTTACTTGGTTTACATTGCTTGCTCCTAATTCTATTGCAACATGGGCCCAATTGGAGCAAAAATTTCATGAGTACTTTTATGGTGGTGAAACTAAACTTAGACTTTTGGATTTGATAATGGTTAAGCAAAAGCACAATGAATTTGTTTATGATTATATTAAAATATTTAGAGATGTCAAAAACCGATGCTTCAGTTTGACCAAAGCCAAAAAATATTTAGCTGGTCTTGCCTTTTCGGGTTTGCTTGCTCATATTAGAGATGCATTGGAAGGGCAAGAATTTTCAGATGTTAACCAAGTTTTGCAGAAGGCTTGGGTGCAGGAAAACCGTGCTAAAGAAGTTAAACCATGTAGTCGGTTTAGAGATAATAAGAACAAAGACAAGGAAAAACCTATAGTTAATGTTGTAGAGCATGATAGTGATTCGGCTAGTGAATATGATGTTGATATATATATGGCTGAATGGGTTCAAGAACCTAAGTCAAAACCTTTCGCATGTGCTGCCCTGAAACCCACACCAGCTAAAGGAGAGGAAATCAAATATACTTTTGATGTTAGTAAGTGTGACAAGATTTTTGACATGTTGCTGCAAGTAAAGTTAATTAGAATAAAAGAAGGGCATGTGATTCCATTTCAAGAAGAATTGGGTAGAAGAGCTTATTGTAAATGGCATAATTCTTTTCCTCATGCTACTAACAATTGTAATGTGTTTCATCGACAGGTGCAATCGGCCATTAATGAGGGACGATTGACATTTACAGAAGGTACTAGGATGAAGCTCGATAGTGATTCTTTTCCTATCAATATGGTTGAGTTTGAGAATAAGAAAATGCTTATTCAGTCGGATCTGACCGAATCCGCAAGACAGAAAAATGTTGTTGATGATAGTGCTCCTCCAAGGATGATCAAACCAAAAAATCCAGAAGTAGGAGTGTGAAAAGTCAATGGAAGAAGGAGACAAGCTCCGAGACCAAAGCCAATAGTTAACATGTTGTTGGAGAAATACACTTCATGCAAGGCAACCAATGTGTTTAACCGTCTTGGAGGTAATAAGTGTCCTAGATCTCCTTCTGGACCTGCCGGTCATGAGTAATGGCAAAGAAATTCATATGATCAGTAGCCATATTTTGCAATGGAGCCGACATATTGGGGTTGTGCACCTCCCATGTATCTGCAAGGTCCTCCATGGGGTTTTAATCCTTAGGCGCCATACCCTACAGGGCCAGCAGATTATTTTTAGGCAGGATGGATTCCACCAAGGCCTATGTTCAGACCAAACATGCATGAGAAAAGGCTCGGTTCAATCATGAAGCAAGATCACGTGGTGCTATTGTTGTTCGAGGTAAAGATAGTTCACGCAAGGGGGCTGAAGATAGCTCATCCAGCAAAATATTTGTGCAGAGCAGATTGCCAACACACAATGCAGATGGCAAGATTCAGATTGGTGGCCAGAAGTATGCATGGGTACTGGTCAGATCTAAGGGTGATGCAAAAAAATTCAGTTGTACATGATGAATTTAAGTCTGATTGTGCTATTACGAACCAACCTGGGTTGGGTGCTACTCATAATGTTGATAACAGCAAGCTCAAATCAACTGCAGGTGTTTCCCCTGATCTAGAAATAATCATGATTGGAGCTTTTAGATTTGGTTCGGTTCAGAAAAGAGTTCCAGGTTTAGAAAAGATTAGTAATGATACATTGCAGCAGGAGGAAATTCAGCAAAAGAAAGCAACTCACATGCTGATTTGGGGCCCAGTATGCAGAAAGATGGAACCACTAGCATAACTGATTAGCACCGAATTCTTTCGGCCAATGACAGAATGCTTGCTTCAAAAATAGCAGCACATCAGCACAGGCCGAGGAGCTCGGTGGGGTAGCAGAATTAGGTCAGTGGCACCAGGAACTAAACCAAAGCTTCAATGGTGCCCAACAGGTCTCACACATACTCAGAAAAGAAAGGTGCAACGACTGCGGGCATTGGAAATTAGAGAGGAACTAGCTGAGAAGAAGCGCGACGAGTGGTTCAATAAAGATACACCAATGGTACCTGCGAATATGACTTTGAAAGAGAAGCGCATCTCAAGGGAGGAAGGCAATGGTGCTGATGACATGGTTATGAATGGAAACTCTGAGGATAAAGAAGATTTGCCTGTGGATATGGACATTAATATGGTATTTGAGCTGCCCACCAAATTTCGTGCGCCTAAGGTTAAAGAGGCTGAAGTTGCAGAGCTTGTTCTTGGCCCAAGAAGTGTTACATTTGAGAAACCATAGAAGCATGGGCAACACCTAAAGCCTTTGTTTATCAAGGGTCACATTGATGGTAAGCCTATTGGTCGCATGCTTGTTGATGGCGGTGCTAGTGTTAATATCATGCCTTTTTTTGGTTTTTTCTAAATTGGGCCGAAAAGAGGAAGAACTAATAAAAACAATATGGGACTTAGTGGGTTCTTGTTAGGGCATATTCTCCTTTAGTGGTTTTGGTGATTGATGAGAATGCATTTGCAGACTAATCATGTGCATTGAGCATTTTAGGTAATCTATCTTGTGGCACAAGGCGATATGAACCCCTCTGGATATCTATGAAGACGATGTTTTCTTGCGTTTCTTTTTCGATGGACTTGAGTCGTAGGAACACCGTACTATTATAAGAGGGGGTCCGCTTCCGAAAGGTTTGGGTGGAATCAACACGTACACTTTATCCTTGCACCCTCGTTCTTTCCCGACAATTGAGCTTGTCCCTCCTTTGTGTTTGAACCTTGTCAGAACAAGCTAAGCGGTGGTACCGCTCTGCACAACGGTAGTACCGCTCCAGCGGTACTGTCGCTCTGTAGTACGGCTCCTACTTCCGCCTAATTTGTTGGTTCTGTAAACGGGCGGTAGTAGAGCGGAAGTTTGCCATAATTGTACCACTCATGCGGTACTACGGGGCTAACGGCCTCTCAACTACCGCAGGTTTACTAGACACCTACAGGCTAAGCGAAAGTACCGCTGCTAGCCACAGTAGTACAGCTCAAGCGGAACTACCTCTGACTAGTACCGCGGGGAGTACCGCTTATTTTCCTGATTCTAGACTGTTCTGTTCCATGGGCGGAAGTAGAGCGGTAGTTCTAGGCGGTAGTGCCACCGGAGGCGGCACTACCACCCTGCCCTCCTCTACTACCGTGGGTTTCTGCTGCTGATCAACACCTTGCGGTAGTACCGCTGGTGGGCGCGGTAGTACCGCTCCGGCGGCACTACCGTCCCCCTGACTTGCTCAGATTGAACTATGTAGTCGGCACTTCTGTGCCAGCGGAAGTACCGCTCACCTGAGCGGTACTACCACTTATGCACAGGCTGTGGGAGCATAACGGTTGGATCCACTCTCCCACTATATAAAGGAGTCATCTTTCTTCTAGTTGACTACATGTTCCTCCCCCAAGCTCCATTGTTGCTCCAAAGCTCATTCTTGCCCGATCTCTCTCCCTGGCCAATCAAACTTGTTGATTCTTTAGGGATTGCTTGAGAAGGCCTAGATCTACACTTCCACCAAGAGAAATTTGATTCCCCCCACTAATCCCTTGCGGATCTTGTTACTCTTGGGTGTTTGAGCACCCTAGACGGTTGAGGTCACCTCGGAGCCACATTCCATTGTGGTGAAGCTTCGTGGTGTTGTTGGGAGCCTCCAATTCGGTTGTGGAGAGAGCCCCAACCTTGTCTGTAAAGGTCTGGTCACCTCCTTCAAGGGCACCACTAGTGGAATCATGACATCTTGCATTGTGTGAGGGCGTGAGGAGAATACGGTGGCCCTAGTGGCTTCTTGGGGAGCATTGTGCCTCCACACCGCTCCAACGGAGACGTACTTCCTCTCAAAGGGAAGGAACTTCGGTAACACATCCTCGTATCCACCGTCTCCACTTGTGGTTATCTCTTACCTTTACTTTGTGCAAGCTTTACTTGTGTTGTATCATTCGCTTGCTTGTGTTGCTAGCATCATATAGGTTGCTCACCTAGTTGCATATCTAGACAACCTATTTGTTGCTAACCCTGATTTGTTAAGAAAAGTTAAAAATTGGTAGTTTCCTATTCACCCCCCCCCCCCTCTAGTCAACCATATCGATCCTTTCAGTTCTCAAGAGACTTGTCTGTAGCTAAGGGCATTACTACTATGGAGCTCACAGTCGGAAGCAAAACATCGTCGACTGCTTTCTTTGTTGTTGATGTCAAAGGCTGATATAATATTCTTTTGGGGCACGATTGGATACATGCGAATTGTTGCATCCCTTCTACTCTACATCAATGTTTGATTCAGTGGGTTGATGACGATGTTGAGGTGGTTGAGGCAGATAATTCGGCCTGCATTGCTTTGGCCGAAGCACCAGTCGATTGGCAACATGGTGAGATGCAATGCTTAACAGGAAGGGAATTATCAAATTATGATTATATAGTATTGGCAGAGATGGTTTTATTCCTGTACATGCACACTCGGCTAGTGTAGCTCCGCTTAATGATTTATCTCTGTAAAAAATGAATAAAGAGGATAGTATTAAGTGGATGCAAAGGCGTACTGAGGAGTATCGTTCGGGAAGGAACGATATGCATGAAGCTATTAAAGATTTTGATGACATGGAGAAGCTTGGACAGGGGTTCCCATCGGATGACCAACTTGAGAAAGCTGATATTGCTGATGGGAGTGTCCCTAGACCTACATTTTTTAATGTTAATATGGAGGCTGATCAGAGAGGAAAGGTATGTGCATTACTTAAGGAATTTGCTGATTGCTTTGTTTGGAGTTATACTGAGATGCCCGGTTTGAGTAGGGACTTAGCTGAACACAGATTGCCTATTAAATCTGGTTTTAGTCCACATAATTAGCCCCTTAGGCATTTCAATCCTAATATATATGACCGCATCAAAGATGAAATTGATCGGTTGTTAAAAGTTGGGTTTATTCGGCCATGTAGATATGCGGAATAGATTTCTAATATTGTTCATGTTGAAAAGAAAAATACTGATAAGATTAGAGTATGTATTGATTTTAGGGATTTTAATAAGGCTACCCCTAAATATGAATATCCTATGCCTATAGCCGACATGCTGATTAATGATGCTTCTAGACATAAAGTAATCAGTTTTTTAGATGGTAATGCTGGTTATAATCAGATATTTATGGCCGAAGAAGATATGTTTAAGACTACTTTTCGATGCCCTCATTTTGTTTGTTTATTTGAGTGGGTTGTTATGACTTTTGGGTTGTAGAATGCCAGTGCTACATACCAGCGTGCTATGAATCTGATTTTTTATGATCTTCTAGGCATCGTATTAGAGATATATATTGATGATGTAGTTGTTAAATCAGATGGGCTTGATCATCATTTAGCCTATTTGCGATTAGCTTTTGAAAGGATGAGTCGGTATGGGCTGAAAATGAATCCACCCAAATGTGCTTTCGGTGTGTCGGCTAGTAAGTTCTTAGGTTTTATAATTCATGAGCATGGCATAGAGATTGATCCTAAGAAGGTAGAAGCAATCAGAAAATTGGAGGAGCCCACATGTAAAAGAGATGTGCAGAAATTGTTAGGGAAAAATAAAGACCCTAGACGATTCATATCTAAACTTGCGGGAAAGATTGAATCGTTTGTTCCTTTACTTCGATTAAAACATGAAGCCGAATTCACTTGGGGGCAGAATAGCGAGAGTCTTTTAATAATATAAAATGGTATTTGTCGAGTCCTCCGGTGCTTCGAGCACCCAAGTCTGGTGTGTCGTTTAGGTTATACATTACTGCACAAGACAAGGTGATCGGTGCAGTTTTAGCACAAGAGGATGGCGGGAAGGAGTACATCATTGCATACTTGAGATGCCGCTTACGTGACACTGAGAGTCGGTAGGTGTTTAATGAAAAATTATGCTTATCTTTATATTATGCATGTACAAAATTTCGGCCATATTTACTTTATGGTACATGTATAGTGGCTTGCCAAGCCGACATGATTAAATATATGTCGCGGCATCCGATTCTTAATGGTAGGATTGGAAAATGGGCTTATGCTTTAATAGAATATGACTTGGCATATGAATCGTTGCGTGCTATGAAAGGCCAAGTCATCGTTGATTTTATGTTGATCATAGGATTAAGGATGAAGAAGATATTAATTATGTTAGTGTGTGCCCGTGAAAATTTTATTTTGATGGATCGGTTTGTAGGGACGGACAAGGCGTTGGCAATGTTTTAATTTCACCAAACAATGTCGTTTATGAAACATCGATCTATTTGGAATATGCTTGTACCAATAACCAAGCTAAATATGAAGCTTGGTTGTTTGGTTTAGAAAATTTAGTAGATATGGGTGTAAAGGATATAGAGGCTTTTGGAGATTCACTTCTGGTAGTCCAGCAAATTAGTGGTGAATGTCAATATTTGGATGGACTATTGAATAGCTATTTGGACTGATGTTTAGATAAAATTAAGACTCTAAATACTTTCACTACCAGTCATATACCTAGGGAAGATAGTTCTAGAGATAATTGCTTAGCGCAGCAAGCATCCGGATACCAAATCAGTAGGGGGAAGTTTTTCATATTAGAGAGACAGGTGCTAGATGTTGTCAATAGTAAGGCTGACCTGTTGGCTATTAATTTGATAAAGGATGCAGCAGGTCCTTGTTCAATCCAGCAGCAAGTAGTACATGGCAAAGAAGATTCGGTGCAGGAGTCACAAATAACTGAATCAATAACTAATTTAGAACTAGGTGATTGGAGAACTCCTCTGGTTAATCATCTAAAGGAACCTCGGCAAACAAGAGAAAGAAAAATTTGGCGCCCAGCTTTAAAATATACTTTGCTAGATAGTGAGTTGTACCGCCGAACGATAGATGGATTACTTTTAAAGTGCTTAGGCCCTGACCATTCCAGAGTAGCTATGGGTGAAGTACATGAAGGGCTATGTGAACACATCAGTCGGCTCATAAGATGCAATGGCTATTAAAAAGAGTGGTTTTTTATTGGTCGACAATGTTAGGGGACTGTTTTCGCTATTATAAAGGGTGTGAAGAATGCCAGAAATTTGGAAATGTTCAATTGGCACCTGCAGCTATGATGCATCCCATTATTAAGCCATGGCCGTTTAGAGGATGTGGTTTAGATTTTATTGGTCAAATACATCCCGCTTCATCTAAAGGTCATCGCTTCGTCCTAGTAGCTACAGATTATTTTACCAAATGGACTGAAGCGATTCCTTTGAGAAATATGACCCATAAGGAAGTGATTAATTTTGTCTTGGAGCATATTATTCACAGATTCGGTATTCATCAGACTTTGACTACTGATCAAGGTTCTTCTTTTATGTCTCATCAATTTTGTGAGTTTGCCGAATCTTTTAGAATTAAATTGTTAAATTTGTCGCCTTATTATGCTCAAGCTAACGGACAGTCCGAAGGAAATCAAGGAGCATCCAAGAAGGTGGCATGAAGTACTTTTAGAAGCTTTATGGGCTCACCGGATATCTAAGCATGGAGCAACTCAAGTGACACCATATGAGTTAGTGTATGGATAGGAAGCAGAGTTACCTGTAGAGGTTAATTTGCAAGCTCTTAGAGTAGCCAGACAAAATGATTTGTCGGCTGTAGACTATAATAATTTGATGATGGATAGAATTGATGATGTTCTAGAAGAAAGATTAAGAGCTTTATGAGAAAATGAAAAAGAAAAATTAGGAACAGCTAAGGCTTATAACAAAAGAGTGAGGAAAATATCGTTCCAAGTAGGAGACTTAGTGTGGAAAATGATTTTGCCTATTGGAACTAGAAATAATAAATTTGGCAAGTGGTCGCCGAGTTGGGAAGGTCCGTATAAAGTTGTAAAGATTGTTCCTGGAAATTCATATTTTGTACAATCTTTGCAGGGGGCAAAATTTCCTAAAGCTCTTAATGGCAAATATTTGAAGTACTATCCTAGCATGTGGCAAGAAGCTTGATGGTACTATGGATGATATGATTTCAGATATCGCCCTAAGCAAAATTTGGCCGATGCGTTATTTAGACATCGCCCTAAGCAATTGATATGGCCGGTGAAGTGGTTGACATCGTCTTAAGATATTTCCATGGTGTTTTTGGTAAATAAAATTACACCAAAAACAGGGGGCATGTGTTGATAGTCTAATTTGGATCTGGCTTGACGGGTTGCCCAGATTATTTAGTTTGGGTGGTCAAGCCAATTGTTTGAGAATGCACACATGATTACAAGTATAGAGGCTGGGTGCAGCAGGCTGGATGGAACAGAATTGTGTGCTAGAGCTCACACATGGAGATAAAGAAGGAAAGAGATCTGGTTTGGAATACTGAAGATTGAAAAGATTTTGCATAATCAGCTATTCGGCGAGAACAGAGCTAATATTGAAAGTCTACTAGTATTGGGCCCAGACTCATGCTTTTACAGACATGGACGGATTAATTAAAAATTAGGAAAAGCCTTTTGGCTTATGTGCCAAGGAAACAGCATGCCAGGAGTCCTACTCCAATTTGCCAAAGGCCAGGCATGCCCTTATATATGTGGGTTCATGGACGATTGAAAAATGATCAATCGACACCTATTGCAACCTTATGTTACTTTTTTCCTATGTTCTTTTCTTTCCAGCATCTAGCTCGTAGCTTCTACCTAGCCCTAGCAGTCCTAGGGTTTGGCTCATCTTTGCTGTTTTGCACTGAAAACGGTCGGTTTACCTCCACGAAAGCGAGGAATCTGTGGTGTTGTGCGGATCAATTTCCCGCAGCAACACTTCCATGTTAAACACATCATCGGCGGTTCCCAAGCGGAAAGGTAAAGTTTATTCCCCCTCAACCACAAACACAAGCCATGGCTAGCCGAATTCATGGGTGCCCTCCATACCAACAACTTTTCGGGGAAGTTTGTTCCATTATATATTTTTTTCATGTTGAGTATAGGACTGGGCATCCCAAATAGCAGCCTCTCTCGTGCGATGACAAGTGAATAAACACCCATCATGAGAATAACCTGCTTAGCATGGAAGATACCAACTGCCCCTTGTCGCTCCATGAGCGATACAGGCACACAAAACAGATGATTATTTGATGGATTACAGGTGGCACATGCAAATTTACTTGGAACGGCAGAGTAATACCGCATATAAGTAGATATGGTGGACTCATCTGGAAAACTTTGGTTTAAGGATTTGGATGTGCAAGCAGCATTCCTGCTTAGTATAGGCAAAGGCTAGCAAATAGATTGAGAAGCGACCAACTAGAGAGCGACAACGGTCCTAATCATGCATTGAGAATAATTAACATTGAATACTAGCATGAGTAGGATATAAACACCATGAACATAAATATCGTGGAGGCTACGTTGGTTTTGAATCAACTACATGTGTGAACATGTGCCAAGTCAAGCCACTTGAAACATTCAGAGGAGGATAGCATACTAACATACTACATCATAACCATTTTAATGCATGTTGACATTCAAGATAAATCATTATCCACTCCTAGCTACTTAAGCATGGCATGAGCAACTATAATCTCTAATTGTCATCACAAACATGTTTAGTCATAATATGTCGAATCATGGATACTGAGTTAAACATATTTATAAAAACAAAAATAAGGAGAGTTCATACCAACTTTTCTTTGCCATAGCCACGTCATCAAATCATCGTCATTATTGCCTTTCACCTACATGACTGAATGATATGAAAGTAATAATAGTGCAAGAGTGTCGTGGACTAAGCTGGAATCTGCAAATATTTTGTTCAAAGGAGAAGACAAGGTAATATTCGCTCTTCATTAGATTAACAATAATGTATATGAGAGCCACTCAACAATTTCATCGTGGTCTTCTCCTTATGGCGAATCAACGAAAAGAAAAGAAATTCAGAGAAACACACTGGAATATTTTTGGAGTTTTTAGTTTTTTTGAAGAGAGCAAACTAACGAAGGAAAAACGAAAAGAAAGAAAAACTATTTACACGGGAAAGCTCCCAACAAGCAAAAGAAGAAATAAGAAATCTTTTGGGGTTTTCTTTTAATACTACAAACTAATTAAATAAGAAAGAAAAACCAAAAAGAAGCAAGAAATATTTTTGGATTTTCCAAAGTTTTTTAAACACACAAGAAGAAAGCAAAAATAAAACTTACTACGGATATACAATGAAAGAGGATGTACACCGCCAACTGGAATGAATGTGTGAACATGAATATAATGTCGATGAGAAAAAGTACTCCCCAAGCTTAGGCTTTTGTCCTAGCTTGGTAATCACCACCGCTGGTCTGGGTAATAATCGAAGTGATAGCTCATGGAGGCGTTCTACGCCGCCTCCGCAGCAAGACGAGTGGCTTCTACTAACGTGTTGTACTCACGAGCTTCATTCTCATTGATAAAATATCTTTTTTTGCTATAAAATTCAAAGAGAATAGGCGTAGGCAAAATAACAGAGACAACACGGTATTTATCAAATATCAAATTGTAGTCATATTTGTGAGTGTTGTCCTTAATAAAAGCATGGCGCTGCATTGCCTCAAAGTCTAAGTATTTATCAGGTAATATGGGATCGTTGGGTCTAGGCGAGACCCCTAGCCTTGCAGCTATGTGGGAGGCATAAATTCCTCCATACAAATCACCATTGCCCGTGTTGTGGTGCAGCCGACATGCAACTATTGCCCCAAGATTATACAGTTTAGTGATGGTCAAGGCGGTACGAATAATGCTCAAGTCAGGGGCACAAAGCGCACTACAATCTTGCTTGCCAACAATACATTTCCCATTAAATAGTGCAAAGTATCGAATAGAGGGAAATTGAATGCTTTTTATTCTAGCTTGCATAACTCCCCTATCCTCACCGTTGCACAGACTACTAAGAAACGTATCATAATCAGACTTTTGCGGTTCACCAAGTGAACCCTAATATGGAATTTTTGCATGCATCACAGAATTCTTCTAGAGACATACCATAGGGTCTATCATAAAGATGGAATAAACTCTAGAATTGCATGAATGATACTCAATATTTTTAGTGAATGAATTGGTAAGGTTGTAGTGTTGAGTGCACTTATCTGCGATGTAGGGAGCGAGCTCAGTGTTATGAATATATTGATCAAATTCTTCCTTAATGCCCGCACCTAGCATGAACTCATTGCACGGCCATCGACATGATTTTGCTTCGGCGACTCACGCTGAGCTTGCCCTTGGTTCAACATATGCTTGGCACGCCGAGCTTTCACTCGAGGACCTCCTCCTTGAAGGACTCCTCCTAAAGAAGTTCATTTTCCTAAGAACAAATTTCTGAAAAAAAAATTGGACCACAAAAAGATGTTAACAAAACTTCACAAGATTGATAGCAACTACTCATATGGATGTCTAGAGGCTATATCAAACATTCGAACTACTTGGAACTCAAAGAATTCAACATGCAAGCTCATTTTCACAAGCACCAAGAGCAGAAAAATATGTAAAATATAATCCACTAAAGCAAAACCTAATTGGAGCAACGGAGGAGTCGCATACCAAGGGCAATCCCCCAAAACAGTTTCGGAAATGGAGCTCCGACCAAAGAGATCGAATATCTCGGGTTTGGGAGCAAGAATATGAGGGAGAGAGCTACAAAGATTTTTTCTGGAGGTAGGAGATGAAGTGGGCTGAATGGGTAAGTGAGTGGGGTCCTGTGGACCGCACAAGGCATCTTGGCACGCCTAGGGGGTGGTCGCACCCTATTGTCTTGTGAGCAACAAGGGCACCCCCCTGGGATGTATTCAGTGCCAAAAATTCTTAAATATTCCAAAAAATCGTGTTAAAATTTTACAACATTCTGAGCACTTTTATTTTTGGGCCATTTTTTATTGCACGGATAATACAGAAAATAGGATAATCATGGCATTTTGCTTTATTAAACTATAAATATCAGAGAGCAAACTAAGATTATAGAAGGTTGTGTCTACTAAATTCATCGACCACATGCCCCTAAAAAAGAATCCATTAATAAGGTTGATCAAGTCTTATTAACAAACTATTTTCGAGTAACATGAAACCAAAGAATCTTCGTATAACACCAGGTTACCTCAATGCGGATATGCATTTCCCCAACAATAAGAGTTTCATATTTCTTTTTGATAGTAGGAAGAGGGAATTTGAAACCTCCAATAGTGATTGTCGAAACTTTTTCAATAATATTGATACCATTCAACGAACTTTGTTTCTTTGGAAAATAAACTGTATGCTCATTACCATTGACATGTGATGTTGCTGAACTACGTCGGTATTTCCCCAAAGAGGAAGGGATGATGCAGCACAGCTATGGTAGGTATTTCCCTCAGTTATGAAACCAAGGTATCAATCCAGTAGGAGAACCAAGCAACACTATGTAAACGGTACCTACACACAAAGAACAAATACTTGCAACCCGACGCGTAAGAGGGGTTGTCAATCCCTCCACGGTAAAAAGATAGATAGATTTGTGGTAGATTGGATAAATAGCTCTCGATAAAACATGAAATAAAATAAGTAATAAAAAAGTGCATCAAGGTATTTTTGGGTTTTTGGAATAATAGATCTGAAAACAAAAGCAAATAAAAATATATCTCAAAGTAAATATGATAAAGAATATACCCGGGGGCCGTAGATAGCATACGATGGGTAAACAAATTACTGTTGGGAAATTGATAGAACATCAAATAATTATGACGACATCCAGGCAATGATCATTATATAGGCATCACGTCCAAGATTAGTAGACCAACTCCTGCCTGCATCTACTACTATTACTCCACACATCGACCGCTATCCAGCATGCATCTAGTGTATTAAGTTCATGGAGAAACGGAGTAATGCAATAAGAACGATGACATGATGTAGACGAGATCTATTCATGTAGGAATAGCCCCGATCTTGTTATCCTTAATAGCAATGATACATGCGTGTCTTGCTGCCCCTTCTAACACTGGGAAAGAACACCGCACGATCGAACCCATCACAAAGCACCTCTTCCCATGACAAGAAAACCCGATCTAGTTGGCCTAACTAAACCAAAGATTCGAAGAAGAAATACGAGGCTATAAGTAATCATGCATAAAAGAGAGCAAAGAACTCAAATAACTTTCATGGATATATATCTGATCATAAACTCAAAGTTCATCGGATCCCAACAAATACACCGCAAAAAGAGTTACATCAAATAGATATCCAAGAGACCATTGTATTGAGAATCAAAAAGATAGAAGAAGCCATCTAGCTACTGCCTACGGACCCGTAGGTCTACAATGAACTACTCACGCATCATCGGAGAGGCACCAATGAGGATGATGAACCCCTCCGTGATGGTGTCTAGATTGGATCCCGTGGTTCTGGAACTTGCGGCGGCTGGCATTGTGTTTCGTTGCCTCCCCTAGGGTTTTGGAACATTTGGATATTTATAGGGCGAAGAGGCGGTGCGAGAGGCCACCGAGGTGGGCACAACCCACCTGGGCGCGCCTGGGCCCCCCTCGGGGCACTCCTCTGGTACTTCTTTGGCCCATGTTGTTCCTTCTGGTCCATAAAAATTCTCCAAAAAGTTTCGCTGCGTTTGGACTCCGTTTGGTACTGATATTCTGCGAAGTAAAAAACAAGCAAAAAACAGAAAATGACACTGGGCACTATGTCAATAGGTTAGTCCCAAAAAATGATATAAAGTTGCTATAAAATGATTGTAAAACATCCAAGAATGATAATATAACAGCATGGAACAAGCAAAAATTATAGATACGTTGGAGACATATCAGCATCCCCAAGATTAATTCCTACTCGTCCTCGAGTAGGTAAATGATAAAAACAGAATTTTTGATGTGCAATGCTGCTTAACATGTTCATAACAAATTCTTTTCTTTTGTAGTATGGACATTTGGACTTTTATATGGTTCAAAGCAATAGTCTAGTTTTAACATGAAGATTTCAATACTCAAGCATATCAACAAGCAACCATGTCTTTCAAAATATCAACACTAAAGAAAGTTATCCCTAGCCCATGATGCTCAATCATTGATCCATTCATGAAACACACTCGCATATTAGCTACACCCAATGCTCAAGTATGATCATAGTGCTCCCAAGTTGGTGCTTTATAAGAGAAGATGGAGACTCAAAAAAAAATAAAAATTTCATAAAGTAAATAGATAGGCCCTTCGCAGAGGGAAGTAGGGATTTGTAGAGGTGCCAGAGCTCAAAGCTTAAATTGAGAGATAAATTTTTTGAGAGGCATACTTTTCCCGTCAACAAAAACGACCGAGTAATTCCCAACACTTTCCATGCTAGATATATCATAGGCGGTTCCCAAACAGAAAATAAAGTTTATTCCTTTTTCCACCATTCTTTCACAATCCATGGCTAGCCGTATCCACGGGTGCCCTCCATACCAACACTTTCCAAGGAATTTATTATTTGAGAACATAAAGTAAATTTCTTTTTCATTTCGAGACTGGCCATCCCTATTACGGCCGCATTCTCGTGCAATGACAAGTGAATAAACACTCATCTTGAGAATAACACATCTAGCATTGAAAATATTGGCCACCCCCTGCCCCTTCATGAGCGGTACGAGCACACAAAAAGGAAATTCATTTTGAAAATTAGAGATGGCACATACAAATTTGCTTAGAAAGGCATGGAAATACCGCATATAGGTAGGTATGGTGGACTCATATGGCAAAACTGGGTTTAAAGATTTTGGATGCACAAGTAGTATTTCTACTTAGTACAAGTGGAGGCTAGCAAAATGATTGAGAAGCAACCAACCAAGAAACAAAAAATCACATAAGCGAGCATTAAGCATAACTAACACCGAATAATGCACCACAAGTAGGATGTAATTTCATTGCACAACTATTGACTTTCGTGCTTGCATAGTTAATTGCAAACCTTAACACCAATATTCTTACTAAAGCATAATTACTCACCAACATGACTCACATATCACTATCATCATATCTCAAAACTATTATAAAGAATCAAGTTTATTTTGTACAATGATCTTCATGAAAGTTTTTATTATATCCCTCTTGAATATCTATCACTTTGGGACTAGTTTCATATATTACAATTGCTTTTGACAAGCTCAAACAAATCTAAGTGAAGAACATGAGCATTTAATTTTTCGTCTCTCAAAATAATATAAGTGAAATCATGAGAGAATTTCTTCAAAATTACTAACTCTCAAATAAATATAAGTTAAGCATGAGAGCATTTCTTCAAAAATATTAAAGCACAACGTGCTCAAAAAGATATAAGTGAAGCACTAGAGCAATTCCATAGCTCAAAAAATTTAAGTGAAGCATAAAGAGCAATTCTAACAAATCATAGCATAATTTTGGCTCTCTCAAATAGGTATGTCCAGCAAGGATACTTGTGACAAACTAAAAAGCAAAACAAGCAAAGACTCATATAATACAAGACGCTCCAAGCAAAACTCATGATATGTGACGAATAAAAATATAGCTCCAAGTAAAATATCGATGGTCGTTAGAAGAAAGAGGGGATGCCTTCCGGGTCATCCCCAAGCTTAGTTTCTTGGTTCTCCTTGAATATTAACTTGGGGTGCCATGGGGAATCCCAAGCTTAGGATTTTCTTACTCCTTATTCCTTCATCCATCGTGATCTCACCGAAAACTTGAAAACTTCAATCACACAAAACAAAACTAAACCTTCATGAGATCCGTTAGTATAAGAAAATCAATCTTTACTTTAAGTACTATAGAAAACCCATTCAAATTTTGTTATTGCATTATATCCACAGTATTCTAACTTTACCATGGATTATACCCCTCCCCCCCCCCCCCCGCCGATACAATCCATAGATTCATCAAAATAAGCACACAATGCAAAGAAAACAGAATCTGTAAAAAAATATAACAGTCTGTAAAGATGCGAATTGTTCTCATACTTCTGTAACTCCAAAAATTCTAAAAATTAGGACAACAGAGGCAATTTGTATATCAATCTTGTGTAAACAATTCAGAATTTTTTGTCGCTTCTGTGAATTTAGACAATTCTGTTACTGGACATAAAAGTTTTTGTTTTTCAACAGGATCAAATCAACTATCACCAAAGCTATCCCAAAGGCTTTACTTGGCACAAACACTAATTAAAACATAAAAAACACAATCATAACAGAGGCTTAATTGAGCAAACACTCAAGAATAGAAAGAAAAAGGCAAAAATAAATTTTATTCATTGGGTTGCCTCCCAACAAGCGCTATCGTTTTATGCCCCTAGCTTGGCATAATACATAGATTCAAGTATTGTCATCTTTAGTTTTAGATCCATAGGATGCCCTCATGATTGATTCATATGGTGGCTTAATTCTTGTTCTAGGGAAGTGTTCCATACCCTTTCTTAGTGGAAATTGAAATTTAATATTGCCTTCTTTCATATCAATCACGGCACCTATAGTGCATAAAAATGGTCTACCAAGTATAATTGGACAAGATGGATTGCAATCAATATCAAGAACAATAAAATCTATGGGCACATAATTCCTATTTTCAAGAATAAGAACATCATCAATTCTTCCCATAGGCTTTTTAATAGTGGAATCCGCTAAGTGCAAATTAAGAGAACATTCTTCAATATCGGTAAGACCAAGCACATCACATAGAGATTTCGGAATTGTGGAAACACTAGCACCCAAATCACATAAAGCAAAACACTCATAATTTTTAATCTTGAATTTGATGGTAGGTTCCCATTCATCATGTAATTTTCTAGGAATTGAAATCTCTAATTCCAACTTTTCTTCCAAAGCTTTCATCATAGCATCAATGACATGTTTAGTGAACGCTTTATTTTGTTCATAAGCGTGGGGTGAATTTATCATGGATTGCAACAAAGAAATATAATCAATCAAAGAGAAATTATCATAATTAAAGTCTTTGTAATCCAAAAGAGTGGGCACATCACCAGTTAAAGTTTTGACCTCTCCAAGCCCACTTTTATCAATTTTTTCATCAAGATTTTCACCCTCCGAATTATCGGGACGCCTTCTAACTAAAGTTGACTCTTCTTCAGTCCCTTTATCATCAATTTTAATTTTAATAAACAAAGAATCCATAGAAGAAACACCAATCACTTTAAGATCTTCATCATTTTTATGAAAGCAATCACTAGAAAACGCTCTTTCTAAAAATTCTCGTTTAGCTCTAAGCATAGCGGTTCTTTTCTTACTTTCATCCATAGAAGCATATAAAGCTTTAATTGATTTGTGATGCCCCGACTTAATCCTGCACTAATCATACACGCAAATGCACGCAACCAAGCCTAAGGACTCACTTGAAGGAATCACAACACAACTCTAAAACATAAATAAAGTCATACAAGCTTTATATTACAAGCCAGGGGCCTCAAGGGCTCGAATTCATAAGCTCGCTTACAAGTGTCAGCGGAAGCATCAGATATCTGAGTACAGACATAAAAGATAAAACAGATAAGCCTTTAAGAAGGCGGGGCAAAAGAAAACACTACGATCGAAAAGGCGCAGGCCTCCTGCCTAGGACCCTCTGATCCTACTCCTGGTCGTCGGCCAACTCGAAGTAGTATCCACCATCGGGGTGGTAGTAGTAGTCGTCGGTGGGGGCAGCTATCTCAAGGGCTCCGGCATCTGGTTGCATCAAATGGATGTGGGGAAAAAGAGGAAGCAAACCAACCGTGAGTACTCATCCAAAGTACTCAGCAAGCAAGGATCTACACTACATATGCAACATTATCAAGGAAAGGTTGTATATGTGGACTGGGCTGCAGAAATGGCAGAATAGAGAGAAGGCCTAGTCCTATCGAAGACTTGCATCTTCAGCGGTCTTGCAGCATTAGAAGAGTGTAGATTAGTACAGCATAAAGTAGTAGTGGCATTAAGTATCAACCTCGGCCAGAGATCCTTTCTCGACTCCCTGCGAGAAAGCAATCCCAGAGCCATACTATCCATATCTCATCACAAGTATCAAGTTCTAGTTGTATCGATCGAGATACAACTCCGAGCGTCCGTTACCGAGGATCCGGCTATGCATAGATTAGTTCTTCCCTGCATGGGTGCGCCAACTTACCCACCACGCTCGATTAACTCTGGCCGGACACACTTTTCTGGGTCATGCTCGGCCTCGGCCAAATGACACACCGCAACCCTACCTAGAGCTCAGCAGAGAGGTCCCCGTCGGTCTATATCCTAAGCGCTCAGTGGTCTTGGGCCATCGCCCTGTGCACTCCGGGTCGTTGCGTGTAGGGCAGGTCCAGGCTCCACCACTACAGGATGGTGCCGGCCTAGCCCGGCCGCCATGCTGAACTGGACGTCTGATAGAGCTTTCGGCTGATGCCACGATGCAGAGTGCCCATAACTCTTCCCGCGTGATGGTTAGTGCTATCGGGCCAGAGGCCCACTCGGATCAAATATCCAAATCGTTAGTGTTTTGGTAGTGCGGTAACGAGCAGAGACTCACGATCGATGTGACCCCGTCGCCCCATCTCAAGGACTTGCGGCAAGGGCTAAGAATGCTTGGCCACGCCTCGTAATTATATCTCGGGTACCCTCCAGGTCAACCCGTCTCCACATCACTTGCGGGTACCCCTCAGGGTCGACCCACCTTTCCAAGTAACAGTTGTAAAGTCCAAGTAACCGTGTGTCCATAACATCAGGGGAATCTGAGGTATCACCCTCATTGGATTCCTACTCGATGTATCCGTCAAGGTGAACTCGGAGGAATCACCCTCGATGGGTTCACACTTGAGGTGTTGCACGACAGCGTCGTTATCGGGTGTGGTGAAGGAGGAATCACCCTCGATGACCACGACCAAATAGCTTCTCTACAGAATTAACATCAGAAGTGCTATACGAGGTATCACCCTCGGCACTCGATAGTAATGCTGCAGTGTCGTACAACTAAGGGGGGTGATGTGCGGTGCTGGGGCCTGGTCGTCGAGTCTTTCGATGATCCAGCGGGGCAACTGGGACAAGTGGGGTCACTGGGGTTCACTAACCAGCCTATTCTAAGCAGTTTAGGATAAGCAGGTAATTATCAAAAGCAGGTTACAAAATCAGGTCATGCATCAGAATAGGTAAAGCAGTAACAGCAGCAATTCTAATGCAAGCACAAGAGATAAGAGAATAGGCGATATAGGCATGTTCAAAGGGGGGGTGCTTGCCTGGTTGCTCTGCGGCAAAGGCAAGGTCGTCAACGGTGTCGTCGGGCTCCTGAGCTGCGTCGGTCTCGGGAACTGCGTCGGTACCGAAATCTACCGAGAGAGAGGAGGGGGAAGAAACAGATAAATACACAGCAAACTTATGCAATACAGAGCGTGTTATGCTAACGTGCAGTGCAGGGTTGCCTAAAAGCATGTCTAAACCATTTTAGTTATTTTAGGATTTGAGTTGGAATTATTAACCGGTGTATATGCACTATTCATCTATCGTAATAGGCTAAAAGTTATGTGTTCACCTCCGTAGAGGGTCCCGACATGGAAACAGATGGCACAATTGGATTTGTCTCGTCGTTCCGAGCAACTTTCATATATAAAGTTTTTCGATCTGAGCTATAGTTTAATTTCTATGAATTTTCAAAGGTTTTAGACATTTTCTAGAATTTATTCTATTTATTTAAATCAACATTATCCAGAACAGTACAGGGTGATGTCATCTTGATGTAATGATGATGTCAGCAGTCAACAGGACGGCTGACCAGGTCAAACCTGACATGTGGGGCCCACATGTCATACACAGTGGCCTTAACAGAGGGGATAAAATTAACTATTCGGGTTAATTAGTTAGTGGGGCCTACTGTCAGTGTCATATTAGTTAACTAATTAACTTAATTAGGATTAATAGATTAATTAGTGTTTTATTTATTTATTTTAAAAGTTTAAATTCGCGGGGCCCGCATGTTAGTGACAGAAGCCGGCCCAGTCAGCATTGACCGAGGTCAACTAGGTCAATTGGGCCTGCGGGGCCCAGCTGTCGGTGACCCAGGGGGTGCCATGTGGGCACCACATCAGCGGGCGGTGCCGGAGCTGCTCTCGCGGCCCTTTTCACGGCGGCTCCTCGCCGGAGTTGGCCGGAAATGCGGCACAGACGCCCACTTGGGACGCGGCCGGTTGCTTTCGAACAAGCGTGGTGTCGCGCATCTAATGGGACAAGCAGGAGGTCGTGGGGTGGCCCATGGTGACGGCGGTGTCGAGAGACGCGGCGGCTGGAGCTCGGCCGTCGATGGATCCGGGCGTGCAGGGCATGGCACGGGTGGTGGAAGGCCGCATCGAGCAGCTAGGAGCTCCAGGAGCTCGGTGATGGAGTTAGCGCGGCACGAGGAGCATCAGAGCGACGGCAATGAGCTCACCGGTGGCGACCAGATTACGTCCAGGGCGGTGAGGTGGCTACGGGGAGGTACGCGGCGCGAGGAGAGGAGCGGAGGAAGGACGGAGCTCACCGCGCGGCTACGTAAAGCCTTCGGGGGTTTAGGAGCTGTCGAGGCATTGCCGGAGACGAGGGAGACAGCAGCGACCAAAGGGGAAGGAGGTCGTTGGCGATGGCTTGAGGGCGCTCCGGCTCGTGTGCGTCAACGAGGAGGTCCAGGACGGCGAGACGCAACCGCTGGACAGCAAATGGCGGCTCGAGGAGGCCAGTGGCCGCGGCAACGGCGAGCAACGGCGACGGCTCCACTCGGGATGAGCCAGATCGAGAAAGGGGAGGGGAACGGGGAGGAATGGGGGTTAGGTTCGCTGGGAGAGAGCGAGGGGGCTCGGGGTAGGCCTTATCCACGCGGGGGGGGGGGGACCGGCGGATGGGCGACACGCGGCGCATCGATGATCGGGGCGGCTCCAGCATCGACATGAGGAGAGAGGAAGGGGATTACCCCAGACAGGCTGGGCCAGTTACTGTAACTGTTGGGCCTTAGTGCATAGTACCATTTTTCTATTTTATTTTCTGAATTCTTTTTCAGAGAGGGTTTTTGAATTAAAATGAGCTTCCAAATCACTTTGTTCAAATGTGAAACTTGGTCACAAAAATACAGTGGAATATTCTGTTGTGCCACAAAAAGTTTGGGCAGGTTTTGAATCCATTAGAATTTTTCAAAAATAGGATAGCATTTAAAAATGCTGAAATGGTGTTGTTATAATTGCTAGTGCTCATTTTAGCAACATAGTGATGTTCTTTTTCTTAACATCAAATTGTTTTGGAATATTTGCTAAATGATGAACATTTTTCTAGCAACTTTTGGGCAACTTTATTTTACACTTTGCATTTGAATTGATTTTAGTGAAGGGAATTGCAATGAGGGAATTAACCACTGTGATCAAGCAATGCAAATGAAGATGACTGGCATGATTATCATTATTTCACAGTGCTTTATTACACAGGGGTGTTACATGATTCATCAACTTTGGGTACAAAAATTTTCAACTTGAGATTTTCAACATCATGAGAAATCCTATCAATGCTTCTAGACATATCATCAATCTTATTCAACTTTTCTTCTATCATAGTATTGAAAACCTTTTGAGCATTGATAAATTCTTTAATATTATTCTCAAGATCAGAGGTGTTCCTATTATTATTGTAAGAAGGATTACCATAATTATTAGAGGAATTTCCCGGAAAAGGCCTAGGATTAAAATTACCTCTATAAGCATTGTTATTAAAATTGTTTCACGAGACAAAATTCACATCTACGGGATCACTATTTTGCTCAATCAAAATAAACAAAGGCACATCATTAAGATCAATAGGAGCACATTTATTAGCAACCAATTTCATAAGAGCATCAACTTTTTCACTCAAAGTACTAATTTCTTCAACCAAATTAACCTTTTTACTAGTGGGTGCTCTTTCAGTATGCCATTGTGAATAATTTGCCATAATATTATCAAGCAATTTAGTAGCTTCACCCAAAGTAATTTCCATAAAAGTACCACCCGCGGTGGAATCTAAAAGATTTCTAGAAACAAAGTTCAATCCCGCAAAAAATTGTGTATGATCATCCAAAGATTTAAACCATGAGTAGGACAATTTCTTAGCATCAACTTCATTCTTTCCCAAGATTGTGCAACATGTTCATGCTCAGGTTGCTTAAAATTCATGATTTGAGTTCTAAGGGAAATAATTTTTGCGGGCGGAAAATACTTAGTAATGAAAGCATCTTTGCATTTATCCTAAGAATCGATACTATTGCGAGGCAAAGAAGAAAACCAAAAATTTTGCACGATCCCTCAAAGAGAAAGGAAATAATTTCAACTTCACAATATCATTGTCCACATGTTTTTTCTTTTGCATATCACATATTTCTATGAATGTGTTTAGATGGGACACGGCATCCTCATTAGGAGTACCGTAAAACTGATCTTTCATAACAAGATTCAATAAAGTGGCATTAATATCACAAGATTTCGCACCAATAGCGGGAGGAGCAATCGGAGTGCTAATAAAATCATTGTTGTTGGTATTGAAAAAATCAGACAACTTGGTGTTTTCTTGAGTTATTGTGACTACGCAAACAAGATTGCACACAAAAACATATCTGACGAGAAAACGGCGAATGAAAAAGAGGGCGAATAAAACGGCAATTTTTTGTGAAGTGGGGGAGATGAAAACGAGAGGCAAATGGCAAATAATGTAAACTGCAAGGAGATGAGATTTGTGATTAGGAACCTGATAGATGTTGATGATGTCTCCCCGGCAACGGCGCCAAAAATTGGCTAGTTGATGGGAGACTATCTTGACTTGATCCTCCCGGGCAACAGCGCCAGAAGTTCCTTTTGATGTTGCTTGAACTACGTCGGTATTTCCCCAAAGAGGAAGGGATGATGCAACACAGCTACGGTAGGTATTTCCCTCAGTTATGAAACCAAGGTATCAATCCATTAGGACAACCAAGCAACACTATGTAAACGGTACCTGCACACAAAGAACAAATACTTGCAACCTGACATGTAAGAGGGGTTGTCAATCCCTCCACGGTAAAAAGATAGATAGATTTGTGGTAGATTGGATAAATAGCTCTCGATAAAATGCAAAAGAAAATAAGTAATAAAAAGTGCAGCAAGGTATTTTTGGGTTTTTGGAATAACAGATCTGAAAACAAAAGCAAATAAAAATAGATCTCAAAGCAAATATGATAAAGAATAGACCTGGGGGGCGTAGATTTCACTAGTAACTTCTCTCGAGAAAATAGCATATGGTGGGTAAACAAATTACTGTTGGGCAATTGATAGAACATCAAATAATTATGATGACATTCAGGCAATGATCATTATATAGGCATCACGTCCAAGATTAGTGGACCGACTCCTGCCTGCATCTACTACTATTACTCCACACATTGACCGCTATCCAGCATGCATCTAGTGTATTAAGTTCATGGAGAAACGGAGTAATGCAATAAGAATGATGACATGATATAGACGAGATCTATTCATGTAGGAATAGCCCCCATCTTATTATCCTTAATAGCAATGATACATGTGTGTCTTGCTGCCCCTTCTGTCATTGGGAAAGAACACCGCACGATCGAACCCATCACAAAGCACCTCTTCCCATGGCAAGAAAAATCTATATAGTTGGCCTAACTAAACCAAAGATTCGAAGAAGAAATACGAGGCTATAAGTAATCATGCATAAAAGAGATCAAAGAACTCAAATAACTTTCATGGATATAGATCTGATCATAAACTCAAAGTTCATCGGATTCCAACAAACACACCGCAAAAAGAGTTGCATCAAATAGATCTCCAAGAGACCATTGTATTGAGAATCAAAAAGATAGAAGAAGCCATCTAGCTACTGCCTATGGACTCGTAGGTCTACAATGAACTACTCATGCATCATTGGAGAGGCACTAATGAGGATGATGAACTCCTCCGTGATGGTGTCTAGATTGAATCTCGTGGTTCTGGAACTTGCGTCGGATGGAATTGTGTTTCGTTGCCTCCCCTAGGGTTTTCGGAATATTTGGATATTTATAGGGCGAAGAGGCGGTGCGGGAGGCCACCGAGGTGGGCACAACCCACCAGGGCGCGCCTGGGCCCCCAGGCGCGCCCAGGTTTGTGCCCCCCTCGAGGCACCCCTCTGGTACTTCTTTGGCCCAAGAGGTGTCTTCTGGTCCAGAAAAATTCTCCAAAAAGTTTCGCTACGTTTGGACTCCGTTTGGTACTAATATTCTGCGAAGTAAAAAACAAGCTAAAAACATCAATTGGCACTGGGCACTATGTCAATAGGTTAGTCCCAAAAAATGATATAACGTTGCTATAAAATGATTGTAAAACATCCAAGAATGATAATATAACAGCATGGAACAAGCAAAAATTATAGATACGTTGGAGACGTATCAACATGAAAAGTGACCTTGCTTTTGTTGCAATCAATAACAGCCCCTGCAGTATTCAAAAAGGGTCTACCAAGGATAATTGACATGTTATCATCCTCGGGCATATCAAGTATAACAAAGTCTGTTAAGATAGTAACATTTGCAACTACAGCAGGCACATCCTCACAAATACTGATAGGTATGGCAGTTGATTTATCAGCCATTTGCAAAGATATTTTAGTAGGCGTGAGTTTATTCAAATCAAGCCTTCTATATAAAGATAAAGGCATAACACTAACACCGGCTCCCAAATCACATAAAGTAGTTTTGACATAACTTCTTTTAATGGAGCATGGTATAGTAGGTATTCATGGATCTCCTAGGTTTTTAGGTACTCCGCCCTTAAAAGAATAATTTGCAAGCATGGTGGAAATTTCAGCTTCAGGTATCTTTCTTTTATTAGTGACAATGTCTTTCATGTATTTAGCATATGGAGGCATTTTCAGAATATCAGTCAAGCGAGTGCGCAAAAAGACAGGTCTAAGCATTTCAACAAAGCGCTCAAAATCCTCCTCATCCTTATTTTTCAGTGGTTTAGTAGGAAAAGGCATGGGTTTCTGAACCCATGGTTCTCTATCTTTACCATGTTTTCTAGCAATAAAATCTTTTTTATCATATATTTTATTTTTAGGAGGTGGGTTATCAAGATCAACAGCAGGTTCTATTTCCACATAATTATTAGGTTCTTTATCATTATTAGGTTGAGCATCAACATGAACATCATTATTATCATTATAACTGGGTGGATGTTCATTACCAGATTGTGTCTCAGCATCAGAAATAGAAATATCATAACTATTCTTAAAAGGTTTTTCTACCACAGGTTCACTAGAAGCTGATACGTCTCCAACGTATCTATAATTTATGAAGTATTCATGCTGCTATATTATCATTCTTGGATGTTTTACAATCATTTTATAGCAACTTTATACCATTTTTTGGGACTAACCTATTGACCCAGTGCCCAGTGCCAGTTGCTGTTTTTACTTGTTTTTTACATCGCAGGAAATAAAAAAAAACAGAGTCCAAACACCGCGAAACTTTTTGTGGATTTTTTATGGACCAGAAGACATCCAATGGGCCAGAGCAACACCTTGGGGGTGCCCCGAGGGGGGTACAATCCACCAGGGCGCGCCTGGGGGCCCAGGCGCGCCCAGGTGGGTTGTGCCCACCTCGGTGGCCTCCCGCACAGCCTCTTCGCCCTATAAATTGCCAAATATTCCAAAAACCCTCGCGGAGACCCTAGATTAGAAGTTCCGCCGCCGCAAGCCTCTGTAGCCATGAAAAACCAATCTAGACCCCGTTCCGGCACCCTGCCGAAGAGGGAAATCATCACCGGTGGCCATCTTCATCATCCCGGCGGCCACCATGATGAGGAGGGAGTAGTCCACCCTCGGGGCTGAGGGTTTGTACCAGTAGCTATGTGTTTAATCCCTCTCTCTCTCGTGTTCTTGAGATGCACAATCTTGATGTATCGCGGGCTTTGTTAATATAGTCGGATCATATGGTGTTTTCCCCTCTCTATCTTATTGTAATGAATTGAGTTTTCCCTTTGAGATTTCATTTTATCGGATTGAATACTTTTATGGATTTGAGAGCACTTGATATATGTCTTGCATACGAATACCCATGGTGACAATGGGGTATTATATTGATTCACTAGATATATGTTTTGGCACTCAACTCGCGGATTCCCGAGGTGACATTGGGGTAATCTATGCATAGGGGTTGATGCATGTTCTTGTCTTTGTTTCTCTGGTAGAAATCTTGGGGCACTCTTTGAGGTTCTTTGTGTTGGATTGAGCATTACGAATCTGAATTTTCTTTGGTGTTATTTTAGTATGAACTCTTGGATAGATCGATCGGAAAGAATATCTTTGAGGTGGTTTCGTACCCTACAACCAATTTATTCTTATGTTCTCCGCTAGATAGGAACTTTGGAGTGATTCTTCATCGCACATTGAGGGATGGTTATATGATCCAATTATATTAGCATTGTTGAGAGATTGCACTAGCGAAAGTACGGACCCTAGGCCTTATTTTCAAGCATTGCAATACCGTTTGTGCTCACTTTTGTCACTTGCTACCTTGCTGTTTTTATTTATTCAGATTATAAAAATATATTTCTACCATCCATATTACACTTTTATCACCATCTCTTCGCCGAACTAGTGCACCTATACAATTTGCCATTGTATTGGGTGTGTTGGGGACACAAGAGATTTCTTGTATTTGGTTGCAGGGTTGTTTGAGAGATACCATCTTCATCCTACGCCTCCCATGGATTGATAAACCTTAGGTCATCCCCTTGAGGGAAAATTGCTACTGTCCTACAAAACTCTGCGCTTGGAGGCCCAACACGAGTCTACAAGAATAAAGTTGCGTAGTAGACATCAAGCTCTTTTCTGGCCCATTGCCGGGGAGGTTAGGTAAGCGGCACTCACACCCCATCAACGAAGCTCTTTTCTGGCGCCGTTGCCGGGGAGGTAAGTGCTTGAAGGTATATCTTTAGATCTTGCAATCGAATCTTTTAGTTTCTTGTTTTATCACTAGTTTGGTTTATAAAAGAAAACTACAAAAAAATGGAGATTGGGTTACCTCAAGTTGTTCTTTATCTTTATAATGTCTATCTTGAGAATAAGGATTCCGATAATTGTGCTCAATTGCTAGAAAAAGAATTCAACAAAATTTATGGCATAAAAACGTTGGATGATGGGCATGATTGCAATATTGCTAGAATAAATTCTTTGAATATCCATGATGTTAATGATGATTGCATTAGTCATGATAATGATGTCTCCTATAAGAATGTCAATTTTTGCGGAGTGAATTGGGAGTGCAAATGCACACCAAAAAGGGAAGATAGATTTTGTAAGAAGCATAAATATTTATAAACAAAAAAGTTGCAAGAGAGGCTAGATGATTGTGCTGAAAGATTTAATTTTTTAGCCATCCTTGTGAACTTTTCAATGAACGTGGTCATTTAAATCTCCAATGCAATTTGTTTCATGATCAAATCATGTCCAAAAATTGTGATAACTTGATTACCTTGGAGCATCATAAAGAGCTTAGTCTTCTTTTGGGGTATGAAGAAATGAAACATATAACTGAGGGTATTCCAAAAATTAATCTCGAGAGATTTCTTGATTTTGATCTAGAGGAAATTTATATGTTTTGTGCGGTAAATTGCAATGAGAATCCTTATATTGCCAACTATCTAATGAAAACAAATAGAATATGAAGAGAGTACTAATGAAAGGGAAAATATTTCCCAATACCCTCCTAGTGTTTATTATGATGAATCAGGTAACGAGGAGGAGCTTCCTATCCAATCAATCTCTTCAACAAGAAGCTTGAAAAAATTAATTAAACCCACACATGATGTGGTGAAGAAGAAGAAAAGAAGAAAGAAAAGAGGTAAAAAGGTATCTCTCCCAAATAATGTTGCTCCTATTATTATTGTACCTCACGAAAATGAATCAAAAATAATTGTAGAAGATGATGCATTTGATGACGACATTGCTTCTTTGTCTTATGGCACAATGTCCGAGAGCACTATTGATGATGATTTTGTTATGCCTATTGCTTGTTGTGATAATTATGATTGGGAATATAATGATACTTCTTATAATCTTGGAAATCTTTTTGGCACCAACTTGGGAAATTATGATGATAGCAATTGTTATACCGTTGGTGTTATTCAAACTTTTAATGATGAGAGTGATTATGTTTATGATATGCCAAGCCACAAGCTTGGGGATGCTATGTTTGATGAGAATGACATGTTTTAGAATTTATTTGCTGCAATTAATGTTTGTCCCAAGCTTGGGGATGATATGCTTAATGAAGATGATCTTTTTAGTCCCCCTACTTTGAATGATCAAATTTGCTATGATGATTGCGTGCCTCCTATCTATGATGAGAACGAAGTTGCTACTTATGATGATTATTGTGATGACACTTATGTTATAAAAAGTAGTGATAATTATTGTCATAATTTTGATTATCCTTTTTCTGAACATTACTCTTTTAATGTGGAAACAAGTTTTAGTATTCGAGTTTCATATGATACCCCCACTATTGTGAATGAAAATAAAATGGCTTATATGGAGAGTAATAAATTTTCTATGCTTTTGGATCATGAAAATAATGCTTTATGTGATGGTTATATTGATGAATCTATTCATGATGCTACTGAAAATTATTATGAGAGAGGAACTTATGATTCATGATGCTCTTGTTATGTTTCAATCCTTATCTTTTATGCGAGCATCGTTGAAATCATCATGCCTAGCTAAAAGGCATTAAAGAAAAGCGCTTGTTGGGAGACAACCCAACATTAACCCCTACTGTTTTTATGTGTTCACATGATTATGATACTGTATTAATCATGTTTTATTGCTTTTGTTTCAATAAAGTGCCAAGTAAAGCCTTTGGGATAGTGTGGATGATAGTTGACTTGAATCTATGCAAAAACAGAAACTTTTGCGCTCAGTCCAGGAATTTTGAAAATTCACTGGAACGTGATTTTGATCTGAATTTTTTACAGCTGATATATATACAAATTATCTACGTTTTCCTAATTTTTCAGAATTTTTGGAGTAGCAGAAGTATGGTTGGAGTACAGATTACTACAGACTATTCTGTTTTTGACAGATTCTGTTTTCAATGCATAGTTTGCTTGTTTTCTAGTTTCTATGGCTTATATTGCTCAATATAAATTGTGGAAATGATATGCTACAGTAGTAATTGTGTGTAAACAATTATGAATCTTGTATTTGACAGTACCAAAGTGAAATGGTTTGCTCTTTATCATACTAAGCTATCTCATGAAGTTCCGTTAAGTCTTGTGTGATTGAAGTTTTCAAGTTTTGGGTGAGATATCGATATGAGGAGAATAAGGAGTGACAAGACCCTAAGCTTGGGGACGCCCAAGGCACCCCCAAGGAAATATTCAGGGAATATCCAAGAAACTAAACTTGGGGATGCCCCGGAAGGCATCCCCTCTTTCGTCTTCAACATTATCGGTAACCTTACTTGGAGCTATATTTTCATTCGTCACATGATATGAGTTTTGCTTAAAGATTAATTTTATTTTATTATTATTTTCTTTATTCCAGTTATAATAATGTTTTGCATCTTTTATTTCAATAAAAGTGGCAAGGATAGCCATCACCATGCTTATTTTGCAAATATATGAGTTGCTGTTTCAAAACAGAAAGTTTATTGCTGTTGCAATAATTCTCCAGAAAATTCAGGTTGTGATAAAATGTTTAAATTTTTTGCAAAATAAGCTCTGATAAACTTTCTACAGTGTGGTAAATTTTCATAATTTTTGGAGTTAAAGAAGTATTGATACTCTTGCATTCTTTACAGACTGTACTGTTTTGGCAGATTGCTGTTATGTTTGCATTGTTTGCATATGTTTGCTTGTTTAATGATTCTATTTGAGGATGGGAGTATTAAATATGCAGAGGCATTTAGTATGCAATTTTGAATAATAATTTTTGTGATTTGCTACAGTAGATAATGATAAGGTTTTTGCATTGGTTTATACTAACTTATCTCACGAGTTCTTGTTGAGTTTTGTGTGTATGAAGTTTTTAAGATTTAGGGAAACCGTGATATAAAAGGAATTAAGGAGACGCAAAAGCTCAAGCTTGGGGATACCCAAGGCACCCCAAGATAATATTTCAAGAAGTCTCAAGCATAAGCTTGGGGATGCCCCGGTAGGCATCCCACCTTTCTTCATCAACAATTATCGGTTAGTATCGGTTGAGCCTAAGTTTTTGCTTCTTCACTTGAGTTGTGCTATTCTTGGAATGTAATTTTGCTTTGTTTTACTTGCTGTTTTAGTAAAATACTTAGATCTGAAAGTTTTTAAATAAGAGAGAGTCCTCAATTAGCTACCCCTTTACTTAACTACTCGCTTGATCTTCACTTATATCTTTTTGGAGTAGTTTGTCATTCACTCTTGTGCTTCACCTATATCCTATGAGTAAATTGTTGAATGAATTGAATATCATGAAGTTGAAATTATATGTTCATATCATGCCTAGTGGTAGCTTCACATTGGGTTTATAAAAGTGAAATCTTTTGAAGCTTGACAATCACAATATTGGTCATACAAGCAATTCATGAATGATTACTATAAGGAAGAGAACTTTCACAAGCAAATACACTATCTTGGAAATCTTTTGTGATTGTGAGCCCCCATCAAAATATTATATGCCAAAATTGTTGATGTTGGACAAGGAAGACAACGTAATGATTTATGTTTGTTCATATTCACATAGAAGTTATATTGTCATAGATCCTTCAACATGTGGTGCTTGCCCCCCATCTTTGCTAGCCAAAAATTCCGCACCAAGTAGAGATACTACTTGTGCATCCAAAAACCCTTAAACCCAAATCTTATTTTCAATAGTCCACCATACCTACCTAAGGATTGAGTAAGATCCTTCAAGTAAGTTGTCATCGGTGCAATAAGGCAATAAAAATTGCTTCTAAAAGTGTTAGATCATTTAGTGTAAGAGAAAATTGAGCGTTGTACGAACTTGTGATGGCAAAGAATAAAAGCGACAGATTGCATAATAAAGGTTTCTATCATAAGGGGCAATATAACGTGACGTTCTTTTGCACTAAGGGATTGAGCATACAAACAAAAAGCGCATGGCAACCTCTGCTTCCCTCTGTGAAGGGCCTACCTTTTACTTTTATGTATTTAATTTCATGCAAGAGTCAAAGTTTTTCTCTCTATTCCTTTTTATTTTTCTCTTTTGGCAAGCATCATGTGGTGAGGAAAGATCTAGGCACATATATCCAGTTGGATATGGGTAGCATGAGTTATTATTGTTGACATCACCCTTGAGGTGAATACGTTGGGAGGCGAAATTATACGCCCCTATCTTTCTATGTGTCCGGTTGAAACATTTTGCTCATGTGTATGCGGTGAGTGTTAGCAATCATAGAAGACTATATGATGGTTGAGTATGTGGAGCTCTTACTTAGACTCTGTTGAATAAGTTGAATTGCAATTGTTTGGTGACTAAGAATATAGGTTGTTGAGTTTCAAGAGAATTCATTGTTTGAACCTTAAACATGTGAATTGATTGCTACTTTATCATGATGAGTTTTATGAGAAAGAGTTGCTATTATGATGCTAGGAAAAGTGATTGAAATTATCATTGATCAAACTTGTGCACTTTGCTAGCATTCACACTTCATAAATTATTTCTTTTATCATTTACCTACTCGAGGACGAGTAGGAATTATGCTTGGGGATGCTGATACGTCTCCAACGTATCTATAATTTATGAAGTATTCATGCTTCTATATTATCATTCTTGGATGTTTTACAATCATTTTATAGCAACTTTATACCATTTTTTGGGACTAACCTATTGACCCAGTGCCTAGTGCCAGTTGCTGTTTTTGCTTGTTTTTTACAACGCAGGAAATCAATATCAAACGGAGTCCAAACACCGCGAAACTTTTTGTGGATTTTTTATGGACTAGAAGACATCCAATAGGCCAGAGCAGCACCTGGGGGTGCCCTGAGGGGGGCACAACCCACCAGGGCGCGCTTGGGGGCCCAGGCGTGCCCAGGTGGGTTGTGCCCACCTCGGTGGCCTCCCGCACCGCCTCTTCGCCCTATAAATTGCCAAATATTCCACCCAGGTGCGCCTAGGTGGGTTGTGCCCACCTCGGTGTCCTCCCGCACCGCCTCTGTAGCCACGAAAAACCAATCTAGGCCTCGTTCCGGCACCCTGCCGGAGGGGGAAATCATCACCGGTGGCCATCTTCATCATCCCGGCGTCCACCATGATGAGGAGGGAGTAGTCCACCCTCGGGGCTGAGGGTTTGTACCAGTAGCTATGTGTTTAATCCCTCTCTCTCTCATGTTCTTGAGATGCACAATCTTGATATATCGCGGGCTTTGTTAATATATTCGGATCATATGGTGTTTTCCCCTCTCTATCTTGTTGTAATGAATTGAGTTTTCCCTTTGAGATTTCATTTTATCGGATTGAATACTTTTATGGATTTGAGAGCACTTGATATATGTCTTGCATATGAATACCCGTGGTGACAATGGGGTATTATATTGATTCACTTGATATATGTTTTGGCACTCAACTCGCGGATTCCCGAGGTGACATTGGGGTAATCTATGCATAGGGGTTGATGCATGTTCTTGTCTTTGTTTCTCCAGTAGAAATCTTGGGGCACTCTTTGAGGTTCTTTGTGTTGGATTGAGCATTACGAATCCGAATTTGCTTTGGTGTTATTTTAGTACGAACTCTTGGATAGACCGATCGGAAAGAATGGCTTTGAGGTGGTTTCGTACCCTACAAATAATTTATTCTTATGTTCTCCACTAGATAGGAACTTTGGAGTGATTCTTCATCGCACGTTGAGGGATGGTTATATGATCCAATTATATTAGCATTGTTGAGAGATTGCACTAGCGAAAGTACGGACCCTAGGCCTTGTTTTCAAGCATTGCAATACCGTTTGTGCTCACTTTTGTCACTTGATACCTTGCTGTTTTTATTTATTCAGATTATAAAAATATATTTCTACCATCCATATTACACTTTTATCACCATCTCTTCGCCGAACTAGTGCACCTATACAATTTGCCATTATATTGGGTGTGTTGGGGACACAAGAGATTTCTTGTATTTGGTTGCAGAGTTGTTTGAGAGATACCATCTTCATCCTACGCCTCCCACGGATTGATAAACCTTAGGTCATCCACTTGAGGGAAAATTGCTACTGTCCTACAAAACTCTGTGCTTGGAGGCCCAACACGAGTCTACAAGAATAAAGTTGCGTAGTAGACATCAGAAGCATGCAAAGTTCTATCATTTTTCTTTTTCTTTTTCTTCTTAGATGAACTAGGTGCACCAATATTAATTCTCTGAGAATTTTGCTCAATTCTCTTGGGATGACCCTCAGGATATAGTGGCTCATAAGTCATTCTACCTCCTCTAGTCATTACTCTAACAACATGATCATTCATTTTATTATTCATTTCATTAAGCAAATCACTTTGTGACTGAGCAACTTGTTCTAACTGAGTATGAACCCTGGATGCATGTTTACCTAAACTTTTAACATAATTAGCAATGCTAAACATCAAGTCACTCAACGGATAAATCAAAATAGCATTCTGTTTCAATTGACTCTTAACATACATATTGAAGTGTTCTTGCTTAACAATGTAATTATCAAATTCATCCAAGCATTGACTAGCAGATTTATTATAAGGAATATCACCTTATTCAAATCTATAAAGAGAATTTACCTTTACTACCTGTGTCAGGGTATCGAGTCTATGTATTTCTTCAATAGGTGGTAAATTCTTAACATCTTCAGCTTTAATACCCTTTTCTTTTATAGATTTCTTTGCCTCCTGGATATCTTCTGGATTGAGGAATAGAATACATCTCTTCTTCGGAGTTGGTTTAGGTGGTGGTTCAGGAAGTTTTCCAATCATTTTCATTTCTCAGTATATTATTCAATAGTTATTTAGCCTTTTCAACAGTCTGTTCCCTGAAAAAACAACTAGCACAACTATCTAGGTAGTCCCTAGAAGCATCAATTAGTCCATTATAAAAGATATCAAGTATTTCATTTTTCTTAAGAGGATGATCAGGCAAAGCATTTAGTAATTGGAGAATCCTCCCCCAAGCTTGAGGGGGATTCTCTTCTTCAATTTGCACAATGTTAAATATTTCATGTAAGCCAGCTTGTTTCTTATGAGCAGGAAAATATTTTTCAAAGAAGTAATATATCATATCCTGAGGACTACACACACAACTAGGAGTAAGAGTATTAAACCATTTCTTAGCATCACCCTGTGACGCCCCCGGCCCGATCGTGCACTAATCATACACGCAAATGCACACGATCAAGCCTAAGGACTCACGGGAAGATATCACAACACAACTCTAAAACATAAATAAAGTCATACAAGCTTTATATTACAAGCCAGGGGCCTCGAGGGCTCGAATACATAAGCTTGCGAACAAGCGTCAGCGGAAGCATCAGATATCTGAGTACAGATATGAAATAGAAACAGAAAGGCCTTTAGAAAGGCGGAGCAAAATAAAACACTACGATCGAAAGGCGAAGGCCTCCTGCCTGGGACCCTCCGATCCTACTCCTGGTCGTCAGTCAACTCGTAGTAGTATCCATCCTCTGGGTAGTAGTAGTAGCGATCGTCGGGGCATCTGTCTCAGGGGGCTCCATCCTCTGGTCACGTCAAACTGATATGGGGAGAAAAAGGAAAACAAAGCCACCGTGAGTACTCAGAAGTACTCAGCAAGCAAGGGTCTACACTACATATGCAACATTATCAAGGGGAGGCTGTATATGTGGACTGGGCTGCAGAAATGCCAGAATAGAGAGAAGGCCTAGTCCTATCGAAGACTAGCATCTTCAGCGGTCTTGCAGCAGTAGAAGAGAGTAGAACAATACCATATAATGTAGCAGTAATAATATCAACCTCACCCAGAGATCCTTTCTCGACTCCCTGCGAGAAAGCAATCCCAGAGCCATAAAGTCATCAAACCTCGTCCTGAGATCCTTTCTCGACTCCCTGTGAGAAAGCGATCCCAGAGCCAATACAGTCATCAACCTGTTAACGTCTCAAGGGTCCAGTTCTAGTTGTATCGATCGGGATACAACTCCGAGTGTCCTTTACCGTAGGACCGGCTATCGATAGAAATGTTCTTCCCTGCAGGGGTGCACCAACTTACCCATCACACTTGCTTAACTCCGGCCGGACACACTTTCCTGGGTCATGCCCGGCCTCGGCCAAACAACACACCGCAACCCGACCTACAGCTCAGCAGAGAGGTCCCCGTCGGTCTACATCCTAAGCGCAAGGGGGTCTTGGCCATCGCCCCTCGCCCTCCGGGTCGTTGCGTGCCGGGCGAACCAGGCTCCACCCCTCAGGATGGTGCCGGCCCAGCCCGGCCGCAGTGCTGAACTGGACGTCTGACAGAGCTTTCGGCTGATGCATACGATGCAGAACGCCCATACTATGCCCACGTGATGGTTAGTGCTATCAGACCAGAGGCCTGCTCGGATCAAATATCCAAATCGTTAATGGACTAGGGCTTGCGGTAACGAGCAGAGACTCACGAAAGATGTGACCCCGTCGCCCCGTCTCGAGGACTTGCTGCAAGGGCTAAGAATGCCCGGCCGCGCCTCGTATTCATCACTCGGGCACCATCCAGGTCAACCCGTCTCACAAAAGACTGTCGGGAACTCAGGTCCACCTCTACTGGGCGGTACCGCCTGTCCCTTCAGTCCTGTAGTAAAAGTAACTTCCTCGGGTCCCCCTTCGGGGCCGACCCGTCTCTATCAAGGTTCAGCAGTAAAGTCACAGGTCTTCAATCCCGTTGATCGGGTCTTCTGATAATCCAGCGGGGCAACAAGGATCAAAGTGGGGTCCTCTAGTGGGTCTCTACCCATCCTATACTAAGCAGTTTAGGATAAGCAGGTAAGTATCAATGGCAGGTTACAATAAACAGGCTATGCATCAGAATAGGAGCAAACAGTAACAGTAGCAAATTCTAATGCAAGCATGAGAATATAGAATGGGCGATATCGGGATGATCAAAGGGGGGGGGCTTGCCTGGTTGCTCGGCGGCACAGGCAAGGTCGTCAGTACTGGAACCAATCACCGGAGCTGCGTCGGCACCGGGCTCTATCGAGAGAGAAGAGGGGGAGGAAACAGTATAAATATAAAGCAAACAAGAGCAACACAAAGTACGACATGACAATACGCAGTGCCGGGTGTGTCCTAACATATGGTTGCACGTCACTGAGGAAGGAGGAATCCATCCGGGAATGTTTTCCCGGTTCCGGACATTTGTCAGACAGATGACCGGAGGGGAACGGTTGCATGTTCTGATAGTTAGAGACATGTGACGGACAAACGGACTGCGTATTCGGATTCGTCTCGTCGTTCTGAGCAACTTTCATGTACAAAGTTTTTCGATCTAAGCTACGGATTATTTTATATGATTTTCTAAAGTTTTTTTTTATTTCTGGAAATTAATTAATTTATTAAATCAACATTATCCGAAACAGTAACAGGGTGACGTCATCATGACGTCACTGTGACGTCAGGACCAGTGGGTCCCACCTGTCATTCACTGTTTGGTTTAATTAGGGTTTAGTTAATTTAATTAGTGATTAGGTTAATCTAATCAGGATTAATTAAGTTAATTAATTCTTTAATTATTATTATTAATTATCTATTTTTTTTAACGTTTAACAGGGGCAGGCCCCACATGCCAGTGGCCCAGGAGGCCACTGGAGCGGGCGCTGGCGGGCGCGCGGGTGCGGGCGCCTGGACTGGGCGTGGCCAGTCAGGGCCATGACGAGGGGAGGGGACGCCGGTGCGGCGCTGCCGTGGCAGCGGCGAGGCCACGGCGAGGCGAGGCTGTGGCGGTGCAGGGGAAGGCGGTGAGCGGTACGAGGGGCGCGGCCACGGGTGACCACGTGTGGGGTGCGGGAGCGGAGCACGTCGAGCAGCAAGCAAGCACGGCGGGCGGAGCGCGTGCGCGGCGAGCGGGGCCGGTGCAGGCGTGGTAGCGCTCGGGACGACGGAGAGAGAGGGAAGATGGAGGGGGCGCTCACGGCCGTTGCTGAGTAGGGGGTCAGCGAGGCTCGACGGAGCCGATGAAGGAGAGATGAGGAGGCGAGGTGACGCGGCTCCGGCGAGCGGCGTCCGTCGGCGAGGTCGAGGCCGGGAGGAGGACGGGGACGACCCGGCGCGTCGAGGTGGCGAGCCGCGGTGGCGGCGGGGCGGCGCCGGGTATGGCGTCGTCGTCGGGGTCAAGCCCCCGATCCAGTACGCGGCGAGGGGAGCGGGCGCCGTCGGGAGGAGACGGGAGGCGGAGGCGGGTCTCCGACGGGGTCGACAGGCATCGGCGTTCGGCCCGATCCTCTCTGGATCGGGAGGAGGGGGAGAGGGAGTGAGCGAGGGGGTGAGTGGGGTGGGCGTGAGGCTAGGGTTTCGGGTGGGGTGGGCCGGCTATGTAGGCGCCGGCTGGGCCGGCCTGGCGGCCCGGTGGCTTGCTGGGCCGAGGCCCAGTCGGGGGGGGGGGGTTCTTTTTCCCTTCTTTTTTTTAATTTCCTTTTCTGTTTCTCTTTTTATTTTCTGTTTTGTCTTTTGTTTTTACTTCAAATGACTTTTGTAAAATATGAGACTAGTCCAAATAAATTTGGTGCATTATTAGTCACTGCTAGAAATTGGTTTGGTGTCCATATCTTTTTGTTTGGATTTTAATTAATTGAAAAAGGATTAAATAGTGCTGTTTTGGTACTGATTTTGGTTGTTAGAGTTATTTAATTAAGTTGATTAATGTTTCTGTTATTTTTATAAATGCTTTGGGAATATTTGCAACATGATGCACATTTTAGTTTTTCAGATTTGGGCAACTTTTATTTTCCACTTTCACTTAAATTTGGGTTTTGACTTAGGAGTTGAAAAGCAATATGATGTTAAAGATGATTATGCATTGTTAATCATGCTGACTTGGCATTATCAAAAGGGTGATTACTGTAGTTAACCACTGGGGGTGTTACACACCCTTTAACGAGAAGGGAACAACTTAAGAATATAGTAGTAGCGAATTTTTTCCTCATGAGCAAATAGGGTGGCAATATCATTCAATTTAGTAAGATGTGCCATAGCAGTTTCAGATTCATAACCATGAAAAGGATCATATTCAACCAAAGTAATTAACTCAGGATCGACAGAGAATTCATAATCCTTATCAGTAACAAAGATAGGAGAAGTAGCATATTTTGGATCATATTTCATTTTCTCCATCATAGATTTTTCTTTTAGCTTACTCAGTAGTTTCTTAACATCATCTCTATCATTGAAAGCAAGAAATTCTCTAGCTATCTCCCCATCCATAACATAACCCTCCAGTACCTTAGGCATTTCGATTCTAGGAGAGCTAGGCCTAATAGGTGAATCATAATTTTCAGCAGTTTCAATAGTTTCAAGTTATTTAGCTAGCAAGTTTGTCATCACAAAATTCACCTAGTGGCACAATTTCATTAAGAAGAGTACTAGCATCATCAATAGCGTAATTTATAGTAGAAGTAGCATCATCAATTACTTGCAACATATCAGATTGTATAGCAGGTGGTGGTGTCGCAAGCCTACTCAAAACAGAAGGTGAATCAAGTGCGGAGCTAGATGGCAGTTCCTTACCTCCCCACGTCTTAGAGGGTACGATATTGGTTCTAGTGTCTTTCAGATTCTTCATAGTGATCAACAGATATAATTCCCAATTGAATCAACAAATAGAGCTATGCTCCCTGGCAACAACGCTAGAAAAAGGTCTTAATAACCCACAAGTATAGCGGATCGCAACCATTTTTGGGGTAGTATTTCACCCAAATTTATTGATTCGACACAAGGGGAGCCAAAGAATATTTGCAAGTATTAGTAGTTGAGTTGTAAATTCAACCACACCTGGAGAATCAAATATCTGCTGCAAAATGTTTAGTAACACAGTAGTATGATAGTTTGATAGCAGTAGTAATAGTAGCAATAGTAACGGTAACAGTAGTAGTAGCAGTTTTGTAGTGATTGTAACAGCAGCAACAACAAAAGTAACTTAGCAAAGATCAATATGCGAAAATTATAGGCATTGGATCAGTGATGGATATTTGTGTCGGATGATATTCATCATATAACAGACACAACCTAGAGCGGTACACAATAGCTCCAATTCATCAATGTAATGTAGGTATGTATTCTGTATATAGTCATATGTGCTTATAATAAGAACTTGCTTGACATCTTTTGCCCTACCCTCCCGTGGCAGCAGGGTCCATAAGGAAATCCAAGAGATATTAAGGCCTCCTTTTAATAGAGAACCGGAACAAAGCATTAACACATGGTGAATACATGAACTCCTCAAACTACGGTCATCAGCGGAAAGAATCCCAACTATTGTCACTTTGGGGTATGTGGATCATAACACATAATAGGTGCATATAACTTGCAAGATAGGATTAAGAACTCGAATATATTCATGAAAACATAGAGGGTTCAGATATGAAATCATGGCACTCGGGCCCTAGTGACAAGAATTAAGCATAGCAAAGTCATAGCAACATCAATCTCAGAACATAGTGGATACTAGGGATCAAGCCCTAACAAATTGACTCGATTACATGACAAATCGCATCCAACTCCATCACTGTCCAGCAAATCTGTGAAGGAATTACTCACTCCCGGTGGTGAGTGTCATAAAATTGGTGATGAAGAAGGGCTGGTGATGATGATGGCGACGAATCCCCCTCTCCGGAGCCCCGAACGAACTACAGATCAGCCCTCCCGATGAAGAACAGCAGGTGGTGGCGGCTTCGTATCATAAAACATGATGAAACTTCTTCTCTTATTTTTTTCTTGGAGAATAGGAATTTTGTAGCGACCCGACCCAAAACGGTCAAGTCTCTGTGTATCTGTACCATCCCAAGATCATACTGGCACACACAGTACATTGATGAAAATATCAAAGTTCAATCACACCTAATTTATTACATTGAATCTCATATCGAACCTTTATTACATCCGAATAAATTCGGCCGAAGGCCAACTCATGAGAAAAACTACTGCGGAAGCGTAGACGAAAAGCGAGTCCATCCGACTCCAAAGGGCAATCGTCGAGTGTGGATCGTGGCTCACTCCTAGTCGGAATAATCCTCTGCAACATGAGATGTTGCAGCCGTGTAGGTCAGCATTTTGAATATGCCGGCAAGTCACACAGAGAGAAATAATAACAAAATGCTATCACTATATGCAATTTTGGTTGTGGGGCTCGAAGTTTAAGTTTTTGTGAAAAGCAATTTTTTCCTACAACAAAAGGGCTTGCTTGCAATTACTACAAAATACTTGTTGTTATTGAGATGGTTCCGCCAACCAGTGTCTCATACCCGAAATCATTAATAACCCAACAATTCATTAATTATGTTTGGTGTTGAGAGTTCCAAATAAATCCAATTCTAGAGGCTCAGATGACCGTAATCGGGGACACGGCTAATCGATTAGATTTTCACTCTATAGAATCTTGTGCACTTTACCTGCAAGACTCACTTCCTCCTTCATGTCCTCGCACTTCATGGTGTTTGAAGACGAGACGAACGAAACAAGGTCTTCCGTAGAGTTCCTCTGGGCCACTGCCGGTACCCATCCATTTCCTATCGTTCTTCTACATCTGCTGGCACCATCCGTCCAGAGTCACACCTATGGTCGACCCAGCCAGAGCCAATAGTGACTTGTGGTTGCACAGGTAAGCTTCCAGTCAAGGTATATCCATCCGTCTCTTCATGGCTGGGTGAGGCTTTCTGCAAAATGTCATGGCGCTTCTCCATGCATCCCTGGGTCAACCACTGGGTACTCCAGGGTGCTCGTCCATCCGTCCTCCACCCAGTAGTGAATTGAAGTCCGTCTTGAGATCTTGAAGTCTTGGGGTTGTAACCATCAACTTAACTCTCCCATCTCCCATGTAATTCACTCAACCAACCCCGTCTATGAAGCATAGCAAAATAACTACAACGTCCCGGGCGTTGGTGAGAAAGGGAATTTGGGTTCACCCTACCACATGATACTACTCAAGAACATAACTTAAATTCACCTATTTGCATGCATGATGGGGAGGATATCAACTAATGCAATAAAAATCATAGGTAACATAATTCATGATCAAATGACTTGCCTTGGTGACGATTTTCAAACTCTAACGACTCGTAGTAACAAGCCTCGCACTCCGGGTAATCTATCGAAACAAACATGACATTCATGAGCACACCATCATACAAATAACACTATAACAGCAAGTAAAACTAATAACAACTCAATCATTAAAACACACAAAGAAACCAAAAACAAAAACAAAGAAAGCATTAAAACTCAATACAAAGCTTTACTACAAGTGAAACAAGCTACTACTAATTTTTTTACCACAAATAAATTCTTAATAGAACAAAAATAAAGTTTTTAGTAAATAATAGAAAGGAAAACAACAAAGAAATTTTATGCAAAAAGAATCGCATTAAAACCAATTATAAAACTCCTATTATGCTAAAAAACAAGTTTCTAGTAAGATAAATGAAATAAAATACGAAAAAATATTTTTAAAACAAATAAAACTGCTACTGCTAATTTAATAGAAACTAAATAGAACTTGACAAAGGAAACAAAAGAAAACAAATTAAATTAAAAGAAATAGCACAAAACCTATAAAGCACTAAAATAGTATTGTTTTCATAAAAACCTAATTTTAAATAATCCTAAAACTCACAAATAAATACCTACTGATAAACAATGTCACAAGTGACCAGTAGCAAAAAGAATCAGCCAAAAATATTTTTCCTAGCTCAAGTTATAGTCAATCTAGTGATTTGAGAAAATTTCATGTAAATCCAAATTCAAAATTTCAAAAATAGTCAAACGTGGTATCTACAGAAACTTCATAAAATTTCCAATCTAATGCAAAAAGAATCAAATTATAATACTAAAATCCTAAGAGATATTAATTTTCTAAGATTGAAACTATTCTATTTTTTGAAAACAGAAACAAAAAAACAAAACAGATCGGGCGATACTACGTGGCGGGTTGTCATTGGGCTAGGGGGGTGTCCGACTGAAACTAAACGGTGCTCAGCCGATACATAACAAAACCGGGCACGTGCATTTAACTAAAAGAAAACCGGCCGAGCTGGTTCGATCTAACCGAAATAAACCGCAAAATAAAAACTGATCTAAAAATAAAAACCCAACTATTCACGGGATCTAATCTTCGACGTCGGATGACGATCTAACGGACGGAGAGGAACGGACACTTACAGCAGGGAACGACGGCGAGGGCGGCGAGGGTGTCGGAGGCAGAGGTGCTCCGGTCGTCAGCGGCGAAGGTGGTGGGGTCGGGCGGGTGCGGCAGAGCGAGGGAGTCCTCTTGGTGGGGTCGGTGGCGGTCGGTGATGACACAAGCGAATGAGGAGTCGGCGGCAGCGCTCGGGCGCTCTGCTGCTCCGGTGGCGATTGGGCGAGCTCGACTAGCTCCCTATTGACGATGAAGGTGGTAAAAAATGTCAAATAAGCTCATGGAGTTCAGAGAAATCGATTGCTGGAGTTTGAGAGGCTGGAGGTGCTCACCGGCGTCGGGCTTGACGGTGAACAGCGGCGGCGGTGTCAAGATCGGTTTGGCGATAGCAAGCTCCGTGGAGGGTTTTTCGTCGGGGTTAAGGGGGTCGAGATAGGAGGGGTGATGGTCTTTATAGGGCATCAAACTTGGGGAGGGGGTCAACGCAGAGTGCGATCCCGAGAAGATCGGGGTGGCAGCGATGCTCCGAACGCGTGCGGGATACGGTGCGGCTGTTGCGGGATGAGAGAGATGTCGTGGGCCCCACCTATCAGTGGCAGCGAGGAGGGGGCGAGCGGGTCGGGCGACCGAGCCGGAGGGGTTCGGGCGCGGGGCAGGCCACGGCGCTGGTGGGCTGCGGGGATATGGTCGGCTGGCCTGGCACATGGCTGGCGCCGGCTAAGTTTCCTTTTTTTGAATTTGATAGAAAAGAAAATAGGAAATAGAGAAAAAAATAGTTTTATATAGACAATATATATATATATATATATCGAAATGATCAGAAAAACAAATCCTAAATGGTGAACTATTTTTCAGTGGCAAAATGCAAACTTTACAAAATCATTTTTTTGAAAATTTCAAATAAACCCAAATTTGAATTCAAATACTTTTGGCATTATTTTCTTCTAACTTTTTGAGGTGTCATGTTACCTCCTCTCATACTTTTTATTAAAATATTTGTCGGGGATTTTTGAAATGAATTTCAAATGCCAGTTTGAAGTGAACTCAATTTCAAATAGAAAATATTCAAATGCCTCTGAAATTTTCAAATTCCACCACAATTCAAACAAAATGCAATAGATGCTTAGCTATAATTGTAAAACATTCCAAATTGAAAATTTGGGATGTTACAAACCTACCCACCTTAAGATGAGTCTCGCCCTCGAGATTCAGGTTGGCTAGCAAATAGGTGCAGGTGGTCTCGACGGAGGTCTTCTTCTTGCTCCCAGGTGGCTTCCTCCTTGGAGTGGTGGCTCCACAGATCCTTGCAAAACTTGATGATCTTGCTGTGGGTAACTCTGTTCGCAGTCTCGAGAATCCTGACGGGTTTCTCCTCATAAGTCAGATCACTGTCAAGCTGTATGGCCTCTAGGGCCACTGTGTCTCTCAACAGAATATCGGTGATCTCAGCATGGCATTTCTTCAGCTAGGAAACATGAAAGACATCGTGAACTGCTGACAATCCTTCTGGCAATTCTAGCTTGTATGCAACCTCTCCTATGCGTTCAAGAATTTTGTATGGGCCTATAAACCTGGGTGCTAACTTTCCTTTACCACCGAACCTCTTGATTCCTCTAAGTGGGGACATACGGAGATATGCCCGATCTCCCACGTCGTATATTACTTCCTTGCATTTACTATATGCATAACTCTTTTGTCTGGACCAAGCTATCTTGAGTCTGTCACGAATCAACTTGACCTTCTCTTCGGAAACTCTGATAAGATCGGGACCAAAAAGTTTTTGGTCTCCAACTCCATCCCACAACAATGGTGTTCTGCACCTCCTTCCATATAAAGCCTCGAAAGGGGCCATCTTCAGACTGGTCGGGTAGCTGTTGTTGTACGAAAACTCTGCATAGGGTAAATTATCATCCAGCTAGCTCCATAGTCTAGCGCACAAGCTCTCAACATGTCTTCCAGAATCTGATTGACTCTCTCAGTCTGTCCATCTGTCTGCAGATGAAAAGTTGTACTGAACTCCAGCCTCGTACCCAAAGTTTCGTGCAACTGATTCCAAAAATTTGAGGTAAATTGTGTTCCTCTATCTAACACGGTACTCCTCGGAACTCCATGCAGACATATGATCCTGGTCATATATATCTTGGCTAACTTAGCACTGGTATATGTGATCTTCACGGGAATGAAGTGAGCTACCTTGGTCAAGCGATCAACCACTACCCAGACTGAATCATAACTTGTGTCCTGGGTAATCCTGTGATAAAATCCATCCCAAGTTTTTCCCATTTCCACTCGGGTATCAGCAAAGGTTGGAGTAACACTGCTGGCTTCTGATGTTCTGCCTTTACTCACTGACAAACATCGCATACTGCTACGTAATCGGCAATATCCTTCTTCATACCTGTCCACCAGAAACTTTCCTTCAAGTCCAGATACACCTTGGTGTTGCCTGGGTGCATCGACTATGGTGAATCATGGGCCTCTTGCAGAATTAACTTCCTGACCTCTGGATCATTGGGCACATAGATACGATCCTCAAACCATATAGTTCCGTGCTCATCCTCACGAAAACCTTTAGCTTTTCCTTTACTCATCCTTTCCTTTATCTCTGTAATTTCGTTGTCTGACTTCTGGGCTTCTCCGATTCTTTCGGTCAGAGTGGACTGAATATCCAGGGTGGAAACATATCCTCTCGGAACTATCTCCAATCAGAGATCTCTGAGATTGTCGGCTAACTCCTGGGGTAATCCTCCTGCTATGAGGGTGTTCACATAGTTGTTACGGCAAAAGGCATCTGCTACAACATTTGCTTTCCCTAGGTGATAATGCAATCTCATGTCATAATCCTTGATCAACTCTAGCCACCTCCTCTATCTGAGGTTCAACTCCTTCTATGTGAAAATGTACTTCAGGCTCTTATGATCCGTGTAAACATCACAACTGTTTCCGACAAGGAAATGTCTCCAGGTCTTGAATGCGTGCACTACGACTGCTAACTCCAAATCATGTGTGGCATAGTTCATCTCGTGTGGTCATAGCTGTCTGGAGGTATAAGCTACAACCTTTCATTCATGCATGAACACCCCTTCGAGTCCTTGACGAGAAGCATCACAATATACCTGGTAATCCTTGCGTACGTTCGACAAAATTAGCACGGGGGCCGTAACCAAACGTTTCTTCAACTCCTGAAAACTGGCTTCACAATCCTCGGCCCAATTGTACTTAGTCTCCTTCTTCAACAGCTCCGTCATGGTCTTAGCAATCTTGGATAAATTCTCAATAAACCTCCGGTAATATCCTGCAAGTCCGAGAAAACTGCGGATCTCCTTGACTAAGGTGGGAGACTTCCATTTGGTGACTGCTTCAACCTTGGTGGGGTCGACTGCTATTCCTTCTACTGAAATAACATGTCCGAGGAATCCAACTTCCTTCAACCAAAATTCACATTTTCTGAACTTGGCATATAACGGATGTTCTCAGAGTCTCCAAAACTAGACGCAAGTGCTCCTTGTGTTGTTCCTCGCTCTTGGAGAAAACCAATATGTCATCGATGAACACCACGACAAACTTGTCCAGATATTCCATAAATACCTTGTTCATCATACTCATAAAATATGCAGGGGCATTAGTCAATCCAAATGACATGACGGTATACTCATACAGATCATACCTTGTGGTGAAAGATGTTTTGGGTATATCCTGCTCATGAATTTTCAACTGATGATACCTTGATCGAAGATCGATCTTGGAGAATACTCTGGCTCCAACCAGCTGATCAAACAAATCATTAATCATCGGTAGACGGTACTTGTTCTTGATGGTCACTTCGTTCAACGAACGATAATCCACAACCATCCTCAAGGTTTTATCCTTCTTCTCTACCAAGAGAACTGGGGCTCCCCAATGTGACGAACTTGGGTGGATATATCCTTTCTCCAATAACTCATTAATCTGCTTCTTGATTTCTTCCAGATCATTAGGGGGCATCTGATAGGGTCCCTTGGATATTGGGGTTGTGCCTGGCAACAATTCAATCAGGAACTCAATCTCTCTGTCCGGTGGCATTCCTGGTAATTCCTATGGGAATACATCGGGAAAATCTTGCACTATGGGCACTTCCTCCTGAACAACTCCCATGAGGGAATTTACCCGAGTATTCTTCGGTGTGTGCCTGGATACATACTTGATCCTCTTCTGCTCCGGGGTGGTGAGCAAAATCGTCCTGCGGGCACAGTCAATGTTCTCTTCATACTTTGTCAACCAGTCCATGCCTAGGATTATGTCCAATCCCTGTGACTCCAATACAATGAGGTCTACAGGAAACTCATGATTTTTTAGGTTCGAGTGACAACCTAAGCCCTGCCGTCATCTCACCTCCTGGGGAACTGACCTGAAGCGGGCTCCTAAGGGTTCTAGTGGGCAACCCGTATTTTCCCACAACTACCCTTGATATGAATGAATGCAATGCACCAAAATCGAAAAGTACCAATACTGGATGTGAATTTAACAAGAACTTACCAACCACAGTCTCTGGCTGATCGTAAACCTCCTCCATATCAATGTGGTTCACATGAGCACGGGGAAAAGGATTGGGCTTCTTGGTTGCCGTTGCCGTTTCCATTTTCTTGCTTGGCCTCCGGACATCAATGTCATAATGTCCCATCTTCTTGCACTTGAAACAGGTAATATGACTCAGATCCTTCTGAGCCGGAGGGGGACGGTGCTGACTGCCATTGCCTCCATTGCCAGACTTGAAGTTGTTGTTGTTGTGACGATTGTTCCCATTTCCTCCATGGCTATGTCCTCCATGAGTATGTCCCCCATGGGTGTGGTGAGTGTGTCCTCCTGATCCGGCGTTTCCTGAGAATGGGGTGTAGCGGGGGCTTCTGCTGAGCTACAGAGCTGTACTTTCCTTGGCCATACTTCCTTCTACGATTATCTATCTGCTACTGCTTGCCTTCAAGAATGATAGCCTTGTCTACCAGCTCCTGGTAGTTGTTGAAGGTAGCCACCATCAGCTGCATTCCCAGCTCATCCTTGAGTCCTTCCAGAAACTTCTCCTGCTTTGCGGCATCTGTGGCCACATCATCTGGGGCATAGCGGGCTAACTGACTGAACTCATCCACGTACTGCCCCACAGTATGATTCCCCTGGCGTAAGTTACGGAACTCACACTTCTTCAAAATCATGGCTCCAGCTGAGACATGAGCGGTGCGGAAGGCCTGCTGAAATTGATCCCATGTAACAATGGCAATGGGATAGGTGGTGGTGTAGTTCTCCCACCAAGAGGTTGCGGGTCCATCAAGCTGAAATTCCAGTACACGGAACAGCAGCTTCCTGAACATCTTTGAGCTTCTGTGCGTCTGAACCTCCAGAATCATGATGTGAGCCTCTAGATCTTGGACATATGAGAGGATGGAGTCGTCATTCACGGTGCGCATGATCTCTCCATTTGCAGTTTTGCAGGAGATCATGGTGAGGTCTGATCCGATGAGTTCGGCCCTGTACTCCTCCCAGATGTGTCCAAGTGCACGATGAATAGTCATGTCCCTCCTGAGGATCCAAGTAGGGGAAGTAAACTGGAAGTCAATGGGCTCCGAGAAGCCTCCGAAAGTCCTCCCTGGAATGTGCACCACAATCCTATAGTGAGTGTCCGCCGGAAGTGCATTGGTAGGAGTGCTGGTGATAGAGGGCAGAGAAATCTTCAACTTCTGGATGATCTGAACCAGTTGTTTGCCGAAAGGCATCGTCTCATCCAGCTGGAAAAACTCCGACAGCAGGACTGGGATGAACTCGGCAGCCATCTAGAAGGTTGAAATCGAAGGGCAGTCAAAAATGACTAGGGGAGAATTATGGAAAAAATAAATACATAAATAAAATAATTTCTTCCTATGGCTTTCCGATCCTAGGGGTTACATCCTACGGTCAGCGTGTGCTCTGAATACCATCTCTATAGCCACCCGACCCAAAACGGTCAAGTCTCTGTGTATCTGTACCATCCCAAGATCATGCTGGCACACACAATACATTTATGAAAATATCAAAGTTCAATCACACCTGATTTATTACATCGAATCTCATATCGAGTCTTTATTACATCGGAATAAATTCGGCCAAAGGCCAACTCATGAGAAAAACTATTGCGGAAGCGTAGACGAAAAGCGAGTCCATCCGACTCCAAAGGGCAATCCACGAGCGTGGATCGTAGCCTCACTCCTAGTCGGAATAATCCTCTACAACATGAGACATTGCAGTCATGTAGGTTAGCATTTTGAATATGCCGGCAAGTCACAGAGAGAGAAATAATAAAAAAAAATGCTATCACTATATGCAATTTTGGCTGTGGGACTCTAAGTTTAAGTTTTTATGAAAAGCAATTTTTTCCTACAACAAAAGGACTTGCTTGCAATTACTACAAAATACTTGTTGTTATTGAGATGGTTCCGCCAACCAGTGTCTCATACCCAAAATAATTAATAACCCAACAATTCATTAATTATGTTTGGTATTGAGAGTCCTGAATAAATCCAATTCCAGAGGCTCAGATGTCCGTAACTGGGGCCATGGCTAATCGATTAGATTTCCACTCTGCAGAGTCTTGTGCACTTTTCCCGCAAGAATTGTTCCCTCCTTTATGTCCTTGCACTGCATGGTGTTTGAAGACGGGACGAACGAAACAAGGTCTTCCGTAGAGTTCCTCTTGACCTCTGTCGGTACCCATCCATTTCCTACTGTTCGTCTACATCTGCTGGCACCGTCCGTCTAGAGTCACACCTAGGTTCGACCCATCCAGAGCCCATAGTGACTTGCAGCTGCACAGGTAAGCTTCCAGTCAAGGTATATCCATCCGTCTCTTCGTGGCTAGGTGAGGCTTTCCACAAGATGTCATGGCGCTTCTCCATGCATCCCTGGGTCAACCACTGGGTACTCCAGGGTGCCCGTCCATCCGTCCTCCACCCAGTAGTGAATTGAAGTCCGTGTTGAGATATTGAAGTCTTGGGGTTGTAATCATCAACTTAACTCTCACATCTCCCATGTAATTCACTCAACCAACCCCGTCTACGAAGCATAGCAAAATAACTACAACGTCCCGGGCGTTGGTGACAAAGGGAATTTGGGTTCACCCTACCACATGATACTACTCAAGAACATCACTTAAATTCACCTATTTGCATGCATGGTGGGGAGGATTTCAACTAATGCAATAAAAATCATAGGTAACATAATTCATGATCAAATGACTTGCCTTGGTGACGATTTTCAAACTCTAACAACTCGTAGTAACAAGCCTCGCACTCCGGGTAATCTATCGAAACAAACATGACATTCATGAGCACACCATCATACAAATAACACTACAACAACAAGTAAAACTAATAACAACTCAATCATTAAAACACGCAAAGAAACCAAAAACAAAAACAAAGAAAGCATTAAAACTCAATGCAAAGCTTTACTACAAGTCAAACAAGCTACTACTAAGTTTTTTACCACAAATAAATTCTTAACAGAACAAAAATAAAGTTTTTAGTAAATAACAGAAAGGAAAACAACAAAGAAATTTTAAGCAAAAAGAATCGCATTAAAACCAATTATAAAACTCCTATTATGCTAAAAACAAGTTTTCTAGTAAGATAAAAGAAATAAAATACTAAAAATATAGTTTTAAAACAAATAAAATTGCTACTACTAATTTAACAGAAACTAAATAGAACTTGACAAAGGAAACAAAAGAAAACAAATTAAAATTAAAAGAAATAGCACAAAACCTATAAAGCACTAAAACAATATTGTTTTCATAAAAACCTAATTTTAAATAATCCTAAAATTCACCAATTAATCCCTACTGATAAACAATGTCACAAGTGACCAGTAGCAAAAAGAATCACCCAAAAATATTTCTCCTAGCTCAAGTTATAGTCAATCTAGTGATTTGAGCAAATATCATGTAAATGCAAATTCAAAATTTCAAAACTAGTAAAACTTGATATCTACAGAAACTTCATAAAATTTCCAATATAACGTAAAAAGAATCAAATTAAAATACTAAAAATCCCAAGAGATATTAATTTTCTAAGATTGAAACTATTCTGTTTTTTTAAAACAGAAACAAAAAATAAAAAATAAAACAGATCAGGCGATGCTATGTGGCAGGCTGTCATTGGGCTAGGGGGTGTCTGACTGAAACTAAACGGTGCTCGGCCAAGACATAACAAAACCGCACACGTGCATTTAACTAAAAGAAAACCGGTCGGGCCGTTTCGATCTAACCGAAATAAACTACAAAATAAAAACCGATCTAAAAAATAAAAACCTAACTATTCACGGGGTCTAATCTTGGACGTCAGATGGCGATCTAACGTACGCAAGGACTGACGGCTTACAGTGGGGAACGACGGCGAGGGCGGCTCCGGTGTCGGCGACGGAGGCGCTCCGGTTGTCGGCGGCAAAGGTGGAGGGGTCGGGCGGGTGCGGCGGAGCGAGGGGGTCCTCGTGGTGGGGTCAGTGGCGGTCGGCGACGATAGAAGCGAGTGAGGCATCGGCGGCAGCACTCGGGCACTCTGCTGCTCCGGTGGCAGTCGAGCGAGCTCGACTAGCTCCCTGTAGACAACAAAGGTGGTCAAAAAATATCAAATAGGCTCATGGTGTTGAGAGGAATCGATTGCCGGAGTTTGAGAGACTAGGGGTGGTCACCGGCATCGGGCTTGAAGGTGAACAGCGGCGGCGGTGGCGAGATCGGTTTGGCGATAGCGAGCTCCATGGAGGGTTTTTGCGTCGGGGTCTAAGGGGGGTCGAGAGAGGAGGGGTAAGGGTCTTTATAGGGCATCAAACTTGGGGAGGGGGCCGACGTGGAGCGCGATCCCGAGAAGATCGGGGTGGCAGCGGCGCTCCGAACTCGTGCGGATACGATGCGGCTGTTACGGGAGGAGGGAGATGGCGTGGGCCCCACCTGTCGGTGGCAGCGAGGAGGGGGCGAGCGGGTCGGGCGACCGAGCCGGAGGGGTTCGGGCGCGGGGCAGGCCGCGACGCTGGTGGGCTGCGGGCAGTGGTGGAGCCAGGAAAGAAATGGAGGGTGTGCACACCTAAAAAAAATTCTACCTAGTCCAAGTGTCATACAATAGTTGGCAAAAATATCATACAAATCAAGTCAGACAACATTATAGTTCCCAAATATTTCAAATTTGCAATGTTGCAAATACAAATAGTCTTACATGGATACACATATGTAGCAAACTACAACACTAAGTAACTCTACGATGTTCCTTTGCCATGAAAGCTTCAACTATGTCTTCCTCACTTACTTTCAAGAACACATCTCGCTCAATGAATGTGACTAAGCAATTGTTCATGAGATCATCACCCATACTATTTCTCAACTTATTTTTCACTAGATTCATTGCCAAAAATACTCTTTCAACACTCGTCGTGGCCACCGGTAAGATCAATACCAATTTGATAAGCATGTAGACCAAATCATAGAGAACATGTTTGTTTGTACCAACAAGCATAACAGAGAGTTCACCAATATTACGCACAGATCTGAACCTATCATCTTGTCTCATATCATCAATAAAAGTAGCAAGTTGGAATTCAAGCCTTACCAAATCCATGCTTGATATGTCCTGGGGGTAGAATTCAGCAAGTTTCATTACCTTGAGTGCATCATAAGAAGCAAATGAATTGGCAGGGTGCAAAGCAGACATGCAAATAAGCAACTCCATATTAACCTCGTCAAACCTAATGTCAAGCTCTTGAATGATTTGATCAAGGATACCAAGATATACTTCTCTTCTATAAAGATCATCATTTGTTTGCACTTCATAATACCGAGGTGATCTTCCATGAGGCACATAATTATCCTCCAGTGTAGGAACTTCAGTGCCATGTTTGTTGCAAAACAATGTCACCTTTGCAAGAAATTCTTCCCATCCATGAGAACTCATATGTCGCATTTTATTCTTTGCCAAACTAACAAGTGCCATTGCATTAACAATATCTTTATCTCTCTTTTGCAATGACTGAGACAACTCATTAGTGTGGCCAAGAATAACAATCATCATGCGAAGATTGAAAACAAAGTCATATGACTCCAAGGCAAAAGCCACTGCACATATTCTTGTCCACTCACCACTTTGTGAAGGATCTTTTCCAATAGTATCAAGTACTTCTAGCATTGTGGGGTACATGGTAATAATGTGCAAAATGGTTCGAAAATGAGAACCCCACCGAGTATCACCGGGTCTAGCTAATCCCATCTCTTGATTTAACCCACTTCCACTTACAATTTCACCCATTTTAAGTGCTTCAAAAACCTTTTGAGCTCTAACATCTCGAAGCATGTCATGACACTTGCAAGAAACTCCAACAATATTCAGCAAGTAAGAAACATGATCAAAAAACCATTTAAATGGTTCATTTCCCTTTGCCACGGCAATAAGAACCAATTGAAGTTGATGTGCAAAGCAATGAATGTAATAAGCAGAGGGCGACTCTTTCATGATCAATGTTTTCAACCCTTTAATCTCCCCTTTCATGTTGCTAGCCCCATCATATCCTTGCCCACAGATTTGAGTAAGAGTCAAATGATGATCGATAAGCAAAGATTCAATTGCAGCTTTAAGTGACAAGGAAGTTGTGTTGGCAACAAGAACAACTCCAAGAAACCTCTCACACCCGTTTCCAACTTTATCAACATAACGTATGCAAATAGCAAGTTGCTCTTTATGAGATGCATCACTAGACTCATCAGCTAGGATTGCATAGTGCTCATCACCAAGATTTTCAATAATTTGTTTTGTAGTTAGCACAACACAACATTCAATAATCTATTTTGGTATCACTGGACTAGTCAAGATGCAGTTTCCAGGAGCATTGTGCAAAACAACCTTATCAACTTCTTCATCATTTTCTGAAAGCCATTTTACAAGTTCAAGAAAGTTCCCCCTATTGCTAGATTCTTCACTCTCATCATGTCCATGAAATGCCAATCCTTGGTTCAAAACAAACCTCAAGCATCTAAGTGAATAGGTTAGCCTAGCCGTGTAAAGACGTAGTTCCTCTTTAGACACCTTCACCATGACATTATCAATTAACATTTGAGGTGTCACAAATAAATTGTACTTCTCTTGAGCTTGGTTGTGAATGCTACCAATACCACCCACATGCTTGTCAAGTGCATCAGGTTTGTTCCAATTTCTCCAACCATTTTTAACAAAGGCATCACCCCTAGCCCCCCCCCCCATTAGTTTTACCTTTGAACATATAACACACAAAGCAATATGCTGCTTCCTTTGAGACACTATATTCTAGCCAATTGTACTTTTCAAACCAAACAAAACTAAAGTGTCGATTTTTACCATAGATTTTCCTGACTTCAAAAGCATGTGCATATGGTCGGCATGCAGTTTTTGCAATATATCTTCTTTGAACACTATCTTGATCATTATAAGCATACTCTGAAATGGGAGTTCTTTTCCCTGGATCACCTGAAAAGACATGTGCACTTGGATGTTGAGGTGATGGAGGACTTGGTGTTACCTCTTCAATTTTAATATTAATCTTAGTGTCTGAATCCACATCTATATCGGAATGGACTGGAGGACTTGGTTGTTGGGGTGATGGAGGACTTGGCGTTGCCTCTGCAATCTTCCTCGATTTCTCTTCATGTATTCGAAAAAGGTCCATAATGGCAGTGGCACCATTCCTCTTCATGATCTGTTGTGCAATTCCATTTCATCAAAATTAATATACATCATTGTGAACTCAACTATTGAGAATAGCATTAGCCAATAATTTAACATATACACTGGGTTAGGTTGCATATACACGAAGCAATTTTTAGGGAAGCAGGAACAAGATGCATCAGTTTTTGGTTTTGGGGAAGGTTTGAAGTTCACCTTGCTAATTTGTTGAACCAAAGGATGGCTGGATGAGGAAGCTGACGCAGTTCAATCCTGCAGGGGCGTCGTGCCAGAAGCCCAGAACCGGTAGCTTGCCGGCGATGTTGAGGTGCCGAGGTGGGCCGGTGAGCGGATCGGGATCGGCGAGATGGCGGCTTTGAACTCGACCGAAGAGGGGCAAGAAGAGGGGAGCAGCGAGGGAAGGGGCTGGCCGGCTAGGGGCCGACAGCCAACGGCGAGGGTGGGAGGTGGCGTCCGGCGTGGTGGCGGCGGCGTGAAACGACCGACCACGTGACACGAAGGTTCCTATGCTCTGTCCTGCCCTCCTCACGCACGGGCTGGCTGGGACCTGGGAGCAAGACGCCAAGAGCCCAAGATAGCAAGACCTACTCAGCTGGGCCTGTGTGCTAGCGGGCCTTGTCAAATTACTATATGGTGTAAAAAAATCTCAATATTTTAGGTGGGCCACGGCCCACCGTGCCTACATGCTGCCTCCGCGAATGGCTGCGGGGAATGGGCCGGCTGGCCTGGCGCTTCGCTGACGCCGGCTAGGTTTCCTTTTTTTTGAATTTGACAGAAAAGAAAATAGGAAATAGAGAAAATAATAGTTTTATATAGACAATGTATATATATATCAAAATGATCAGAAAAATAAATCTTAATGGTGAACTATTTTTCAGAGGCAAAATACAAACTTTCTAAAATCATTTTTTTTTGAAAATTTCAAATAAACCCAAATTTGAATTCAAATACTTTAGCATTATTTTCTTCTGACTTTTTGAGGTGTCATGTTACCTCATCTCATACTTTTGATTAAAGTATTTGTCAGGGATTTTTGAAATGAATTTCAAATGCGAGTTTGAAGTGAACTCAAATTCAAATAGAAAATATTCAAATGCCTCAGAAATTTTCAAATTCCACCACAATTCAAACAAAATGCAATAGATGCTTAGCTATAATTGTAAAATATTCCAAATTGAAAATTTAGGATGTTACAGATTTATAGGCTTGAGATTAGGGTCAGCGGAGCCACATGGGACCCACAAGGCATCAGGGCCTGCCTAGAGGGTGGTCGTGCCCTGTTGCCTTGTGGGCAACTGGTGGCCCCCCTCCGGTGGATCTTCACTCCAGTATTTTTTATATATTCCATAAAAAATATCCAGAAGGTTTCGTCCAATTACGAGAACTTTAATTTCTACACAAAAAACAACACCATGGTTGTTCTGCTGAAAACAGCGTCAGTCCTGGTTAGTTTCATTCAAATCATGCAAATTAGAGTAAAAAACAAGAGCAGAAGTGTTTGGAAAAGTAGATACAACAGAGACATATCATACACCACTATGGGTGAGCCACTTTTCGGCACATCTTCACAAGTCCATTGTTCCACAATGGACGGTAAGCTTCAAGCATGATCTCGTAGTGATGCTCCACTTGAACTTGCACACCACAACCTTGATGACGATCACCACTTGATGTCATCCTCCATGGGTTATATGATATATCTTCCTTTTGATGCACGCACATGGAAACAAACCTAACCCCACAACGAACTCTCGATAGACCATGGGTTAGTACACAAAGCGTAATGGATAATGCTTACCATACCATGAGATCACTTGATCCCACTCGGTACATCTTCTATGCTTTGTGTGATATCTTCTCTTTTCATAAAGATGATGTCTTGAAGGTAAACACGAATGTTCACACAATCTTCTTCTTTAAGACATGCTTGCAATAAGCTCAACTCTCACATGACCAATCTTTGGATAAATCTTTGAATACCACCCTGGTCAACACATAATCTTCTACTTATAGCCTTGAAACCAAGATCTTCAAGCAAAGCCTATGGACAAACCCATCAAATGTAACTCAAGGCAACCATGGGACACCATGCTCTTTTACACATCTCCATGAGTAGCAAGTACAACTAATTTTTTGGTGTTTCATGTTTCATATCCATAACTAAGGATATAAAACAACTTAGAACAGAAAATAAAATCTACAAAGGGATAAAGCTAACAAGCGCACATGAGAATATTAACCCCACGCTATTTCTCCCTGGCAACGGCACCAGAAAAAGGTCTTGATAACCCACAAGTATAGGGTATTGTTTGTAGCCTTCTTTGATAAATAAGAGTGTCGAACCCAACGAGGAGCTAAAGTAGAATTTATATTCTCTTCAAGTTCTATCGACCACCGATACAACTCTACACACACCAATGTTTGCTTTACCTAGAACAAGTATAAAACTACTTTGTAGGTGTAGTAGGATAAGTTTGCACGATAATAAAGAATGTGAAAATAAAAGTTAGGTGTTGTTTTCATAAAAGAACAATTAGGTTAGTATAACGAGTGTGGAAAAGTGATGGTAGGATTATAAAACTACTTTTTAGGTGTAGTAGGATAAGTTTGCAAGATAATAAACGTGAAAATAAAAGTTAGGTGATGTTTTAATAAAAGAACAATTACGTTAGTATAACGAGTGTGGAAAAGTGGTGGTAGGATTTGCGGAATTGACCCTAAGCAATTGGTTAAGTTACTAGACCAATGGCAAGTTTTTATGTGGGAGAGGCCACTGCTAGCATGTCATCCCTTACTTGGAATTCTATGCACTTATGATTGGAACTATTAGCAGGCGTCTGCAAGTACTAAAGTTAATTAAGGTAAAACCCAACCATAGCATTAAGATATATTGGTCCCCCTTCAATCTCGTATGAATCAATTTCTATGGCAGGAAGTGTTGGGAAACATTGCATGGAAAACAAAAAAAATTCTACGCACACGCAAGATCTATCCATGGAGATGCATAGCAACGAGAAGGGAGAGTGTGTCTGCGTACCCTCGTAGACTGTAAGCGGAAGCGTTTGACAACGCGGTTGATGTAGTCGAACTTCTTCGTGTTCCAACCGATCGAGCACCGAACGTACGTCACCTCCGCGTTCAGCACATGTTCAGCTCGATGACGTCCTCCGCCTTCTTGATCCACCAAGACGGCGAGGGAGTGGATGAGTTCCGGCAGCACGATGGTGTGGTGACGGTGATGGTGAAGCTATCTCCGCAGGGCTTCGCCTAAGCAATACGAAAATATGACCGGGCGTGTAAACGGTGGAGGGGGCGCCGCACACGGCTAAGACAATGTTGTGGTTTGTGCTAGGCGCCCCCTCCTACATATATATAGGTGGGGGTAGAGGGAGCAGCCAGGAGGCGCCCCCCAAGTAGGCCGAATCCTACTTGGGGTCTTCCCCCAAGTGGCGCCCCCTTCCTTATTTGGAGTGCGGGAGGAAGGAAGGAGGAGGTGGCGCCCCCCCCCCTTCCTTTCTCTCCTGAGGAGGGAAAGGCAGGAGGGGCCACCCCTCCCCTTTCCTTCCACTAGGGACAGCCAGCCAAGGGAAGGGGTGCATCAGCCCCCTTGTGGGCTGGTCTGTCCCCCCCTTTGGCCCATAAGGCCCATACACTTGTCGGGGGTGCCCGGAACCCCTTCCGGTGACCCGATGAGTACCCGGTGCACTCCAAAACTATTCCAGTGTCCAAATACCATCGTCCTATATATCAATCTTTACCTCTTGACCATTTTGAGACTCCTCGTCATGTCTGTGATCTCATCTGGGACTCCAAACAACATTCGGTCACCAAAACATATAACACTATATCGTCAATGAACGTTAAGCATGCGGACCCTACGGGTTCGATAACTATGTAGACATGACCGAGACACCTCTCCGGTCAATAACCAATAGCAGAACCTAGATGCCCATATTGACTCCTACATATTCTACGAAGATCTTTATCGGTCGAACCGTTATGACAACATACGTAATTCCCTTTGTCCATCGGTATGTTACTTGCCCGAGATTCGATCGTCGGTATCTTCATACCTAGTTCAATCTCGTTACCGGCAAGTCTCTTTACTCGTTCCGTAATACATCATCTTGCAACTAACTCATTAGTCACTTTGCTTGCAAGGCTTCTTATGATGTGTATTACCGAGAGGGCCCAGAGATACCTCTCCGATACTCGGAGTGACAAATCCTAATCTCGATCTATGCCAACTCAACAAACACCTTCGGAGATACCTGTAGAGCATCTTTATGATCACCCAGTTACGTTGTGATGTTTGATAGCACACAAGGTATTCCTCCGGTATCCGGGAGTTGCATAATCTCATAGTCGGAGGAATATGTATTTGACATGAAGAAAGCAATAGCAATAAACTGAACGATCAATATGCTAAGCTAACGGATGGGTCTTGTCCTGTAGCGACCCGACCCGAAATCGGTCAAGTCTCTGTGTATCTGTACCATCCCAAGATCATGCTGGCACACACAGTACATTGATGAAAAGATTCAAAGTTCAATCACACCTGAATTTATTACACGATTCTCATATCGAGTCTTTATTACATCATAATAAATTCGGCCGAAGGCCAACTCATGAGAAATAAACTAAATAAAGCTGCGGAAGCGTAGACGATAAGCGAGTCCATCCAACTCCAAAGGGCAATCACCGAGCATGGATCGTAGCCTCACTCCTGGTCGGAAAACTCCTCTGCAACATAAGACGTTGCAGCCGTGTAGGTCAGCATTTTGAATATGCCGGCAAGTCATAGAGAAAACAAATAATGCTAACACTATATGCAATTTGGCTGTGGGGCTCTACGTTTAAGTTTTCACGAAAAAGCCAATTTTTTCCTACAACAAAAGGACTTGCTTACAATTACTACAAAATGTTGGTTGTTATTGAGATGGTTCCACCAACCAATGTCTCATTCCCAATTATTAAATAACCCATCAATTAATTTATTAAGTTCGGTGTTGAGATTTCCGAAATACTCCAATTCCAGAGGCTCAGTTGTCCGTAACCGGGGACACGGCTAATCGATTAGGTTTTCACTCTGCAGAGCCTTGTGCACTTTACCTGCAAGAATTGTTCCCTCCTTTATGTCCTCACACTGCCTGGTGTTTGAAGACGGGATGAACGAAACAGTGTCTTCCGAAGAGTTCCTCTGGGCCACTGCCGGTGCCCATCCAATCCTACCGTTCTTCTACATCTCGTAGCACCGTCCGGCCAGAGTCACGCCTAGGGTCGACCAAGCCAGAGCCCATAATGGCTTGCGGCTGCACAGGTAAGCTTCTGGTCAAGGTGTATCCATCCGTCTCTTCGTGGCTGGGTGAAGCTTTCCGCAAGATGTCATGGCGCTTCTCCATGCATCCCGGCCATCTGCTGGTTTCTCCAGGGTGCCCATCAATCCATCCTCCACCCAGTAGTGAATTTGAAGTCCATCTTGAGCTTGAAGTCATGGGGTTGTCATCATCTTGACTCTCACATCTCCCTTATGAATCACTCAACCAACCCCGTCTACGAGCATAGCAAAATAAACTACATCGTCCCGGGCAATGATAACATAGGGATTTTGGGTGAACCTACCACATGATACTACTCAAGACTTGATTCAATTTTCTCCTACTGCATGCATGGTGGGGAGGAATAATTCTAATGCAACAAATCATAGGTATTGTAAAACATGATCAAATGACTTGCCTGGCTGACGGTCTTCGAAAGCTAGTGACTCGTGATAGCAAGCTTCGCACTCCGGGAATTCTATTCGAAGCAAACAATAAACACATAAGCATACAAACATACAAGCATATTAATATAACAGCAAGCTAACATAAATCACACATAAACAATCAAACCAAAACCAAAGAAAACTCGAAGAACTCAAAACAAGGTTTTCATTACTTCAAGCAAACAACTAGAAAGTAGTTTTATCCTACTAAAACTTTCTTTAACAGAACCAAAACAAGAGTTTTGTTAACTAACAGAAAGGGAAAACAGCATAAAAAAAATTTGTGCAAAAAGAATTACATTAAAAGCTATTTTAAAACTCTACTTATGCCTAAAACAAAACTAGTAAGAAAATAAAATAAAACATTCTATTTTTCTGTAAATAAAAGTTCACCCTCTGTAACTACAGAAACTAATTTGAAATAAAATATAACAGAGGTGAAAATAATTTTTTTAAATAATTAAAACAACAAAAAACATCAGCAAGTTAAAATAACTAGAATATGCTTGTTTTCGTATAAAACTAATTTTAATAAAATATAAAAATACCTAAATAAATCCTACTGCTAGGCAAGGTCAAAACAAAGCAGTGGCAAAAAGAAACACACACAAAAAATTTAATCCTAGCTCATTTTATAGTAGAAATACTAATCTGACTAAAACTAAAATAAAACAATTTTTAAAAACTAAAACATGGCCGAAACTATTTTATACAGAAACTTTAAGAAATTTGCAAACTAGCAAAATAAGAATCAACTAAAAATAATAAATAACCTAAGAGTTATAGATTTTACAAAATCAAAACTATTCTATTTTAAAAACAGAAACTAAAATAACAAAAAAAACGGCGCTAACTGGGCCGAAGGTGTGGGCGACCTGGAACTATATCGCGCTCGGGCAAAACTAATTAAACAGCGCGCAAGGAATAAAACCGATCAGGCCGGTCTAACTAAACCACTAAAATTTAACCAGAACTAAACCGTAATAAAACCGATCTAATGAAAAAAAACCTACCCCTTCACTACTTCTAATCTACACCGTAGATTGTAGATCGAACGGTCGAGGGGAGGTGCGGCTTACAGCGAGCGGCGGCGAAGTCCGGCGGCTAGGGCGTGGTCGGTGGCGTTGCTCCGGCGGTCGGGGAAGGCGGCGGAGATGTCAGGGCGAAGTGGAGGAGCGTGGCGGAGGCGGTGGTGATGTCGAGGTGGCTCGGGGACATCGGAGATGGTCGGGGCGACGACGACGGCTCCCTGGTGAGCTGCAGCTCCGGCGAGGGGCTGCGATGCTCGAGGCGGCGGCGTGGGTTGTTCCTGGGCGACGAAACGATGTCAGCGGGGTGCGCCTGGTCGAGGGGGATGCGTGGATGGAAAGAGGGGTCCAGGTGGTGCTCACCGGCGTCAAAAACGGCGGCAAACGGCGGCGGCTGAAGCGAGATGCGAACGGTGAGAGCACGAGCTGTGGTGGGTTTTGAGCTAGGGTTTTTAGGGGGTTCGAGAGAGGAGAGGGCAGGGATTTTATAGGACAAGGGCTTGGGGAAGGGGTCGACTCGGGATCACGATCCTGGGAAGATCGGAACCGCGGCGGCGTTGGGCGTGCTCCGGAGCGGCATAACATGGGCGAGGGGAAAGAGAAGGGGCGGGCCCCGCGGGTCAGTGAGAGGGAGAGAGGGAGGTGCGGTCGGGCGACCGAGGCGGAGTCGAGTCGGGTGCGGCGCGCTGGGGGGCTGCGGCTCGGCGCTGGCTGGGCCGGTAGGCCTGGCCGGCGCCTGGGGTTTCTCCTTTTTTTTGAATTAGGCAGAGAAGAAAAAACAATATAGTTAAATATATAATATTTTTATATAGGATATATATATATATATATCAAAAAGATCAAAAAAATAAATCCTACAATATGAACTATTTTTCAGAGGCAAAATAGAAACTTTATAAAAAACATATTTTTGAAAATTCCAAATAAAACTCAAATTTGAATTCAAAACCTTTGGCATTGTTTTCTTCTGACATTTTGGAGTGTCATATTAGCTCCTCTCATCATACTTTTGCAAAAGTATTCGTCAGGGATTTTTTTTGAAATAAATTTCAAATGCCAATTTGAATTCAAAGTCAAATAAAATTCAAATGCCTCTGAAATTTCCTAATGTCACTCAATTCAAACAAAATGCATAGATGCTTAGCTAATAATTGTAAAACATTCCAAATTGAAAATTTGGGATGTTACATGTCCATCACATCATTCTCCTAATGATGTGATCCTGTTATCCAATGACAACACATGTCTATGGTTAGGAAACCTTAACCATCTTTGATTAACGAGCTAGTCTAGTAGAGGCTTACTAGGGACACGGTATTTGTTTATGTATTCACACATGTATTTAAGTTTCCGATCAATACAATTCTAGCATGAATAATAAACCTTTATCATGAATAAGGAAATATAAAATAACAACTTTATTATTGCCTCTAGGGCATATTTCCTTCAGTCTCCCACTTGCACTAGAGTCAATAATCTAGTTCACATCGCCATGTGATTAACACCCATAGTTCACATCGCCATGTGACTAACACCCAAAGAGTTTACTAGAGTCAATAATCTAGTTCACATCGCCATGTGATTAACACCCAAAGAGTACTAAGGTATGATCATGTTTTGCTTGTGAGAGAGGTTTAGTTAACGGGTCTGCCACATTCAGATCCATATGTATTTTGCAAGTTTCTATGTCTACAATGCTCTGCATGGAGCTACTCTAGCTAATTGCTCCCACTTTCAATATGTATCCAGATTGAGACTCAGAGTCATCTGAATCGGTGTTAAAGCTTGCATCGACGTAACCCTTTACGACGAACTCTTTATCACCTCCATAACCAAGAAATATTTCCTTAGTCTTCTTAGGTAACTAAGGATAATTTTGACCATTGTCCAGTGATCTACTCCTGGATCACTATTGTACCCCCTTGCCAAACTCATGGCAAGGTACACAATAGGTCTGGTACACAGTATGGCATACTTTATAGAACCTATGGCTGAGGCATAGGGAATGACTTTCATTCTCTCTCTATCTTCTGCCGTGGCCGGGCTTTGAGTCTTACTCAACTTCACACCTTACAATACAGACTAGAACTCCTTCTTTGACCGATCCATTTTGAACTTCTTCAAAACTTTTGTCAAGGTATGTGCTTTGTGAAAGTCCTATTAAGTGTCTCGATCTATCCCTATAGATCTTGATGCCCAATATATAAGCAGCTTCATCGAGGTCTTTCATTGAAAAATTCTTATTCAAGTATCCTTTTATGCTATCCAGAAATTCTATATCATTTCCAATCAACAATATGTCATCCACATATAATATTAGAAATGCTACAGAGCTCCCACTCACTTTCTTGTAAATACAGGCTTCACCGTAAGTTTGTATAAAACCATATGCTTTGATCACCTCATCAAAGCGTATATTCCAAATCTGAGATGCTTGCACCAGTCCATAGATGGATCACTGGAGCTTGCACACTTTGTTAGCACCTTTTAGGATCGACAAAACCTTCTGGTTGCATCATATACAACTCTTCTTTAAGATATCTATTAAGGAATGCAGTTTTGACGTCCAGTTGCCAGATTTCATAATCATAAAATGCGTCAATTGCTAACATGATTCGGAAAGACTTAAGCATCGCTACGGGTGAGAAAGTCTCATTGTAGTCAACTCCTTGAGCTTGTCAAAAAACCTTTCACGACAAATCGAGCTTTGTAGACAGTAACATTACCATCAGTGTCAGTCTTCTTCTTGAAGATCCATTTATTTTCTATGGATTGCCGATCATTGGGCAAGTCCACCAAAGTCCACACTTTGTTCTCATACATGGATCCTATCTCAGATTTCATGGCCTCAAGCCATCTGTCGGAATCTGGGCTCATCATAGCTTCTTCATAGTTCGTAGGTTCGCCTTGGTCTAGTAACATGACTTCCAGGATAGGATTACCATACCACTCTGGTGCGGATCGTGCTCTGGTCGACCTACGAGGTTCAGTAGCAACTTGATCTGAAGTTTCATGATCATTATCATTTGCTTCCTCTCTAGTTGGTGTAGGCATCACGGGAACGGATTTCTCTGATGTGCTACTTTCCAATTCGAGAGAAGGTACAAATACCTCATCAAGTTCTACTTTCCTCCCACTCACTTCTTTCGAGAGAAACTCCTTCTCTAGAAAGGACCCATTCTTGGCAACAAAGACCTTGCCTTCGGATCTGTGGTAGAAGGTGTACCCAATTGTTTCCTTAGGGTATCCTATGAAGACGCACTTCTCCGATTTGGGTTCGAACTTATCAGGCTGAAGCCTTTTGACATAAGTGTCGCAACCCCAAACTTTTAAGAAACGACAGCTTAGGTTTCTTGCCAAACCACAGTTCATACGGTGTCATCTCAATGGATTTAGATAGTGCCCTATTTAACGTGAATGCGGTTGTCTCTCATGCATAACCCCAAAACGATAGTGGTAAATTGGTAAGAGACATCATAGAATGCACCATATCCAATAAAAGTACAGTTACGACGTTCAGACACACCATTACACTGTGGTGTTCCAGGTGGCGTGAGTTGTGAAACAATTCCACATTGTTTTAAATGAAGGCCAAACTCGTAACTCAAATATTCGCCTCCGCGATCATATCGTAGAAACCTTTTTTTTCTTGTTACGATGATTCTCCACTTCACTGTGAAATTCTTTGAACTTTTCAAATGTTTCAGACTTGTGTTTCATCAAGTAGATATACCCATACCTACTCAAATCATCTGTGAAGGTCACAAAATAACGATACTCGCCGCGTGCCTCAACACATCGGACCGCATACATCGGTATGTATTATTTCCAATAAGTCATTAGCTCGCTCCATTGTTCCTGGAGAACGGAGTTTTAGTCATCTTGCCCATGAGGCATGGTTCGCAAGTATCAAATGATTTATAATCAAGTGATTCCAAAAATCCATCCACATGGAGTTTCTTCATGCGCTTTACACCAATATGACCTAAACGGCAGTGCCACAAGTATGTTGCACTATCATTATCAACTTTGCATCTTTTGGCATCAATATTATGAATATGTGTATCACTACGATCGAGATTCAATAAACCATTCACATAGGGTGTATGACCATAGAAGGTTTTATTCATGTAAACAGAACAACAATTATTCTCTAACTTAAATGAATAATCATATTACAATAAACATGATCTAATCATATTCATGCTCAACGCAAACACCAAATAACATTTATTTAGGTTCAACACTAATCCCGAAGGTAGAGGGAGTGTGCGATGGTGATCGTATCAACCTTGGAATCACTTCCAACACACATCGTCACCTCGCACTTAACTAGTCTCTGTTTATTCTGCAACTCCTATTTCGAGTTACTAATCTTAGCAACTGAACCGGTATCGAATACCCAGGGGCTACTATGAACACTAGTTAAGGTACACATAAATAACATTTATATCAAATATACTTTTGTTCACTTTGCCATCCTTCTTATCCGCCAAGTATTTGGGGCAGTTCCGCTTCCAGTGACCATTTCCTTTGCAGTAGAAGCACTCAGTTTCAGGCTTGGGTCCAGCTTTGGGCTTCTTCATGGGAGTGACAACTTGCTTGCCATTCTTCTTGAAGTTCCCTTTCTTTCCCTTGCCCTTTTTCTTGAAACTAGTGGTCTTGTTAACCATCAACACTTGATGCTCTTTCTTGATTTCTACCTTCGCGGATTTCAGCATCGCGAAAAACTCAGGAATCGTTTTCGTCATCCCTTGCATATTATAGTTCATCACGAAGTTCTAGTAGCTTGATGATAGTGACTACAGAACTCTGTCAATCAGTATCTTATCTGGAAGATTAACTCCCACTTGATTCAAGCGATTGTAGTACCCAGACATTCTGAGCACATGCTCACTGGCTAAGCTATTCTCCTCCATCTTGTAGGCAAAGTATTTGTCAGAGGTCTCATACCTCTCAACACGGGCATGAGCCTGAAATGCCAATTTCAGCTCTTGGAACATCTCATATGCTCCATGGTGTTCAAAATGTTTTTGAAGTCCCAGTTCTAAGCCATAAAGCATGGCGCACTAAACTATCAAGTAGTCATCATATTGAGCTTGTCAAATGTTCATAACGTCTGCATCTGCTCCTGCAACAGGTCTGTCACCTAGCGGTGCATCAAAGACATAATTCTTCTGTGCAGCAATGAGGATAATCCTCAGATCATGGACCTGGTCCGCATCATTGCTACTATCATCTTTCAACTTAGTTTTCTCTAGGAACATATCAAAAATAGGGGAGCTACATCACGAGCTATTGATCTACGACATAATTATGCAAAAACTACTAAGACTAAGTTCATGATAAATTTAAGTTCAATTAATCAAATCACTAATGAACTCCCACTTAAATTAACATCCTTCAAGTTATCTAAGTGATACATGATCCAAATCAACTAACCCATGTCTGATCATCACGTGAGATGGGGTAGTCATCAATGGTGAACATCTCTATGTTGATCATATCTACTATATGACTCACGTTCGACCTTTCGGTCTCCAGTGTTCCGAGACCATGTCTGTACATGCTAGGCTCGTCAATTTTAACCCAAGTATTCTGCATGTGCAAAACTGTCTTACACCCGTTGTATGTGAACGTAGAGTCTATCACACCCGATCATCACGTGGTGCTTCGAAACGACGAACTTTGGCAACGGTGCATACTCGAGGAGAACACTTTTATATTGAAAATTAGTGAAGGGGTCATCTTATAATGCTACTGCCGTTCTAAGCAAAATAAGATGCATAAAGGATAAACATCACATGCAATCAAAATATGTGACATGATATGGCCATCATCATCTTGTGCTTTTGATCTCCATCTCCAAAGCATCATCATGATCTCCATCGTCACCAGCTCGACACCTTGATCTCCATCGTTGCGTCATGGTTGTCTCGCCAACTATTGCTTCTACAACTATTGCTAACGCATAGCGATAAAGTAAAGCAATTACATGGCGTTTGCATTTCATACAATAAAGAGACAACCATAAGGCTCCTGCCTGTTGCCGATAATTTACAAAACATGATCATCTCATACAATAACGTATATCACATCATGTCTTGACCATATCACATCACAACATGCCCTGCAAAAACAAGTTAGACGTCCTCTACTTTGTTGTTGCAAGTTTTACGTGGCTGCTATGGGCTTCTAGTAAGAACCGTTCTTACCTACGGCAAAAACCACAACGGTGTTTCATCAAGTTTGCTGTTTTAACCTTCTTCAAGGACCGGCCGTAGTCAAATTCGATTCAACTAAAGTAGGAGAAACAGACACCCGCCAGCCACCTTTATGCAAAACTAGTTGCATGTCTGTCGGTGGAACAGGTCTCATGTGCATGGACATGTAAGGTTGGTCCGGGCCGCTTCATCCCACAATACCGCCGAATCAAAATAAGACGTTGGTGGTAAGCAGTATGACTATCACCGCCCACAACTCTTTGTGTTCTACTCGTGCATATCATCTACGCATAGACCTGGCTCGGATGCCACTGTTGGGAAATGTTGCATGGAAAAAAATCTACGCACAAGAAAGATCTATCCATGGAGATGCATAGCAACGAGAGGGGAGAGTGTGTCTACGTACCCTCGTAGACCATAAGCGGAAGCATTTGACAATGCAGTTGATGTAGTCGAACTTCTTCGCGTTCCAACTGATCGAGCACGGAACGTACGGCACCTCCGCGTTCAGCACACGTTCAGCTCGATGACATCCTCCGCCTTCTTGATCCAGCAAGACGGCGCACGACGGCGTGGTGACGGTGATGGTGAAGCTATCTCCGCAGGGCTTCGCCTAAGCACTACGAAAATATGACCGGGGGTGTAAACAGTGGAGGGGGGCGCCGCACACGGCTAAGACAATGTTGTGGTTTGTGCTAGGCGCCCCCTCCTACATATATATAGGTGGGGGGTAGAGGGAGCAGCCAGGAGGCGCCCCCAAGTAGGCCGAATCCTACTTGGGGTCTTCCCCCAAGTGGCGCCCCCCCTTCCTTATTTGGAGTGCGGGAGGAAGGAAGGAGGAGGTGGCGCCCTCCCCCCTCCCTTTCCTTTCTCTCCTAAGGAGGGAAAGGCAGGAGGGGCCACCCCTCCCCTTTCCTTCCCCTAGGGCCGGCTAGCCAAGGGAAGGGGCACACCAGCCCCCTTGTGGGCTGGTCTGTCCCCCCCCTTTGGCCCATAAGGCCCATACACTTGTCGGGGGTGCCCGGAACCCCTTCCGGTGACCCGGTGCACTCTGAAACTATTTCGGTGTCCGAATACCATCGTCCTATATATCAATCTTTACCTCTCAACCATTTTGAGACTCCTCGTCATGTCTGTGATCTCATCCAGGACTCCGAACAACATTCGGTCACCAAAACATATAACTCATATAACACTATATCGTCAACGAATGTTAAGCGTGCGGCCCCTACGGGTTCGATAACTATGTAGACATGACCGAGAAACCTCTTCGGTCAATAACCAATAGCGGAATCTGGATGCCTATATTGGCTCCTACATATTCTACGAAGATCTTTATCGGTCGAACCGTTATGACAACATACGTAATTCCCTTTGTCCATCGGTATGTTACTTGCCCGAGATTCGATCGTCGGTATCTTCATACCTAGTTCAATCTCGTTACCGGCAAGTCTCTTTACTCGTTCCGTAATACATCATCTTGCAACTAACTCATTAGTCACTTTGCTTGCAAGGCTTCTTATGATGTGTATTACCGAGAGGGCCCAGAGATACCTCTCCGATACTCGGAGTGACAAATCCTAATCTCGATCTATGCCAACTCAACAAACACCTTCGGAGATACCTGTAGAGCATATTTATGATCACCCAGTTACGTTGTGACGTTTGATAGCACACAAGGTATTCCTCCGGTATCCGGGAGTTGCATAATCTCATAGTCGGAGGAATATGTATTTGACATGAAGAAAGCAGTAGCAATAAACTGAACGATCAATATGCTAAGCTAATGGATGGGTCTTGTCCATCACATCATTCTCCTAATGATGTGATCCCGTTATCAAATGACAACACATGTCTATGGTTAGGAAACCTTAACCATCTTTGATCAACGAGCTAGTCTAGTAGAGGCTTACTAGGGACACGGTATTTGTTTATGTATTCACACATGTATTTAAGTTTCCGATCAATACAATTCTAGCATGAATAATAAACCTTTATCATGAATAAGGAAATATAAAATAACAACTTTATTATTGCCTCTAGGGCATATTTCCTTCAGGAAGAAGCTTCTGTCACTCTTGCCCTCCAATGCATAGTCATATCAACATACAACTAGCCCTATGGTGTGATCCACGCGCACGCTCATATGATGGGTACCAAAGGACAACAACATAACCACAAGCAATTTAAATCAATCATAGCAATTCACCAATTACCCATAGGACAACAAAAATCTACTCAAACATCATAGGATGGTAACACATCATTGGATAATAATATGAAGCATAAAGCACCATGTTCAAGTAGGGGGTACAGCGGGTTGCGGGAGAGTGGACCGCTGAATATAGATGAGGGAAGGTGATGGAGGTGTTTATGAAGATGACGAAGTTGTTGGAGTAGATCGCCGTCACACAATGGTTCCCCGGCGGCGTTTCGGCATCACCGGGAGAAAGCCCCCTCCTCCTTCTTCTTCTTCCTTGCCCCTCCCCCCCTAGATGGGAGGAGGGTTTCCCCTCTGGCCCTTGGCCTCCATGACTCCCAGAGGGCAGGAACCCCTCCGAGATTGGATCTCTCTCAGTTTCGCGTTCCTGTTTTCTGGCCCTTCGCCGTTTCTTATATTTCCGGAGATCCGTAACTCCGTTTGGGCTAAAATTTTGAGGGGATTTTTATCCGGATATTAGCTTCCTTGCTGCAGAAGGACACCCCAACCAACCTTCGAGGTGGCCACAAGCCTGCTTGGCGCGCCCCAGGGTAGGGGGTGCGCCGTGTGAACTTGTGGCCCCTCGAGCATTATCTTGCATTGATTCTTTTTCCCAAAAATCACATATATTCCAAAAATCTCCGTAAATTTTTTATCGTGTTTGAACTTCATTTTATATGGATTTTTTACAAAACAAAAAATATGCAACAAACAGGAACTGGCATTGGGCACTGGATCAGTATGTAGAAGTAGTAAAATATTGGCATGAAACAATAAAAAATTATAGATACGACGGAGACGTGTCAGTATGGTTTAAGCAAATTACTTTCGCCCAAAAAACAGTTCATAGAAGAAGAGAAATCACGCAATGTGAGCAATGGATTCAATCAATAGAAGCACAGAAAAATGATGTAGCAACGCCCCCATACCCAGACACCCCCTTGTTAGACAAAGAGTTGTCGTCGCCTAGGGTTCCTCTCACGCCGCCATCTCGGCTCCTCTCCTCTCTTACGTCCGGTGGCCACGCTCGCGACTAGTGGAGTGCGGGCTCATCCGCTTCATAACTTTTAAAGTTGGTCCTATTTTTCCTTTTGTTTTTGTTTAAAAAAAATGAGACCAACCCAAGGGCTAACCCTCGTTGGCATTTTTTTATAGGAGAAACTCCGCGAGCACCGCGCGTCCGAGCCGGAACTCGAACTCGGGTGGGCTGGCAGCAACCTCAGCTGCCCAGCCAACGGGTCGACGCCCCGTCCTCTTTTTGTTTTTGTTTTCATAGTGACACCGGCGATGACGCGTTAGAATAAGGTCTCTTTAGGCTCTTCAGGTTTGTTGATTATCTTCGGAGCTTGGCGGTTGGGGTGTCTATCAAGAAAAGCAATTGGCTGCTTCGTCCTCTTCATTTGTTTTGTTCCGTGGCAATTTCCAATTTCTACAACCCTCTGGGCTCGTGGTGAAGGATTGCAAGTGGGTGCTGCCACGACCGATATTCCTTCAGGGGTACTAGATCTCATTGTTCACGACGAGTGGCTGTTGTAGTCTCCAAAGCCTTGTACGACGAATGCGTTTGCAGGTGTCCCTATCCTTTATTGTTTGTTCAGTGTATTTTTTTTAAGCTTTGGCGAACGGCAAGCAAGCGAAGGAAGAAGACTGTTAGTATGATTTTGAAGTAACTATTTTTTGTACTCCCTCAAATCTATATTACTTGTCACTCGAACAGATGTATATTGCCAAAAAAATATAAATTATGGTGTTTTAAATATAAATAAGAAAACAGAAGTAGTCAACAGTTTGGCGCAGCCCAAAAAAGTTAGATGTGTCGTCCATCATTGAAGTCTGTCTCCCGCAATTTACCTATAGATGATGAATTATTGATGAGGGATGTCTGGACTCGCTGGTCTGGTCCGGCGCTGCACTGCTTTGGCCCCTTCACTTGGCTCCTTTATACTTTCTTTCTCCCTCGTGGCTTTTAAGCTTTGAGACGAGGTGATGCAAAATCTTAGCGAGTAAGAAACAAAAACTGGACGAGAGTGGCTACCTGTTATTCGTGGCAGCGACAGGTGGTGGAGGGAGACCTCACGAGATTCGCACGATAAACAAACAAAATAGTAGCATGGCTAAGCTGGCGCGGTAGAAAGAGAAGAGAAACCAATTAAAAAAAATAAAAACTGGTGAGCGGACTAGTGCCGTGCAGCAGTTACAGTCCGGGTTTGACCAGCTGGGTGGAACATGTGCAGTGCAGGTGCAGCGAGCGGTGGGGCACGACGGTAAAAGTGCATAGGCAGCGAGAAGAGCGTGCCGCTGCTCAAAAAGTTATTGCGGCTCCACTCCATCCGGGCCTGCTTCTCCAAGCCTAGTTTCAGGCAGCCAGGCAGCGCTCCTCCTCGTTTTAAACGCTCCGTCCTCTCTCCATCACCTCTGCTCTGCTCTGCTCTCGACTCGCACCGGCACCGCCGCCGCCGCCGCCGCCGTCGCCGTCGCGTACACCCAGGCCATCTCTACGCCGGACGGTGGCCCCTTCCGCCGCGCGCGCTCCAGGTACCGCACCGCTCTTGAGCCCCTGCATTTCCCTCATTTTCTTACCTTCTTCTCTGCGCCTGCTTGGTTCATGTTCAGTTCCACGGACAGGGAGGGAGGCGCTTGTTTTTAGACTTTTCGGTTTGATTCCTCCTGCTTCTACTTCTCCCTCCTGCAGTCCTTTCAGTTACTACAAGGAATTGTGGCCACAGTCGACTTATGTGCGGCTCTATGGCCGGTTTTATCAGCCAGACGCTCCTCAATTCCCGTTACTAGTTGTTACCCGTGCACTATTATCTCGTAACACCCTTGTTCTCACTAATTAAACGACCCTATGCTTGTAGTAGTACAGTCGCTTACTGCCCTTTCAAGGTTTTTTGTTTTTTGGCAAGGCCCGACCAGGAACCAGGATAACCAACAGTTTCCAGTAAATAATGAGTCTGCCGCTTGCCGGCAACAGGAAAATACCAAACGCTAGATTTGCTCCGCACAAGAAAATACTGCCCTTATAAGCTGAAAAGAAGGAGGCCATACAAATTGAACGTATTTGTTAGCTATACATTTGTTCTACAGACTAATGGACCATGTTCACAATGATGCAGAGGCCGGGGGTTTAACCTCCTTTTCAAAAAAAAAAACTATGTGTTTTAATCTGTGTGTTACCTAACGCGTAATGTAAGACGTTTTTTGACACTACACTAGTGTCAAAAAAACATTTTACATTATGGGACGGAGGGGGTACATCTCTTGTTTTTTTTCCCTGGTGGAATAGTATAGATCTAGCAATACCAGTAAAGTATCTATGCCATGAAGCCTTTTAGTAGTACACTAGTACTGCACAGTACAGTTTTTTTTTTCTTTTGCTTTAAAAGAAAAGCCACACTTCTACTTCCCTAGCAATTCACTAAAACGTCTAGAAAAACGAAGCAATGTTACACACGGCGACACTGGTTTTGATGAGCTTTTAAGGGCTGCAAAGGCGTCAACTCTGAACCCTTGAAAAATCATGTCCTCAGCATTGGTTTTGGAGGACCGGCCAGTACTCGATTGTTCCATGAAATTAAAAACACGACACATTTAACTTGGTACTCAGTAAACAGTTGCACGCTAACCTACATCTTGTACTGAGTAAACAATGCTGCTGCTCCAACCCTGGGGTCCAATTGCATGTGCAAATCTCACTCTGGATCTTCTCCCACACACTAAGCATCTCCATGCCACTGCCCTAGCTTCCCGACTTCACATAGTTAGGCTAGCCTGGTTCAGATTTGCCTTTATCTATGTCACTTCTCCTTTAACCTTTATTTAGTTTAGTGGGATTCTCTGATCAAGCAGCAACTTTTTATATTGGCAATTACCTTGCATACTGCGCTTTTTATCCTGAAAAAAATGAATGAACATCATGTGTGTTGATTTCACTTGCTAATGGATTAGCTCAAAACTGGCGGTAAGGCTGCTGCAATCATGTAAGATCTGACTGCTTGGACAGTGAGCTCAAGCGTGCTGTCCTCTACAGTATACATAGCCTGTCTTAGTTAAGCTGAGCCCACTTTAACAAAGTGCCACATGATGTGGTTTCCTGATGCTGGAAACGAGCGTTCGTGTCTAGACTATATTTGGTTTGTGGTAATCCTACTTTGGTGTTCCATTCAAGAAAGTTGTGTGTGATATGATGTGCTCATCTTGGAGACCAGTATTGATGAGCTTTAGTTTCCTTCTTGCATCCCCTTTCTCTGCTTTATTGATGCCTTCCGTCTTTTACATCATTGCATCTCGACCCTACCACTATGTTTTATTTTTACTTTTAGTTACTTTCTTGTGCAACTTTTTATCTCATGCTTGTATTGCCTTTAAATGAGCGCCGTTCTTTGGATGCATAATTCTTGTCCCTGGTGTTGATTAGCTGTTATTCATTTGGTATCCCATGATTTGACAATGCTTCAGGAGCATAGGGAATCATCTCCGTAGTGAATAAGAAGGCTCAGTAAAGGGCTTGGTTGCAAAACCAGCCTAGAGGCTTCCCATGCATAAGTTCTGATCATTCACACTCTTCGGTTTCCTCTGCTTTATTTGACTTCCTTTTAAAAAGAGAAGCAAGCTGCACTAGCTTCAAACACAAGTTTATAAAATTATCAGGCTTCAGTGGGAATATTTTTCTTTTGATAGTGCTTTGGTCTTTCATGGCATGACCGCGTGGGCCTTTGCCTTTGTGGTTTGTCCTTCCTGAGTCCTCATTACGTCTTCGACAGGTGCGCGCATCTACACACTAGCACAAGGAACTGTGTTTCCTCCCACACTCCGCGTGCACACACACATATCTGATGTCATTGCTTGCAGTTTTATAATGAGTTAAAGGCAAATGGAGTTATGTTTAAAGTTGTTCTTTCAGTTTATCATATTTTAGCACTAAAATCTTCATTTTCCTTGCAGCTGTTTGATTATTACATTGGCGTAAACACATGAAGTTGTCTCTCATTTAGTGACATTGACTCCGAGATATCTCTAATGGGCTATCTAAATCTTAGAGGCCCTTTGCTTCCATTGATCTGTCTGCATCTGCTGCTATCACTATTCATCCCATTTGCTACAGCAGACATAGCCTCTGAGAAGCAAGCTCTCCTTGCTTTTTCCTCTGCAGTCTACCATGGCAAGAAGCTCAACTGGGGTCAAAACATCTCACTGTGCTCATGGCATGGTGTAACATGCGCAGAGGATCGATCACATATATTTGCCCTTAGGGTACCAGCTGCTGGGCTGATTGGTACAATTCCTCCAAATACTCTTGGCAACCTTGTCTCCCTTCAGGTGTTAAGCCTGAGGTCTAATCGGCTGAGCGGAAGCATTCCTTCTGATGTCACTTCACTTCCTTCTTTACGTTCCATATTTCTTCAGCATAATGAACTGTCAGGAGATTTGCCTTCCTTTTTTTCTCCAGGCCTCATTACCCTTGACCTTTCCTATAACTCCTTTACAGGGCAAATGCCTACAAGCTTGCAAAATCTTACTCAGTTATCTATCCTAAATTTGGCAGAAAATTCTTTGTCTGGACCTATTCCTGATCTCAAACTTCCAAGCTTAAGACAATTAAATTTGAGCAATAATGAGCTGAATGGCTCAATTCCTCCCTTCCTCCAAGTATACTCAAATAGTTCATTCCTTGGGAACCCTGGATTGTGTGGGCCTCCTCTAGCTGAATGTTCTGTTCTTCCTTCGCCGACACCCTCATTGCCACCGTCACAAACATTGCCACGACATGGAAAGAAAGTGGATACTGGAGTTATCATTGCGGCTGCTGTTGGAGGCTTTGCTGTATTTCTGCTAGCTGCTGTGGTTTTCACCGTGTGCTTTTCAAAGAGGAAGGATAGGAAAGAAGCGGGAGTGGATTACAAGAGCAAGGGAGCCGATGGTGCAAGGATTGACAAGCATAAAGCGGATGTCAGCAGTGGTGTCCAAATGGCTGCCAAGAACAAGTTGGTTTTCTTGGAGGGATGCAGTTACAACTTCGACTTGGAAGACTTACTGAGAGCTTCTGCAGAAGTCCTTGGGAAGGGGAGCTATGGGACCGCCTACAAAGCTTTACTCGAGGATGGCACTATAGTAGTTGTCAAGCGGCTCAAGGATGTTGTGGTGGGGAAGAAAGAATTTGAGCAGCAGATGGAGCTTATCGGGAGGGTAGGCAAACATGCAAACCTCGTGCCTCTGCGTGCTTACTACTACTCAAAGGATGAAAAGCTTGTGGTTTATGAATTTGTTACTACTGGAAGCTTTTCAGCCATGCTACACGGTACGCTAATGCCTTTCACCGCTTCATTTTTTGTGTTTACATTAAATTGATTAGTTTGCAAGTTAGGAGCCTAAATATCCATTGTTTTGTTAGCATGACACAAACATACCTATCATCCCTGAGCTCGCAAAATTTACATGCACAAAAAGGCCATGCAGATAGCAAAGCTGTGATATGTAGAATATACACATTCATCAACTTCATTTTCTAATTCTGTTAAGAGGACATTGTTGATTATCGACTCACTGAACATGGCTCTAATTGTTGATCGATGTCAGTTCTGATTAAAGTGCTGATGAACAGGCATTAAGGGAATTGTGGAGAAGACCCCATTGGACTGGAATACGAGGATGAAGATTATACTTGGAACAGCACATGGCATTGCACACATCCATGCAGAAGGAGGCCCCAAGCTTGCTCATGGCAACATCAAGTCCACCAACGTGCTCCTTGATCAAGACCACAACCCTCACGTCTCAGACTACGGGATGAGCACTCTGATGAGCCTCCCGATCAACACCTCCCGGGTGGTGGTGGGCTACCGCGCCCCGGAAACCTACGAGTCGAGGAAATTCACCCACAAGTCGGACGTGTACAGCTTCGGCGTGCTCCTCATGGAGATGCTGACCGGAAAGGCCCCCCTCCAGTCGCAGGGGCAGGAGGACGTGATCGACCTGCCCAGGTGGGTGCATTCCGTGGTCCGGGAGGAGTGGACCGCCGAGGTGTTCGACGTCGCGCTGATGAAGTACCACAACATCGAGGATGAGCTGGTCCAGATGCTGCAGCTGGCCATGGCCTGCACGTCACGGTCCCCGGACCGGCGCCCCACCATGGCAGAGGTGATCAGGATGATCGAGGACCTCCGGCAGTTCACCGCTTCCGAGAGCCGCGCCTCTTCCAATGAAAACCCCAGGGACTCCAACCCTCCATCGGCGTAACGCTGGCTCTGGTCTGGCTGGCGACCCTCCATTGGGATTTGTTCGTCCAGAAGCACTGGCTTGTATTCCATGAACACGTGTTGTATCCTTATAACAAGTGTTGTATTCCAAGTTAATTGGTAGTCTGTTTAACATGTAATCTTAATACGTTGCCTCTGCTCGTGGGCTTTGTCATTCGCTGATCAGACATTGTTGTGCCAATTGACGACATTGATTATCTTCTAGGAGTACTACTAAATGCTTGCAAGTGACAGATGGAGAACAGTGGCGCCGTCGAGCGAAGTAATACCAGTATAGTGCCATCAAAACCACACAAAATACTTCTTCCGTCCCAAAATTCTTGTCTTAGATTTGTCTAGATACAGATGTAACAAATCTTAGACAAGAAGACAAGAATTTTAGGACGGAGGGAGTAATAATCAATCAAGGTGGCCATGTCACCCACATCCAGATTTCAGATGATACCAACATTTCAGATGTTAATAGAATATAAATCTGGCCAGTACAGCTTCTCACATGGTCAAACTGGTATACGAGGGCCACAGTACAGAGCCCTCTTGTATAAATCGGGAACAATAACTTCTCACGCCCCTCGTAAAATTACAGGGGAGGAAGAAAAATCAGTCGGCAGGACCGCCTCAAGTCACCATAGCGCCCATATCTCTGCAGAATTCAGTGCACCATCACAACACATTCGCCACCATCTTAATGTTATGAAGAAATTCCAAAAGCTTACTTAAAACTATGTCAGCGCAACAAAAAATGGGACTCCTCTTTCCAGCACACAGATCTCGAGCATCCCGATGGGCAGATGTGGAGTTACTTTTGGTTCACCAAGTCTGCACCGCTGACATACCTAGCGACAAACGAGATCAACCGGAAGGGGGCGCCAACAATGGGGGCATCGGTGAATGGAACCTCCTCAGCTGTCTCAACATCTGATCCCGCTGGCTGTGGATCATCTTCATGAATCAGTATATCATCCAACGGAACCGGCACGATTTCACCACTTGTTCTTGGTTCATCAAATCCTTGGCGTGCATTTGCGTTCATGAGGCTCTGGCCAGCACCATTGCTGCTCATTGCTTCTGGAAAGTACACCGAAGTTTCATCTGCATGATCACTAGCATAGGCACCGACAGGAATGTTGCTGACATGACTGTAGATATTGTCCGAAGTAACTGCCAGTGAACTGTTCAGACCTCTATCAGCAGCAAGTTCGTTACCCTGCACACAGGGAAACATTGTGTTGAAGCAATTATGAATCATTGCAACACGTAAGGAAATCACATTCCCAACAAGTGGGGAACTGAACTGTAATCCCCCAGAATGGATATTCATGTAAATGAACTACGTACATAGATAATTTTTGGGTACAGTAACATCCTTGCGGAAATGGACAAACATTCGCATAGTAACATACTTACTTTACTGATCACGGTCGTAAAATCAGTGGTCTGCTTATGGAGAAATGAACTGGACAGATCTGTTTGATTCATCACCTCATTTTCAGGAACCTGCATCATAAAAAAAAACAGTTTTATAGAATAGTCTGGATGCTAAGAATTTATTACAAAGAGGTAATAAATGATACATATTTCTGACCAGGCAATTTCATTGGAGATCAAATATTCAGTTGTAGGTTGGTAGAAATCAAATGGGTATAAACATAAGAATCAATAGAGCGATGTTCTGGACAAACTTACCTCTTTAGTAATGGAGGCTTCAGTAAGTGCAATCTTTGCTTCAAGGGTTTGTAATCTTGACTCCAATTCATCCACACTTACCACCAACCGCTGATTTTCCTCAACAGTACTTTTTGTAAGTGCAATCTTTGCTTCAAGGGTTTGTAATCTTGACTCCAATTCATCCACACTTACCACCAACCGCTGATTTTCCTCAACAGTACTTTTTGAAGTTTCATCCAATACCTTCACCTGCCAGGCTTTGTTATTAAATAGTAATATCAGAATATATAAGTAAATGTGCACATGCTACATATGAAAATCGAACAATTGAAGGTCCAGATCTGACAGATTCATATACCAACATATGAACTATTGGACTCTTTTTTTAGGTTTATTAAGTATAAACAACTACTCCGCAGAACCAAAGTACGTATGCTGTATCTCCTTTTAGAAAAAACAACTAATGCTTGCCCATAGGATACATATTGCGATATTAGTATTTCACTAAGGATTCATTTTTCTCAACCAGCTACAATAAAGAAAAATAAACAGTTGGAAACAGACGGTGTAATTCTTACCTGCTCCTGTAATGCTTTGTTGGTTTCCTCCAGCAAACTTAATCTTTCTTTAAGAGAAGTCTGAAGAAAATAAGCAGCATGTCAACCCAAAACAGTTAAGAGAGAAATGATATAAGTCCCCGAAGGCATAAAAACGCGAAGAGAAAGTAGTGATAAGTAATCTCTCTGAACATTACCTCCTGATGAGTTAGGACACTATTGACATCCTCTACACACTTGACTTTGTTATCCAAAACTTCCTACATGAAATTGGGAAATAAATATTATATTGGTGTTACTGTTTCAGCAACTTTAAATAAATCAAGCCTGATTAGTGATTTGCTCCATACATGAAGTTTGAGCTGCTTTGGACGACCCAACGACATATCTAGTGATTTTGATTCATCACTTGCATTAACAGAACTAACCTACCGATTGAGTGAACAAGCTAAATATCATAACTTTGCAACCCCTGGCACTAAATTAACAAGATAAAAAAGATGATCCAGTCATTTTGGGGTGATCATCCTGTAAAATGGAAGGAAGGTACTTCATTGTATTTTTGAAACTGCTTTTAGTTTTTACCATTGTCAAAGCCTAAGCTCAAACCAAAGTTCATCGGTAAAGTTTGACCTCCTATACAACAAGACTGGCACATAGACCTTCTCATCAAAGAAACAAATAAGTAGAAGGAACAGCAAATACCTCCTTTTTAACCAGCATATCGTACCCATTCTGTAGATTATTAAGTTTTTCCTCCAAAATGACCTAAAATAAAAGGCAATATGAGGTAATAAAAGGCAAAATGACCTACAAGGAAGAAAATAAATAGTAGACTCGAGAGAGTAAGATAATTTCCCAGCTGCATTGATCAAATCAAATGGTGATTACATCCAGCACATAAAACATACCTCATTTTGTGCATGATAACCCACTTTGTTATGCAACTTTTCAAGTTCGCTCTCCATCTTGTTCTGCAGGAAAAGAAATATAAGAGTATTTTGTATGAGATGTTTCTAGTAGTGTGCAGAATAGTTTTTTCATCTTCAGAAGTGAACATCTGGTTCAGATAATAAGCACACAACAGACAGGCTTAGCATCTGTTGATCCATAGTCCCTTTCCTCAATTACCCTTAAACAAATAAATGATATTCCCCGCAAAAAAGTACATGATACTGTAATGTATGTCGATGTTAAAAACAGGGGCAAGCATACATACCACTTTTTGAAGACATAAACCTTTTTCATCTTCCAATTGCTTTATTGTATCGTGTAATTTATCCTGCGGTGGCAATGAGTGTATTTACAAGGATGAACAGCACAAAGAATCAAATGAGCAAATGCGGAGCTGGAAGTGCAAATTGAGAAATCCAAGTAATGTTCACTGATGAAAGAGCAGGTATCTAGCAACAATATTGCAGAAATGATAACATTCTTCTTTACAGGAACGGTTACATGGTAGGTATGCATGATCAGGGGATGTTCACAGTGAAGATATATCAAACTTGAATTGAGAAGATAGAAGCCGTTGATAGTGCAGTTAACCTTTACAGAAGAACTTACAAGCTTTGATTCAAAAAGTCGGTCCTTGACAAGTTCCACGGTAGAATCTGAAATCCCAATACTCCTCTGATCTGCGTAGACTGTATTACTGACCTTGTGATTCTCCTGTGTCATGGTAGGTTCGTGATTCTCGTCGCATGGAATCACCTCACCAACAGACGACGATATGGTTTCATCAGCGTTTGCAACATTCTGCTTTGCATGCGGAGTCTGCTCGTGATTCTGGTACTGTGTTCCCTCTCCAACACTGGACACTGCATCTCCAACACTGGACACTGCATCATCTGCATCAGCACCACTATAATTTTCTTTTGGAGCCAAATCATCATTGTGGCTGTGAGGAATAGCTTCGTCGGCATTGGTCACCGCATCACCAGTATTCTTCCCTTGGTTTCCCTTCTTCTTCCTGTTCCTCTTCTTTTTGCCATCCATCTCTTGTTTTGCAGCTTAGCCCTTAAATTACTATCTGTATCTACTAGCATGGCGACAACGAACAAAATGAACTTTCAGCTAATTTGTTGAACAGACCTTTTTATCAGATAGATTAAGTATCCTAAGTTTCATGGCAATCTATTGGTGAAAAATAAAAACAGATTATGTGCGTAATATTTTTTATCTTCCTGCCATAAACCATAGTACAATTTAGTCATTTCGGTAACCAAGTCGTGTCCCTATCTTGATTCGTGAACGCCACAAGAAAGGAAACCTCGCACTTTATTCAACCAACGGCAACACAGGGCCGGAAATTCACGAGTAAAATAATAATCTCAGCTTGTGATTTCAGCCACTACGCGCCTATGCCCATGCGTGTGTCTATATGTAAGCAACGGATTCGTACATAACAAGAGTTTCTACTAACAAACACCGCCGGCACAATACACATCCGGCGACCCCGGAGGCGGTTCTGCGCAAGGCATCTAACTTCGACCAAAGGGAAACACAAGATCATTTTGTGTACTAATAACTTGATGACGAGTTCGAATAGAAATTTCAAGGGGACACGGCGGAGGATTAAGAAAGGAAATGCCAACGGCCCGGTGGTACTAACCCTAGAAACGCCGCCGCTTCTGCTGGCCACGGATTGGGGAGGTTGGGGATCTGGAGGAGGGCGATGGGTTAACTAGGTGGGAAGGTGGATTTTTTGGGGGAGCGTTTCCGTTGTTTAATTGGAAGGAGATCTTCGTAGGAGGGAGGGAGGGAGGGAGGGAGGAGGGAGGACGGCTAGGGCGGAATGGTCGGTGGCTTGTCGCTGTGCGAGCCTGTGCGCACGTTATCTATTTTTCTCACCGAAACTTCTATTCTTCCTTCGTCACAAGTACTCTATTTGTTATGCTTATGCAAATGCAGAATTTTGCAGACAGGAATTCTGCATTTTGATATTATTTGACATTGCGAAGAGAAGATTTTGTTGTATGCTTCCATTTCCATACCAAATTTGTTTTCGTAATATTACTTTTTATTCTCAAGGCTAATATTTCATTATAGGTTGTAAAGTAAGCTTAGCACGATTAGGCCTTATTTTCCATCGATATCCATACGACCTATTTCGCTGTTGTTGTGAGTACTTTCGTTGAGCAATAAGATGCAAAGCGACGGGAGAAAAGTAAATATTAAGGGCCTCTTTGATCCACTGGATTCTAAAAATGCGGGAATAAAAAAAAATTAAGATTGAAATGTCATGCCAATCTTAATCCTATAGGATTTTTTGTTGTTTGATTTCATCATAAGAAAAACAAAGGATTTTTATGTGGATGCTAGAAACTCCTATGGAGTAGTAAAAAAAAATCTTTAGAAAAAAACCCTATAGGATTCAATCCTATGAATCAAATAATCAACATAGAAAAAATTCCAAAGGATTCTAATCATTCAAATTCCTATGAAAATCCTTTGAATCAAAGGAGACCTAATACGCTCCAATTTCCACTAAGGCCTCCTTCGGTTCAAAGGAATATTGTAGGAATTGTGAAGGATAGGAACCTTGCAGGAAAATTTCCTCTGGAGCCCTTTGGTTTGCAGGAATGGATTCCTATTCTTGCGTAGGATAGGAATCAATCCTTCACATTTTAAGGCCTCCTTTGATTCGTAGGATAGGAATTTCGTAGGAATAGGAAAATCATAGGAAATGAGATGACATGCATCTCAATTCCTATAGAGAAAGACATGTCATTTGATGCATAGGATAGGAATTTTTCCATTGAGTCTAGGCTAATATATTTTTTTCCTTTGAAATGTGAAGGATTGGTTCCTATCCTACATATGAATAGGAATTCATTCCTACAAGCCAAAGGGCTTCATATGAATTTTTCTTTTGAAAATCCTATCCTATGAAATTTCTATAAAGTTCCTACAAACCAAAGGAGGCCTAAAGGAAAAAAAACATTAGCCTAGACTCAATGGAAAAATTCCTATCCTATACATCAAATGACATCTCTTTCTCTATAGGAATTGAGATGCATGTCATCCCACTTCCTATGATTTTTCTATTCATATATTATTCCTATCCTATGAATCAAAGGAGGACTAACAAATTACCCGATTGCAATTGCGGAGGACCAAATTTAAAGTGGAACAAATTTTGAAGTACGGAAGTATGAATGGTAATACAATACAAAATCAAAGCAATCTATACACACTAAAAAAAATTAGATATTGAATAGAATCACCAAATACAAAAGAAATATAAACATGTATAAATAGAATCTTTATAATAGTCGTCTGCCTTTTCTTGAAAATCGTTCTTAATTTCACCATTATGAAAAGAATTGCTCGGGCAATGGTGTTTTACCCTTCCCGTCCAATCGCAACCGAGAAATTACTATGCATACAATGATTCGTGATCCAATCTTTATACTATACTCAATCATGTAGTTGTGCCGCCGCAGTTTCTACTATGCATATATGACTATTTATAGCGCATCAAACTCGGATGAAATGGTCATATGTGTATGCTACTCCCGTAGGAGTTGTTGGATTCCCCGAAGAGGAAAGGTGATGTAGCACAGCAGCATAAAGTATTTCCCTTGGTTGAGAACCAAGGTTATCGAACCAGTAGGAGGCACCAAGCCAACAACGCTGGCAGCACCTGCATACAAACAAATAAAATTGCTTGCACCCAACAATGGCAAGGAGGTTGTCAATCCCCTTGTTCTTGCTAGTTACAAGATTAAAAGCAAATATATAGTGATAAGGAAAACGGCAAGAAAGTAAAAGAGCAACTTGTAGGAGCTTTTGTGTTAATGGATAATAGACCCGGAGGCATAGGTTCACTATTGGCATCTCTCTCGAAAGCATGTAGTGGCATGGTAACAAATTATTGTTGGGCAATTGACAGAAGAGCGGTAATTCATAACTATGATCATTCATGGCATAATCTCACATAGGTATTACATTCGTGATAAGTAGACCGTTAAACTTACTAACGTCTACTACTATTACTCCACTCCAAGACCGCTATCCAGCATGCATCTCAAATTATTAAGTTCAAAAGAAACAGAGTAACGCAATAAGCAAGATGACACAATGTAGACAAAAAGAAACCTAGCAATAAGATTAATCCTCATATCGTTTTATCCTTAGTAGCAACAATACAATATGTGCCTTTGTCTTTTTTGTCACTGGACAAGATCACCACAAGATTGAACCTGCTACTATGCACCACTCCCTCTAAAGAAATAATCTTTTATCTTGGCCAAAGAAAACTCATAGATCGGAAAGCATACATAGCTATAAAATTACGCAGCAAAGAAACTTAAAGAGATCCAAATAAATTTAATGGACAATCTGATCATAAATCCACAATTCATCGGATCCCAACAAACACACCACAAGAATTACATCAAATTGATCTCAGCTGAGATCATTGTATTGAAGATCAAAAGGAGTGTGTGTGTGTGTGTGTGTGTGAGAGAGAGAGAGAGAGGGAGAGAGAGATCTAGCTACTACTATGGACCCGTAGGTCCTAATGGAACTACTCACACATCATCATGGAGGCAACAAGGTTGATGAAGATGGCCTGCCCAATGGCTTCCCCCTCCGGCGGAGCTCCGGAACAAGGCCCCAGATGTGATCGCTTAGGAACAGAGGCTTGTGGCGACGATAAAATTCTTTCTGGTTCGCTTTTGAGGGTTGCGGAATATTGGGGTATTATAGGTCTAGAATTAGGTCAAACAGAGCCATAGAGGGGCCCCACAAGCCAGGGTGGCGTGGCTAGGGGGTAGGTCACGCCCCTGGGCTTGTGGGCCCTATGGACCTCTTCTAGTCTCCTCCCGAAACTTCCAGATTCTCTTATTTTCCATAAAAAATCCTCGTAAAATTTCATCGTGTTTGGACCTTCCTAGATATGGTTTTTCTACGAAACCAAATCATGCAAAAAAAATAGGAACTGACATTGGGCACTAAATTAATAAGTTAGTCCAGAAAATAATTTAAAATGATATAAAAGTATACAAAAAGTGATAATATAATGGCATTTAAGGATCTAAATTATAGATACGTTTGAGACGTATCAGCATCTCCAAGCTTAATTACTGGTCGTCCTCTAGTAGGTAAATGATAAACAAAGATAATCTTTGATGTTGAATGCTACCTATCATGTTCTTGATCAAATTATGTAACAATTGTGGTGTGAACTTAGGATAGAAATTATTCAAAGCAACATTTGTATTTGACAATAAGCAAGTAACATCAAAGTGCATTAACAAAATCACTATTGCTTTTTCATGTTAAAATGTCTTCAGGTAATACTCATAATGGCATATACATGTCCCCAATCAATCAAGGCTTTAGCAAATTCAAGCATCTTATCATAGTAACAACCCAGACCGTCGGTCAAGTAGCCAAATCCATGATGAGCTCTTTTCTACTACTTAGCACTTCGGTCGATGTTAGGACTACAAGCTTTTGGTCTTAACACTTTGGATGGCAAAGAGAAATAATGATGGGGGTTTATAAGAAGAAGAAAAAAGGAAGAAAGGCTCACATCAACGAGGCTTGATCGTTAGACAAGAGGAAGTCTTACAGTCGATGTTAATGCGAGGAGTAGGGATTGCCATGCAACGGGTGCACTAGAGCTATAAGTGTATGAAAGCTCTCCTAATGCAACTAAGTGGGTGTGCATATGACGGTGCAAAATACCATCAGATCCCTCGGTAGGGTCCGAGCGCAGCTGGAAGTCTTAGATCGGAGGTCGCACAAGGGGTTTATCCAGGTTTGGGCCTCCGGAGAGTAATACCCTACGTCCTACTGGTTTTCGTTATTCATGGTGCAGGGATACCTCATGCGAAGGGTTACAATGGTGTGTGAGATTGCTACCGAGAGTTTCCCTATCAGATGATAGGTGGGAATGAGGACCCTAGACCTCCCTTTATATAGGCAATGGAGGTTAAGGATTTACACTGTAGATGAGATCTAGGCCACCGTCGCCCTCCAGTCTTGGAGGGCACGTAGGTCACCAGCACCTCCTAGGGCTTCTTCCTTGTACTGGGCCAAGCGAGCTTCTTGTAGACACTGAGACCGGGCTCCTTACGTGAGCCATCCCTAGTACATGGCCCCGTCAGCATCCAACTTGCTTGCTCATGAAGACCTCAAGCATTTTGAGGAAGCTCGTCGTTGGAATATACAAGCCGAGTTCTATAATGCAGTGGTCCCATTAGCATAATCATGAAGTATATGAAAACTCTCTATATGAAATACAGGGTGCTACTTTGAAGCACAAGTGTGGTAAAAAGGATAGTAGTGCACCCTCTCTCTCTCTTTTTCTCTCATTTTTTCTTTCTTTCCTTTTTTTTGATTGGCCTCATGGACCTCATCCCCTCTTTTTCGAGGAATCATAAGTCTCCTCCAATTCATATTCTCACAGGTAGGGATGCTCCCTAATAGTGCATCACACTTTATTTTACTTACAACTCGAAATATGAACAATATGACGGAATATGGATGCCTCTGGCAGTGTACCAGGATGTGCAATTATCTAGCATAACATATATTACAATGATGAACGGTGGCTTTGGCACAAATATCATGTCAGCTCTATATGATTAGGCAAAGCAATAATGACAATGAATGCTCAAGACATATGATGAATAGTAACAATGGTATGTTGCATGCCAATATATCTTAGAATGGCTATGAAAATGGCATAATAGGTAGGTATGGTGGTTGTTTTGAGGAAGATATAATGAGGCTTATATGTGAGAGAGTGTATCATCTCACGGGGTTGATGTACTAGCGAAGTATGCCCATGTCTCGATGTGGGAGAGGGCAATGCTCGATACCGAAGAGACTAGCAAAATATGGAAGGTGGAAGTGTTGTAAATACCTCAACTCATAATCAAACCAAATCCTAATACTTCATAGATTGCATAGGGTAACCATGAGACCGACTACTCCTAGGGAAAGTGTTTGACGAAGCAGAAGCCTGTTGCGCATCTCCGACCCATGATATGTGAGAGAGCTACTTACAACGCTCTTCAATTTGGGCCTTTCATAGTTAGCTTCACTGAAACGACCGAGTACTGATGTGTATGACCTTATTACATTTTTACACTACTTCATGAAGTGTTTAAGCTTATACATAAATTAATTACCTACTATATTATGTCAAAATTATTGCTAAGAACCCTAACTATCAAAGTTCAATTGATCTACAAGTTCATGCAAGTTTTTTATTATACCACCTCTACATACCGATTATTTTTGGACCAACCATATAATTCATGCAAATTACCATGTTCCTATTCAACTCTAAAAAAGATTTAAGTGAAGCAAGGGAGTGCAAATAATTTCTAGAAACATATGACCATGCTCAATCAAATATAAGTGAAGTACAAGAGCAATTGCCTCAACTCAAATATATATAAGTGAAGAACAAATAAGCATTCTATAAATGTAAGATGAATGTGTGTGTCTCATAATAGGTGTGATAAGGAAACACTGATTGCAAAAACAAGCAAACAAACTAAACAAAAGCAAATGACGCTCCAAGCAAAAACATATCATGTAAAGAATTAAAATATAACTGCAAGTAAGACATACCGATAGTTTTGGAGATGAAAGAGGGGATGCCATTCGGGGCATCCCCAAGCTTAGACACTTGATTCTTCCTTAAATATTACCTTGTGGTGCCTTGGGCATCCCCAAGCTTTAGGCTCTTGCCGCTCCTTACTCTTCCCATATATCTCTCTCACCCAAATATTGAAAAATTCACTCACACAAAACCTAACGGAACCTCGTGAGATAGGTTAGTATAATAAAAATAATCATTTACTTAGGTACTGTCAAGACAAGATTCACAATCATTCCCAAATAATGTCTACTGTATTCTATCATTTCCACAATTTATATCACTAAATATATGCCATGAAAACTTTACAAGAAGCAAATAAACAAAATAGAAGTTGTTAAAAACAGAACATCACGTAAAGATCTAAAAAAATATCATACTTATGGACCTCCAATTTTTTTTTAAATAGGACACTACAGACAATTTGTGATTCAATAGTGTGAAAGTTTAAGCAATTGATCATGTTCCAGTACAGAATGAATCTTCAAACGCTGGACGCAAAAGTTATGTTTCTGCACAGAACCTAATAAACAAGCAGTTGCAAGTTGCAACATCCCAAAAGTCTAACTTGGCACTTTATTGAAATAAAAGATACAAATACAAGTACTAGAGTAGCAATAAACATGTTGACTGATGTCTCCAACGTATCTATAATTTTTGATTGTTTCATGCTATCATATTACTAATCTTGTATGCTTTATATGCAATTTTATATCATTTTTAGGAACTAACCTATTAACTCAATGCCAGTGACAGTTCCTGTTTTTGCCTATTTTCTTGTTTCACAGAAAAATATACCAAACGAAGTCCAAACACGATGAAACTTTACAGTGATTTTTCCTGGACCAGAAGAGACCCTAGAAGCTTCGGTGGGGGGGGGCACAAGATCAACGAGAGAGCCAGAAGCTCAGACGGCGCGCCCCCAGGGGGTGCGCCACCTGAGCTTGTGGGCCCCTCGGAGGTCCCCCTGACCTAATTCCAGCGTGATACATCTCCAATGTATCTATAATTTTTATTGCTTCATGCTATTATATTATCAATTTTGGATGCTTTATATGCTTTATTATGCTATTTTATATCATTTTTTGGGACTAACCTATTAACTCAGTGCCTAGTGCCAGTTCCTGTTTTTTGCTTGTTTTTGGCTTTTCAGAAAATCAGTCCAAACACGATGAAACTTTACGGTGATTTTATCTGGATGTGACGCCCGGATAATTAAGCTACAGTGAACCTTTGCTAATGATGCCACGTCACCTCGGTTACTGTTGATAAACTCACGTTGATTCGAAACCGATTCAAATTCAAATTCAAAATCAAGTCAAACGGTAAAGGTTTTCGAATATTAAAACTAAAATGTTCAGGTTGTGCCAAATAATGCATAGGTAACTATGGTGGAGAAACCACACTTTTAGAAAATGCTTGAATGCTCTAAAATGATTTAAGCAGTAGCTAAAACAAATAAATAAATGCATGTTGTATTTTATAAAATCCTAAACTATTTTATTTGGGGGTTAAACCTTTTTGTGACCGAGGTATAATTAGTGCTACTAATTTAGGTACAACTTTTATGTTTTATAAAAAAAAGTAAAATAAAACAGGAAAGGAAAAAAAATAAAAAGTAAAGAAAACAAAATTAGCAAAAGAAAAGAAAACAAAAGGGCTCCCCTGGCCCAACTAGGCCAAATGGCCCAGCTGGCCGCCGAACCAACCGGCCTAGGCCGGCCCCCACTCCCCTATAACCCCCTCGAAACCCTAGCCGCTACCCCTATCCTCCCCACTCTCCCCTCGTCTCCCCTTTTCTCGATCTGGATCGGGGCGCTCGGGCCCCGACCTCGCGTCGTCGCCGTTCGCCGAACCAGGCGCCCCACCACTGCCGCCCCTCGCCGGATCGACCTCGCCATGGCCTCCTCGTCTCCTCCCCAAGCCGCTCCATCAAGCCTCGCCGCTTGATCCCCTGCTGCGAGGGTGAGCGTCCACTCGATCCCGTCCCTCTCTCTCTCTGCACGTGGACGCCGGCGCTCCCTGCCCGCCCTCCTACTGCGCTGCGAGCCCCTCCGTCGTTCACCCCGCACGGTCACCCGCTCTGCGCCCGCGGTCGCCGTGATCGCACCGCGCCCCGGCCGCGCGCTCCCCGTCCGCACCGGCCGTGCTCACCGCAGCCACCCAGCGCCCCGCATCACACGCGCCCCCGAGCGCGCGTGGCTGTGCCCTTCTCCTGCACCCCGCCGACCCGTCCACGCCACCGCATCGCCCCGGCCCGGCCTCGTCATCCTGCCCAACCGCGCCTCGCCGCTCGCTCGCCATCGCCAGCGCCTCCGACCGCGCCGTCCCGCTGCTCCCTCGCCCGCATGGCCACCACCGCGCCGTGGCCGCGTCGCCTGGGCCTCGCCTTCGTCGCCCCCTGCTCTCACTCCGCCACGCGCCGCCCTACTGACGCAGCCTCGCGCCAGCCTACGCCCGTCGCCGCCAGCCGGCGAGCGCGCGCCCCGGCTCGCCGCGGCCTGGACCGCCCGCTCGCCCCTATCGGGTGCGCCTCCCCCGGGCGCCCGTTCGCCCACGCCCGCTATGGCCCCAGGGGCCTATGACAGCTGGGCCCCGCCCCTTGGGCCTATGACAAGTGGGCCCCTGCCCCAGAACGTTTAAAAAAATGATAAAAGAAAAATGTTAAAATAAATAAATTAATAATTAATTAAGTTAATTAATTATGTTTGGCTAAACTAATTAAAATTAGTTAACCTAATTAATCATGTTAATTAAACTGTTATCTACTTAATTAATCTAACTAATATTGTTAGTTAACTAGGCAGACAATGATAGGGGGGCCCCACCCCTGTTGACCAGTCAAACGTTGACTGGTCAACTGGGCCCCCCTGGTCCCACATGTCAGCCAGTGTACATTTTTGTGTACACTGTGCTGGGTACATCTAGCAATTTGACATTAAATTTTTGAATTAAAGTAATTTAGGAAATGAATTAAAACTTTAAAAATTAATATAAAATAATTCGTAACTCGGATGAAAATACTTTGTACATGAAAGTTGCTCAAAACGACAAGACGAATCCGAATACGCAGTCCATTCGTCTGCCACACGTCCCTAGCATAGCGAACATGCAACCTTCCCTTCCCGGTTCGTCTGTCCGAAAATGCCGAACACCGGGAATACTTTCCCGGATGCTTCCCCCCTTCACCAGTATCGCCTAGTACCGCGTTAGGGCACACCTAGCACCGCTTAATGTCATGTCATGCATCGTCATGCATCTGTTTGCATTGTATTTATTGTTTCTTCCCTATCTTCTCTCCGGTAGATTGCGAGACTGATGCCGCTGCTGCCCCGATCGACTATGGTGTTGACGACCCGTCCTTCTCTGCCGAGCTTCCAGGCAAGCCAACCCCCCTTGTTCATCCTGATATCGCCTACTCTTTCCCTCTACTGCTTGCATTAGAGTAGTGTTACTGTTTCATCGGTTTGATCCTATACTGCTGCATAGCCTGTCCTTGTTGCTACTGTTGTTGATACCTTTACCTGCAATCCTAAATGCTTAGTATAGGATGCTAGTATTTCATCAATGGCCCTACATTCTTGTCTGTCTGCCATGCTATACTATCGGGCCGTGATCACTCGGGAGGCGATCACGGGTTTATACTATGTATATTACACATGATACATTTTGTGCCTAAAGTCGGGTCGGCTCGTAGAGTACCCGCAAGTGATTTCGATGTGGGGGGCTGAAAGGACAGGTGGTTCCATCCAGGTAGTGGTGGGCCTGGGTTCCCGACGGCCCCCGAGTGTTACTTTGTGGTTGAGCGATAGGGCAGGTTGTGACCACCTAGGAGACAGGTGGGCCTGGCCCCTAATCGGCGTCCGTGGTTATTTCATAATAACACGCTTAACGAGATTGGGTATTTGATCTGAGTTGGCCATTGGCCTATACGCACTAACCACCACACGGGAACAGTTATGGGCACTCGACGTCGTAGTATTAGCCGAAGCCTCCTTGACGTCAGCGGTTGAGCGGCGCGCCGGATTGGACTGGAACGCCTGCTCTTGTATTAGGGGGGCTAGGTCTGCTTCCGGCCGCCCTTGCAACATGCAGGAGTGCAAAGGGCGAGGGGCCCAAGACCCCTGCGTGCTTAGGATTTAGACCGGCATGCTGACCTCTCTGTTAGGCCTAGGTAGGGCTGCGACGTGTTGATCTTCCGAGGCCGGGCATGACCCAGGAAAGTGTGTCCGCCTAGAGGGATCGAGCGTGTTGGGTAATGTGGTGCACCCCTGCAGGGAAGATTGATCTATTCGAATAGCCGTGTCCACAGTAACAGGACGACCCGGAGTTGTACTTCAACCTTATGACAACTAGAACCGGATACTTAATAAAACACACCCCTTACAAGTTCCAGATACAACCCGGTGATCACTTTCCCATAGGGCGACGAGGGAAGGATCGCCGGGTAGGATTATGCTATGCGATGTTACTTGATGATGCACTTGCTACTCTCTTCTACATGCTTCAAGATGGAGGCTGCCAGAAGCGTAGTCTTTGATAGGCCTAGCTATCCCCCTCTTATTCTGGCATTCTGCAGTTCAGTCCATAGATACTACCCATTTCATTGATACCAATGCATATGTTGTGTAGAACCTTGCTTGCGAGTACTTTGGATGAGTACTCACGGTTGCTTTGCTCCCCCTTTTTCCCCCATTTCCTTTCTTCTCGGTTGCCGCAACCAGATGCTGGAGCCCCGGAGCCAGACGCCACCTTCGACGACCCCTACTACACCGAGGGTGCCTACTAGTACGTTCAGGCCGCCGACGACCAGGAGTAGTTAGGAGGATCCCAGGCAGGAGGCATGCGCCTCTTCGATCTGTATCCCAGTTTGGGCTAGCCATCTTATGGCACCTTGTTTAACTTAATGTCTGTACTCAGATATTGTTGCTTCCGCTGACTCGTTTATGATCGAGCTTATGTATTCGAGCCCTTGAGGCCCCTGGCTTGTAATATGAAGCTTGTATGACTTCTATTTGTGTTTAGAGTTGTGTTGTGATATCTTCCCGTGAGTCCCTGATCTGGATCGTACATGTTTGCGTGTATGATTAGTGTATGATTGAATCGGGGGCGTCACAAGTTGGTATCAGAGCCGACTGCATGTAGGAATCCCCCTTTCCAACTCCTTGGCCGAAGTTGAGTCTAGTCATTGAAAAAAAAACTTTTACTAACATGGTTGTGTGGCTTACGGGCCCACGTCACCATTGGGTGGTATTAGGATCTTTTATTCCTCGTCTATACTCTGGGACTTTGAGCTCTCTTCTATTCGGGTTAAATGAATTTGCTAACGCTAACTTTAGGTTCTCGTAAATACTTCCTCCCGGAGAGCCCCTTCATTCAGACGATGGCTTGATTCACCAGAAGATTCTGAAGATACTCTTCGATGTTTTCTCGAGACCGATGTACCACCGTCCTTGCAATTCCCTACCACCGATATATCCTTATGGATAACTACTTACACTTGCCATTCTTACATCCATTCTCAGTTGCTCTTGTTATTACAAGATGTCTCGAAATACTCTCCGTTGTCCCGAGAATCCTTTGAGCCTACCGCCTTGCAGTTCTTTGCCACAGGAATACCCCTACGGATAATTACTCGCGCTTGCCGAGTATCCGTTCGTCCCTAGTTGTTCATGTGTTACACAAAATTATTTGGAATACTAATCGATCTTCCGAAAAATCCTCAATAGCCTATTGCCCTTGTTCTTCCTTACCTGCTTGCATTATAATTACTTCGATATGTCTACCAATATTCATTAGCATTCCTTGTCATCATCATTTTGAGCATTTGATTCGATATGTTGCGAATGCTCGCAATCATCAAGCAATTAGAATTCTTCCCTTCGGCTCAGACGTCGTTTTAAACATGAGCTGGATCTCGACCAACCGGATTGCCATCGATTGTACCCCTAAGCCTACTCAACTTATCCATCCTTAATCAGAGCGTTTGCTTCTGATCCCTTAATTTGGAAATCATAATTCCTTTGCAATTGAGCTTTGAATTAGTCAGTTGCTTCTATAATCCATTGCCTTTGCATTGTCTCTTCCTCTGGATGTGTGCCGATGCTCACATCAGCTCTGTTATGGACCGTTAGATCCTTTGTTGAATTATCATTCGACAATGTCCTTCATATACAAAAACCTCGAGAAGTTCTTTTCCTGATACATAATGCCATTGGTAAATCCTATTCTCTAATTTGGCCAACCATGCTCTACTTTCGAGCTAGTGATGTTTACTCTTGAAGCTTGTGGTATATGTTTCTAAGATGCCCCGATGGGTTGAACCTATGCCTTCCTTAATCTGTGTGAACCCGAAAGTTTTCACGGGTCATACTCCTCTGGCAATTCACCAGGTAGGTTTTCACACTCAAATCATTTTTAATAGAGCAGTGAATGAACAGTCATGCATTGGAGAAGTGGGAGTCGACCTTGAACTTTGTGTTCATGCCCATGGACACGATGTAGATCTTATCATGGAAGCTTCTCTTAAATTAATTATTCCCTTGGTACAAGTTTATCTTATATCTGGGATCTGGTCTTTTGCAATCGTGCTTCCGGCCATATCGATATCCCTTGATTCCTTTTCTCGGACAAGTTAAACCACTTGTCCTCTGCAGATCAATGCACCCGTCCAACCTCTATTATGATCTACCTTCGAGTATTACCCCGTGGTATCTCGATAATATCACAGAACCATATTACTTCTTATGAGTTCTTCTTCAAGTATTATTTCTCACCGATTCCAATTTTCCCCGGGTTCTAAGTTGTTAGACACTCAAGGACACCGATAAGTGAATCAATTCCGCACTCCGATTCAATAACTCTAAGTAATCTTTGTTGCTTACGAGTTTATTAATCCTTCAAATCATTCCTAGCTTGATTGGCTATATCATTACCGTGCTGATTTTAACTTTGCTACCTGGTACTTATTCCCGGAGCACAACTTTCGATGATGAGCTCTTTCATCGATCTTCCTTGTCTTATCGTTTCACCTTGAACAGCAAGCTTGATTCCGAGTTAGTGTCGTATTCGTGGTTCCAATATTCTTTTGCTGCATTAGTCCTTTTGCTTGACGTAGTCGCTGTTCGATTGCTTCTTCGTGGAGCCTCTCGACAAAATTTGTCATGATCATCATCAATATTTTGACTCCTTCTAGGATATCAATCGAATTCTTGATAGGGATTACCATCCTTATCCTTCGGTAATTTGTCTTATCATCGACTACTTCCTTGCCTTCTTTCCAACACAAACTTGTTCGTGTTGTGGCTGTACCTTGAGTTCCTGGCAATCCAACTTATCTTATGTCCTACCTTGGAGTATTAGCATCTTTTATATCAAGAATGTTGTGATAATTTCACCACCTCTTAAGAATTCTTGATACAAGTGATACATCTCGCCGTCTACATTCAGTTCTTGGTCCCCGTGTTGTTACTAACTGGAATACCGACAAATGGACTGTGATGTGTAAAATTCAAAACTTCTAGCAACCCTATTGCTTGTAAGTTAATGAACGATAGTTTCATTCTTTGTGTATTGGTTATCGAATCACCATTCTAACATTCATCATGCTACCTAAGCCCATATTTCGGGTGCACCTTTCAACCAATGTTTACTCGTGGATGTTCTCCTCGGGCATACATCATTATATCATTTGATCTGACAAATGTTATCTCCTTGTTCACATAATTGTGGAAATCCATCTTTTTGCGAATCTCGATGAGTTGTCGCCAAGTCCATCAGCTACCTCCTCATCCTCTCCTTGGTTTAATTTTAACTCTTGTTTCGGAACTCTCTTCCATAGTTCATTTCCCCGAGGATCTTACAATGTCATCTCGTCAATTTGTGTTGCACCTTTTCTTCTCAGGCACCCCGAGTCTGAGATATCCTGACACCAATCGGATCTGAATCTCGGTCAGATATGGTGGTTGGAACATATTCCCAAGAGTTATAACATTAGTTTTTGACCCGATAAGGTGATGTCATTCCTAGCACACCTGGCCGGAGGACCTATTGTTACAGTTCTTCCTTTTTAGCAAGGTTAACCATTCTTCCATGAGGAAATTGTAAGATTTATTCTATAAGTTGTTCCTGATGAATCCTTTGTGTATTCAAAGTCTGATCTTTACTCAATGACCATGTCGGTGCTATCTCGAAGCATGTCTGTGGTACTCCGAATATCCACATGAACATTGGAAGCGCACTGCTAAATGTTTCTTGATCAACTATCCAAACATTGTTGTATGGGTACATATCATGATTCTTCTTACCCCTTTTATCTATATGGTCATGTCTTTGATCTCCTGACATGTATATCATGCCCTGCTTAATCTTGGGAAGGATATACTCCTATTCATTGTGTTTAAACACATTTTTCCTTTCCATTGTTTTGTTTAACCTTTCTCGTAATCTACTTAACTGAGCAGTGACAATTCCATGCTTAGGTGAGCACCTCGTTGTACCCCTCTGTCAGTAAGACCCTGTTACTATTGTTGATGACATTCCAGTAACCACCGATGGACGAGAACTTTGCCTATTGGTCTGCCTCATTCAATGAGCAGGAAAATGGTTCTCTTCATCCCTCGCCCCTGGTACCAATGTTGTTGCCGACATAACTGACAGACTATCCTCTGACATGCCTTGCTTACCTGATCGTGCAAGACGTCACCGCCCTTCCTACTTTTAACCCACATGGTGGGCCCATAACCCATAGTCCATAGGATCGAAACCTGACTCTCCTGTACACCCCTGTTTATAAAAGTTATTCCTCATGCTTGGCTTCGTATGAAATCACGAGCCACCTTCCTCTTGTATCAAATGCAACACTTATTTTCGTTGCCCTGAACCACTTTCACCTTCTGTTTAGACATCGAACGATTGTCTATCCGCTTGAAACTTCCTATTGTATCTTATTACTTTGTTCTCGGTGTGTTCATTTGCTCAACTCAAGAGTTACTGATGTGATCATTCATGGGATAACCCCCAGATGATTTCCCCTTATAGCATTGTATCGTTGTTGAGCTGCCCCTTACCTATTCATAAGTATGACGGAGATCCTGAAGAAAGGATGCCGGCTTCATCATGATGACCTGAAGCAGAGAGATGAAGACATCAACGTAGTGGATCGACCTCTTCGGGAGGAGCAACCAAGACTGAGAAGATTCGTTAGAATTTCGAAACCAGACCTTTTCCCCCTTACTCCACCTCTTAAAATCTCGGGACGAGATTTCTTGTAGTGGAGGAGAATTGTGACGCCCGGATAATTAAGCTACAGTGAACCTCTGCTAATGATGCCATATCACCTCGGTTACTGTTGATAAACTCGCGTTGATTTGATACCGATTCAAATTCAAATTCAAAATCAAGTCAAACGATAAAGGTTTTCAAATATTAAAACTAAAATGTTCGGGTTGTGCCAAATAATGCATAGGTAACTATGGTGGAGAAACCACACTTTTATAAAATGTTTGAATGCTCTAAAATGATTTAAGCAGTAGCTAAAACAATTAAATAAATGCCTGTTGTATTTTATAAAATCCTAAACTATTTTATTTGGGGGTTAAACCTTTTTGTGACCGAGGTATAATTAGTGCTACTAATTTAGGTACAACTTTTATGTTTTATAAAACAAAAGTAAAATAAAACAGGAAAGGAAAAAATAAATAAAAAGTAAAGAAAACAAAATTAGCAAAAGAAAAGAAAACAAAAGGGCTCCCCTGGCCCAACTGGGCCAAATGGCCCAGCTGGCCGCCGAACCAACCGAACCAGGCCGGCCCCCACTCCCCTATAACCCCCCCGAAACCCTAGCCGCTACCCCTCTCCTCCCCACTCTCCCCTCGTCTCCCCTTTTCTCGATCTGGATCGGGGCGCTCGGGCCCCGACCTCGCGTCATCGCCGTTCGCCGAACCAGGCGCCCCACCGCTACCGCCCCTCGCCGGATCGACCTCGTCGTGGCCTCCTCGTCTCCTCCCCAAGCCGCTCCATCAAGCCTCGCCGCTCGATCCCTTGCTGCGAGGGTGAGCGCCCACTCGATCCCGTCCCCCTCTCTCTCTGCACGTGGACGCCGGCGCTCCTTGCCCGCCCTCCTACTGTGCTGCGGGCCCCTCCATCGTTCGCCCCACACGGTCACCCGCTCTGCGCCCGCGGTCACCGTGATCGCGCCGCGCCCCGGCCGCGCGCTCCCTGTCCGCACCAGCCGCGCTCACCGCAGCCACCCAGCGCCCCGCATCACACGCGCCCCCGAGCGCGCGTGGCTGCGCCCTTCTGAAAGGGATCGAGAAGAGGTGTCTAGAGGGGGGGGTGATTAGACACTCAACAAGCAAAAGTGGCAGTTTTTAAGTTCTTCAAGTTGAGGTAGAGTTTTAGCACAAGTTTAAGCATTCACAATACATTTCAAGCAAGCATGATAAGAGTATGAGCAGCGAAAAGAGTAAAGCATGCAATTTGCAAGAAAGTAAAGGGATGAGATTGGAGTGTGCAAACGCAATGAAGACACGGAGATTTTTGGCGTGGTTCCGATAGGTGGTGCTATCGTACGTCCACGTTGGTGGAGACTTCAACCCATGAAGGGTAACGGCTGCGCGAGTCCACGGAGGGCTCCACCCATGAAGGGTCCACGAAGAAGCAACCTTGTCTATCCCACCATGGCCATCGCCCACGAAGGACTTGCCTCACTCGGGTAGATCTTCACGAAGTAGGCGATCTCCTTGCCCTTACAAACTCCTTGGTTCAACTCCACAATTTTGTCGGAGGCTCCCAAGTGACACCTAACCAATCTAGGAGACACCACTCTCCAAAAGGTAATAAATGGTGTGTTGATGATGAACTCCTTGCTCTTGTGATTCAAATGATAGTCTCCCCAACACTCAACTCTCTCTCACAGATTTGGCTATGGTGGAAAGATGGTTTGAGTGGAAAGCAACTTGGGGAAGGCTAGAGATCAAGATTCTTGTGGTAGGATTGGAATGTCTTGATCTCAACACATGAGTAGGTGGTTCTCTCTTAGAAAATGAGTAGTGGAAGTGTAGGCTCGTTCTGATGGCTCTCTCTTAAGTAGAGAAGGGGGTGGAGGGGTATATATAGCCTCCACACAAAATCCAACCGTTACACACATTTGACCCAACTCGGTCATACCGAATAGAAGAACTCGGTGAGACTGATCTAGTTCAACATGTGAACATTAGGATTCTTGGTGGGACCGATATGATCAACTCGGTGGGACCGATGTGCTAGGGTTAGGGCAAGACCTCATCTCGGTGTGACCGATTGCATGAACTCGGTGGGACCGATTTCAGCAATGAGTTAAACAGAGAGTTGGTCAGGCAAACTCGGTGAGACCGATTGCATATTTCGGTGAGACCGAAATAATCACAACAGGCAACAGAGAGTTTGCATTGCGAACTCAGCGGGACCGATCGCTCATTTCGGTAAGACCGAAACGTTACGAAGGGAAACAGAGAGTTTGAATTGCCATCTCGGTGAGACCGAAACCCCTATTGGTGAGACCAAATTGATTAGGGTTTCTGGCAGTGGCTATGTCAAAGAAACTCGGTGGTGCCGGATAGATCAAATCGGTGGGGCCGAGTTTGACTTTAGGTTTAGGACATATCTGGAAATGAGAAAGTGGTTGAGGGCTTTGGAGCATATCACTAAGCATTTTGAGCAAGTAGACCATTAAGCAACACCTCATCCCCTTTTAATAGTATTGGCTTTTCCTATGGACTCAATGTGATATTGGATCACTAAAATAGAAATGCAGAGTCTTGAGCTTTTGCCAATCTTTGTCCTTAGCATCTTGAAGGGGTTCCACATCCTCTTGTCCTTGCCACGCCATTGTTGAACTTTCTGAAATATACTTAGATGAAGATATTAGTCCAACAAGAGATATGTTGACATTAATTACCAAAATCACCCAGGGAGCACTTGTGCTTTCACCTTCCCCTACACCCGCCGACCCGTCCACGCCATCGCATCACCCCGGCCTGGCCTCGTCGTCCCGCCCAGCCGCGCCTCGCCGCTTGCTCGCCGTCGCCAGCGCCTCCGACCGCGCCGTTCCGCTGCTCCCTCGCCCGCATCGCCACCACCGCGCCCATGGCCGCGCCGCCTGGGCCTTGCCTCCGTCGCCCCCTGCTCCCACTCCGCCACGCGCTGCCCTGCCGATGCAGCCTCGCGCCGGCCTGCGCCCGTCGGCGCCCGCTGGCGAGTGCGCGCCCCGGCTCGCCGCGGCCTGGACCGCCCGCTCGCCCCTATCGGGTGCGCCTCCCCTGGGCGCCCGTTCGCCACGCCCGCTATGGCCCCAGGGGCCTATGACAGATGGGCCCCGCCCCCTGGGCCTATGACAAGTGGGCCATGCCCTAGAACGTTTAAAAAAATGATAAAAGAAAAATGTTAAAATAAATAAATTATTAATAAATTAATTAATTCTGTTTAGCTAAACTAATTAAAATTAGTTAACCTAATTAATCATGTTAATTAAACTATTATCTACTTAATTAATCTAACTAATAATGTTAGTTAACTAGGCAGACAATGACAGGGGGCCCCACCCCCTGTTGACCAGTCAAACGTTGACTGGTCAACTGGGCCCCCTGGTCCCACATGTCAGCCAGTGTACATTTTTGTGTACACTGTGCTGGGTACATCTAGCAATTTGACATTAAATTTTCGAATTAAAGTAATTTAGGAAATGAATTAAAACTTTAAAAATTAATATAAAATAATCCGTAACTCGGATGAAAATACTTTGTACATGAAAGTTGCTCAGAACGACGAGACGAATCCGAATACACAGTCCGTTTGTCCGCCACACGTCCCTAGCATAGCGAACGTGCAACCTTCCATCCCCAGTTCGTCTGTCCGAAAATGCCGAACACCGGGAATACTTTCCCGGATGTTTCCTTCCTTCACCAGTATCGCCTAGTACCGCGTTAGGGCACACCTAGCACCGCTTAATGTCATGTCATGCATCGTCATGCATCTGTTTGCATTGTATTTATTGTTTCTTCCACCTCTTCTCTCCAGTAGACTACGAGACTGACGCCACTGCTGCCCCGATCGACTACGGTGTTGACGACCCGTCCTGCTCTGCCGAGCTTCCAGGCAAGCCAACCCCCCTTGTTCATCCCGATATCGCCTACTCTTTCCCTCTACTGCTTGCATTAGAGTAGTGTTACTGTTTCATCGGTTTGATCCTATACTGCTGCATAGCCTGTCCTTGTTGCTACTGTTGTTGATACCTTTACCTGCAATCCTAAATGCTTAGTATAGGATGCTAGTATTTCATCAGTGGCCCTACATTCTTGTCTGTCTGCCATGCTATACTATCGGGCCGTGACCACTCGGGAGGTGATCACGGGTTTATACTATGTATATTACACATGATACATGTTGTGCCTAAAGTCGGGTCAGCTCGTAGAGTACCCGCAAGTGATTTCGATGTGGGGGGCTGAAAGGACAGGTGGTTCCATCCAGGTAGTGGTGGGTCTGGGTTCCCGACGGCCCCCGAGTGTTACTTTGTGGGGGAGCGACACGGCAGGTTGTGACCACCTAGGAGACAGGTGGGCCTGGCCCCTGATCGGCGTTCGCGGTTATTTCATAATAACACGCTTAACGAGATTGGGTATTTGATCTGAGTTGGCCACTGGCCTATACGCACTAACCACCACGCGGGAACAGTTATGGGCACTCGACGTCGTAGTATCAGCAGAAGCCTCCTAGACGTCAGTGGTTGAGTGGTGCGCCGGATTGGACTGGAACGCCTGCTCTTGTATTAGGGGGGCTAGGTCTGCTTCCGGCCGCCCTTGCAATGTGCAGGAGTGCAAAGGGCGATGGGCCCAAGACCCCTGGGCGCTTAGGATTTAGACCGGCGTGCTGACCTCTCTGTTAGGCCTAGGTAGGGCTGCGACGTGTTGATCTTCTGAGGCCGGGCATGACCCAGGAAAGTGTGTCCGCCCAGAGGGATCGAGCGTGTTGGGTAATGTGGTGCACCCCTGCAGGGAAGATTGATCTATTCGAATAGCTGTGTCCACGGTAACAGGACGACCCGGAGTTGTACTTCGACCTTATGACAACTAGAACCGGATACTTAATAAAACACACCCCTTACAAGTTCCAGATACAACCCGGTGATCGCTTTCCCACAGGGCGACGAGGGGAGGATCGCCGGGTAGGATTCTGCTATGCGATATTACTTGATGATGCACTTGCTACTCTCTTCTACATGCTTCAAGATGGAGGCTGCCAGAAGCGTAGTCTTCGATAGGCCTAGCTATCCCCCTCTTATTCTGGCATTCCGCAGTTCAGTCTGTGACGCCCCCGGCTTAATCGTGCACTAATCATACACGCAAATGCACATGATCAAGCCTAAGGACTTACTTGAAGATATCACAACACAACTCTAGACACAAATTAAAATAATACAAGCTTTATATTACAAGCCAGGGGCCTCGAGGGCTCGAATACATAAGCTCGCTTACAAGCGTCTGCTGAAGCATCAGATATCTAAGTATAGATATAAAAGAAAGACAGATAGGCCTTTAAAAGGCGGTGCAAAACAAAAGCTATGATTGAAAAGCCGCAGGCCTCCTGCCTGGGACCCTCCGATCCTACTCCTGGTCGTCGACAAGCTCGTAGTAGTATCCATCCTCAGGGTAGTAGTAGCAGTCGTTGACGGGGGCAGCTGTCTCAGGGGCTCCGTCATCTGGTTGCATCAAACGGATGTGGGGAAAAAGAGGTAGCAAAGCAACCGTGAGTACTCATCCGAAGTACTCAGCAAGCAAGGATCTACACTACATATGCAACATTATCAAAGAAAGGCTGTATAAGTGGACTGGGCTGCAGAAATGCCAGAATAGAGAGAAGGCCTAGTCCTATCGAAGACTAGCATCTTCAGCGGTCTTGCAGCATTAGAAGAGTGTAGATTAGTACAGTATAAAGTAGTAGTAGCATTAAGTATCAACCTCGGCCAGAGATCCTTTCTCGACTCCCTGCGAGAAAGCGATCCCAGAGCCATACTATCCATTTCTATCCAGTTCTAGTTGTATCGATCGGGATACAACTCCGAGCGTCCGTTACCGAGGATCCGGCTATGCATAGATTAGTTCTTCTCTGCAGGGGTGCACCAACTTACCCACCACGCTCGCTTAACTCCGGCCGGACACACTTTTTTGGGTCATGCCCAGCCTCGGCTAAACGACATGCCGTAGTCCTACCTAGGCTCAGCAGAGAGGTCCCCGTCGGTCTATATCCTAAGCGCTTAGGGGTCTTGGGCCATCGCCCTGTGCACTCCGAGTCATTGCGAGCAGGGTGAAGCCAGGCACCACCTTTCTCCTGGGTGGCGCCGGTCCGTCTCGGCCGCGATGCTGAGCTGGACGTCTGACAGAGCTTTCGGAAGAAACGTACGACGCAGAGTGCCCATAACTTATTCCCGCGTGATGATTAGTGCTATCGGGCCAGAGGCCCACTCGGATCAAATATCCAAATCGTTAGTGTATTGGGGGTGTGCGGTAACGAGCAGAGACTCACGATCGATGTGACCCCATCACCCCGTCTCGAGGACTTGCGGCAAGGGCTAAGAATGCCCGGCCATGCCTCATATTTATCTCTTGGGCACCCTCCAGGTCAACCCGACTTCCCATCACTCGTGGGTACCCCTCAGGGTCGACCCGCCTTTCCAGGTAACAGTTGTAAAGTCCAAGTATCCGTGTGTCCATAACATCAGGGGAATCCGAGGTATTACACTCGTTGGATTCTTACTCGATGTATCTATCAAGGTGAACTCGGAGGAATCACCCTTGATGGGTTCACACTTGAGGTGTTGCACGACAGCGTCGTTATCGGGAGTGGTGAAGGAGGAATCACCCTCGATGACCACGACCGAATAGCTACTCTACAGAGTTAACATCAGAAGTGCTAAACGAGGTATCACCCTCGGCACTCGATAGTAACGCTGCAGTGCCGTACAACTAGGGGGGTGATGTGCGGTGCCGGGGCCTGGTTGTCGATCATGTTGACCGAGTCTTCTGATAATCCAGCGGGGGCAACTAGGGACAAAGTGGGGTCTCTGGAGGGTCTCTACCCAGCCTATACTAAGCAGTTTAGGATAAGCAGGTAGGTATCAACAGCAGTTACAAAAACAGGCTATGCATCAGAATAGGATAAACAGTAGCAGTAGCAATTTCTAATGCAAGCATAAGAGAGAAAGAATAGGCGATATCGGCATGTTCAAAGGGGGGGTGCTTGCCTGTTTGCTTTGCAGACATCAACGGGTCTTCGACGAGGTAGACGATCATCGGGTCATCATCGGTCTCGGGGTCTACCGAAGAGAAGAGGGGAAGGAAACAAATAAATACATGGCGATAAAAGCAATCACAAAGCAAGACATGGCAATAAGCGGTGTTAGGGGTGACCTATCGCAGTGCTACACGTTACAGACGGAGCGGAAAAACATCCGGAGATACTTTATCAGCTCCGGGCAATTATCGGTCAGATGAACCGGGGAGGAAAGTTCCATGTTCATCATGGTAGATGCATGTGACAGGTATGAGGAGGGCATATTCGGATTCGTCTTGTTTTTCTGAGCAACTTTCATGTAGAAAGTTTTTCGATCTGAGCTACGGTTTAATTTCTATGAATTTCTGAAGTTTAAACAGTTATTTGGAAATTCCTGAAAATTGGCCAAGTCTGAGAATCGTTCAGTTTTTAACACCACTTAGCTGTTTTCCGAAGGCTATAACTATTGTTCTGTCCATCTTATGGGTTAGCGCCGTATATCAATATTGATCACTTTCTTGTGATCTACAAGATGGTATCAATCGCATCTCTGTTAGATCCCTGTAACTTGTTTATTTTCTGCTCTAAAGTAGCTACCACAATAACTCTGTTTTCAGTCTTTTCTGTTAACAGAACATAGACTTTTGTCATTTTCATAGGATTTAATCCGTGCCTCAAATGGATTTGTTCCAATGGGATAAAATGGAGTTTGTCAAGTGTACTTTCTACGCATATTATTTTTACCCACATTAGAAGTCGTTTTGTTGTTGTTTTGCTGCAGTACAGAGGGGTAGTCAGTGTAACCGTAGCAAAGCTAGCTACTGCTACAGTTACTAAATGCTACTGTAGCAGATGAGCAGCAGCGGCGCAGTAGCAGAGAGCAGCAGCCAGCGGAGCAGCAGAGCAGTGGCAGTAGCAGCAGTGAGCAGCCGCAGCAAGCAGCCGCGGTAGCTAGGCGCGGCGCGGCACTAGCAGCAGAAGCACGGCGGGCAGCAGCCGCATGAGGAGCAGCCAGCAGCGGCAACAGTAGTAAGAAGCAGCAGTAGAGACAGTAGGAAGCAAGCAACAGCAGCAGAGTTTCGGCGGCAGCAGCGGCAAAGCACCAGGCAGCGGACACGAGCAGCAGCCGTTGCGGGCGCGCACAGGCAAAGGGGGCTGCGGGTGCAACGCACGACGACGGGAGCAGTGGGGTGCGGCCAGGGGACGGCCGGCGGGGCGCGCACGGGGCGCCGTGGCGTGGGGCGCGGGCACGGACCGCGGCCAACGACCGAATCTTAGGCGGCGCGGGACGGCGACAAACGGCATTGGGGAGAGGGGAAGCAAGGGGGAACGGGCGGAGGCTCACCCCGGGGAGGCCGTGGACGAGCTCAGCGAGGCCGGGAGGCGCCGGTGGTGGAGATCGACGGCGATGGTGGGGGCGGCCGACGGGAGAAGACGACGCGATGGCGTCGATGCGGCGCTTCTTGGTTCCATCGGCTTGGTGTAGACGAAGCAGAGGTCGATGGCAGAGCTGCTGGACGCGGTGGCAAGGCGAGGAGGCAACGGTGGCTATGCAGACTATGACGGCACGGCCATGGCGATTTCGGCCGAGGTGGTGGAGGGCGAGCGAGGAGGGGAGCGGCGTGCTAGGGTTGTCGGGAGGCTCGGGGGTGGTCCTTATCCTCATGGGGACCGGATGGATGGCCGACATGTCGGCCTGGCGTGGCCATGGCTGGCCGATGGCCGCCACGCACCCTCTGCCTCCTGTAGATGGAGGTGGGAGATGAGCTGTTGGGCTGGGCCAGCCATTGATGCAAGGTGGGCCAAAGTGCCAGTAGAATAGGCCCTTACCTTTCATTTTACTGTTTCTTTTTCTTCTCTCTTTTTTTTTCAGTTGAATCAGCTACAATTTCCATTTAATTAAAATAGCAAATGAATTTTGTTTGAGTTGAAACTTGGCACATAAATAGAGTTCGACATTCCAAGACCAGATAGAAGGTTTCACATCATTTGGAAACGTATAGATATTTTCTTATTTTGAAAAGGCCAGAATAATTGTTCCGGGACCATTTACTATTTTCCTAGGAATTATTTGGTGAGTCAAATGATGTTGGTTCCAACAAGACAATGATCAGGGGGAATTATAGAATAATTTGAACATTTTAGTTTTACTGTTTAAGTAAATATTATTTTGACTTTATTTTAAATTTGAATTTGACTTTGATTTTTCTCAAGTGGCAATTTGGCTTAGTCAAACTTGATGACATAGCACCATTAGGGGGAGATTACTGTAGCATGATTCTCGAGGTGTTACACAGTCCACAAATACTACCTATTTCATTGATACCAATGCATATGTAGTGTAGATCCTTGCTTGCGAGTACTTTGGATGAGTACTCACGGTTGCTTTGCTCCCCCTTTTCCCCCCTTTTCCTTTCTTATCGGTTGCCGCAACCAGATGCTGGAGCCCTGGAGCCAGACGCCACCTTCGATGACCCCTACTACACCGAGGGTGCCTACTACTACGTTCAGGCCGCCGACGACCAGGAGTAGTTAGGAGGATCCCAGGCAGGAGGCCTGCGCCTCTTCGATCTGTATCCCAGTTTGGGCTAGCCATCTTATGGCACCTTGTTTGAGCTTATGTATTCGAGCCCTTGAGGCCCCTGGCTTGTAATATGAAGCTTGTATGACTTCTATTTGTGTTTAGAGTTGTGTTGTGATATCTTCCCGTGAGTCCCTGATCTTGATCGTACACGATTGCATGTATGATTAGTGTACGATTGAATCGGGGGCGTCACACTGGACCAGAAGGGACCCTAGAACATTTGGGAGGAGGCTAGAAGATATACGGGTGAGCGACGAGCTCACATGGCATGCTCCAAGGGGGCGCCACCTGAGCTCGTGGGTCCCACGCAGCTCCATTGGACCTAATTCCAGCGCTATAAATTCCAATAAATCCCCAAACCAACAGAGAGCCACTTGAAACACCTTTTCCGCTGCCACAAGCTTTTGTTCTTCCGCGATCCAATCTAGAGGCCTTTTTTGGTACTCTGTCGGAGGGGGAATCGATCACGGAGGGATTCTACATCATCCTTTGCTGCCTTTCGATGATGCGAGAGTAGTTCACCACAGACCTACAGGTCCATAGCTAGTAGCTAGATGGCTTCTTCTGTCTCTTTGATCTTTAATACAATGTTCTCCATGATCTCCATGGAGTTCTATTTGATGTAATTCTTTTGCAGTGTGTTTGTTGGGATCCGATTAATTGTGGGTTCATGATTTGGAATATTCATTGAAAGTAATGGAGTCTTTGTTGAACTTTATTATGCATGATTGTTATAGCTATGTATTTCTCTCTGATCTATCCGTTTGGTTTGACCAACTAGATTGATTTATATTTAGTGGGAGAGGTACTTTGTGATGGGTTCAATCTTGCATTGTCCTCACCTCATGACAGAAAGGGTAGCGAGGCACGTATTGTATTGTGAAGTGTCCTCCCCAATGCCTTCCCTTAGGCCTAAGTATGGTGAAGTGTCATGTAGTCGACGTTCACATGACACCACTAAAGGAAGAACACCATACATATCATCAAAATATCGAACGAATACCAACTTCATATGATTACTTATAACAAGGCTTCTCCCATGTCCTCAAGAACAGAAGTAATTACTCACAAATCATATTCATGTTCAAGATTAGAGGGGAATTGAATATCATTAAGGATCTAAACATATATTCTTCCACCAAATAAACAAACTAGCATCAACTACAAGATGTAATCAACACTACTAGCAACCCACAGGTACCAATCTGAGGTTTTGGAACAAAGATTGAATAGAATAGATGAACTAGGGTTTGAGATGAGATGGTGCTGGTGAAGATGTTGATGAAGATTGGTCCTACCATGATGAGAGGATCGTTGGTGATGTCGATGGCTTCAATTCCCCCCTCCTGGAGGGAAGTATCCCCGGTGGAATCGCTCCGCCAGAGAGCAAAAGTGCTCATGTGTAATGCCCCATGTCATTAGCCACAGTAATCACTTTTGATAATGACAAGTCAGCATGATTAACAGTGCCTAATCATCATTTGCATCGTATTGCATTTCAGCTCCTAGTTCAAACTTCAAATAAAATTAAAGGTGGAAAATAAAAGTTACTCAAAGCAGAAACTAAAATGTTCATTAGGTGACAAATATTCTAGAGACAATGCTAAAATTGTAACCAACAGTAAATAAATTAATTAAGTGGCTCAAACAACCTCAAACAGTGGCTGAAAACAATATTTAATAACCTTTTTATTAATCCAAAATTAATATGAAATGATAAATACCCCAAACTAATTTTTGGTGATAGGATATGTGGCACTGTGATTTATGGGCTAGGTCTCATATTTTACAAAAACCATTTAGTGCCCAAACAATTTACAGAGCAGAAAAGAAAAGAAATCAGAAAAGAGAAAAAGAGAAAAGGCCTAAAAGCTACTGTGCACTCGGGCCTACTTGCTACAGCGCCGGCCCAGCCTACTCCCCACGTCGTCTCCTTCCTACTGCTCAACCCCCCCTCACTGTCGAACGCGCACGCGCACGCACCGGCCCCCCTCCCTCGCTCGACAGCGCGTCGCCCACGCCCATGCCGTGGATAAGGGCGAGGCCCCGCGACCCCCTGGCGTCCCCCTTGCCCACTCTTCCCTCGCTCCCTCTCTGCTTCCCCCTCGCCCGAGCGCCGCCATGGCCTTGCTGCTCTGACCACCGCGGCCACCGGCCGGCCCTCGCCTCGCCTTCGCGCCAAGAAGGACTGCCTCGACTTCCTCTCCCTCCCCGACGAATCACCCGAGCAGGAGCATCTCTGCATCGTCCCCTACGCCGCCGTCTTCCTCCTCTGCTCCGACGAGCTTCGCCGCCGAATCCGCCGCACCGAGCCCTCCCCGAGCCGACTTGAGCACACCTGCAGGAGCACTGTGAGCCTCTGCTTCCTCCCCTCAATCTCTCGTCGCCGTTCGCTAGCTGTAGGCGCCGCCCCCTTCTTGCTCGAACGCGCCACCGCGTAGCTCGTCACCGGCGTCATTCCGGCGACCATTGGGCCCCGTGCTGCTACCCATTTTGCTCGCCGCAGCCCGTAGCGCCTCCCTAGCACTTTGCCTCGCCCGTTTGCTCGCCGTGGCAACTAGCACAAGCACCGCCCAAAGCACCTCGCCGCCGGCGAGCTCGTAGCGCTCAGCTCCGGCCACCGCAGGCCATCGCACCACTGCCATTCGACGCGGCGTCATCCCGCCGTTCGAACGCACCAAGCCACGCCCCCGAAAACCCCCTGTGCGCGAAACCCGAACCCATCCCGACGCGCGCCGTCGCGTTTTGGCTCGCCGGAGCCAGCTCCGGCGCTTCGCTGGCCACCGCTGACATGGCCTGACGCGTGGGGCCCCCTGTGTCACTGACGGGTGGGTCCCGTTGACCCCAGTCAACTGCTGACTGGGCGCCCATGTCCCACTGACATGTGGGTCACGCCTGAAATAACGAATTAAAATAAAACAATAATTAGTTAATCAGTTAATTAAGTCACTAAGCACCCACTGACTGCTGGGCCCCACCTGCTAATTAGGTTAATTAAATTAAACTAACTCTGTTAATTAGCTGAGTCACCGACATGTGGGTCCCACTGGACCCACAAGTCAAGTTTGACTCTGGTCAGCTGGGTTTGACCTGCTGACGTCATGGTGATGTCATGCCGACGTCATCAGACACTATTCTGGATAATTCGAATTTAGATAAATAATTAAATTCAGAAAATAATTAAAACTTTAGAAAATCATATAAAATAAACCATAACTCCGATGAAAATAATTTATATATGATAGTTGCTCAGAATTTCGATACGAATCTGAATACGCCCTCCGTATTCCTGTCAGATGCCCCTAGCTAGATGAACATGGAACTTTTAGACCAATTTCAATAAGTGAATAGTGCCCAACTTTAATTAAATAAATTCCTAAATTAACTAACTCATTTAGTTAGCAGTAGAACATCTCTGCATAGCATTTAGACATGTTATGCATATTGTTTGCATTCTTTCCATGTATTTATCGTTTCTCTCCCCCTCCTTCTCTCTCGATAGACGTCGAGACCGACGCCGTTGCAGCTGGGTACGACTACGCTACAAACGAGCAGCCCGTTGATGACCCCTCTTTCTTGCCAGAGCAACCAGGCAAGCCCCCCCTTTGAGCATCCAGATATCACCCATTCCATTTCTCCTGCTTGCATTAGATTTTGCTACTGTTAATGTTTGCTCCTATTCTGATGCATAGCCTGCTTTTGTAACCTGATTATTGTTACCTTACCTGCCTATGTTAAACTGCTTAGTATAGGTTGGTAGTGAACCATCAGTGACCCCCACCACCTTATCCTTGTTGCCCCTGCTTGATCATCGACGACTCGATCAATATGATCGTTGACCAGAGACCGACACATCACTTCACCCCCCTTAGTTGTACGACTCTGCATAGTTACTATCGAGTGCCGAGGGTGATACCTCATAACGCACTCCTAGTGAATACTCTGCAGTGTAGCTATTCGGTCGTGGTCATCGAGGGTGATTCCTCCTTCTCCACTTCCGATACGACTCTGTCGTGCAACCCCTCAGTGTGAACCTCGAGGGTGATGCCTCATACGTTCACCCTGATGATTTCATCGAGTGGAATTCACCGAGGGTGATTCCTCGGGGTTTCCCCGTTGATGTTATGACCACATGGTTACTTTGACCTTTGTTACAGGCGGGTCGACCCAGATGGGTACCCGCAGGGGATCTACGATGTCGGGTGTGCCGGAAGGGCACTCGAGTGTGATATTGTGGCGGAGCTTCAGAAACTCTGATCGTCTCCGCGTGTTACTAAATCAGCCTATCAGATTTGGGTGTTTGATCTGAGTGGTCGACGTGCCCTATACGCACTACCACCACGCGGGATTATGGTTTATGGGGCCCTCTACGTCGTACGTTTCTCCCGAAAGCTCTTCAGACGTCACGGTTCACCATGCGGGCTGATCGCCGGGAATGGGCTGAATACTTCACTAACGAGTTCAGTGTCGCGCCTGCACCCCGGCTAGCCACGCAACGCGTAGGGTGCCCAGGGCGATGGCCCAAGACCTCTGGGTGCATAGGTTAGTCCGGCGTGCTGACCTCTCTGCTGAGCCTAGGTAGGGCGCTGCTTCGTGTTGATCTTCCGAGGCCAGGCATTACCCAGCAAGTGTGTCCGGCCAGAGTTGATCGAGCGTGTTGGGTAACAGTAGTGCACCCCTGCAGGGAAGAATAATCTATCGATAGCCGGTCCTACGGTAAAGGACGCTCGGTTTGTATATCCTGATCTACTACTTGAACTGGATACTTGTTACTTAATTGAAGCTTCGGGATCGCTTTCTCGCTGGGAGTCGAGGAAGGATCTCTAGGCTTTACTTCAACATGTTTGCTTAATAAAATGCTATTCTACTCTCTTCTATTCCTGCAAGATGGTGGCTTCGTGAAGATGCTTGAAGATGCTAGTCTTCGGTAGGACTAGGCCTTCTCTTTATTCTAGCATTTCTGCAGCCAGTCCACATATACAGCCTTTCTCCTTTGATAATGTTGCATATGTAGTGTAGATCCTTGCTTGCTGAGTACTTCGGATGAGTACTCACGGTTGCTTTGTTACTTCTTTTTCCCCATACCCCACTTTGATGATACATCAGACGATGGAGCCCTGGAGCCAGATGCCACCACAGGAGCTTACTACTAGGAGGGTCCAGACGGCACGTACTACTGGATCGAGCCAGCCGACCAGGAGTAGGATCGGAGGCTCCCAGGCAGGAGGCCTACGCCTTTCGATCTAGAGTCGTTGTTTGTGCTAGACTTCTTAAGGCAAAACTTGTCTAACTATGTCTGTACTCAGATAATATTTGTATGACTGACTTATGTATTCGGATCCTCGTGATCCCTGGTCTGTAATATTGTGAATCTCCGTTTATTTGTGTTAGAGTTGTGTTGTGATATCTTCCCGTGAGTCCCTGTGCTTGATCGTGCATGTTTGTGTGTATGATTAGTGCACGATTGAGTCAGGGGCGTCACATCATGCCCAGGTTCCGCGTCAAGACGGCGGTGCTTCGTCCCGAAAGTCTTCCTCTTATTTTTTTTCTAGGGCAAAACCCCTCGTATAGTAGAAGATGGGCATCAGAGGCCAGCTGTGGGCCCAACAAGGCTTCAGGGCACGCCTAGGGGGTGGTCGCGACCTATTGCCTTGTGAGAAACTGGTGCTCCCCTCTGGTATTTCTTTGCTCCAGTATTTTTTATATATTCAATAAAAATCTCCATGAAGTTTCAGGTCATTTGGAGCTCTGTAGAATAGGTATCTTTGTTGTAGCTCTTTAGGTCTAGAATTCCAGTTATCGGTAATTTCCCTCTCTATGTAAATCTTCAAATTAAGAGAGAAAAGGCATTAGAATTGCATCATAAAGTGAAATAATGACCAAAAACATTATAAATAACTAAAACATGATGCAAAATGGACGTATCAACTTCCCCAAGCTTAGACCTCGCTTGCCCTCAAGCGAAAGTCAAACTCGATAATCATGACCACATGTTTAGAGAGAGCGGTGTCGATAAAACAAAATACGGACATGAAAGCATCATGATCATTGTCATAGCAGCAATATATCATCATAAAACTTCTCATGATCAAGTAACAATTCATTCATAACATAAAGTATGAAACATAAACTTCATTGGAAACTAACAAACTGCGATCTCAGTCATCGAAACAATAGCAATCTATCATATTTTCAGAAAAGAGTCTATGTAAGAGCTTTGTTTAGCAAGTTCACATACTCAACTATCATTTAGTATTCTATGATTGCTAACACTCACGGCATATTTTTAAAGCAAAAGTTTTATCCAAACACATAGGAAGATGGGGGTTTATATTTCACCTCCCAGCTAATTTATCTCGAGGATAATGTCAACAATAATAACTCATGATCACCTACATCCAACTGGATATGTACTTTCCCCACCACATGATGCTTGCCAACTAAGGAATAAATAGAGCGGAATAGGGATGAACACTATTGACTCTTGCATAAAAGTAAATACAGAAAAGTAAAAGATAGGCCGTTTATAGAGCGAAGCAGAGGTTGTCATGCGCTTTTCATTTTTAGATGTGCAAGCTCTTAATATAAAGGGACGTCACTTTATATTGCCCCTTGTGATAGCAACCTTTATTATTCAGTCCGTCGCTTTTATTTCTTCACCATCACAAGTTCGTACAAAGCTTATTTTCCCTTACAATATAAGATCATACATATTTAGGACCAATTTTTATTGCTTTTGCACCGATGACAACTTACGTGAAGGATCTTATTCAATCCATAGGTAGATATAGTGGACTCTCATGTCAAGAAACTGGGTTTAAGGGGTTACTGGTGTACAGGTAGTATCTCCACTTGGTACAAAGTTTTGGCTAGCAAAAGGTTCTAAGCAAGCACCACATGTTAGAGGATCCATGACAATATAACTTCTATGTGAATACAAGCAAACATAACTCATTGCATTGTCTTCCTTGTCCAATGTCAACTATTTGATCATACAAAGAATATTTAATGGGGGCTCACAATCATAAAAGATGTCCAAGATAGTATATTTATATGTGAGACCTCTCTTTCTTTATTACTTTTCATGAATTGCACCAATGACCAATGCTATGTTTGTCAACTCCCAACAAATTTTATCAACTATACTTCTTTTATGTGAAGTCATCACTTCCCATGGGATTAGCATATGATCTTTTTATTCTTATTTTCTTTCAATTCTAAGACTCAAGCAAGAGGAAAAAAGCAAAACTCAAACTACTCTTTATTATATAACTCTCACACCCAATTACATAGATAGTTAGAAAATGAAGCAAGCACTCAAAACTAGAACATACTGAACTTTTATTCTTCTAAATCACAAAATAATTAAGGATCAAACTAAGATAGATAACGATGATAAAAGGTGATGGTAATATGATATCGGGGCACCTGCCCCAAGCTTGGAACAAGCCAAGGGTGGTGCCCATACCCGTGTACTCAATTTTCTTTCTTTGGTGATGGGGGTGTTGAAGTTGTAGGCTTGTCCTTCATGATCTTAATCGGGATCTCCCTCAAACTCTGTATCTCTCGGAGCACATGATGTATCATCTCCGTATTCTTTTGGACTTCAGCCATGATGTGCTTATTCTCTGGCCCCCAGGCATTCTTTCTTGCATCACTTTCACTTGGGCGAGATATATCCCAATTGATGGTATGTGCATATGGGGAGTATTCTCAACTCCATAATTATTATTATGTTATGCTCCAAATTCAAGTATAAAGAGAAAGGCTAACTTCTGATGAGCGAGCAGAGCGAGGCCCATCGCCGGTAGGTTTGGGCCACCCCCGACAGGGATGCCTGGGGGGGTGCCCCACCATGATACGGATCAGTATTGACCTAGGTCACCTGTATTATATATACTCTTGTAAGCCGCCACACGCGATAAGTTAATCAGTTGTAAATCCCCGGCATTTGTAACCTCCCTCGATATAGTGAAGTTTGGCTAGCTGACGCCCATGGTTTTTCCCCATCATGTTGGAGGGGTTTTCCACGTTAAATCTCGTGTCTCCTTGCTCGTTTTTTTCTTCATTGAGTTGAATTGCCTGTCGTATTTCTAACAATTATGAACCAAATTATGAAAAGTATTCCTATATAACCTGTGTAGGGACATCCTAGGGGCAGGTCCCTCTTGTACCTCTTGACTTCCTTGGCTTATTGTCGTCCTCATGGCTTGATGGGGGTTTGGAGTGGTGGAGATGCTGGCAAGAGTACCCCTCTCGTAGGCCAGAGGATGAACTTCCAACGAACCCCCATCATCTTCTTCCATGGTAACCTCCTCCTTCCCTTCTCTCTTTAGTTCCATCTACAATAACCAAGCGTTGTCTCCCACATTTTTGGAGGAAGAAGACATAATGTTTGACCTTGAACACCTGACAGAAAACAGCCCGAAACAAAAATAGAGGAGAAACTTGTGGTGCGGTGGTCAAAACATCTGGGAGTACATATAATGAATTTTTATCTTACGAAACAAGTATGCGGGAAGAAAACAGAGTCGGGAAGGCAAATGAGGGGCCCACAAGGCAACTCAGCGTGCCCTGTTGCCTTGTGACCTCCTCGTGGGTCCTCTCGGTTGTTTCTTATTTTTGATTTTTTTCTAATATTCCAAAATGGACAGAAATATTTTTTATGGAATTTTTGGAGTTGGTTTACTTACCATAACACCCTACTCTTTTTCAGGGTTCTGGAGTGTTCCGAAAGGTCTCTCTTATGTGTTCCTCCGGTGTCATAGTTTGAATAATATTAGTTTAAACATTAATGGACATACCTGAGATATAATGTTTAATTTTTTACCCATTAACAAATCTCGGGTTAGTGCCCTCGGCATTGTTGATTTTGATAGCTCCGTAGCGGTAAACTTCTTCGACGATACGGTCCTTCCCATTTAGAGAGAAGTTTTCCTGCAAAGAATCTGAAACAAGAATTGTACAATAGAACTTGATCACCTACTTTAAATTCCCGTTTTTGTATCCTCTTATCATGCCATCTTTTAACTTTTTCTTTAAACAATTTAGCATTTTCATAGGCTTGGGTTCTCCACTCATCTAGAGAGCTAATATCAAATAACCTCTTTTCACCGGCAAGTTTGAAATCATAGTTGAGTTCTTTAATTGCCAATAGGCTTTATGTTCTAATTCAAGAGGCAAGTGACATGCCTTTCCATATACCATTTAATATGGAGACATGCCCATAAGATTTTTATAAGCAGTTCTATAAGCCCATAATGCATCATCAAGTTTCTTAGACCAATTCTTTCTAGATCTATTAACAATCTTTTGCAAATTAATTTTATTTCCCTATTGCTCAATTCAACTTGACCACTAGACTGAGGATGATAAGGTGACACAGTTCTATGGTTGACATCATATTTAGCTAGGAGTTTACAAAATGCACCATGAATAAAATGTGAACCACCATCAGTCATTAAGTATCTAGGGACTCCAAACCTTGGGAAAATAACTTCTTTAAGCATCTTAACAGAGGTGCTATGATCAACACTACTAGTTGGAATAGCTTCTACCCACTTAGTAACGTATTCAACAACGACCAAAATATGAGTATACCCATTAGAGGAAGGAAAATGTCCCATATAATCAAAACCCCAAAAATCAAACGGTTCGATAACAAGTGAATAATTCATTTCCCGATGTCTACCAATATTAACAATTCTTTGACATTCATCACAAGAGAGGACAAACTTACGTGCATTCTGGATAGAGTAGGCCAATAAAAACCAGACTGTAATACCTTGTGTGCAGTTATGTCTCCTGCATGGTGTCATCCATAAGCTTCGGTGTGACACTTCTATAGGATTTGTTCCTGTTCATGCTCAGGTACACAACGTCTAATAACACCATCTACTCCTTCTTTATATAGATGTGAGTCATCCCAAGAGTAATGTCTTATATCAAAGAACAACTTTTTCTTTTGTTGGTAGGTGTAACTAGGTGGTATATATTTAGCAACAATGTAATTAGCATAGTCTGCATACCAAGGATTATTATGAGAGGAGGAAGCATTTACAACAGCTAATTGCTCATCAGGAAAAAATTATCATCAATAGGCAGTGGGCCATCAAGAACATTTTCCATCCTAGAAAAATTATCTGCTACAGGATTTTCAGCTCCCTTTCTATCAACAATATGCAAGTCAAATTCTTGTAATAGTAGGACCCACCTAATCAGTCTAGGTTTAACATCTTTCTTTTCCACAAGATAATTAATAGCAGCATGATCGATGTGAATAGTGACTTTAGAATCAACAATGTAAGGTCTGAATTTATCACATGCAAAACACAACTACTAGAAATTTTTTCTCAGTAGTAGCATAATTCTTTTGAGCACTGTTTAGAGTCTTACTAGCATAATGAATAACATTCAATTTTTTATCAACTCCTTAATATTTTAGTTCTTACCACATCCTTCATTTTAGGATTCAAATGACGTTGATGATCAAGAACTGGTTTAGCATCAGGCTCCATATTAATCTTGTGCTGGCATAAAGTGGGACTAATGGCCTTAAGATCATCAAGAGTGTATCCAATCGCAGCACGGTGCTTCCTCGGAGTTTTGAGTAATCTCTTTTCTTCATGCTCTGAAAGGTTAGCATTGATAATAATAGGATATATTTTCTTTTCATCAAGATAAGCATATTTCAGTGTCTTGATGACCCACAAGTATAGGGGATCAATTGCAGTCCTTTCGATAAGTAAGAGTGTCGAACCCAACAAGCAGCAGAAGGAAACAATAAGTGGTTTTCAGCAAGGTATTCTTTGCAAGTACTAAAAGTAGCAGTAACAGATAGTTTGGTAGCAAGATAATTCGTAACAAGTAACAAGTAACAAAGGTAACAAGGTGCAGCAAGGTGGCCCAATCCTTTTTATAGCAAAGGACAAGCCGGAAAGTTCTCTTATATAAAGCAAAGTTCTCTCGAGGACACATGGGAATTGTCGTCTAGTCACGTTCACCATGTTTAGTTGATTCGCATTTGTTACTTTGATAATTTGATATGTGGGTGGACCGGTGCTTGGGTGCTGTTCCTACTTGAACAAACAACCCACTTATGATTACCCCCTCTCGAAAGCATCTGCAACCGCGAAAGAAGAATTAAGATAAATCTAACCATAGCATGAAACATATGGATCCAAATCAGTCCCTTACCGAATAACGCATAAACTAGGGTTTAAGCTTCTGTCACTCTAGCAACCCATCATATACTTATTACTCTACAATGCCTTCCCTTAGGCCCAAGTATGGTGAAGTTTCATGTAGTCGACGTTCACATGACACCACTAAAGGAAGCAACAACATACATATCATCAAAATATCGAACGAATACCAACTTCACATGATTACTTATAACAAGACTTCTCCCATGTCCTCAAGAACAATAGTAACTACTCACAAATCATATTCATGTTCAACATCAGAGGGGTATTGAATATGCTTGAGGATTTGAACATTTAATCTTCCACCAAATAAACCAACTAGCATCAACTACAAGATGTAATCAACACTACTAGAATACAAGAGATGAACTAGGGTTTGAAATGAGATGGTGCTGGTGAAGATGTTGATGAAGATTGGTCCTCCCTCGATGAGAGGATCGTTGGTGATGTCGATGGCTTCGATTTCCCCCTCCCAGAGGGAAGTATCCCTGGTGGAATCGCTCCGCAGGAGAGCAAAAGTGCTCCTGCCCAGGTTCCGCCTCGAGACGGCGGTGCTTCGTCCTGAAAGTCTTATATTTATTTTTTTCTATGTTAAAACCCTTCATATAGCAGAAGATGGGCATCAAAGACCAGCTGTGGGCCCCACAAGGCATCAGGGCGCGCCCTTTTGCCTTGTGAGCAACTGGTGGGCCCCCTCTGGTATTTCTTTGCTCCAGTATTTTTATATATTCAATAAAAAAATCTCTGTGAAGTTTCAGGTCATTTGGAGCTCTGTAGAAGAGGTATCTCTCTTGTAGCTCTTTTAGGTCCAGAATTCCAGCTGTCGGTAATCTCCATCTTCATGTAAATCTAGCAAATTAAGAGAGAAAAGGCATTAGAATTGCATCATAAAGTGGAATAATGACCAAAAACAATATAAATAACAATAGGAAAACATGATGCAAAATGGAAGTATCATGTATCAGGTAGCTTCTTTAATTCAAATACAGGATCACTCTTAGGTGGGAGAGGATCTCCCAAAGTTCCAACAGGCAAATTGTGTTTAAGGATAGGTGCTTGTCTAAAGAATATCTCATCTATTTCATTTCTTTCATTCATATGCATATCATTTTCATGGTCTAGCAAGTATTGTTCTAAGGGATTAGTAGGAGGAACAACAATAGAAGCAAGACCAATTATTTCATCTTTAACAGACAATTCTTTATCATGAGGTTGTCTACGAAACTTGAAAACATCAAATTCACGAGATATATCACCAAAATTAACACTGGCGTTTCCCTAGTACAATCAATCTTAGCATTAACTATGTTCAGAAAGGGTCTACCAAAAATATTTGGGCAAAAATCATCTTGTGGAGATCCAAGAACTAGAAAATCAGTAGGGTATTTGATCTTACCACACAAGACTTTAACACTACAAGAAATCTGTTAATCCATGACGAATTTCTGCTGACGTTCTCAGAAACCGTCATGAATGATGACGGTTTTCCATGATTTGTCATAGAAACCGTCACAGACCAACAACATGAGGATGGCCCTCAAATCGGTAGCCTCATTATGACGGACAAAGAAGGACTGTCATGAAAACCATCACGAATCGACTAGCTGAGCCTAGCCTTGTACACTGGTCTGACCGTCACGGATGGACGATGATGATGTGTCATGTGTGCCCTTTGCTTGACCCACATGTCAGTGAGATGGGGTCAAAGTATTGGAAGTGCTTACGGTCTAGCTATCATAACTGCTGATTTTTAATCAAAAAAATCAAGCACAAAGGCACTCGATCCTGAGACCTCCGAACTTATGTACGATTCCTTCCTACTAATACAGTGTGCGTGTTTTTCTTTTTATATACAATATACATGTGTATAGTACGAAATTTTGGTACGATTCCTTCCTTGTATACAGTATGCGCGTTTTTCTTTTTATATACAGTATACATGTGTAGTACGAAATTTGTGTTTTTCTTTTTATATACAATATACATGTGTAGTACTAAATTTTGGTAAAAAGAGAGGCCGTGTGAGTACTCGAACCAAGGACCTCCTTACCACTTCGTCTAGTAATAATAGGACGATTACACATCGGCGTTTCTGTTTTAGTACTCTGCAGTACCACATTTTTTTATTTTAGAAAATAAAGGACGTTGGGTCTGGAACGCGTAAGTTTTTCTTCCTATTAGGCGCCTACTACGCAGTTTCCATCGTTGCATTTTTTTTATTAGGGCGATTTTCATCGTTATGTTTTTTTTGAGGAATAATTTCATCGTTACGTGGAAGCGGCGCTTAGGCGCTCACGTACCGGCCCTGCTCAATTAACCCTCTAGCTAGCTCTGGATTCAGGAAGCTACTAGGGGCTTCTGGTTCATTTTTTTTCTATGGTTTTACTACTTTTTTTTTCGTTGTTTTCTTTCTAATTTTTGGTTTTTGTTTTTTGTTTTCCTTTTTATTTTCATTATTTCTAAAATATTATTAAAATCATATTTTTTCAAATTCATGAATTTTTTTGAACTCCAGGAACCTTTTATTAAAACTCATTAACATTTTTTAAAATTCATGATTTTTATCCAATGCGCAAACTCTTTTTCAAATTTGTGAAATTATTTTGTATTTGTGATCTTTTTTTTCAAATTCATGTGCTTTCTTCAAATTTTTGAAAAGTCAACGGTCAATAAGTAACTACAGATTTTTGTGTTCTTTTCTTCTGTCTTTTTTATTTATTTTTGCACCCTTAGACGAAAAAAATTGAAATCCACTTCACTTGCAATGTTTGTTTCAATAAAAAAAATAACCGTATACATAGAAAGACTTATCGTATCTGATTCACAAAATAAAGAAGGTGGCTACCAAAACATTTAACTCCTTCTTGTGCATTGCATTAAAAATGATAATAACACTTGAATGCCTTTTCTATTTTCGATCGTCTAGCCACCAGGCCAAACGACATGGAAATCGACCCTAAGACCTCCTATCTAATCGCATGCCCATCTAGCCACCAGGCCAAACTATGGTTGTTACATTACTTTGAGCTAGAAATTTCTATAGATAAACTACATGTATGGTTCTCTATGAGCAACGCACATAATTGGGTTGGCCCAGTAGATTTGCGTACAACTGTTTTTTAATAAAAACAAATCTTTGAGCAGTTATCCAAGTGCGTTTTCTACCAATTTTTTCCAACTTTGTGTTTACTTTTAGCTTTATTTTTTTATATAAACAATTACAGTGATTGTGTATTTTAAATGTTTATTTTATTTTCATTATTGTCTACCTTGAAGAGCTGAAGATTAACTTTTCTAAAATTTACGTGGGTTTAAACAGTACAATGTGTATTAAAAAATATTGTGTAAATTTATGTATCTTCACTAAGGACCACAAGCATGCACAATTATTACACGATAATTTTTTTAAACACATTGAACATTTTCCAAAAACACATTGTACATTTTTTAAAGGCACGTTATCATTTTTTTGACTGCATGACATTTAGTGTATTTCTAGGCATTTAATGAATATGATTCAATTTTGAACCGCAAATGCATGAAAAAAATGTTAGCGAGTCTATATTTTGGCCTTATTGAAGAAAAGGAAAGGGATTCCAAGTTTCATATGATGACGCTATGCCAAGTTTCAAACTTTTCTCACTTTTTTTAGGCATTTTTGAGGAAAAAAAATCAATAAGCTTCATGTCCGGGGGGACGAGTTTTGGCACCTTGATGTTAGGAATTTCTTTTTTTTTGTATAAGGTCTAAACATAGACTCAATAACACAAATTAGTATTTTTAATCCGTTGTTGTCAACTTTTGAATGCACCTGCAGTTCAAATTTGAAATATATCACTTAAATGTCCAAAAAATCAATTAATGAGTTAAATACAGCAAACGAATCACGAAAAATGCCAATGTTTGACATGTAACATATAGGGTGTATGTTGAGTAGAAAAAGTTTCAAGGTCAATCAAAAAACTTCTGACTTTTCTTTTTTGCATTTTTGCTGAGTGCTTGAAACAAAAGACACTTAAGAACGTCTACAACCGGACACTTCAAACACTCCCTATACGTCCGGGTTGACAACCTGAGCCCCAAAAAATTGACACAACTTTCTATGGGTTCGTTTCTTCCCGCGTGCAGTAATGGGCAGGCCCATGTGCCGGTCGTGACGCCCCTGCTTTTTATTATTTCATTTTGTGCTTTTTCCTTTATCATTTCTGTATTTGTTTTTCCTTCTTTAAATTTCAAAAAAAATCCAAATTTCAAAAAGTTGTGAGTTTTGAAAAAATATATCAAGAAATCATAAAATGTTCATGATTTCAAAGAACTGTTTGTATATTATAAAAAAAATCATGATTTTAAAAAAAATTAGAGAAAGAAAAATGTTCATGATTTTGAAAAAATGATTGTGTATTCAAAAAATATTTGGTAATTTGAAAAACAATGTGCGTCGCGCGTTGGGTAAGAAAAAAGTTTTCCATGTTCTGTACAACTCTGAGCCCCAAAAAATTGACACAACTTCATATGTTTATTTTGCCTTCATACACAACTATGTTTATTCTGGTGCCACATTTTTTACTGGTTATGGAAAACGCCGCTACGATGTTTCAAAGAATTTTTCACGTTGACTGCATAGAAACTATAACATCTCCGAGTAAGAATCTAGATTTTGAGAGAGAATGGGTAATGTTTGAAGATGAAGCAATAAGGCTCAAACTGGGTTGAAAGTCTTATTGATGATCTTTAGTCTATGATTAGGACTTATCCAGCAAAATTAAAGCAGTGCTAAACACCAGGGTGCGAAGACTCGACCACCAACATGGAGCTTGTTGGTTTTTAATTTTGGAAAACTCAAACAAAGTCAGAAAAATACGAAGCTTAGCATGATGTCGTAATATGACCCCTAGAGTATGTGGTACAAATTTGAGAATGTTTCAAAAAAGTTTTGATGTAGACTACTTAGCAATCGGAGTACTTCCGAGGAAGAATCTAGGTTTTTGAGAGAGAACATGTCAGGTTTGAAGACGAAGCGATGGTTTCTTTGTCTGTTAGGATTGAACTTTTTTCCTACACTCAACATATACCATTACATGTCACATGTAAAGATTTGGCATTTTTTCGGGTCCATTTGCTATATTAGAGCCATTAAATGCATTTTTAGGTATTTAATGAAAATAGCTCAAATTTCAATTACAAGTGTGTGACATAAATGCCCCAAAATGGGTTAAAATGTTATTGGTGATCATTACTCTATGTGCAAGCCTTATCCAACAAAATAAAACAGTGCCAAATGCGAGGGTGCCAAGACTCGACCACCAACATGCATATACGTAGTATGTCATAGGTAAAAAATGTATTGTGGCATGTAAGTTAAATATTTTTTGCAAGGTTTTTTGAAGTCATATTTTTTTGCAAGTTTATCTAAAACGTCCTATTACTTTACAGAGGGATTACTTCACAAAGGTTAATTAATTCGTTAGTTAAACATAAAAAGAAGAAGAATAGGTCAAATTGTATGCCAGCCTCACTCGGCTGGGCTGAATTCCACAAAGCCCACTAGGGTTCACAGGAAGATGCATGTATCCTGCGTGAGGCAATTCGTGCGTTCTGATTGGCTGATTCAACCTTCCCACGGATCAACACACGTGCACTGTCTGATTCTGCGAAATCCAACGGCGGTCGTTCTCTCTTGCCTACCCAGTGAGTCCCGCTAGCCACCAACAAGTCCAGATTCGTTCTTCCTCGTTCCCCAATCTGTGCCGCCCCAATCCCTTCCAGCTCCTCTCCCCGATTCGATCTTCCTAGGCGCCAGCGAGGTAGCCCCAGCGAGGCAAGTACCAACGCCGCGAGGTCAGGCCGCCACCACAGCAACCGGGAGTACCGCGCTGGGCCAGTGGGCAGACTACGCGTACCCATCGCTGGTGAGCTTCTCCGGTCCGTCGCCGTGGAGCTCGGCCGACCCATCGCCTCGGTGTTGTGTCATGGTGGATGCTATCACCCAACGGCAAGCACTACGCTGAGCCGTCGTCGGGGTGCGGCGTCGTGCCGTGTTGGTCGCCAAGGCTATGGGTACAATGACGGCGACGTCCAGGCTGCCGCCACTCTGCCCGGTGGTGACGTACTGACCTGGCGAGGGCGCCTGGTCAAGTTGCGCCGCGGCGACCGGGGGGCTGTGCTGGGCAACCGCCAGGGGCTGCCTCGTGCTTGGCCACTGCTGCCAATTCGTCTGCGTGAGGTCCACATTCGTCTCCTTTGCCGTCCTCGCCATTAGCCGCCGTCGAGCTCGGCAGTTTGTGAGACATTGTCGATTCAGATTCTTCCCTCCCTTTTGCTTCAGATTCTGCCCTCCCTTTTTCTTCTGATTATTCGAGGCATCTTAGTGTTTGTCGATGCGCAGGCAACCGTGGTTCAACGTTGTCCCTATCGGCGGAGATCTCAACTGGACATGAGCATGGGTCGAGTCAAGACTCTGGCGGATATGGCGTCTCCTTCCCATGATATTATCGGATACAGGAAGATCTGCAGCCAGAAAAGCATGGGGATGAACCTCGACTGACGCCGAGCGAGCGCTGGGCGACGCGTGAAGGGGGCTGTGGTGGTTGCAGAGTAGTATAGCTCTGGAACTATTTGTAATTTTTAGTTTCTTTTGATCTTTTTTTCCTTTTGTGGTATTGTTTGGAAAAGTGTAGTGAATTGCGGTCTGTTTCTTTTTTTCTTTCTCAAAATGCTATTTTTCTGTTATGTTTATGCAATTTCCTTTTTTACTTAATGAAATTAGTACATATTATTAGTAAAAAATGCATTGACTCAAAATTTCGCTGGACCAAACGGAAATGAGTGATGGGCTATTTTCTTGGACCGAAATCAGTGGGCCTTGAACCGAAATGTGGTGGCTGCAGGAATGAGTAATGGGCCAAATTTCTTATGGGGCTGATTAAAACATGGGCCGATGGTCTTTGATAGAGTTGAAATTTAGTGGGCCAAAATTCTAATTGGGCAGCTATTACATAGGTTGCCATGTCAGATCCATGCTGGCCGCCATGTCAGATGATGACATGGAATGCATGATTAACGCCGTTATCTGATAGTAATCTGTGAAGGCCAAGTACCGTCATGGATCCATGACGGTATTGACAATCTGTCATGGAGTGTATGGTGGTTAAATTATGACGCGATATACATGACGGATTTCAAATCCGTCATGGCTGACCTAACATGACGGATTTGCGCATGTATGTGACAGCTTGAATCCGTCATGGATTAACACATTTCTTGTAGTGTAACATCTCTAATAATCCCAAGTGGTGAAATAGTATCTCTATTTGCAAGCTTAATAGTAAAATCAATATCTTCTATCTCAATAGGTGCAATACCATTCATGGCTTCTTGATATAAAGTAAAACGAATAGCACTTACACTAGCACCCATATCACATAAACCATGATAACAATGATCTCCTATTTTAACAGAAATAACAGGCATGCCAATAACTGGTTTGTTTTTATCTATAGTATCGGGCTTAGCAATCCTAGCTGCTTCATCACAGAAATATATGACATGTCCATCAATATTATCAACCAATAGATCTTTAATTATTGCAACATTAGGTTCCACTCTAATTTGTTCAGAGGGTTTAAGTGTCTTAGTATTGCTCTTATTAACCACGGTTGAATAGCATGTTCCTTAATCCTAACAGGGAAAGGAGGTTTATCAATACAAGCAATAGGCACAACTGGATCAACATTATAGATAATTGCTTCATCTGTAACTATAACAGGTTCCTCGAACATTTCTTCAATAGGTGGATGAAATTTAAACCACTTCTCCTTAGGGAGATCAACATGAGCAGCAAATGATTCACAAAAAAGTAGCTACTATCTCAGAGTCAAGTCCATATTTAGTACTAAACTTATGAAAAGCATCGGTTTCAATAAAAGGTTTAACACAATCAAACTCAAGATTTATACCTGACTCTTTATTACCTTTGTTGATTTCCCAATCTTCAGAGTTGCGCTTAATTCTTTCGAGAAGACCCCATTTGAATTCAATAGTTTTCTTCATAAAGGAACTAGTCGAAGAAGTATCGAGCATGGATTTATCATTATGAGAAAGCCGAGCATAAAAGTTTTGTATAATTATTTCTCTTGAGAGCTCATGATTGGGTCATGTGTGCATCATGTATTTCAGCCTCCCCCAAGCTTGAGCGATACATTCTCCTTCACGAGGCCAAAAATTATATACATAATTCCGATCACAATGAACCAAATGCATAGGTAAAACTTCTGATGAAACTCCAATTTCAACCAGTTCCAGTATCATCTAATAGTCCATACCATGTCAATGACTTTCCCCCCAAATATAAATGGAATACCTTCCTCTTAATTCCATCCTCGGATAAACCTGCAAGCTTAAACAATCCACAAATTTCATCTATATATATCAAGTGCATATCAGGATGTATTGTTCCATCTCCTACATAAGGGCTAGCAGTTTCTCTAACATACCCGAAGTAATCTCATAATAAAAAAATTCAGTAGGTTGAGGGGCAACTCTTATTGCTTCTGATCGAGGTGAAGATACCCTGAACAAACCCCTCAAAGGATAATTTTCCATAGTGACAAGTTACCGTAAATTTCAGCACGTAATAAAAATATTTCCTTACCAAGTTCCACTTACTAAAGGTGCTTCACTCCCCGTCAACGGTGTCGGAAAAGAGTCTTGATGACCCGCAAGTATATGGGATCAATTGTAGTCCTTTCGATAAGTAAGAGTGTCGAACCCAACAAGGAGCGGAAGGAAATGATAACAATTTTCAGCAAGGTATTCTCTGCAAGTACTGAAAGTAACGGTAACAGATAGTTTGGTAGCAAGGTAATTCGTAACAAGTAACAATAGTAGCAAAGGTGCAACAAGGTGGCCCAATCCTTTTTATAGCAAAGGACAAGCCGGAACTTTCTCTTATAGTAAGCAAAGTGTTCTCGAGGACACATGGGAATTGTCATCTAGTCAGGTTCATCATGTTTAGTTGATTCGCGTTAGCTACTTTGATAATTTGATATGTGGGTGGACCAGTGCTTGGGTGGTGTTCTTACTTGAACAAGCAACCCACTTATGATTACCCCCTCTGATACGTCTCCAACGTATCTATAATTTATGAAGTATTCATGCTACTATATTATCATTCTTGGATGTTTTACAATCATTTTATAGCAACTTTATATCATTTTTTGGGACTAACTTATTGACATAGTGCCCAGTGCCAGTTGCTGTTTTTGCTTGTTTTTTACATCGCAGGAAATCAATATCAAACGGAGTCCAAACACCGCAAAACTTTTTGTGGATTTTTTATGGACCAGAAGACATCCAATGGGCCAGAGCAGCACCTGGGGCTGCCCCGAGGGGGGCACAACCCACCAGGGCACGCCTGGGCCCCCAGGCGCGCCCCGGTGGGTTGTGCCCACCTCGGTGGCCTCCCGCACCGCCTCTTCGCCCTATAAATTGCCAAATATTCCAAAAACCCTCGCGGAGACCCTAGATCAGAAGTTCCGCCACTGCAAGGCCTCTGTATCCATGAGATCCAATCTACACCCCGTTTCGACACCCTGCCGGAGGGGGAGATCATCACCGGTGGCCATCTTCATCATCCCGGCGACCACCACGATGAGGAGGGAGTAGTCCACCCTCGGGGCTGAGGGTTTGTACCAGTAGCTATGTGTTTAATCTCTCTCTCTCTCGTGTTCTTGAGATGCACAATCTTGATGTATCGCGGGCTTTGTTAATATAGTCGGATCATATGGTGTTTTCCCCTCTCTATCTTGTTGTGATGAATTGAGTTTTCCCTTTGAGATTTTGTTTTATCGGATTGAATACTTTTATGGATTTGAGAGCACTTGATATATGTCTTGCATACGAATACCCGTGGTGACAATGGGGTATTATATTGATTCACTTGATATATGTTTTGGCACTCAACTCGCGGATTCCTGAGGTGACATTGGGGTAATCTATGCATAGGGGTTGATGCACGTTCTTGTCTTTGTTTCTGCGGTAGAAATCTTGGGGCACTCTTTGAGGTTCTTTGTGTTGGATTGAGTATTATGAATCTGAAATTATTTGGTGTTATTTTAGTATGAACTCTTGGATAGATCGATCGGAAAGAATAGCTTCGAGGTGGTTTCGTACCCTACAAACAATTGCTTCTTATGTTCTCCGCTAGATAGGAACTTTGGAGTGATTCTTCATCGCACTTTGAGGGATGGTTATATGATCCAATTATATTAGCATTGTTGAGAGGTTGCACTAGTGAAAGTACGGACCCTAGGCCTCATTTTCAAGCATTGCAATACCGTTTGTGCTCACTTTTATCGTTTGCTACCTTGCTGTTTTTATTTATTCAGATTATAAAAATATATTTCTACCATCCATATTACACTTTTATCACCATCTCTTCGCCGAACTAGTGCACCTATACAATTTGCCATTGTATTGGGTGTGTTGGGGACACAAGAGATTTCTTGTATTTGGTTGCAGGGTTGTTTGAGAGAGACCATCTTCATCCTACGCCTCCCACGGATTGATAAACCTTAGGTCATCCACTTGAGGGAAATTTGCTACTGTCCTACAAAACTCTGCGCTTGGAGGCCCAACACGAGTCTACAAGAATAAAGTTGCGTAGTAGACATCAAGCTCTTTTCTGGCGCCATTGCCAGGGAGGTGAGTGCTTGAAGGTATATCGTTAGATCTTGCAATCGAATCTTTTAGTTTCTCGTTTTATCACTAGTTTGGTTTTATAATAGAAAACAGAAAAAATAAAATGGAGATTGGGTTACCTCAGGTTGTTCTTTATCTTTATAATGTCTATCTTGAGAATAAGGATTCTGATAATTGTGCTCAATTGCTAGAAAAATAATTCAACAAAATTTATGGCATACAAACATTGGATGATGGGCATGATTGCAATATTGCTAGAATAAATTCTTTGAATATCCATGATGTTAATGATGATTGCATTAGTCATGATAATGATGTCTCCTATAAGAATGTCAATTTTTGTGGAGTGAATTGGGAGTGCAAATGCACACCAAAAAGGGAAGATAGATTTTGTAAGAAGCATAAATATTTAGAAACAAAAAAGTTGCAAGAGAGGCTAGATGATTGTGCTGAAAGATTTAATTTTTCGCCATCCTTGTGAACTTTGCAATGAACGTGGTCATTTAAATCTCCAATGCAATTTGTTTCATGATCAAATCGTGTCCAAAAATTGTGATAACTTGATTACCCTTGAGCATCATAAAGAGCTTAGTCTTCTTTTGGGGTATGAAGAAATGAAACCTATAACTAAGGGTATTCCAAAATTTAATTTTGAGAGATTTCTTGATTTTGATCTAGAGGAAATTTATATGTTTTATGCGGTAAATTGCATTGAGAATCCTTATATTGCCAACTATCTAAAGACAAGAAAACAAATAGAATATGAAGAGAGTACTAATGAAAGGGAAAATATTTCCGAATACCCTCCTAGTGTTTATTATGATGAATCAGGTAACGAGGAGGAGCTTCCTATCCAATCAATCTCTTCAACAAGAAGCTTGAAAAAGTTAATTAAACCCACACATGATGTGGTGAAGAAGAAGAAAAGAAGAAAGAAAAGAGGTAAAAAGGTATCTCTCCCAAATAGTGTTGCTCCTATTATTATTGTGCCTCACGAAAATGAATCAAAAATAATTGTAGAAGATGATGCATTTGATGATGACATTGCTTCTTTGTCTTATGGCACAATGTCCGAGAGCACTATTGATGATGATTTTGTTAGGCCTATTGCTTGTTATGATAATTATGATTGGGAAGATAATGATACTTCTTATAATCTTGGAAATCTTTTTGGCACCAACTTGGGAAATTATGATGATAGCAATTGTTATACCGTTGGTGCTATTCAAACTTTTAATGATGAGAGTGATTATGTTTATGATATGCCAAGCCACAAGCTTGGGGATACTATGTTTGATGAGAATGACATGTTTGAGAATTTATTTGCTGCAATTAATGTTTGTCTCAATCTTGGGGATGATATGCTTAATGAAGATGATCTTTTTAGTCCCCCTACTTTGAATGATCAAATTTGCTATGATGATTGCATGCCTCCTATCTATGATGAGAACGAAGTTGCTACTTATGATGATTATTGTGATGACACTTATGTTATAAAAAGTAGTGATAATTATTGTCATAATTTTGATTATCCTTTTTTTGAACATTACTCTTTTAATGTGGAAACAATTTTTAGTATTCAATTTTTATATGATACCCCCACTATTGTGAATGAAAATAAAATGGCTTATATGGAGAGTAATAAATTTTCTATGCTTTTGGATCATGAAAAGAATGCTTTATGTGATAGCTATGTTGTTGAATTCATTCATGATGCTACTGAAAATTATTATGAGAGGGGAACATATGCTTTTACATATTGCAATAATATCAAGTTTCCTCTCTTTATGTTGAAAGTTTTGAAGTTTTACTTGTTTTGCCTTCCTATGCTAGTTGATTCTTGTTCCCATAACTTGTTTGCTCACAAAATACCTATGCATAGGAAGTGGGTTAGACTTAAATGTGCTAGTCATATGCTTCATGATGCTCTCTTTGTGTTTCAATTCTTATCTTTTATGCGAGCATCATTGAAATCATCATGCCTAGCTAAAAGGCATTAAAGAAAAGCGCTTGTTGGGAGACAACCCAACATTTATACCTACTGTTTTTTTGTTTTCACATGATTATGCTACTGTAGTAATCATTTTTTATTGCTTTTGTTTCAATAAAGTGCCAAGTAAGGCCTTTGGGATAGTGTGGATGATAATTGACTTGAATCTGTGCAAAAACAGAAACTTTTTCGCTCAGTACAGGAATTTTTAAAATTCACTGGAACGTTATTTTGATCTGAATTTTTTAAAGGTTATATATATACAAATTCTATACGTTTTCCTAATTTTTCAGAATTTTTGGAGTAGCATAAGTATGGTTGGAGTACAGATTACTAGAGACTGATCTGTTTTTGACAGATTCTGTTTTCAATGCATAGTTTGCTTGTTTTCTAGTTTCTATGGCTTATATTGCTCAATATAAATTGTGGAAATGATATGATACAGTAGGCATTGTGTGGAAACAATTATGAATCTTGTCTTTGACAGTACCAAAGTGAAATGGTTTGCTCTTTATCATAGTAACCTATCTCATGAAGTTCCGTTAAGTTTTGTGTGATTGAAGTTTTCAAGTTTTGGGTGAGATATCGATATGAGGAGAATAAGGAGTGACAAGAACCTAAGATTGGGGATGCCCAAGGCACCCCAAGGTAATATTCAAGGAATATCCAAGCAACTAAGCTTGGGGATGCCCGGAAGGCATCCCCTCTTTCGTCTCCAACATTATCGGTAACCTCACTTGGAGCTACATTTTTATTCATCACATGATATGTGTTTTGCTTGGAGCATCATTTTCTTGTTTAGATTTGCTTGCTGTTATTTAGAATTATGTTTTGCATCTTTATTTTCAATAAAAATGTCAAGGATAGCCTTTACCATGCTTATTTTGCAAGTATATGAGTTGCTGTTTCAAAACAGAAAGTTTATCGATGTTGCAAAAATTCCCGAGAAAATTCAGAATGTGATAAAATGTTAAAACTTTTTGCACAATAAGATCTGATAAATTTTCTACAGTGTGGTAAATTTTCATAATTTTTGGAGTTAAATAAGTATTGATACTCTTGCATTCTTTACAGACTGTACTGTTTTGGCAGATTGCTGTTATGTTTGCATTGTTTGCATATGTTTGCTTGTTTAATGATTCTATTTGAGGATAAGAGTATTAAATATGCAGAGGCATTTAGTATGCAATGTTGAATAGTAATTTTTGTGATTTGCTACAGTAGATAATGATAAGGTTTTTGCATTGATTTATACTAACTTATCTCATGAGTTCTTGTTGAGTTTTGTGTGTATGTAGTTTTTAAGATTTAGGGAAACCGTGATATAAAAGGAATTAAGGAGACACAAAAGCTCAAGCTTGGGGATGCCCAAGGCATCCCAAGATAATATTTCAAGAAGTCTCAAGCATCTAAGCTTGGGGATGCCCCGGTAGGCATCCCACCTTTCTTCATCAACAATTATCGGTGAGTATCGGTTGAGCCTAAGTTTTTGCTTCTTCACTTGAGTTGTGCTATTCTTGGAATGTCATTTTGTTTTGTTTTACTTGCTGATTTAATAAAATACTTAGATCTGAAAGTTTTTAAATAAGAGAGAGTCCTCAATTAGCCACCCCTTTACTTAACTACTCGCTTGATCTTCACTTATATCTTTTTGGAGTAGTTTGTCATTTACTCTCGTGCTTCACTTATATCCTATGAGTAAATTGTTGAATGAATTGAATATCATGAAGTTGAAATTATATGTTCATATCATGCCCAGTGGTAGCTTCACATTGGGTTTAGAAAGTGAAATCTTTTGAAGCTTGACAATCACAATATTGGTCATACAAGCAATTCATGAATGATTACTATAAGGAAGAGAACTTTCACATGCAAATACACTATCTTGGAAATCTTTTGTGATTGTGAGCCCCCATCAAAATATTATATGCCAAAATTGTTGACGTTGGACAAGGAAGACAATGTAATGATTTATGTTTGTTCATATTCACATAGAAGTTATATTGTCATAGATCCTTCAACATGTGGTGCTTGCCCCCCATCTTTGCTAGCCAAAAATTCCGCACCAAGTAGAGATACTACTTGCGCATCCAAAAACCCTTAAACCCAAATCTTATTTTCAAGAGTCCACCATACCTACCTAAGGATTGAGTAAGATCCTTCAAGTAAGTTGTCATCGGTGCAATAAGGCAATAAAAATTGCTTCTAAAAGTGTTAGATCATTTAGTGTAAGAGAAAATTGAGCGTTGTACTGTGACGCCCCCGGTTCAATCGTACACTAGTCATACACGCAAACGTGTACGATCAAGCCCAGGGACTCACGGGAAGATATCACAACACAACTCTAAACACAAATAAACGGAGGTCCACAATATTACAGACCAGGGATCCGAAGATCCGAATACATAAGTCAGTCATACAAATAATATCTGGGTACAGACATAGTTAGACAAGTTCTGCCTTAAGAAGGCTAGCACAAACAGCGACACTAGATCGAAAGGCGTTGGCCTCCTGCCTGGGAGCCTCCGATCCTACTCCTGGTCAGCTGGCTCGATCCAGTAGTACGTGCCCTCTGGACCCGCCTGGTAGTAGGCTCCGGTGGTGGCGTCTGGCTCCTGGACTCCATCGTCTGGTGTATCATCAAGGTGGGGTATATGGGGGAAAAGAGAAAATAAAGCAACCGTGAGTACTCATCCGAAGTACTCAGCAAGCAAGGATCTATACTACATATGCAACATTATCAATGGAGAAAAGCCTGTATATGTGGACTGGGCTGCAGAAATGCCAGAATAGAGAGAAAGGCCTAGTCCTATCGAAGACTAGCATCTTCAAACATCTTTTCAAAGCCATCATCTTGCAGCAGTAGAAGAGAGTAGAATAGCATTTTATTTAGCAAACATGTTGAAGTACAGCTCAAAGATCCTTCCTCGACTCCCAGCGAGAAAGTAATCCCGAAGCTTCAATTAAGTAACAAGTATCCAGTTTAAGTAGTAGATCGGGATACACAAACTGAGCGTCCTTTACCGTAGGACCGGCTATCGATAGAAGATTCATCCCTGCAGGGGTGCACTACTGTTACCCAACACGCTCGATCAACTCTGGCCGGACATACTTGATGGGTAATGCCCGTCCTCGGAAGATCAACACGAAGCAGCGCTCTACCTAGGCTCAGCAGAGAGGTCAGCACGCCGGACTAACCTATGCACCCAGGGGTCTCGGGCCATCGCCCTGGGCACCCTGCGCGTTGCGTGGCTGGCCGGGGTGCAGGCGCGACACTGAACTCGCCAGTGAAGTATCCAACCCAATCCCGACGATCAGCCCGCACGGTGAATCGTGACGTCTGATAAGCTTTCGGAGAAACGTACATCGCAGAGGGCCCCATAACCATTATCCCGCGTGGTGGTAGTGCGTATAGGGCACGTCGACCCACTCAGATCACACACCCAAATCCAATAGGCTCAATTAGTATCAAGCGGAGACAATCAGAGTCTCTGATGCTCCGCCACAATGTCACACTCGAGTGCCCTTCCGGCACACCCGAAATCATAGATCCCCAGCGGGTACCCACCAGGGTGGACCCGCCTGTGAAAAAGGTCAAGTAACCGTGTGGTCATAATCATCAGGGTGAACGTAAGAGGTATCACCCTCGAGGTTCACACTGAGGGGTTGCACGACAGAGTCGTATCGGACATGGAGAAGGAGGAATCACCCTCGATGACCACGACCGTACAGCTGTACTGCAGAGTATTCATCGGGAGTGCGTTACGAGGTATCACCCTCGGCACTCGATAGTTACTACGCAGAGTCGTACAACTAAGGGGGGGTGTGAAGTGAGGCGTCTGTCTCTGATCGACGATCACGTTGATCGAGTCGTCGATGAACAAGCAGGGGCGACAAAGTAAGGTGGTGGGGTCACAGATGGTTCATACCAACCTATACTAAACAGTTTATCATAGGCAGGTAAGGTAGCAATGAACAGGTTACAACAGCAGGCTATGCATCAGAATAGGAGCAAACATTAACAGTAGCGAAATCTAATGCAAGCAGGAGAATAGAATGGGCGATATCTGGAATGCTCAAGGGGGGGGCTTGCCTGGTTGCTCTGGCAAGAGAGGGAGGTCGTCAACGGGCTGCTCGTCGGTAGAGTAGTCGTAACCTGGTGCAGCGTCGTCGGTCTCGGCGTCTATCGAGAGAGAAGGAGGGGGAGAGAAACAATAAATTTCACGGCAATAATGCAAACAATATGTATGACATGCCTAAATGATATGCCGGGGTGTTCTACTGCCTAACTAAATGATTTAGTTAATTTAGGAATTTATTCGGATTTATTTAATTAAAGTTGGGCACTATTCATTTACTGAAATCGGTCTAAAAGTTCAATGTTCTTATAGCTGCGGGCATCTGACGGGAATACGGAGGGCGTATCCGGATTCGTATCGTCGTTCTGAGCAAGTTTCATGTATAAAATATTTTCATCGGAGTTACGGTTTATTTAATATGATTTTCTAAAGTTGTTATTAATTTCTGAAATTTAATTAATTATTTAATTCAACATTATCCGAAACAGTGATTGATGATGACATCAGCATGACCTCATGCTGATGTCAGCGGTTAATTAAGTTAATTACTAATTACTGTTTAATTAACACTAATTAGTTAATTAGATTAACCTAATCAGGATTAATTAACTTAATTAATTAACTAATTAATTATTTAATTAATTAATTATTTTTATTATTTTATTATTTTTTTATTTTATTACATTTTCTTTTAATTCGTTTTTAGGGGCTGGGCCCCATCTGTCATTGCCTCAGGGGGGGCAGGGCCCACCGGTCAGTGGCACGGCCGGACATGTCCGGGTTGTGCCCGTTTGGGCACCGGACATGTCCGGTGTGCATACGGGCGCACGGGTGCGGCCAGCGGGTGAGGCGGAGACGGGCGCCGGCGTGAGCGGGGCCGCGCGCGGGCGGGAGGCGAGCGCGGGCGGGGTAGGGGCGGCCGGGCGCGGTGGCCCGTCGGACGGCGAGCGGCGGCGCGGTGGAGCCGGGGCAGCAGAGCTGCGCGCGCGGCTGCAGCAGCGGGCGTGGGCAGAGGCGACGAGCGGGGCCGGCCTGGGCGTGGTCGCGCGCGAGCCCGGGCGCGATGCGGTGGACGCAGAGGCGGGGCCGCGGTGCGAGGCTCGGGCGCGGCGAACGGGACAGCGCGGGAGGCGGGATGGCGCGACGCGGCGGCTCCGACGAGTGGTAGCGAGGGAGGCGAGGCCTAGCAGGGCAGCAGCAGCAGCGAGGAGCATGGGGGGGCGCGGCGAGGCGCCGTAGCAGCAGCTGCAGCAGAGCACCGGGGGGGAAGGAGAAGCGCGGCGGGGGTGAGGGGAAACCGGAGGGTGGGGAGAGGATGAAGGGAAGGGAAGAGAGGGGAGACGACGGGAAAAGGAGGGGGGCTGGACGCGGTATGCAGCGTGCGAGTGTGGGAGGGTAGGAGAGGAGAGGAGGGAAGAGAGGGGGAGGCGGGGCCTCACGTGATCGTAGGGACGGGGCAGCGGGGGCGGGCGGGGGGGCCGACGAGGGGACGACGGCGCGGAGACGAGGTGCAGGCCGGCGGGGAGGCGCGGGCTCCGGGCGGCGGCGAGGTCGTCGCGGCGTCGGCCCGATCCAGTTTCTGGATCGGGGGGGGGGGGGGGGGTGGCGAACGGAGGGGAGGGGGGGGGGAGTGGGGTGTGGTGGGGTAGGGTTTGGCCGGGGGGGGGGCTTATAGCCAGGGGGCGCAGGTGGGCCGGCCGGCTGGGCTTCGGCCCAGTTGGGCCGGGGGGGGGGGGGGGTGTTGCTCTTTTTTTCCTTTTTGTTTCTTTTTCCCTTTTCTTTATCTCTTTCTCCACTGTTAAATGTTAGGCCCCAAATGGTTTTGTAAAACGTGGTGACCTATTTCATAAATACCAGTGCATTATTCCCTAACACCTAAAATTAGTTGGGCAAAACATAATTCCATATTTATTTCAGATTTAATAAATGGTTACTAATATTATCTTTATTCCACTGTTTGAGGTTGTTCGAGTCACTTATCCAATTCCAATGATGTTGGTTTCAATTTAGAATAGCCTCTGGAATATTTGTTAGTTATCTGACATTTTAGTTTCTATGTTGGACAACTTTATATTCCACTTTCATTTAAACTTGAATTGACTTAGGAGTTGAAATGCAATATGATGCTAATGATGATTATGCACTGTTGATCATGCTAACATGTCATTATCAAAAGGATTACTGTTGCTAATCACCGGGGGGTGTTACATGTACGGACTTGTGATGGCAAAGAATAAAAGCGGCAGACTGCATAATAAAGGTTGCTATCATAAGGGGCAATATAACGTGACGTTCTTTTGCACTAAGGGATTGAGCATACAAACAAAAAGCGCATGGCAACCTCTACTTCCCTTGTGAAGGGCCTATCTTTTACTTTTATGTATTTACTTTCGTGCAAGGGTCAAAGTTTTTCCTCTCTTCCTTTTTATTTTTCTCTTTTGGCAAGCATCATGTGGTGAGGAAAGATCTAGGCACATATATCCAGTTGGATATGGGTAGCATGAGGTATTTTGTGACATCACCTGAGGTGAATACGTGGGAGGCAAAATTATAAGCCCCTATCTTTCTATGTGTCCAGTTGAAACGTTTTGCTCATGTGTATGCGGTGAGTATTAGCAATCATAGAAGACTATATGATGGTTGAGAGTATGTGGAGCTCTTACTTAAACTTTGTTGAATAAGTTGAATTGCAATTGCTTGGTGACTGAGAACATAGGTTGTTGAGTTTCAAGGAATTCATTGTTTGAACCTTAACACATGTGAATAGGTTGCTACTTAACATGAGAAGTTTTATAAGAAAGAATTGCTGTTATTGCTAGGAAAAGTGATTGTAAATTGTCATTGATCAAACTTGTGCACTTTGCTAGCATTCACACTTCATAAATTATTTATTTTATCATTTACCTACTCGAGGACGAGTAGGAATTAGGCTTGGGGATGCGATACGTCTCAACGTATCTATAATTTATGAAGTATCATGTGCTATATATCATTCTTGGATGTTTACATCATTTTTAAGCAACATTATATCATTTTTTGGGACTAACTTATTGACATAGTGCCCAGTGCCAGTTGCTGTGTTTTGCTTGTTTTTTACATCGCAGGAAATCAATATCAAACGGAGTCCAAACACCGCGAAACTTTTTGTGGATTTTTTAGGACCAAAAGACATCCAATGGGCCAGAGCAGCACCTAGGGGTGGCCCGGAGGGGGCACAACCACAGGGGGGCGCCTGGGCCCCCAGGCGCCGCCCCGGTGGGTTGTGCCCACCTCGGTGGCCTCCCGCACCGCCTCTTCGCCCTATAAATTGCCAAATATTCCAAAAACCCTCGCGGAGACCCTAGATCAGAAGTTCCGCCGCCGCAAGGCCTCTTTATCCACGAGATCCAATCTAGGACCCCGTTCCGGCACAAGCCACAAGCTTGGGGATGCTATGTTTGATGAGAATGACATGTTTGAGAATTTATTTGCTGCAATTATGTTTGTCCCAAGCTTGGGGTAGATATGCTTAATGAAGATGATCTTTTAGTCCCCTACTTTGAATGATCCAATTTGCTATGATGATTGCATGCCTCCTATCTGATGAGAACGAAGTTGCTACTATGATGATTATGTGATGACACCTATTGATAAAAAGTAGTGATAATTATTGTACATTTTGATTATCCTTTTTCTGAACATTACCTTTTTAATGTGGAAACAATTTTTAGTATTCGATTTTCATATGATACCCCCATATTGTGAATGAAATAAAATGGCTTATATGGGAGAGTAATAAATTTTCTATGCTTTTGGATCATGAAAAGAATGCTTTATGTGATAGCTATGTTGTTGAATTCATTCATGATGCTACTGAAAATTATTATGAGAGGGGAACATATGCTTTTACATATTGCAATAATATAAAGTTTTCTCTCTTTATGTTGAAAGTTTTGAAGTTGCACTTGTTTTGCCTTCCTATGCTAGTTGATTCTTGTTCCCATAAATTGTTTGCTCACAAAATCCCTATGATAGGAAGTGGGTAGACTTAAATGTGCCAGTCATATGCTTCATGATGCTCTCTTGTGTTTCAATTCTATCTTTTATGCGAGCATCATTAATCATCATGCCTAGCTAAAAGGCATTAAAGAAAAGCGCTTGTGTGGGAGACAACCCAACATTTATACCTACTATTTTTATGTGTTTACATGATTATTCTACTGTAGTAATCATGTTTATTGCTTTTGTTTCAATAAAGTGCCAAGTAAGGCCTTTGGGATAGTGTGGATGATATAGTTGCTGAATCGTGCAAAAATAGAAACTTTTGCGCTCAGTCAGGAATTTTGCAAATTCACTGGAACGTTATTTTGATCTGAAGTTTTACAGGTGATATATATACAAATTCTCTACGTTGTCCTAATTTTTCAGAATTTTGGAGTAGCAAAATTATGGTGGAGTACATATTACTAGATGTTCTGTTTTTGACAGATTCTGTTTTCAATGCATAGTTTGCTTGTTTTCTAGTTTCTATGGCTTATATTGCTCAATATAAATTGTGGAAATGATATGATACAGTAGGCATTGTGTGGAAACAATTATGAATCTTGTATTTTACAGTACCAAAGTGAAATGGTTTGCTCTTTATCATAACCTATCTCACGAAGTTCCGTTAAGTTTGTGTGATTGAAGTTTCAACTTTTATCGTTGCTACCTTGATGTTTTTATTTATTCAAGATTATAAAAATATATTCTACCATCCATATTACACTTTTATCACCATCTCTTCGCCGAACTAGTGCACCTATACAATTGCCATTGTATTGGGTGTGTGTGGGGACACAAGAGATTTCTTGTATTTGGTTGCAGGGTTGTTTGAGAGAGACCATCTTCATCTACGCCTCCCACGGATTGATAAACCTAGGTCATCCACTTGAGGGAAAATTGATACTGTCCTACAAAACTCTACGCTTGGAGGCCCAACACGAGTCTACAAGAATAAAGTTGCGTAGTAGACATTACCCTCTCGCAAGCATCCACAACTATGAAAGAAGAATTAAGATAAATCTAACCACAACATGAATATATGGATCCAAATCAACCCTTACAGAATAGCGCATAAACTAGGGTTTAAGCTTTTGTCACTCTCGCAATCCATCATCTAATTATTACTACCCAATGCCTTCCCTTAGGCCCAAGTACGATGAAGTGTCATGTATTCGACGTTCACATGACTCCAAAGGAAGAACAACATACATATCTCAAAATATCAAACGAATACAACTTTACTGATACTTATAACAAGATCGCCCATGTCTCACTGAACAAAAGTAACTACTAACAAATAATATTCATGTTCAAGATCAGAGGGGAATTGAATATCATTAAGGATCTGAACATATAATCTTCCACCAAATAAACCAACTAGCATTAACTACAAGATGTAATCAACACTACTAGCAATCAACAAGTACCAATCTGAGGTTCTGGAATAAAAGATTGAAACAAGAGATGAACTAGGTTATGAGATGAGATGGGCTGGTGAAGATGTTGATGAAGATTGGTCCTCATGATGAGAGGATCGTTGGTGATGTGGATGGCTTCGATTCCCCTCCCGAAGGGAAGGATCCCCAGTGGAATTGCTCGTCGGAGAGCAAAAGTGCTCCTGCCCAAGTTCCGCCCTCGAGACAGCGGCGCTTCGTCCCAAATGTCTTCCTCTCTTTTTTCTAGGGCAAAACCCTCATATGAAGAATATGGGTACCGTAGGCCATATATGGGCCCACAAGGCATCAGGGCGCGCCAGGGGGGTGGTCTCGCCCTCTTGCCTTGTGAGCAACTGGTGGCCCCCTCTGGTATTTCTTTGCTCCAGTATTTTTAATATTCAATAAAAATCTTCGTGAAGTTTTTGGCATTTGGAGCTCCGCAGAATAGGTATCTCTCCTGTAGCTTTTTAGGTCCAGAATTTCACCTGCCCGTAATTTCAATCTCCATGTAAATCTTGCAAATTAAGAGAGAAAAGGCATTAGAATTGCATCATAAAGTGAAAATTTTGTTGGAATATGCCCTAGACGCAATAATAAATTGGTTATTATCATATTTCCCTGTTCGTGATAAAGGTTTATTATTCATGCTAGAATTGTATTTGCCGGAAACTTAAATACATTTGTGAATACTAAAACAAATATTATGTCCCTAGTGAGCCTCTACTAGACTAGCTCGTTGATCAAAGATGGTTAAGGTTTCCTAACCATAGAGATGAGTTGTCATTTGATAACAGGATCACATCCTAGGATAATGATGTGATGGATAAGACCCAACCGTAAGCTCTAGCATTCGATCGTATCACTTGAGTTATTGTTTATAGCTTTGTTCATGTAAGTATCTATTCCTAAGACCATGAGATCATGCAACTCCCGTGTAACGCCTGGATAATTAAGCTACAGTAATCCCATGTTAATAGTGCCAAGTCATCGTTTCCACTGTTGCTAAATCCCCCTTTGATTCCATCCGGGTCAAATTCAAATTTAAATTAAAGTCAAAATTTAAAGTTTTCAAAATGTCCCAACTAAAGTGTTCAAATGTGTCAAATAATCACAGGTAAATATGGTGGAGAAATCAACTTTTTATAAAGTATTAAATGCCTAAGTAATTAAAAGGTGGCTACATAATAATTTAATTGTTTTTAAATTATAAAAATACTAAACTATTTTATTTAAACCTCAAACTAATTGTGGCGGCAGTGGCTTATTTAAAATACTAATTTAGGTGCAAGTATTTTATTTCATAAAACTAAACATAAATAAAACTTAGTGAAACAGAAAACATAAAAAAACAAAGAAGACCCCTGGCCAACTGGGCCAACAGGCCCAGTTGGCCACCCACGCGACACCAGCCGGCCCACCCCGGCTGTATAACCCCCACTCCCCCACCAGTAACCCTAACCTACCGCACTACCCCCCCCCCCCACTTTCCCCCGACCTCTCTCTCCTTGCCCCTCCCGATCCTAATCTGGATCGGGCGCGGCGCCCCGCTGCCCGCCTCGCCGTTGTCGTTCGTCGGCGCCGCCCGTCTTCGCCCGTCCCGACCTCCTCCTCGCCGGCCTGCAACGCGCCTCACCGCCCCGTTCGACTACAAACGGGGGTGAGCCCCAACCTCCCTCCTCTCTCTCCCGTCGTCGGATCCGCGCCCTCTCCGCCCCGCGCCCGAGCGTGCGGCGAGCGGTGCTCGCCGCGTCCGCACTGCCTCGCTCGCGCCCGCCGCTGTTTTGCCGCGGCCCACTCGCCCCGTATCGCCTCGCTTCCGCCGGGCCGCACCCGGTCCTACGCTTTGCGCTCGTGTCCCGCGTCGCCATCAGCGTCGCCCACATCCGTCTTGCCGCGCCCCCTCGGAGCTCGCCATGCCGCCCTGGTCGCGTGCTCTGTCGCGCCCCTCCCGCTCGCCGCGCCCCTTTGCGGCCTGGCCGCGCCCGCACCACGGCCTGTCGTCGCCCACTGCCATGCCCCCGCGCCGCACGACCCTGTGCGCCTGCCCCCCTTGCTCACCCCGCGCTCGTCGCCTCCCCTTGGCCGCGTCCTGCCCGTACCACCTGGCCACCGCTACTCCGGCACATTCCCCGTGGCCCTGGCCCCGCCTCGCCACCTCGCCGTGGCGTGGCCCCCCGCGCCGGCACCACCCCTCCGTCGCGCCCGTCGGGCGCCCACACCATGCGCTCATGAAACCGCCTCCGTTAGCCCCCGGGCCACTGTACGGTGGGCCCCAGCCCTTGTAGAAAAGAAAAGAAACAAAAAATGAAAGGGAAAAAAAGAATAAAAAATGATAATTATAATTAATTAATGAACTTATTAATTAGTTTAGTTAACTTAATTAATTTAATTAACTTAGACAGTCTATGACAGGGAGGCCCCACCCCTGTTGACCAGTCAAACTTTGACTGGTCAATTGGGCCTCCCTGGCCCACTGTCAGCCCCTCTGGTACACCTTCATGTACCAGGGCTGGTGCACATAGCATATGCTTTAATTTTGAATTAATAATAATTTTAGAAAATGTATAAAACTTTGAAAATTAATATAAAATAAACCGTAAACTCAGATGAAAATACTTTGTACATGAAAGTTGCTCAGAAAAATATAATGAATCCGAATACGCACTCCATTCGTCTGTACATGCCCCTAGCATAGCGAACATGGAACCGTCCCCCTCTTTCATCTATGCGAAAATGCCAAACTTCGGGAAAACTTCCCAGATGTTGTCCCCCTTTGCCGGGATCGTGTAGCAATGCATTAGGTCACACCTAGCTCTGCATGTTGTCATAGTCGTGCATCTGTGTTACATCTATGTGCTTTGTATTTACTGTTTCTTCCCCCCCCTCTTCTCCGGTAGACCTCGAGACCACTGCGGATGCTGCCCTGTGATCGACTACGTCACCGACGACCCTTCTTCCTTTTCAGCAGAGCTTCCAGGCAAGAAAACCCCCCTTGATCATTCCGAATCGCCCATTCCATCCATTCTCTCTCATGCTTGCATTAGATTTTGCTACTGTAATTGATTGCTCTATACTGATGCATAGCCTGCTTTTGTAACCTACTATTGTACCTTACCTGCTTATCCTAAACTGCTTAGTATAGGTTGGTTACTGATACACCAGTGACCCATCACCTTACCGGTTGCCCCGGTGATGACCGATAACTGATCAACGTGATCGACGTCCAAAGCCCGACACATCACATCACACCCCCTTTAGTTGCGACTTTGCAGAGCTACTATAGATGCCGAGGGTGATACCTCGTAATGCACTCCTGATGATAACCCTGTAGTGTGTAGCTATCAGTCGTGGTCATCAAGGGTGATTCCTACTTCACCACTCCCGATATGACTCTGTCGTGGCAACACCTCAAGTGTGAACTCAAGGGTGATTCCTCCTAAGTTCAGCTTGATGATTACATCGAGTGGAATCCTCAAGGGTGATTCCTCGGGTTTCCCCCTTGATGTTTTGGAACACACGGTTACCCTGGCTTTACTGCAGACCTTTATTAAATCCGGGTGGCCCTGAGGGGTACCCTCGAGAGATACCTGTGAAAGTTGGGCGGGCCTGGAGAGCACCCACGAGATAATTACGAGGCAACGGTGGGGCAGGTAGACCGCCCAGTGAGAGTGTTGGGCCCGGCCCTTGCCGTATTTCCTCGAGACGGGGCGATGGGGTCACATGATCATGAGTCTCTGCTCGTCTCCGGAGCTCCCAATACACTAAGGATTTGGGTATTTGATCTGAGTTGGCCACTGGCCTATACGCACACTAACCACCACGCGGGAATAGTTATGGGCACTCGGCGTCGTACGTTTCTTCCGAAATCTCTGTCAAACTTCCAGTTCAGCATTGTGGGCCTGTCGGGCCAGTGCCATCCAGGATGAGGGGTGCTCATCCCGGCTCATCGCATAACGACCCGGAGTGCAATGGGCGATGGGCCCAAGACCCCGGAGCGCTTAGGATGTAGATCGGTGGGGACCTCTCTATGGAGCTAGGTAGGACTACGACATGTTGATCTTCAGAGGCGGCATGACCCCGGGCATGACCCAGGAAAGTGTGTCCGCCAGAGTAATCAAGCATGTTGGATAATGTAGTGCACCCCTGCAGGGAAGTTATCTATTCGAATAGCCGTGTCCACGGTAATGGACACTCGGAGTTGTGTATCCTGACCTATTACAACTATAACTGGATACTTGAGACATGTGATGGATATGATGGCTCCGGGTTGCTTTTATCGCAGGGAGTCGAGGAAGGATCTCTGGGCGTTAATGCTACAACATGCTTGTTAATTATAATATGCTATTCTGTACTTTTGAATGCTGCAAGATGCTAGTTTCGATAGGCTAGGCCTTCCCCTTATCTGGCATTCTGCAGGCAGTTCCACAGATACATCCCTTCCCTTTATACCAATGCATACTAGTATAGATCTGATGCTTGCGAGTACTTTGGTGAGTACTATAGTTGCTTTGCCACCCCTATTCCCCTTCTTTCTTCTTTTCGGTTGTTGCGACTAGATGGTGGATCCTAGAGCTAGATGCCACCGCGACGGCTACTTCTACCCCGAGGGTGCCTACTACTATGTGGAGACCGTCGACGACCAGGAGTAGTTAGGAGGTCCCAAGCAGGAGGCCTTGCCTTTTTGATATGTATCTTGTTGTGTTTGCCTTCTAAGGCAGTCTTGTTTAACTTAGGTTGTACTCAGATATTTGTTTCTTCCCACTGACTTGTGTATTCGAGCTTCTGTATTCGAGCCCTCGAGGCCTCTTGCTTGTAATATGAAGCTTGTATTATTATTTGTGTCTATAGTTGTGTTGTGGTGATCTTCCCGGGGTCCCTGATCTTGATCGTACACATTTGGGTTTATGATTAGTGTACGATTGAATCGGGGGCGTCACAAGTTGGTATTAGAGCCAACTGTGTAGGAACCCCTTTCCACATCCTTGGCCGAAGTTGAGTCTAGTCTTTGAAATTTTGATTTACTAACATGGGCTGTGTGCTTACGGGCCCACGTCACCAATGGGTGGTATTAGGATCTTTTACCTCGTTATACTCTGGGATTCTGATTCTCTCTCTATTCGGGTTAAAGTTTTTTGCAACTCTAAACATTAGGATCTCGTGATCATATCCACCGGAGGTTTGTATTACACCTTTCTTGAATTGTGGGCCAGGATCTGCTTCACAGTGTTGACTGACCGCAGGATCGTCATATCGAGGGCACCCTGCATCGTCACTTGCAAATCCCTCGCTCCAGTGGTTATCTTCGACGTTGATGTAGCCTTTGCTATGTCCCGTTGTTGATCCCTCCATCGCGTGCATGCGTGCTTCCTAGTATGTCTAGGATGTTTTCTTGTTCGAACTCATACTAACAGCGTGTAATTGACTCGTATATGTGTCAGTATGTCTTTAATGACATACTGTTGTACAATACTGCGCTTTGCCATGTTCAGGTTATATCATGAATGACTCCATACACTTGCTCCACCCTTGCTAAAAAATACCCCCTATTGCATTTGAGCAGGATGGTTAGACCCACTAGACGTGGTGTCTGGTGGCGAAAATCCACCACTGCCCGAATACATGGCCAGCCAGATGATACAACAGTTGAGTTGAATCGTCGGTTCATGGAAGGAGTCGTGCCCAGTTTACGCATCCCAATATGAATCAGCAAACCAACCAGTGATTCTGCAAGACTTTGCGTGCCTCAATCCTGTCATCTACCCAGCTCAACTCAGCCCCTTGATGCTAATGACTGGCTCTGTGACATCACTTTTGAGATGGAGTTGCTGATGTAGCCCCTGCCAACTATGTCGCCTTCGCGGCCTATTACCTGAAAGGTCCCGCAGCTCAATGGGTGGATAGCCACAGTCGTTCCTTACCTATTGGAACGCCATCACTTGGCCGGAATTTCAAGCTGCATTCTGCGGGCCAATGTTGAACCACCATGGTTAGTCAGAACGTCCCCGTTGAAATTGAAGGGTTGGAATTCCATGTTCCCTATTGTTTTGAAGTCTTCCAATGTTGACCTCATTCTGGGAATGGAATGGTTGAAAACCTATACCACTTCTATCATTTGCGCCACTAAAACTGTCCATCTACTACATCCTTCAGTGAGATAGTAAGCTACCATGCTCATCTTGTTGAAATGCTGAAGCACAGATTTATTCCTTGAATGCGTTAAACTCTTCTCCTCTTGTGAGAATTGAAAACGCTCCAGTTCATTGTGAATTCCAAGATGTCTTTCTAGAAGAACTACCCAGTCCATGACCTTGAACTTGCTGCAGTAATTGCACTGAAGTGTGGCGACATTCCTTTTTGGTAATCATTGCGAGATCTTCACCGATCTCAAAGTCTGAAGTAATCATTTACTCAGCTAGACTGGATCTCCTTCAGCAGCGATGTATGGAAGAATTACAGACTATGACTATGGTATTTCTTATACCCCTGGCAAGGCTAAAGACAGGACGATGCCCTGAGTCACAAGTTTGTTGCAACAACCCCATGGCTTATAAAGCTCAAACCCCGCAAGATGATCTCGCTTACAGAGAGCATCCGATCCGCGTTCTCGTTCAAGCTGAATGTCGCACCTGTCACAGGGCTATCCAATATCTTAAGGTCCAGTGGTCGAATCATTCTGAAGATGAAGCACATTGGAAATGCGAGGATCGTCTTCGGGATGAATACCCGTTTGTTTCCGTCCACCTTCTAAATCTCGGGACAAGATTTCTGTAGTGGAGGAGAATGTAAGCCCGGAAAATAAGCACAGTAACCCAGTGAATAGTGCTAGGTCACATTTCCACTATTGCAAACCCCCTTGATCCATCCGGGTCAAATTCAATAAATTAAAGTCAAAATTTAAAGTTTTCAAAATGTCCAAACTAAAGTGTTCAAAATGTGTCAAATAATTCACAAGTAAAGGTGGAGAAACAACTTTATAAAGTATGAAATGCCCTAGAAATTAAAGGTGGCAAATAAAATAAGCAATTTAAAAAAAACTAAACTATTTATTTAAAACCTCAAACTAATTTGTGCAGTGGCTTATTTAAATATACTAATTTGGGTGCAAGTATTTTATTTGAGAAACTAAAGATAAAAATAAAACTTAGTGAAACAGAAAACATTAAAAAAACTAGCCAACTGGCCAACAGGCCCAGCTGCCCTCACCGCGACCCAGCCGGCCCACCACCCTGGTAAACCCCCACTCCCCCCAGTAACCCTAAACACACTGAAAGTGCAACTAATCCCCGGGTGGTTTTGGTAATTCATAACAACATATAGCTCATTGAACTAATATCCATTCAGGTTAAAAAATTTCAGAAAGTCAATGATTGGCATGGCATGGACTAGAGATGTGGACCCCTCAAAATGCTAAGGACAAAGATTGGCAGAAGCTCAAGACTCTTCATTTCTATTTTAGTGATCCAAGATCACATTGAGTCCATAGGAAAAGCCAATACTATTAAAAGGGGATAAGGTGTTGCATAATGGTTACTTGCTCAAAATGCTTAAGTGATATGCTCCAAAGCCCTCAACCACTTTCTCATTTCCAAATATGTCCAAAACCTAAAGTCAAACTCGGCCCACACGATTTGATCTATCCGGCGCCACCGAGTACTTTGGAATAGCCACTGCCAGAAACCCTAATCACTCGGTCTCACCGAGATGGCAATGCAAACTCTCTGTTTCCCTTGTAACATTTCGGTCTTACCGAAATGAGCAATCGGTCCACCGAGGTTTGCTGACTAACTCTCTGTTTAACTCATTGCTGAAACGGTCCCACCGAGTTCATGCAAAGGTCACACCGAGATGAGGTCTTGCCCTAACCCTAGCACATCGGTCCCACCGAGTTGATCATGTCAGTCCCACCGAGATTTCAACATTACATTTTGAACGAATCGGTCTCACCGAGTTCTTCTATTCGGTCTGACCCGTTGGGTCAAATGTGTGTAATGGTTGGATTTTGTGTGGAGGCTATATATACCCCTCCACCACTTCTCTATTCAGAGAGAGCCATCAGAACACGCCTACACTTCCACTACTCATTTTCTGGGAGAAGAGAGAACCACCTTATGTGTTGAGATCAAGACATTCCATCCTATCACAAGAAATCTGATCTCTAGCCTTCTCAAGTTTGTTCCTCTCAAACCATCTTTCCACCATCACAAAATGTGAGAGAGAGTTGAGTGTTGGGGGACTATCATTTGAAGCACAAGAGCAAGGAGTTCATCATCAACACACCATTTATTACCTTTTGGAGAGTGGTGTCTCCTAGATTGGTAGGTTCACTTGGGAGCCTCCGACAAGATTGTGGAGTTGAACCAAGGAGTTTGTAAGGGCAAGGAGATCGCTACTTCATGAAGATCTTACCCGAGTGAGACAAGTCCTTCGTGGGCGATGGCCATGGTGGGATAGACAAGGTTGCTTCTTCGTGGACCCTTCATGGGTGGAGCCCTCCGTGGACTCGCGCAGCCGTTACCCTTTGTGGGTTGAAGTCTCCATCAACGTGGATGTACGATAGCACCACCTATTGAACCACACCAAAACTCGGTGTCTACATTGGGTTTGCCTTCTCAAACCCTTCCCTTTACCTTCATATGCAATTGTTTTATTCCGCTGCTGCACTCTTAGAATTGCATGTGTAGGTTGATTGCTTGACTTGTGCTAAGTTGCTAAATCTGCCAAGACATAAATTGGGAAAAGGCTAGATTTTTATTTGGTCAAGTAGTCAATCACCCCCCCCTTAGACCTACTTCGATTCTACAAGTGGTATCAGAGCTTTGGTCTCCATTGCCTTGATTTCATAGCCTTGGTGATATAGCCTTGGTTTCACAACCTAGGAGAGTATGGCGTCTAGCGAGGGAAATTACCACCATAGAGATCCTTACTTTGATGATACTAATTTGCTAGTTGGAAGCATAAGATGAAAATGCAAATTCTTGGACATAAACCCGCCATTTGGGCTATTGTGTGTGTGGTTTGCAAGGTGAATTCTTCGAAGATGGAAGAGAACCGAATCGTGAAGCAACCGCAGAAGAATTGGAGATGTTGCTAATACAATGCTCAAGCTTGCGATATCCTTTCAATGGACTGTGGCCGAAGAATTCAACAAAATCAGCCACCTTGAGAATGCGAAGGAAATTTGGGATGATACTTTGGTTGATATGCACGAAGGTACCGAGTCTATCAAGGAATCCAAATTGGATGTGCTTCAAAGTCAATTGGCAAGTTCAAAATGAAGGATGGTGAAGGAGTCACTGAAATGTATCTAGGCTGCTCTCATCACAAATGAGATTGCCGGTTAGGAAGTGAAGAGATGACCGACAGATTCATCATCAAGACGATTCTAAGAGCTTTGGATGGAAATATGATACCGTGTGCACCTTGATCCAAATGATGCCCAATTACAAAGATCTCAAGGCCAACAAAAAGTCATTGGTAGAATTGTGCTCATGAGATGTCCCTTAAGGATAAGGAGAGCTTCAACAACAGTCTAGTGGTGCTTACAAAGCTTCATGGGTGCCCCTACAATCAAGTGAGAAACAAGTCTTCAATGAAGAATTGAGCCTAGGTGAAAACTTCACAAGTTCTACAAGAGTAGAAGCAAGAGAGAAGTTCCAAGTAAGGTCCTACATGACAGAGATCTTCTAGTCGTGAACGAAATTGCTACCAATTGTGGAAGACCCCAGACACTACTCTAGTGAGTGTACGGCTCCTAAAAAGAAGAAGACTCACCTAAAAGGGAAGAAAGAGAGAATCACCTCCAGAGAGAGAAGGAGTAGAGATGATCGTTATGAACGAAGACCCTCTCGAGAAGCAAGGATTCGGAAAGGAAGGACAGTCATCCAAGAGCTACACAAGACGAAGACATCAAGCTCATGTTGGTGAATTGGTATCCGGTTCCGACTCCGACCACTACTCAGAGAAGAGAAGTTATCACTCCGACTCCGAACATACTCAAGATGAAGGGTTTGCCGGTCTTGCACTTGTGTCATCCAATTCCTATGACTATTCGACTCACCAAATGAAGGATTGGAAGATGCTTCATGGCTAAAGGCCCCAAGGTATCACACCCCGAGTATGTTGATTCAATAGTGATGAAGATGAATTGCTAGGTGATGATGATTTACTTGTTGACCACATAGTGATGAAAAACTATGATGAAATTGCTTATTAATCATGCTATTAAGAGCTGAAAGAATGACAATGATAAGAAGGAGATGAGGTCTAACTAAAGACTAAACACCTTAAGTTAGCTCATTGAAAACTTACCTTAGAGGATTCATCGAGAGCTTTTAAAGACTCATGAGAAGCTACACTTTGAAAAGCTCAATCTAGAGCAAGAGCATGGGTTCTTAAAAGAGAATCAATAGATCTTCGTAAGAAAATTTCTTCTTAACTGCCAAGCATTTACTTTGTCTACTTACATGCCACAAGGTAAAATCTAGCAACAAGAGCAAGAAAAGATTCTTCATCTGGTAGTAACAAAATCATGTTAAATCCAATATTGTTGCTTCTAGTAGTTCTCTTGATTCACTAATGATTCTCTTAGCCAAGTTACACTTGAGCAAGAAAATAGCTTATTGAAGGGAATTATAGAGAAAGGTTGTTTACTAGAGCCTTGCCGAAAGTAAGCAATTTAGACGGAAATTGTCCGCAAGCAAGGAAGGCACCAGAAGAATCAAGGGGTTGGTTTTGAACGCAAGTTTATGCCAATGGAGTTGAGTGGAAGAAGATCAATACCCCAAGACGAGTTTGTTTCCTCAACAAGAAAGTATGTACCACTTTTTCGAGGGGGAACACAAGCTCAAGATGATTTACCCACAAGACCACAAGCTAAAGGCAAGGACAAGCTTCAGAAGATTGATTCATTTGAAGAAGCTCCAAAGGCCTTGGTCAAGTGGGTTCCCAAGACTACATCAAGTTCTACTTCATCAAGTACGACTACAACTCCAAGGATTCCCATCAAGTTGATGTGGGGTCCCAAAGAAGAAGAACTAAAGAGTTCTTGAGGGGGACTCCGCCAACATACTTCACTCATATTCATTTTGGCAAGGACAAGTGCAATCCAACTTCATATCTTGACCTAGTTTCAAGGGAGTCACAAAACCCCTCTGTTGGTAAGACAAGGGACAAGGTAACACTAATGCTTCATGGACACACAATCATATGTGTATTTCACTCTATGTCTATGGAATCCGTGTATGTTCCTTGTGGGACTAACCCATGTAGGTATTGAAAGTGCAACTCAATAAATGGCATTGCTCCAATGATCTACATCAACTTGAGCATCTACATCTTCAACACCTACATGAAGTCATCATCGACAAAACCCAAGGTTAGTCCATCCCTCTTAGGGGGATATCACATCTAGGGGGAGCTTTGACTCTAAGATTGAGCTAAAGCAACTTAATGGTGTGAACACATCAATGCTTTATGTAAAAGTGGTAACCCCTGGCTTGTGGTTAAACGATGAGTAGTGACCTATGATCAAATGTTCTCATTTGACTCCTAAGTCAATATACTCATATATAGATGACCTAGTCATCGCCAATTGCATGATAGATGCTAGAGTGTTTGTGCATGTTTTGCCAACATATTTATTTGCTATCTTATTGTGTGAGAATGTTGGTTTGCATATTTTCCCATTGAGGACATCCATTTGTTGCTTTGATTGTTTGATTTCTTCTTCTTTTTGCCAAATGGATGGACAAGAATGCCACTAGAAAACCCCTCTAGCTATCTACGTTCCTTTCTCATCTCAAACTCTATTCAGCTACAGCACAAAGTTAACAAGTAGAATTCGGACCCTCCAGGTGAGGAGCACTCGGAGAACCGACTTGTCAAGGGCTTAAACTTCCAAAACCTCTTAATGCGGTCGGTTGACGATCATTCTTTCCGGTCTCACCGAAATCATTGAGTTGATATAGGTTTTCACCTCGGTGCAACCGATTAGAACTGTTCGTCTCACTGAGTTGCAGTAAACGCTTGCGATTCTGCATCTCAGTGCCCACGAGTCGTTCCAATACGGTCACACCGACAGGGACTGGGTATTATAAAGAGGGTTGAAATTTGGTAATTACTCCAAACCGCTCGACCGCCGCTCGCCCAACTCTGTCGCCCCCTGGTCTTCGGATCGTCGCCGTCGCGCCAGTGTCCTCCTGCTGCTGGTCTCCGCCGCGTAAACAGGAATCTCCTCGCCGTTGTCCCGTAGCGAGTTCGTCGCCGAGTTAGGGTACGGATCGATCTCTTTGTGCTTTCCTTTAACTCCGATTCTTGCACAATAACAATGCCAAGTTTCTTGCCATGATTGCGATAAATCTATCCACCGAAAACTTCCTCTAGATAGATTTGATGCACAAAAAATTAGGGTTAGGTTTCCGCCGGAACTCATCTCGGACCGACCGATCTGAAAATTTGGTCTCACACCGATTGGCCCATGCCATTGCACATGTACAACTCGGTCGGACCGAAGTGTACGAATGCGGTGTGACCGAGTTCACTTTCTCTGTGAAACCCTGGCATCTCAAAGTCACTGAACTACATTTCGGTCTGACGAAACTATATGTTTAGAATCTGAGTGTGCTTCGGTGTCACCGAGTTTGTTCATATCTGTAGCCTCGAAAATGTTTCTGCAGAAAACTAAAGTTAAGTTTTTGTCTCAATGTTTTTGCCAAAAATAGTTGTGTTTGTGTATGTCATCTACTCTACCTAACCTATCTATTCACAGGGTCAGTGTCAGGGATGTCAGACAACAGTGATAGTCAGAATAGGTCAGAGTAGCAGGTAAATCTCAGTGAGGGCACTAGTCCTCCACACTGCTATGATGAAGGCAGCAGAAGTACAACCCAGCAATTTGCCTAAGGCTGCTATAGGCTCAGGAGAAGCAGAGAAAGCAAGCCTTGCAAAGACTTCACAAATGCCGAGATGCTTCAGGTGTCAATCTCAAGACCAAGCAAGATCAACTCAGTTATCTGCTTGAGGCAACATGAGAATAGGAAAGGACGAGCCACCCTGACTCGAAATCAAGGAGCCTAGAGAGGATCTTTGAGACCAAAACTTCAGATTAGATGTGAAGGTCACCGAGATTCAAACCACTGTTGAGAAGCTCCAGGAAGAGGTTGAAGAAGGAATGACAGACCTACCACCGACACTTTTCAGCGCTGTGCCAAGGGCACAGAGGTCTTCAGTAGTGCAGTAGTCAGTGACACGAGGAATACACTCTAAGCACCTGCAGCAACTGCCACTGTTGTACCTCCAATCTCAACTCCTCCAGCTCCTCAGACATCAGCAGAATCTTTGCAGACGGCTCCTCTCCACGCCAATCTACGAACCTCGGAGTAACCAGCCCGAAGAACCACTTCAGGAGATCCGGAGATCGTGCTAGGTGCCGCATAGCAACATGCATTTTCGAACTTTTGGTAACGTTGCCAAAGGGGGAGAAAGTGATAGATCATTAGGTCCGAGAGAGAGAGAGCGTTTTGCCTTTTGTTGCCTCTCTTGCCACTTGCTCACTGATTGTTTGCTTGCTACTATTTGGCTTATGGTGGGAGATACTCTTATGATCATGTGTTTGATCATAATGCTTTATTGTGTGTTGAATGATGATATCTGAATACTTGTGTATGATCAATCATGTTTCCCTTGGTGATGAGTGCATGTTGTTTAATTCTTATCATTTTGACACTCACCAAGATGTTGTGCATGGAAGGTGTCCCCATGATCCTAATCGATTGTGCATTTGCATTCAAAAGCAAATTTTAAATAATGCACCAAATTTAGGGGGAGCATTATTACTATCACATATTCTCAAAGCGACGATTGTATTTCCTTATATTTCATTTTGTCGAAGCTTTGATCTATAGTTTACATCAATTACCAAAAGGGGGAGATTAAAAGTGCAACTAATCCCGGGTGGTTTTGGTATTCATAAACACTATAGCTCATTGAACTAAATATCTATTCAGTTAAAATTTCAGAAAGTTCAATTATTGGCATGGCATGATAGAGATGTGTGGACCCTCAAAATGTCTAAGGACAAAGATTGGCAAAAGCTCAAGACTCCTTATTATATTTAGGTGATCCAAGATCACATTGAGTCCATGAAAAGCCAATACATTAAAAGGGGATGAGGGGTGATAAATGGTCTACTTGCTCAAAATGCTTAAGTGATATGCCCAAAGCCCTCACCCACTTCTCATTTCCAAATATGTCCAAAACCTAAAGGCAAACTCGGCCCCACCAATTTGATCTATCCGGCGCCACCGAGTTCTTCTGATATAGCCACTTCAGAAACCCTAATAATTCGGTCTCACGATCGGGATCTCGGTCTCACCGAGATGGCAATGCAAAACTACTCTGTTGGCCTTCGTAACGTTTGGTTCTTACCGAAATGAGCGATCGGTCCCACCGAGTTTGCCTAACCACTCTCTGTTTAACTCATTGCTGAAATCGGTCCCACGAGTTCATGCAATCCGTCACACCAGAGATGAGGTCTTGGCCCTAACCCGAGCACATTGTTTCCACGAGTTGATCATGTCAGTCCACGAGATTTCTAACATCCCACATTTTGAACTGAATTGGTCTCACCGAGTTCTTCTATTCGGTCTGACCGAGTTGGGTCAAATGTGTTAACGGTTTGGATTTTTGTGTGGAGGCTATTAATATACCCCCCACCCCTTCTTTATTCAGAGAGAGAGCCATCAGACGCGCCTACACTTTCACTATCATTTTCTGAGAGAGAACCACCTACTCATGTGTTGAGATCAGACATTCCAATCCACCACAAGATTCTTGCTCTCTAGCCTTCCCCAAGTTGCTTTCAACTCAAACCTTCTCCACAATAGACAAATCTGTGAGGAGAGAGTTGAGTGTTGGGTGAGACTATCATTTGAAGCACAAGAGCAAGGAGTTCATCCATCAACACACCATTTATTACCTTTTGGAGAGTGGTGTTCTCCTAGATTGGTTAGGTGTCACTTGGAGCCTCTGACAAGATTATGGAGTTGAACCAAGGAGTTTGTAAGGGCAAGGAGATCGCCATACTTCGTGAAGATTACCGAGTGAGGCAGTCCTTCGTGGGCGATGGCCTGAGTGGGATAGACGAAGGTTGCTTCTTCGTGGACCCTTCGTGGGTGGAGCCTCGCGGGACTCGCGCAGCCATTACCCTTCGTGGGTTGAAGTCTCCATCAAAGTGGATGTACGTAGCCCATATCAGAGCCACGCCAAAATCTCATGTCATACATTGCGTTTGCCTTTTCTCAAACCCTTCCCTTACCTTCATATGTGAATGTTTTACTTTCCGTTGCTCACTCTTAGAATTGCATGTGAGGTTGATTGCTTGACTTGTGCTAAGTTGCTAAAATGCGAAGACATAAAATTGGGAAAAAGGCCTAGATTTTTTGGTCAAGTAGTCTAATACCCCCTCTATGACCGACTGTTTCAATCCTACACCCACCGCAATACCCCCCCATTTCCCCCCGATCTCTCTCTCCCTCGCCTGATCCCGATCCAGATCTGGATCGGGCGCCGGCGCCCTGTGCAGCCTCACCGTCGTGTTATCGGCACCGTCCGTCCCCCGACATCCTCCTCGCCGGCCAGCAACGCGCACTCGCCGACCGGTTCGACTACAAATGGGGGTGAGCCCTGTCCCGCCCTCTCTTGTCCCCCGTCGCCGGATCCATGCCCTCTCTGCCCCGCGCCCACGCTCGCGGCGAGTGCGTGCTCGCACGCCCTGACCGGCACCCCACAATGTCCCGTCATGCCCGCCGCTGTTTTGCCGACAGCAGCTCACCCCCATCGCCTCGCCTCCGCCGCGGTCGCGCCCGCCCTACGCTTCCCCACTCGTGTCCCGCGCTCGCCATCGCCTGATGACCCACAAGTATAGGGGATCAATCATAGTCCTTTCGATAAGATAAGAGTGTAAACCCAACGAGAGTAGAAGAAATGACAAGTGGTTTTTCGAAGGGTAATGTTGAAGCACTGAAATTGTCGGGTAACAGGTAGTTTGATAGCAAGATAATTTGTAGCAAGTAAATAATGGTAACGGTAAATAAAGTGCCGCAAGGGTATAGCCCAATCCTTTTGAGGCAAAGGACAGGCCAAATAGTCTCATATGATAAGCAAAGAGTTCTTGGGGTACACGGGAATTTCATCATATGCACTTTCATCATGTTGGGTTGTTTGTGTTCGATTTTTGATAATTTGATGGATTGGGTGGACCGGTGTGTAGGTGTCTGTTACTACGTTAACAAACCTCCCTTACTTCTGACTACCCCCTCGCAAAGCATCCGCACTATGAGAAAAGTATTAAGATAAATCTAACCATAGCATTAAAAACTTTTGGATCCAAATCGGTCCCTTACGGAATACGAATCAAAACTAGGGTTTAGCTTCTGTCCTTAGCAACCATACTCTAATTACTACTCCACAATGCATTCCCCTTAGCCCCAAATATGATGAAGCATGTAGTCGACGTTCACATGACACCAATAAGGAATCACAACAACAGAATTCATCAAAATATGGGAACACATATCAAGTTCACATGATTACTTGCAACATGACTCTCTCTCCCGTGACCTCAAAACAAAATACCTACTCACAAATAATAATCATATCAAGATCAGAGTGGTATTAAATAAGCATAATGGATGAAACTATATACTTCCACAAATAAACCATATCAGTAAACAACTACAAGATGAATCCACACTACTAGCACCACAGTCCAATCTAAGGTTCCATACAAAGATTGAACACAAGAGTGAAACTAGGGTTTTTGAGAGGAGATGGTGCTTTTGAACATGTTGATTGGGAGATGCCCTCCCAAAGATGGAGAGTTGTTGGTGATGATGATGACGTATGATTTCCCATCCCGTGAGGGAAGTTCCCCGTCGGCGGAACTCGCTCCGCCGGAGGGCCAAAAGTGCTCCCTGCCCAAGTTCCCACACTCGAGACGGCGGCGCTTTGTCCCAAAGTCCTTCCTTATTTTTCCTAGGTCAAAATGACTTATACTACCAGAATGAGGGGCACCAGAGGTGGCCGAGGAGGGCACAACCCACCCAGGGCTCGCCTGGTGCTCCCTGGCGTGCCCAGGTGGGTATGTTGCCCACCTGGTGGGTCCCCCTTAGTAGTTACTTTTGCTACCATATTCTAAATAAAATCCATAAACAAACCTCCGTTGACAGTTTCCAGCTCATTTGGCATTGGCAGAATAGGAGCTCTCTGACGATGCTTTTTCAGTCCAGATTCACAACTGCTGCTGGTATTCTCCTCTTGTGTTAAACCTTCATATTAATGAGAAAAAAGTGCATTAGAATTACCCAAATAGACATTATATGCATAAAATTTATAATAATAGTAGTAAACAGATGCAAAATGGACGTATCAACTCCCCCCAAGTCTGACCTGACTGTCCTCAAGCGAAAATCCTATACTCGAAAACATGTCAGACTGCTTAGAGAGAGAGGGTGTCGAAATAAAAACAAAATAGGGACTATAAGCTCATGCATTTATTATCACAACAAGGAATTTTACATAAGCATTACAAACAACTTTTGTACATAAACTTTGACTCATATACCGTCATGTAGCAAGTAACAATTCATCACAAATGGAATATAAGCATAAACCTTATTGAAACCAACAAACTTATGTTCTCAGTCACTTTTGCAACTACAATTCATACATATTTTCAGGGAAGGGTCACGTACGGAGCCTTTAGGCAAGTCCACATACTCAAAACCATCATTTAATCTTCTATATTGCTAACACTCACAGCATACACCATGCACAAAAACGTTTTCAACTGGACACTAGAACCATCAGATAGGCTTTATGTTTGCTCCTCCCAATGTATCACCTCAAGGGTGATGTCAACATAATACTCATTCCTACTACATATCAATACACTATATGGCTAGATCTTTCCCTACACCACATGATTCTTGCAAAAAAGAACAAAATAAAAAGGAATGGGAAGAAACACTTTGGACTCTCATAAACAGTAAATGCATAAAAGTAAAAGAAAGGCCCTTCACAGAGGGAAGCAAGTGTTGTCATGCGCTATTTGTTTGTATGCCAAATCCCTTAATGCCCAAAAGAACGTCATCGTTACATTGCCCGTATGATGGCAACCTTCCTTATGTAGTCTGTCGCTTTTTTATTTTGCAAGTCAACAAGTCGTGGGAACGCTCATTTTTCTCTAGACACTTAAATGATCAACAATTTCAGAAGCAATTTTTTATTGCCTTTTGCACCGATGACAACTTACTGAAGGATCTTACTCAATCCCAGGTAGGATGGTGGGATCTCAAGTAAGATTTGGGTTAAGGGTTTTGGTGCACAATAGTATCTCACTTAGATGCGGGAATTTGTGGCTAAGCAAAGATATTGACAAGCACCACATGTTAAAGGATCTATGACAAATCTAATTCTATGTGAATATGACAAACTAAATCATTACGTTGTCTTCCTTTTCCCAACGTCAACTATTTTTACCCAAAATAGTAATGGGGGCTCACAATCATAAAAGATGTACGCAGGCATAGTGTATTTGCATGTGAATCTTCTATTCCCTTTATTAATTCTTTCCATGAATGTGCAATCATTGTACCCATGCTAGTTTTGTCAATCTCCAACAAATTTTACTACTATTTTCCTTATGTGAATGTAATTAACTTACATAAGATTAGCATATTAATATTTTTCAAGTTTATTTCCCTTTCTTTTTATGCAAACATTAACTAAAGAAACAAAACTCAACTACTCTTTTATTATATATCTCGAACATGATTACATCAAAAGATAGATCATAAGCAAGCACTGAAAATAAAGGATCGTACCTATCTTTATTCAACTAAATCATAGAAACTAAGGATTGACTAAAATAGATGAAAGCAAGATAGTGGTGTGATACGATACGGGGACACCTCCCCCAAGCTTGGTCAAGCCAAGGGGAGTGTCCATACACATGAACTCAAGTCTCCTTTGGTGATGAAGAAGGTGGTTGGTGGTGACGAGTGTAGTAGTTGTACGTCTCCAAAGTATCTATAATTTTTTAATTGTTCCATACTATTATATTATCCATCTTGGATGTTTTATATGCATTTATTATACCTATTTTATAATGATTTTTGGGATTAACCTTTATAACCTAAGACCCCTCAGGTGCAGGTTTTTGTTTTTTTCTTGTTTTTTGAGTTTCGCAGAAAGAAAAGGAATATCAAACGAGTCCAAATGAGCTTGAAATTTACGGAGATTTTTTAGGCCAGGCAAGAAGCCCCCGAAGCAAATGAGTTGGCCCAGAAAGAGGCCACGTGGCCTCCCAAGGGTGGCGGCGCTCCCCCCCTAGGGCGTGCCCTCCGTTCCTTGTGGGCTCCTGGACCCCCTGACTTGTTCTCGACGCCAAAAATCATATAAAGTAAGAAACCCCCGAAATAAACCTAGATCGGGCGAGCTTCCGCCGTCGCAAGCTCTATGCCACAAAAAACCATCTGAGGCCGTGTCCGGCAACCCTTCGAAGGGGGGAAACCGTCACCCGGTGGCCATCTTCTGCCCCCCCGACGTCTCCATGATGGGACAGGGTAGATTTCACCCTCAGGGCTGAGGTATTACCATTAGCTATGTTTTGATCTCTCTCTCTCTTCATGTTCTTGATTTGGCACATCTTGATGACCCGCGAGCTTTGTCTATTATTAGTTGGATCTTATGATGTTTTACTCCCCCTCACCTTCTTGTAATGAATTGAGTTTTCTTCCTTTGAGTTATTTATCGGATTGAGTCTTAGAGATTTGAGAACACTTGAATGTAGTCTTTGCATGTGTTATCTATGGTGACAATGGGTAGTCACGTGATCCACTTGATTGTATGTTTTGGGTTGATCAACTTGCGGGTTCTGTGACATTGGTAACTATGCATAGGGGTTGGCACACCGTTTTCGTCGTGACCCTCCGGTAGAAAAACTTTGCGGGCACTCTTTGAAGTTATTTGTGTGGTTTGAATAGATGATCTGATATTGTGTGATGAATATCGTATAATCAAACCGCGGATATTTGTGCGTGACATTGGAGTAGCTAGGTGACATTAGGTTTTGTGATGGTGGTCTTCAGGTGTTATTTAGTTGAACTCTAGGCTGTTTGTGACACTTACGGGAAAGCCCAATAGATCAATCAAAAAATAACTTTTGAGTGTTTCGTACCCTCCAATATATCTTTCGTTTATTCTCCGCTATTAGTGCTTTGGGTGACTCTTTTGTTGCACGTTGAAGGGATGGTTTATATGAATCTCATTATGTTACATTGTTGAGGAGAAATTTGCACTAGTGTGAAAGTATGTAACCCTAGTCCTGTTGTTTCCAAAGCATTGGAATACGTTTGTGCTCCTTTTATTATAGTTACATCGTTCTGTTTTATTATTCAGATTTAAAAATATATTTTCTACCATCCATATTACACTTGTATCACCGTTCTCTTCGAACGAACTAGTGCACCTATAGCATTTAACCATTGTATTGGGTGTGTTGGGGAACCAGAGGCCTCTTTGTATTTGGTTGCAGGGTTGTTTGAGAGAGACCCACTCATCCTACGCCTCCACGGATTGATAAACTTAGGTCATCACTTGAGGGAATTTGCTACTATCCTACAAAACTCTGCGCTTGGGGCCCAACCGGAGTCTACAAGAAGACAGGTTGCGAGTAGTAGACATTCAAGCTGTTTCTGGCGCCGTTGCCGGGGGGAGTTAGTGCTTGAAGGATTCTTTGATCTGCCATCGAATCTTTTAGTTTCCTGTTTTTACACTCAGTTGTCTATAAAAGCAAAATCTAACAAAAAAGGAATTGAGCGGTGCCTCATTTGTTCATCTTGTATAATTCTTCTCGGAAATGATGAAATTGGAAAGGAAATGTGCTCAATGCAGAAGAAAGGATTTCAATAAAATGTTGGCATACAATCTTTGACATGATGAGCAGATTGCAATCTTGTTAGTATGAATTACTTTGAATATCCATAGTAACTAATGATGAATGCACTTCCATCTAAAAATGTCTCTTAATAAGCTGTCAATTTTTGTGGAGTGCATAGTGGTTGCAATTACACCACCAAAAAAGGAAGATAGATTTTGCAAGATGCATAAGTATTAGAAACTAAAGTTTGCAAAGATATGCTAATGTTTGTGCTGAAAAGTTTCATTTTTCTCGCCATTTCCTGTGAACTTTGAATGGAATGGCATTTTAATTTTCCAATGTATTATTTCATGATACGAAATTGTGGTCCCAAAAATTGTGATAACCTCATTACCCTTGGCTCATATGAACTTTGTCTATTTTTGGGTATGAAGAAATGTAATAATACAACTACGATTTGTTCCAGATTGGGTTCTCATGAAAATGATTGATTTGATCTTAATGAAATTTAATGTTTGTTGCGGGATGAATTTTCATGAGATCCTTTATTGCCATTACTTGAAAGACAAAGAAAACAATAGAGATTTGAAGAGAATACTAGTGAATGGGAAGAGGTTTCAAATATCACTCCTATTTTTTTTCTTATAGCTGCATTAGGTAACGAGGAGGAGCTTTTATTCCAACAATCTCAACCATAGGAGTCTCCAAAAAGGTTGAGTAACCCACACATGATGTGGAGAAGAAAAGAAAGACGGAGAGAAGCAAACGGTAAAAAGGCTATCCCTCCCAAATGATGTTGCTCTATTATTGTTATCCTATTACTCTGTGATGATGGGAGAGGGGGTAATTGCTATACTATTTGGTGCCATTCGTACTATTACATTGAGCCCTGAACCCAAGTCGATTACGACTATGATATGCAACAGCAACAACTTGGGATGCTATTGTTTGTGAGAACTGGGACATGCTTGCAGAACTTATTTTCTGCCATATATGTTTTGTCCCAAGGCTTGGGGATGTATGTTTATGTGAAAGATCGATTTTTAGTCCCCAGTGGTGATGTGGCAAATTCTTATATGATGATAGCATGCCTCCTATGTACGATTGATTAATATTGGCTGAACTAAGTGGGTTGGAAGGAGTGTCACACTTTAGGAAGTAGTGATTCACATTTTGGAGGGTGTTGAAATCTTATTATAATCGCTAAAGGTGGATGTGGAGAGGTCATGGCTTTATTTAGGTAATGATCTACAACTATTTCGGAAGAGGTTATCCAATTGACTATGATGAGAACAAGTGGCACTTATGATGATTATGGTGAGGTATACTTATGTTACAAAAAGTCAGTGATAATTATTTGTCATAATTTTGAATATCCTTTACCTGAAAACTTACTCTTTGAATGTGAGGAAACAATTTCTAGTATTCAAGTTTGCATATTGATGCTCCCACTACATTCCATGAAGAAGAATTTGCTTATGTGGAGGAGTAATAAACAATTCTAATGCTTACTGCTCTATGAAAAGAGGCTTTATGTGATGGTTATGTGTTGAATTTCATTCAGATGCTACTGAAATTATATGAGGGAGCAGATATATGCTTGTAGGAATTGCAATATAGTCAAGTTTCCTCTGTCATGGTGCTTAAAATCTTGAGGTTTGCTTGTTTTACCGTTCCTATGCTATTGATTCTTGTTCCCATAAATTGTTTGCTCAACAAAATCCTATGCCTAGGAATGGGTTTAGACTAAAGTGTGCGAGTCATTTCTTATTATGCTCTCTTTGTGTTTAATTAGCTTATCTTTAGTGAGCATCATTGAAATCATCATGCCCTAGCTAGAAAGGCAATATTAAAGAAACTAGCCGCTTGTTGAGAGACAACCCAACATATACCCCTACTGTTTTGTTGTGTTCACATGATTATGTTACCTGGTATTAATCTGTTTATATAGCTTTTGTTTCAATAAAGTTGCCAAGTGAAAGCCTTGGGATAGGGTGTGATGTAGTTGACTGATACTGTGCACAACCAGAAACTTTTGCTCCAGTCCAGGAAATTTATATAACATACACTGGACGTGATTTTTGATCTGAATTTTTGAAAACACATGAATTATATACAAATGTTCTATGTTGTCGAATTTTTTCAGAATTTTTGGAGTTAAATAGGTATAAAAGTTTCCAGATTACTACAGACGACTGTTCTGTTTTTGACAGATTAGTGTTTTCATTGTGTTGTTTGCTTAGTTTGATAATCTTATGAGTAGTATCGGAGCATAATGAACCATGGAGAAAGAATTGTAATAAATATATATAACCACGAATATGAAATTTATAATGAGTTAACAACATTACCTAGTGGTGATTTATTTTCCTTATACTAACGTAGCTCATAAGATTTTCTGTTAGAAGTTTTTGTGTTTTGAAGTTTGTCAAGTTTTTGGGTGAAGTTTTCGATGGACTACGGAATAAGAGTGTGGGAAAGAGCCTAGCTTGGGTATTCCCAAGCACACCAAGTAATATTTAGGATACCCAAGCAACTAAGCTCGGGGATTGCCCCGGATGGCATCACCCTCTTTCGTCTTCGGTCACGGTAACCTTACTTGGAGTATATTTTATTCCCCACATGATATTTGTTTTGTCTTGGAGCACTCATTTTTATTTGTGTTATATTTGCTTGATTTTTTACTAATATTCCAAGATGCGACATTCTTAAATGTTAGAGAGTCTGCAATAGTTACACACAATTATTCGCCTACTCCTTGCTCTTCAACTATATCTTTTGGGAGTACTTTGTCATTTCTGCGCTAGTGCTTCACTACTTATAACCTTTTAGAGCACGCGGTGGTTTTATTTGAAGAAATTGATGAATCTATGCTTCACTTAGATTATTTTGAGAGTCTTACACACGGTAAGTTGCTTAGGTTATGAATTTAGTCCCTAATATGATGGGCATCCAAGAGGATATAATAAAAAGTTTCATGCATAAGTGACCATTGAATACTATGAGAGTATTGATTCATTATGATTGTTTTGAGATATAAAGAATGGTGATACAGAGTATGCTAGTGAGTACTTGTGGATTTTAGAGAATACTTGTGTTAAGTGTGATTCCCGTAGCATGCCGTATGGTGGAAACACGTTATGTGATGAAGTCGGCACATGTTTATTCTATTGATTATTCTCTTATGAGTGGCGGTCCGGTACGGCAGGTCTTTCCTCCGACAATCATACCCCTAGGAGCATGCGCCGTAGTCCTTTGTTTGATGACTAATAGATTTTTACAATTAGTATGTGGAGATATCTTATGAGTAATGTTGCAGTCCATGGATGATACGCACTCTCACTTTCCATCGTTGCTAGCCTCTCTAGTACGCGAACACCGACGAATCAACTTCACCTTACCAACCCCAGCATAACTTCCTCCAAAACAGCCACTAATCTACATTATGGTATTTCCATGAGCCATTCCGAGATATATTGCATGCAACTTTCCATCGTCGTCTATATGACGACGCTTCATTATTGTCATATTGCTTTGCATATCAATGGTAGTTGACATCGTATTGTGGCAAGCCACCATTCATAATTCTTGCAATATGTCTACTCTTGAGTCATTGCACATCCCGGTACACCCGCGGAGGATCATATAGAGTCATATTTGTTCAAGTATCTGGTTGTAATTCTTGAGTTGTAAGAATAAATGTGGTGCTTCTATTATTAGAGCCATTGTCCCAGTGAGGCAGATTTAATAAATGGTTACTAAATTTATCTTTTATTCCACTGTTTGAGGTTGTTTCGAGTCACTTACCAATTCCAATTTGATGTTGGTTTTCCAATTTTAGAATAGCCTCTGGAATATTGTAGTTATCTGACATTTTAGTTTCTATGTTGGACAACTTTATATAGTCCACCTTTCTTTAAACTTGAATTGACTTAGGAGTTGAAATGCAATATGATGGCTAATGATGATTATGCCACATTGTTGATCATGTCTAACATGTCATTATCAACAGGTGATTACTGGTTGACTAAATCCCGGGGGTGTTAACATGTACGGACTTGTGATGGCAAGAATAAAAGCGGCAGACTGCATAATAAATGTGCTCTCATAAGGGGAACACTATCGTGAACGTTCTTTTTTGCACTAAGGGATTTGAGCATACAAACAAAAAGCCATGGCAAACCTCTTACTTCCCTCCCTGGTGAAGGCCTTATCTTTTAACTTTTAATGTATTTTATTCGTGACAAGGGTCAAAGTTTTTCTCTCTTCCTTTTATTTTTCTCTTTTGGCAAGCATCAGTGTGGGTGAGGAAAGATCTAGGCACATATCTCCAGTTTGGATATGGGTTCATGAGTTATTTTGTGACACACCCTTGGAGGGAATAATACGTGTGGGAGGCAAATTATAAAGCCGCCTATCTTTCTAATGTGTCCAGTTGAAAGTTTTGCTCTGTTATGCGGTGAGTATTAGCAATCATAGAAGGACGTATATGATGGTTGGTATGGTATGTGGAAGTCTTTCTCAACTTTGTTGATAAGTAATGCATGCAATTGCTGGTGACTGAAGACATAGGTTGTTGAGTTTAAGAAGAATTCATTGTTTGAACCTTAACATGTGAATACGGTTGCTACTCTTAACATGAGAAGTTTTATAAGAAAAATTGCTGTTTAGAGCTAGGAAAATGATTTAGGAATTGGGTATTGATCAAACTTGGCACCTTTGCTAGCCATTCACACTTCATAAAGTATTTTATGTTACATTTACCTAACTCGGGACTAGTAGGGAATTAGGCTGGGATGCGGATACGCTCAGCTTATCTAAATTATGAAGTATTCATGGACTGATATAATCATTTCTTGGATGTTTACATCATTTTTAGAGCAACATTATATCATTTTTTTGGGACTAACTTATTGACATAGTGCCATGCCAGTTGCTGGTTTTTGCTTGTTTTTTACATATCGACAGGAATCAATATCAACCGGAGTCCAAAACACCGTCGAAAACTTTTTGTTGGATTTTTTAAGGACCAAAAGACATCCCATGGGCCCAGAGCAGGCCCTAGGGGTGGGCCCGGAGGGGGCACACCCACGGGGGGCGCCTGGGCCCCCAGGCGCGCCCGGTGGGTGTGCCCACCTGGTGGACCCCCGCCACCGCCTCTTCAGCCCTATAAATTGCACAAATATTCCAAAACCCTCGCGGAGGACCCTAGATCAAAGTTCCCCGCACGCAGGGCCTCTTTATTCCACGAGTCCAATCAGGACCCCGTTCCGGCAACAAGCCACAAGCTTGGGATGCTATGTTTTGATGAGAAGACATGTTTGAGAATTTATTTGCTGCAATTACTGTTGGGGTCCCAAGCTTGGGGTAAAATGCTAATGAGATGAATTCTTTTATCGTCCCCCTACTTTAATGATCCAAATTTGATGATGATTGCATGCCTCCTTCTGTATGAGACGAAGTTGCTAGCTTATGATGATTATTGTGATGACACCTATTATAAAAAGTAGTGATAATTATTGTCCATTTGATTATCCTTTTTCTGAACATTACCTCTTTTAATGTGGAAACAATTTTTAGTTTCCTTTATTTTATATGAATACCCCCATATTGTGAATGAAATAAAATGGCTTATTGGGAGTAGTAATAATTTTCTATGCTTTTGGATCTGAAAAGAATGCTTTATGTGATACTATGTTGTTGAATTCATTTCATGTATCTATGAAAATTATTATGAGAGGGGAAACATATGCTTTTTACATATTGTCATTAATATAAAGTTTTCTCTCTTTATGTTGGAACTTTTTGCAAGTTGCACTTGTTTTGCCTTCCTATGCTAGTTGATTCTTGTTCCATAATTGTTTGCTCACAAAATCCCTATGATAGAAGTGGGTTAGACTTAATGTGCCAGTCATATGCTCATGATGCTCTCTTGGTGTTTCAATTCGTTCTTACTTTTATGCGAGCCATCATTGAAATCATCATGCCAGACTAAAGGCAATTAAGAAAAGCGCTTGTGGGGAGACAACCCAACATTGATACCTCTATTTTTATGTGTTTACATGATATTCTACTGTATGTAATCATGTTAGTTGCTTTTGTTTCAATAAGTGCCAAGTAAGCCTTTGGATAGTGTGGATGATAGTTGCCTGAATCTTGTGCAAAATAGAAACTTTTGCGCTCAGTACCAGGAACTTTTTGTCAAATTCACTGGAACGTTATTTTTGATCTGAAGTTTTACAGGTGATATATTTGATAACAAATTCTACGTTGTCCTAATTTTTCAGATTTTGGGAGTAGCAAAATTAATGGGTGGAGTACATATTACTACAGATGTTCTGTTTTTGACAGGGTCCTGTTTTTCAATGCAAGTTTTGCTGATTTTCTAGTTTCTATGTGGCTTATATTGCTCAATATAAATTGTGGGAAATGATATGATACGTAGGCATTGGTGGAAACAATATGAATCTTTATTTTACAGTACCAAAGGAAAATGGTTTGCCTCTTTAATCATACTCACCTATCTCACAAGTCCGTTAAGTTTTGTGTGATTGAAGTTTAACTTTTATGTCCCCCCCCTTGCTACCTTGATGTTTTTATTTATTCAAGATTATAAAAATATATGTTCTACACATCCATATTACACTTTATCACCATCCATTCGCCGAACTAGTGCACCTATCAATTTGCCATTGTATTGGGGTGTGTGGGGGACACAAGAAATTTCTTTATTTGGTTGCAGGCAGGGTTGTTGAGAAGACCATCTTCATCACTAACGCCTACCCACGGATTGATAAACCTTAGGGTCATCCACTGTGAGGGAAATTGATACTGTCCTACCAAACTCTACCTTGAGCCCAACACAGATTACAATAATAAAGTTGCGTAGTAACATTCACCCTCTCGCAAGCATCCACAACTATGAAAGAAGAATTAAGAGTAAATAGAACCAACACATGAACATATATGATCCCAAATCAACCCTTACAGAATAGGCATAAACCTAGGGGTTTAAAGCTTTGTCATCTCTAGCAATCATCATCTAATTATTAGCTACCCAAGATGCCTTCCTCTTAGGCCCAAGTACGATTGAAGTGTCATGGTATTTCGAGTTACATGACTCCATAGGAAGAACAACATACATATCTCAAAATATCAAACGAATACCAACTTTTACATTGATTATTATAACAAGATTCGCCCAGTCTCTCTGAACAAAAGTAACTACTAACAAAATCATTCATGTTCAGATCAGAGGGGAATTGAAATATCATTAAGGATCTGAAACAATCTAATCAATTCCCACCAAATAAACCAATAGACATTAACTACAAGATGGAATCAAACACTACTAGCATCAACAAGTACCAATCTGCGGTTCTGGAATAAAAGATTGAGACAAGAGATGAACTAGGTTATAGATGAAGATGGGCTGGTGAAGATGTTGGATGAAGATTGGTCCTCCATGATGAAGATCGTTGGATGTGATGGCTTCGATTTCCCCTCCGACCTCAGGGAAGGTTCCCCAGTGGAATTGCTCGTCCGGAGAGCAAAAGTGCTCCTGCCCCAGTTCCCGCCTCGAGACAGGGCGCTTCGTCCAAATGTCTTCCTCTCTTTTTTCTAGGGCAAAACCCCATCATCGAAGAATAATGGGACCGTAGGGCCATATATGGGTCCCACAAGGCATCACGGGCGCGCAGGGGGGTGGTCCTCGCCACTCTTGCCTTTGTGAAGCAACTGGTGGCCCCCTCTGGTATTTCTTTGCTCCAGTATTTCTTATATATCATAAAAATCTTCGTGAAGTTTAGGTCTTTGGAAGCTCGCGCAGAATAGGTATCTCTCCGTACTTTTTAGGTCCAGAATTTTCACCTGCCGCGTAATTTCCATCTCCATGTAAATTTGCAAATTAGAGAGAGAAAGGCATTAGAATTGCATCTTAAAGTGAAAATTTTGTTGGAATATCCCTAGACGCAATAATAATTGGTTTTATCATATTTCCCTGTTCGTGATAAAGGTTTATTATTCATGGCTTAGAATTGTATTTGCCGGAAACTTATAATACATTGTGAATACGAAAACAAATTTATGTCCCTAGTGAGCCTCTACTGATAACTAGCTCGTTGATCAAAGATGGTTAAGGTTTCCTACCATAGAATGATTTGTCATTGATAACAGGATCACATCCTAGGATAATGATGTGAGGATAAGACCCAACCGTAAGCTTAGCATCGATGGTTATCACTTAGTGTATTGTTTATAGCTTTGTTCATGTAAAGTTATCTATTCCTAAACCATGAATCATGCAACTCCTGTAACGCCTGGATAATTAAGCTACAGTAATCCCCATGTTAATAGTGCAAGTCATCGTTTCCACTGTTGCTAAATCCCCCTTTGATTCCATCCGGGTCAAATTCAAATTAAATTAAGTCAAAATTAAAGTTTTCAAAATTCCCAAAACTAAAGTGTTCACAAATGATGTCAAACTAAGTTCACAGGTAAAATAGGTGGGAGAAATCAACTTTTTATAAGTATTTAAATGCCTAGCTATATTAAGGTGGACCTACATAATTATTAATTGTTTTTTAAATATAAAAATAACTAAACTATTTTATTTTGAAAACCTCAAACTATTGGGGCAGATGGCTTATTAAATATACTAATTAGTGCAGATTTTCTTTTCATAAAACTAAAAATAAAAAAACTTAGTGAAACAGAAAAATAAAAAACTCACAAGAAGACCCCTGGCCAACTGGCAACAGGCCCAGTTGGCCACCCAGCGACCCAGCCGGCCCCCACCCCTGCTGTATAAAACCCCCACTCCCCCACCAGTAACCCAACCTACCGCTACCCCCCAAAACACTAACTACCCCCCCCCCACTTTCCCGCGACCTTCTCTCTCCCTTGCCCCTCCCGATTCCTATCTGGATCGGGCGTCGGCGCCCGTGCCGCCTCGCCAGTTGTCGTGTCGGCGCCGCCCTATTCGCCCGTCCCCGACCTCCTCCCTCGCCGGCCTGCAAGCGCCTCCGCCCCCGTTCGACTACAAACCGGGGTGAGCCCCAACCTCCCTCCTCTCGCTCTCCCGTCGATCGATCCGCGCCCTCTCCCGCCCCGCGCCCGAGGACTGCGGCGAGCGGTTGCTCGCCGCGTCCCGCATGCCTCGCCGCGCCCGCCGCTGTTTGGGGGGCCGCGGCCCACTCGCCCCGTATCGCCTGCTTCCGCGGGCCGCACCGGTCCTACGCTTTGACCGCTCGTGTCCCGCGCTCGCCATCAGCGTCGCCCACATCGTCTTGCTCCGCGCCCCCTCGAGCTCGCCATGCCGCCCCTGGTCCGTGCTCTGTCGCGCCCCTCCCGAGTGCTCTGCGCGCCCCTTTGCGGCCTGGCCGCCGCCGCACCACGGCCTGTGTCGCCCACCTGCCCATGCCCCGCAGCCGCAACGACCCTGTGCGTCCTGCCCCCCTTCGCCTCCCCCGCCGCTCGTCGCCTCCCCTTGAGCGCGTCCTACCCGTGCCTACCACCTGGCCACCGCTACTTTCCTCTCCGGTCACTTCCCCGTGAGCCCTGTTCCCCCGCCTCTGCCACCAGTCGCCGTGGTCTGCCCGCCCCGCGTCCCGTGTCCACCCCCCTCCCTCTCGCGGGGCCCGATCGGTGCGCCACACCAGCCTCATGAAACAGCCTCCTTACGCCCACCCGGGCCACTGTACGGTGGGCCCCAGCCTTGTAGAAAGAAAAAGAAACAAAAAATGAAATGGAAAAAAAGGACATAAAAAAACTGATAATTATAATTAATTAATGAACTTTTATTATATTCTAGTTTAGTTAACTTAATTAATTTAATTACTTAGACGTTCTATGACAGGGATGCACCCACCCCCTGTTGACCCAGTCAAAACTTTGACTGGGTCCCCCCAATTGGGCCTCCCCTGGCCCACATCGTCAGCCCCTCTTTACAACCTTCATGTACCAGGCTTGGTGGCACATA